>CM057228.1:23246808-24446808 GCA_029891385.1 Erythroxylum novogranatense
AGCCCTGGAGAAAATCGTGGATGATTGAATTAATGCAGCTATGAGCTTCCGCCCAGATCGCCCGACAGCTCAGTACAACTCTCCTTTTACTCCGAAAATCTTGGATAGCCTCCCGACGCCCGGCACCAAAATATCGACCCCTGAAAAATACACTGGAAAGACCGACCCCCTAGACTACCTGCAACACTTCCAGTCCATGATGAGTCTACATTGCGTTCCGGATGCCATCTAGTGCAAGGCTTTATGCATGGCCTTCCAAGAAGGAGCTCGGCGATGGTTCAACAGCTTGCCCCCGAGCTGTATCACCTGCTTTGAAGATTTCAAGTTATTGTTCCTGAACCAATTCGCCACCAAGAAGCGCCACGAAGGCGACTTTGAGGTAATGCAACTTACCCAAGGAAGGAATGAAAGCTTGCGAGAATTCATCACTCGGTTCAATAACGAAGCGGTCGAGATCCCTGACCTCACTTGCTCATCCATATTGGCCGCGCTTATGAGCAACACGAGGGATGAGAAATTTAAGAAGTCATTAGCCCTTGATCAGCCCCGATCTATTCAAGAGGTCAGACATCGGGCAGATAAGTATATTCAGCTCGAAGAAGTATTAAAGAATACAAAACGCAAGGCAGATGACTGCGGGACGAGTGGTAGAACAGATGAGTCTCACAAGACACGATTATAGACGACAGAATTAGAGACAGGATGATAGAAATGACGGAGGAAGTCAGAATGCAAATACAGATAATCGACTCAAAGAAAGAGGGCGATCAAGGGAAAGAGATGACAGAAATGTCGGGCAACAAGGTGACCGACCGACTGGGGTCATCAACATGATATTCGGTGGAAACGCAGTGGGGGGATCCACTGCTAAAGGGAGAAAAAGATATGCCAAGCAGGTCGGCAGAGATTCATCAACCAAAAGGCCGAAGGAGAGCGGCGGAATGATATCGTTCGACGAGTCTTGATGGAGTAAGCTGCCCTCATGATGACGCCCTCGTTGTAAATCTGAATATGGACGACTATGAGGTGAAACGGGTGATGATTGATACGGGCAGCTCGGTCGACTTATTGTATTATGAGGCATTCAAGCAGATGAAGATACCTGAAGATCGACTTTTGCCTATAGACGGACCAATTAAAGGAGTAACTGGAGCATCGGCATACCCGTTCGCCCGAGTCTTTTTAAAAGTAAAGTTCGGGCAAAAGCCGAGTCAAATAGAAAGGGATGTCGAGTTCCTAGTCGTGAAGTTTCAAGGGGCATACAATGCAATAATCGGACGAGCTACCCAGAACGCCCTTAGAGCGGTCGTCTCTCCCTACTACCAAGCGATGAAATTCCCAATGCCTCATAGAATCGGTACTATCAGGGGTCATCAGAGAATCAAAAGGGAGTGCTATTTAGCGGAAACAAAAATATTAGACGGGGCGGTGGTCCTGGCGAGCTCTTTTGATGTGAGGACCGACGAGGAGATGGATAGGATGACTTATAATCAGAGGATGTCGGGTAATGAAGAAGGACGAAATGATGAAGCCCGCAGAGCAGAACTCGTTCTCCTCAGTGAAGACAGAAAGGGAGGTCGTTTTTGAAACTTGAAGGCGCTCTACCAATAGATAAGTTCTATTTTAGTTAGTCTTTGTTTATTATCGTTTTTGTATACAACACGTGGGAACCTTTTTCCTATCCCTGCCAGACAGGTTTTTTAACGGCCCACGCTTTCATTATCATAAATAAAGGGACTTTCAGATTTATTGGCAATAAAAAGCTCCATTATATCTGGCAAAGAGTAGAAAATCCCATCAACCCTCGTTCGTCATGTCCATAGATCGACTACGGTCGGTCGGGTCGCCAAGACAAGATCCTTGGGACCCTCGCTCGCCATCTCCATAGATCGACTACGATTGATCGGTCGCCAAGACAAGATCCTTGGGACCCTCGTTTGCCATCTCCATAGATCGACTACGGTCGGTCAGGTCGCCGAGACAAGATCCTCGGGACCATCGATCCCCCTCGCCTATTGCTCAGCCAGGTCGCCAAGACAAGATTCTTGGGACCTTCGCTCGCCATCTCCATAGATCGACTACGGTCGATCGGGTTGTCAAGACAAGATCCTTGGGACCCTCGCTCGATATCTCCATAGATCGACTACGGTCGGTCGGGTTGCCAAGACAAGATCCTTGGGACCCTCGCTCGCCATCTCCATAGATCGACTACGATCGGTCGGGTCGCCAAGACAAGATCCTTGGAACCCTCGCTCGCCATCTCTATAGATCGACTACGGTCGGTCGGGTCACCAAGACAAGATCCTTGAGACCCTCCCTCGATATCTCCATAGATCGACTACAGTCAGTCGGTCGCTAAGGCAAGATCCTTGGGACCATAGATCGGCCTCACCCGACAGATCGACCAGGTTACCGAGACGATCTTCAGAACCATAGATCGACTACGGTCGGTCGGGTCGCCAAGACAAGATCCTTGGGACCCTCACTCGCCATCGCTCGCCATCTCCATAGATCGACTATCGATCGACCAGGTCACCGAGACAAGATCCTCGGGACCATCGATCACCCTTGCCTATTGCTCAGCCAGGTCGCCAAGACAAGATCCTTGGGACCCTCCCTCGATATCTCCATAGATCGACTACGGTCGGTCGGGTCGCTAAGACAAGATCCTTGGGATCCTCGCTCGCCATCTCCACAGATCGACTACAGTCAGTCGGGTCGCCAAAACAAGATCCTTGGGACCCTCGCTCGCCATCTCCATAGATCGACTACGGTCGGTCGGGTCGCCAAGACAAGATCCTTGGGACCCTCGCTCGCCATCTCCATAGATCGACTACGGTCGGTCGGGTCGCCAAGACAAGATCCTTGGGACCCTCTCTCGTCATCTCCATAGATCGATTACGATCGATCGGGTCGCCAAGACAAGATCCTTGGGACCCTCGCTCGCCATCTCCATAGATCGACTACGGTCGGTCGAGTCGCCAAGACAAGATCCTTGGGACCCTCGCTCGATATCTCCATAGATCGACTACGGTCGGTCGGGTCGCCAAGACAAGATCCTTGGGACCCTCGCTCGCCATCTCCATAGATCGACTACGATCGGTCGGGTCGCCAAGACAAGATCCTTGGGACCCTCGCTTGATATCTCCATAGATCGACTACGGTCGGTCGGGTCGCCAAGACAAGATCCTTGGGACCCTCGCTCGCCATCTCCATAGATTGACTACGGTCGGTCGGTCGCCAAGGCAAGATCCTTGGGACCATAGCTCGGCCTTGCCCGACAGATTGACCAGGTTACCGAGACGATCCTCGGAACCATCGATTGATTTCGCCATCGATCGACTACGATCGATCGGTCGCTCGACAGATCGACCAGGTTACCGAGATGATCCTCGGAACCATCGATCGCTACGGTCGGTCGGTCGCCAAGGCAAGATCCTTGGGACCATAGCTCGACCTCGTCCGACGGATCGACCAGGTTACCAAGACGATCATCGGAACCATCGATCGACTTCGCCATCGATCAGCCGGGTCGTCAAGACAGGATCTTTGGGACCACAGCTCGGCCTCAACCACAAATCGATCTCAATGTCGGTTGGCCATGAACGACTTTGCTAAATTCTTCTACGGATCGAAAATAAAGAATATAAACATGGAAGATAATTGAGAAAATGAAAGGCAAGTTCATTTCTTGAATCAGCCCTGGCCACAAGCCCGGCCAGGTGAGCTTTAAAAATCAACAAAGGGGGAGGGTTGAACGATCGGGAGAGCAGGAGAAGCCTCAGAGAGAGGCGGATGCCTAGGAGAAGCCTCGGAAGGGAGCGACACAATGGGAGCAGGAGCAGGAACCGGGGAAGCAACCGGAGGAATATCTTCATAAGGAAGCTCTTCTTCGGAGCTGAGATCCAGCTCTTCATCCGGAATGACGCTCATCGACCCCTCAGCCTTCTCCCTGACCTCCTCCAAAGAAAGCCCAAGAGCCGCAGGAAGAAGCGGCTCGGCATAATCCTCGAATGAAGGGCACATCTACCCCTCAGGAGTGTAGAGCTCGTAGCCCCTCCTCAGAACCGAGAGGGTTATATCACAGGCGAGCTCTAAACTCTTATCGTACAGAAACCGCCTCTTCCATCGCTTAATTGCCTCAATCATTGCTTCTAACAGAGCACCGCACCTCCCATGCACGGTGTTCTCGGCTCTATTTCTACCTTCCATCTGCGGAATGGCAATCTTGGCGGTATTTCTTGTTAAGCTCTGCTCGCCCTCCTGTTTTCTTGATTCGTCCCTCTCCTCCTCCCTTTGTGCCAATCGAGTCAACAAGCGCCCATCTCCCCTCCAGGATTTCTTCTCCTCTCTAGGGACGTTTTTTGCACGGAGGAGGTCTCTCCTCCTTCACCTTCGAAGCTCGCCTTCAAAGCCTTCACCGATCATGGAGGTCTTGGACTTCGGGTTGAGTCTCCAAACGCCGCAAAGATGCGAAGGGCGTCATCGCACTCGACACCGAGACGAACGAGCAGTGAGACCCTAGCTCCGTGTTACTCCTCCACATCTATGATTTGCTCGTCCACGGGGAGTAATCATCTCAAGCAATGTAACGGGACACCTCGAGATCCCCGATCGTGGCATCCTTGGCCAACTTGAGGGCAGACTCCCACTGTCCAGGGTTCGCGGCTTGCACCTTTCCCTTGCCTTTCTTTTCCTTCCCTGTTTCGGCTCGACTTGTCGGGCTTGACGGTAGATCTCCCAGTCGAACCAATCTCTTCCTCTTAAGAAGAGGCCCCGCATCCTCCTCCTCCTCCTCCTCTACCTGAACTACCTGGCCCGCGCCGATCGACACAATCGACAATGACACCGAATCAGCAGGATGGTCCCCGACAGGTGGAACACCCGTCGACACTGCGAAGGAGCCCAACCCCACAGACAGAGCCACAACCTCACTAGTCTCCGCCTCTTTCCCCTTCTTCTTCTGAGCCGTCTGCTTCTTTGACTTGGAAGTTCGGGCAGTACCATTTCCCATCTTCACCATGGCTGCACAACGATAAATTAAGTTAGAAGGTAAGACCAATACTAAAAAATACAGCAATTAGCTCGATCACGAAGAGTCAATCGGACGGGGCGGTTTCCTCTCTTAGTCTTCTAATTCGTGGTGGGGGGTCAATGAGAAAAGAACTGACCGAGACTCCCCCGAAGTATCCCTGAATAAGCCGAGTAAAGTCGTATCTGCCGAGCTCTTTTATATGACCGACCACCTCCCACTCTTCTCTACTAAGAGACATGGTCGACACGTCATTCCACTGCTCGGTTAGAGGGTACCTCCACGGTCGAGCTTCGAAGGAGGATCCTGGGGGCTTCACAAAGAAGTACTTCGTATGCTAAGAAGTGACTTTCCCGGGAGTTCCATCCGGGCGATGTCGGGCATCCCTATACTGAAAATGAGGAATCCCAACCCCAATTATGGAGCTCTGACCCATTCTTAAGAAATGGCGGAGGATGTCAATGACGGAGGGCAGCCAAATGATGGCATAGCAAGGCCAAACCACCAATAAACCTCCAGCCATTCGGAGGGATCTGACTCGGCATCAGTTGATAGGCGATACACACCTCGTCAATAATCGGGACGTATGGAAGCCTCATGCCGCCAACCGAGAAAAAAACTCTCAGAAATAGCGAAATACCCACTCAGATTGCTGAAGATTCGTTCGTTACCGATAGCCAGCCTAGGCCCCCAGGATGTAGGAATGTTACACCTAATGATCAGCCGCTGCAGCTCTCCCAACCTCATCTTCGACTCACCTCTCGGCGACGACTCCACAACCAACTCGTCCTTCCTTTCTTTCGTCGACACTTTCTTGATACCTCCTACCATACTTCTGGAACTACCCGTCGACATGCTTACCAAGAAAAAGGAATAAAGAAGGAACGAAGAAAAAGGACGTACCTATTTAGAGATTAGAAATGGGGAAATCGGATGGCGGAGTAAAAGAAATTTCTGGGAACCGTGAACGATAAAGAGCAAGTGAAAGTAAAGCGTAAGCTGGAGAACGAAGGCAAAAGGTAAAAAACGCCGCAACTCATCGACTCGAATACTTATAGAGGTGGGTGAAGGAACATTCAATCACAACTCGACACGTGGAGAAAATCGAAGCGAGCTCGGACACGCGCGTAATCCGAACCAAGGAGAATTAGGTTTATTCAAAAGCAGATCGCACGTCTGATTGAAAGGACACACATGATATGCAGCGGTTATGAGGACGATCGTTTGATTATGAAAAGTCGCCGACAAAGACGCGCCGTCTATAATAAATGCTCCGACGCCGCCAATGATAACCACCGATCTGTTTGGTATGAATCGTCGCCTAATAAGTCCGAGACCGATCGGTTAGGGCACTTTCGATTAACCGGCCGGCATCCGAGCAATTACGCACAACCGAATTGACATCCGAGCAATTACATACAATCGGTCGGATTTAGCAATTACGCGACAACCGGCGATCCGCATAATCGGTCGAAGATCGATCGATCGGATTGCCGGTATCGATAACGACCGAGCCACAACAGCAATACCGACCGATTAACCACTTCATAAGTCATCATCTTGACGAGCTACGCCTCGATGTCGGTTGATCACCCGATTCTGAGCCAGTAACCGTCCCTGCATAAGCTACAAAACCTTTATATACTCCTCCCACCCTTCTCTTCTCTCGGACTCGAGGAGGGGGCTTATGGTCGAATTCGGTGGTGTCGGGCCCGGACCCAGTCAAAACTACTCGTGGACCGATCGGTCCATTCTTCAAAGATCCTCTCCTACCTAATGGCTATGTCAAGCCCAAGCCCAATCCATGTTCTTCTTAGCCCGTCCGCACGAGAGAGAGCCCATGCACACGTAAAGACCTAACCCTAGCATCCATCCCATATATAAGGTATAATTCTCCCATATGATGCGCAATCACAACCCCAATTCTCTCGATTATAATGAGACCTACCTTCACCAAAAACCTTACTTGGCGTCGGAGGGCCAATCGGGACCTGACCTCGAGCGTGTTTTCCTTATTTGCGGTATCTTGGCGTTGAAGCTAATACGGAAGCGTACCGATCACATGGAGCATATGACAGCGTTCAATTCAAACCAAAATCCGCTGAACCACACTTCATTTAGTTACGGTGCATCATTCAAAAGATTAAATATAATATAAAATGGATGTCTTACATTGCCAAATGGCCAATTTTGGAAGTATTTAAAGATGCTCTTTTAATAATACGAGCTCACCTGTTTGGTATGTAACCATATAGCATTAATAAGAGATGTTAAAACCGCAATAAATATTGAAATGCAAATAATTTGGATGAAAATACAATTTATAAGTTTTAGATATTGTTAGAGAATTTGAAATTTTGATAATAACAAGATATAATTTTATTTGAAAATATAATTATAATTATAATTTTATATTATATTCATATTTATTTATTATTAATTCATTATATAATAATAGACATTTATTTATTTTATTTCAATAAAATATTGTATTTTACTTATTCTTATTCTTATAAATTATAATTCTTATTTATATATATATAGATTTTATAGTAATTTACTCTTGATTGAACCTTTAAACCTTAAACCTTTCATTTCATCGGTTTGATGTCCAATTTAATTTTAAAACATTGATAAATTCAATTACTTTATTCATTAACATGCAAATAAATTTGCAATGTGCACTACTAAACATCACATATATTTGGTAATATGTTAATCACGTATTATAAATAAGTTAAGCGGTGAATATATAATTTAAAATTAAAATGTTCATTTCAACAAATTAATAATGAATTCAAATAAGAATTATATATATATATATATATATTTATTTATTTATCATTAACATATATAATCACGTCGGTGAAAACCCAAGAAAGTAGAAAAAGTCTCCATAGACCACGGAGACTTTAAGAAATAAGGTAATCCTTGTCTTCAATTTGATAGTCGCGAGAGCCAATTAAGGTATGTAACTTTAAAAGACCGTCCGATTATGTCTAACAAATTTATTGATCATTGAGCTATTATTGAATTAGGAATAACAAATCGAAGGAATAAATTGTCACATAACATAGGATGGGACAGATTTGCTGAATTTTTTTTTAAATTCACATATTGAATTAACTTCAGAATTTTTGACTACTTTACAATTGATTTTTAACGAAGATGACACTGTGATCAATATGACATTTAGATTGATAAATATGCCGCATGTTATTACTTTAGATGTATTGAATAGTATATTTGGATTTTCACATAGTGATTTATATAGCTACCGTGATGAATTCAGGCCTATAGAATTTTGGAATGAATTACTAATTCAAGAAACGTTTTCTCTCCAAGTAGGTCTACATAGTCTGCTTTAGTAGACCCTAGCCTTTGTTATCTTTATAGGTTTTTAACTTCTACGATATTTGGTAAAGGAGATAGCTAAGGTGCAGTCTCTAAACAGAATTATTTGTATTGTGGTGCATAGTGCATGCCAAACACTTTAATGCTGGTATGTGGTTAAGTATACATATATTAGGTGTGGCTAAAGCTAGAGCCAACAAAATAGTAGTTGGAACATTGATCACCCAAATTGCAAAGCATCTTGGTTTGCTAACTGAGAGAACAGTTACACAGTTAGTTTTAGGGAACTCTATTTTAGACTTAGAGTCGTTAGTGTCTATGAAGACTGTTTGGTGACAAGGTGATCGTAATTTTCCTGTTAATGACGACATAGTAGAAGCTTCAAGTAGTAAGTGTAATCACGTCGAGGTAGGTGAAGGTACATAAGGGGATGACACTTTGCCACCTGAAGCTACATGTTGGAACATTGAACCTAATTATGTTGAATAACAATCATTGCTTAATCAACTAATTGTATTTGAATGGTGAATGAATGGTAGATTTGACAAGATTGAGGCTAGCATAGCGAGATGAGGAATTTCCTAGCGAATTTAAATCCTTGTTCAAGACAGCGTCCACCTTTATCTTAATATTGTATTTCCATTTTTTTCTTTTTATTATTTTGATTGTTTGTCATTAAATTATTTTTAGTTTTATTGTTTTTCTTTATTTATGTTGTTTGCACTTTTTGATCCTTTAATTAATTTCTTATGATGTTGACAGTGTATATTTGTACATTACATGTTTGTTTCTTGTTTAATAGTTAGAGATGTTCGGTTATTAAATGAACTTGACCAGGATTATAAATGCATAAGATGAGTGAATTAATATATTTGCATGCAAACTGATTGACTTGGATTTCAATTAAAAGGGTATTAGCTTTGTTGTGATAGATGAATCGTACCTTTGTTTGGTAAGAATTTGAGTTTTTAAAGATATCATATACCAATTAAAAGTATTCATTAGTGAGAGTATTTTTCATGGTTAAGCAAATCTAGAACTTGCTTGCAAATACTGGTGGAGATTACATAATCTTATACAAACATTGAAGTGATGAAGATATTTAGGATTTATCTTGACAGCTTAAAAAGCCACCATAATATTATCCTTAGTGAGCCCCTTTGAGCTCGGATAAATCCTTTTTTTGGTTAAAACCCGAAATATAAACCTTGACCTTGATTATTTATCTCTTTTGATTACATTCGTTGTAAGGGCAAGTTGAGCATTTAAAAAGGTATAATTGATTGCAGGGAATACTCGTGGGAGAAGCATAACATCTAGTTAGGTTATAAGTTAAGGGTGAGTTATTGTAATAATTTACTTTTTATCTACAGTTGTCCCTTTTTGAATTTATGTTGTTGTATATTGAAAAAAAAAACAAATCATATCAAGTGAAAAAGGAAAAAAAGAAGAAAAGAGAAGTAGAAAGTGCAATGAAAAAAAGAAAAAAAGGAAGAGAAAAAACAAAATGAAAATAAAGGAGAGAAGATAAAAGTAAGGGAGATTAGTAGGGTTAAGTTTGTAATTGAAAAGAAAAAATTCTATGTTTTATATTTTATTAGTTTGTATCATTTTAAATGCTCAGTTAGTCTTATGGTTTAAAACTTAGTTTATCTTTTTCCCTACCTTTATGTTGGCCCCATTACAACCAAAATTGTAGCGCCTTTACTAGTAGAGTATACAGGGACACCAGAGGTTAAATCACTGCATAACCTACGATGAGGGTGCACTACAATTCGATCATTCTATAAACCTCATGGCATCAATATAATAATGCAGTAATATCAATTTCACTAAAATTTGAAACTAAAAGATATCCGTCATTTCATTCATTTCATAAAACCCTAATTACACCATCCGGTCATATTTACAACTGTACAAGCCCAAAAGAACTAACACAACTCCTAAATAGATCATCCCAAAATACCCCAAAAAGATCCTCAGCTGACCGACCTGTGGGCCATGCTCCTCTCGCCGACACACACACACAGCAGGAAAAGTCTCACAATTTGGAGCTAGGAGTCAAACTATCATCTCTGAAAATAGATGCAATGTTGGGTGAGTTTGCGAACTCAGTGAGAAACCATCATCGATGGTCCACCGAACTCATGCATATCCAGACAATCACACAGTATCATACAAATATCACAACCAGAATCACATGCAGTTAATTTTCACATTTATAAGGCGATACGCCTTTCATACAATTCACATTTAAACATTTATATATGCAATGTACGTGTGACTTTTTCGTTTTCTTTCGTTGTTGTGACCGTGCTTTGAGCTCATATCGTTGAGCCATTGGCTCAAAATATTGGACTCAAAAGCCTGTCGTTGAGCATAAAGCTACGAAAATTGTTGGGCACGAAGCCCTGTGCGTTGAGCTTAAAGCTCTGAATACGGTGGCTGCACTGGTCACAACTGCCTTTATCTGATCATACTTTTATGCATGTATGCACACATCAATTTACAATACATGCATCATGATAGAAGCAGATATGCTTAAATCTCACCATTTAAAACCAATTATGATCAATTTACACACAATTAACACTTCTATAATACAGTCCAAATATTTTGAATACCTGTGGCCCGAAATCAATCCAAAACACACACATATAATCCATCCTCAACTCCACATGGCATTAATGCGTCTAATATTAAACACATAAAGGTTGAGAAACCAACTAGGTTACTCACCTCAGAACTTCCGAGCTACTGCCGGGAAGTCTCGCTTACGTCGGACAATCGGCGATCCACTGACACCTCTATAATAATCAAAACATAGATAACATTACTAGCCGTATCAATTCCAATGTTCAATGATGCATACGAATCAAATAATGTACGTACTATACATGTTATGACATTTCTGACACTAATCCGAATTTTCCGATCTCAAATTCTAATTCCCGAATTCATAATCTCCAAATTGAATTAATCCATAACTAATTGAATCACCAAATTCCTAAATCCCAAAACTTAAAACCTCAAAATTACATTTTCGAAAATTCAGCATTCCGCATGGTGAAGCTCCTAATCTCTTCGCCTTGGCGGTGACCATGTAATCCTTCGGCGCAGACGCGACTCATCGACGTCATGACGTCGGCTTCTTTCTTCGTCATGGTAGCATCTCTGCGCTCATCGTGGCGTCTTGAACAATTTGCTTTCGCCATGGCGTGTTCTCCGTCTGTGCATGACGCAATCACGACTACCAGAAAACCCAGAAATTCCCAAATTTTCGACTGATATCAACTCCAAACCCAGATTTTGTCCTTACAAACCACTCCTAAATAATTCCATACATATCATACAACTAATCTTTAGCTTCTATTTCATCAAACAACCATTATTCCCAAAATTTCAACCCTAAAACTAACGAAAATAACCATCGGAAACCCTAAATGTCAAATCCTCAAATATACCAATTAAATCATCCAAATAACTCTATAAACCAACCAATCAAACTAGATAAGGCTAGAGAGAAGTAACTTACTTGATTAATAACCTCAAATCTTCAAGGATCACACCAATCTAAGCTCATCGACACTCACGGCTATCACCCAAGCGAAACCCATTTTCATCTCTTTCAACAACAACTCAATGGTAGATTTAAGAATGAAAGAGAAAGACAATAGCAAGAAGGAACTAAGAACAATCGAGGGAGAAGATCACGATGAAGGAAGGAGGAAATTCTTCTTTCAAAGGCAAAGCATCGTGATTCTCAAATTCAAAGGAGGAAGTTTATAAACTTAAGAAACTTAAGGCTTGTTTGGCAAATCTAATTGCCACAAGTCCGATCCGAGCCACCTCAAGTCAGTTTTTAATTCTAATTTCTTCCGAATTTCAATGGCTAAACCCTAATTCCTCAAATCAAATTTCTAACCTATCCGTGCCATTGGATAATTAATTTCGGAACCGAAAATCCAATTAACCAGTCATTGATCAATTTTTCGGTCCGGGTCTATTGCTCCGAAAATTTCAGAAAAATTCCTATAATTCTACAAACATTAGAAAGCTCATGATCGTATACTCCAATTTCATAATTCTATTTCTTGGCTTTCATTTTCTAACTCAAATTCAATTATCGAGCCTACTTTGACCTTATTATCACACATGCCCTAATCATCTCCAAATCCAAGCTATCCCTATCATAACAGACATATGTCATACATGTATGTACGTACGAATGCCAGAACATGCACAAATATGTATGCAGTGAACTGTACCCGTCCCATCGGTGACGAGATGTTACAAAAATAAAGACCTTTTAATTAATGTTTGTGTTTGATATTTAGTAGTGAATATTAAATTAGTAAGCATGCTTCTGGTTGATGCTTAACATGAAATGAATAACGAAAGAATATTTATAACCTTTGAATAATTGAGAGAATGAACACTTGTTAATGGTTTTTCAGTTGACGTACTTGTTAATTATGGTTATGCATGTGAAGAATAGTTTGTTTACGAATTATTATGAGTTTTAAAATCTTAGGTAGTGTTTATGGAATTACTCTTTGATATATTTAATTATTAAATGAAAAATAATTTATTTTTATTATTAATTTGTTTTTTTGGTGTTTGTGTTTTTATAGTTTAGTGTTTTTGGTTTTGGTTGAGTATAATTATAGTTTAAGTATTGAGGTATTGTTGTCATTAATTTTATTTAATTTGGCTTCTTTTTATATGTTGAAATTTGTATGAATCTTAATGACATTATTTTGTGAATAAAGGATGAAAGGCCATTAATCTTCACTCATTTCATCACATTTGGAGACACGGAGGAGATGCAGAGAAAGGAAGAAGTGAAGAAAATCAAAGAGCATCAATGAAGAAGAAAGAGTTATGATAATTAATATAAGTGTTATGTGGATGCATATGTAATTTCAAATTTATTGTTTTGTTATGTGGAAATGTTTAATTTGTGAGTGGAAAGTTTGGTTTCTTAAATAGTTTTAGTTTGTTTGATGATTGTAGATTTTGATGTTTATGTACTATTTGATGTTTTTGTGGTCAAGGTTTTTCTATAATGTTAATTTGATCTTATTAAATTTTGTAAGTTTGATGCAGCGATATGTAAACAAAAAGGCAAGAATTATTCGAATATAGTGGAAGAGGGAGAATAATATTCTAGGGTTAGAATAATATAAAGTTGATAGAGTAATAAAAGCAAACTGATAAATCATAGTCGCTTTATAACTCTTGCGCTTAGTGACTTTTAAAGATAAGTTGAATTGCTGAGTTGAGAGATAATTAGAAAAGAAAATCAGTTTAATGTTTGTGTTCCGCCTAAAAAGAATAGAAGTTTAAGGTTTCATTTGTCTAAAAATAATTAAATCGTATGTAACATCAAAAGGATTGTTAAAATCAGAGTTACATTTTCACCTTTAAAATGTATGACCAAAATTTTTATCAATAATAGTATATATAATTAATAATAATAAAATTTTATAACGACATAATTAACAACCAAATAATAATAATAATAAAACAATTTTAACTAAACTAATAATTAAACAACAATATAAATTGATTAATAAGAACATGTGTAACATCCATCACCGATGGGAAGGGTATTTTAATAAATTGGGACGGTCAGGGAGTATTAAAGTATATTTCGGCATGCACATCGTTATATAGCCTCTATGATAGATGGTCTGCATTGCACTTGCACATGGTAAACATGCATTCATGACATTTTAAAACAGGTTTCAAATTGTGATCTTTTGTGAAATTTATGTGGAAGTTGTCTTGGAAAAATTATTTGGAGTCGCCATTAAGTGTTTTATATTTTAGACATTTATGGAAATTTTTCTGGAATTTTTCGGGGTTCGTGCCCGGACCGGAAAATTCCAACTGACGGGCTGAGTGAGTCTTTTTGTACTGAAAAGGAATTGCCTAATGGCATAAGATTAGTGTATAAATTATCTCCTTGAAAGTTGAACAAGAGTTTTTTTAACAATTGAAAAGTTCATCCTCCAAACCATCCTCCTCCTCCTTGAAATTTTCTTACTTATCTCCTACAAGACACTTCTTAGTTCCTTGCTTGCTTTTCTTCATACACAAGCTAAGTTGAAACTTTGAATTGATGATGCTCTTTGGGATGCTTGTCATGGCCGTGGGTGAGGTGTTTAAGTAGGAAGTGTGGAGAGTTGCAAAGATTTGGAGATTTGATTGCTTGACTTGTCAAGAGGCACATTTGGAGCGTCGATCACCGGCGTTCTTGAAACTTCAGATGTTAGCTCGAATGCAAGGTGAGTAACCTAGTTGGTTCCTCGACCTTTATGTGTTTAAGATTTTGCAATTATGCCATGTGGAGATAATGGAGGGTTTATGTGTGTTTGATTTTGATTGATTTGGACCACAGTGTGTGAAATATTTGGAATGAGATAACGAAGTCTTTGCTTGTGTGTAACTATGTGTGAATGTTTATATTGGAGATCTCGGACCAAAGGTCAGGAAATGGAAAATTGATATTGAAGTGTTAATTATGCATTTCGTTTTGATACATTGGATGGGATTGTAAATGTGATATAGTAGGATGCAATAAATTGGAAATGTAGATAATTGAAATCTGGGACCAAAAGTCAGAAGAATTGGCAAATAGTAATGATATGTAAATGGAAATTGGAATATGTACATTGCATGCATAAACATAAATGTGTGATCGATAAAAGGCAATTGTGACCGAGCGACCTTGTATCGGGGCATATCACGTAACGATGTGAGCTTTACGCTTTCATTAATACGGGACCTCGGTCCAGCGTATTGAGAGCGAGCTCGATATATCGAACTTCAAGCCCGATGTTTTCGAGCCACCGCTCAACGCAATGTGCCGTTCTTTGGGACATTTCAAGCGCAGTCACAACAACGAAATGAAAATGGAGCGATGTCACATGCGCATTGCATATATATATATATTGTAAATAGTGGAAGATGTAAATGATGAAATTGTATGTGTATATGAAATTGGGCTGAAATGTGATAATATGTGATATTCTTCATTAATGCTACCGTGTGCTAATATGATTGGTGAATGCATGAGTTGAGTGAACCATCGATGATGGTTTCTCATTTGAGTTCGCAAAACTCACCCAAAATTTGCATCTATTTTCGGGACTTAGAAGAATACCCGTTAGCAAGCAGGCGTATGACATCCGCCGTTGAAGAAGCGGAGAAGTGGTCGGGATCGATTCGCGTCTGTCTTAGTGTTTCTATTCTTGGACTTTTGTATTACTAATTTGGACAAGTTGTAAAGTCATTGACGAAATAAATTGTAAATATAAAAAGTGGGCCCAAGGCCATTGAATTGATTATATAAATTGCTTTCGCGTTAATGATAATATGTATGCGATTGTGAAAAAAAGTGTTATACTGAGTTTTGTTACTGAGTGATGTAGCACGCCACCCTCGCGGGGCACGGACCTACTGGATATCACCGTCGATGTCGGGTTCGGGTCTTGCGGGAGTGAGGTGTTACATTTAGGTGGTATCGAGCCCGATGATGCGTAATGTATCTGGGCACAGTCTGAAACATAGGGTGCATGTAGTTAAGTCATGTCACGGCAGACAGTGACAACTGATCCCTAGTGTAGTCTATGGGTTGTATGCATAAGTATGTCTCAGTCGTTTAAGTGGTTAAAAAAAAAAGTGAGAAAAAGGATAGTGTGTTAGAATGTGATGAAAGGAAGAAATGGATATCGCAAAATAGGAAAGAGTGTACGGTTTGGTCAGACAGATGAATATTTATTGATATTGATGGGTATATTATGAAATGCAATTGGAGTTATATTGGCAATATCCTTGAATATGAGATAGCTATAAAGATTATAGTTGTAAATTCATAGAGGAAAATAGAGATGTGACAATGGTCAGATTTCCAGTGTATTAGGTAAATGAAAATAAAGTGTTCTATGATATAGAAAAGTTACAATTGGGATTGATTCTTGTGACGAAGGTAGATGAAAAAGTTGTTGGGTTTAATTGATGCATCTAATTAAATGCACACCGATTACGGGAGCCCTATGTTAAGTGAAAATGTTAAGCGCAATCGATGAGTTAATGGATACTTCAGCCGAATTCTTGTCGAAAAAAAAATCCTTTAGGAGTTAGAAGAAGAAATTAAAGTGCTTATAATGATGGGTTGTGAATGAATTGAGATTGTAGATGGTCCTCACGAGTGAGGGAGATTAAAACAAGGAAGGTTGTTGAGTTCGAATATATTGTCCTTTGTAAGTGTATATGTGATAGTGGGATTACCATCATGGGTGAAATGAAGAATAATTTATGTGAATATGATATCGAAGTAATTGGTGGCCTACTACATAGCTTTGATTATAATGCCAGTAGCTCAAGTTTAAAATGAGTGAGAGTAAGGCATGAGAATACTTATCTTGATTAATTGAGAAAGAAGTGAGGCGATTAAAGATGCTAGCATTGGTAATGAGCTTGAGGAAATAAAATGAGGACATGAATATAGTAAAGTCCCCATGATTGAGAATTAGTACCAAAAGAGAATGGTTATCGAGAATTAAATGCAATTAAGGTATTCTTAGCAAAGTATGATCTATTAACGGGCAAATTGATAAGACTATTGAGATATATTGTCGATAGGATGTGATGATTTTGGTGATGTATGGCAAGATAGTAGAGGAAAAGAAATTGTTTAAGTGCTCTTCGAGATTTATCTTAGTGAAGTATCAAGAAATGGCGATTTGTATTACATCTGGCGAGACTCTAGTGTAAAAGCTAAACTATATTCTTGAAAGAGTGTACATTATGATAATGAGATGGTTACGATTATTCAAGAGAATTCTGAATATTAATTGAGAATTTGAGGATTAAAAGTTTATGTTCGAAAGTGCGAGATCGATATAACGATTGTTTATTCAAGGTGAGTGATCTATCGTGAATAAATTGAGTTATGTGGAGAAATTTAGGTAAGGAATATGTGGCGAATATGTTTAGGATGAGAAAATTATAAGAAATTGTTCCTCATTGGAGCGTTTGATCATGAAAGAGTTATATGAGTCAACTATGGGTATAAGTTTATTGTATTATTGAAAAGGAACATGTCTCAATTGTGTTTGGAGTGGATAACGGATATAAGTATAAGAAATTGATGAATTAGTATGCGATGATGAATTAGTATCACGAACATGAGATATTGGGAGAATTAATCAAGATATAGGTACCGATAAAATGTGGAAGTTCAAAAGATATGGGTATGTGGAATTGGGAATTTATTAGACTTAACGGAATGTTGGATGCATTCAAAATTGTCAAAGATTTTCTGGTTTTAACAAATTGACAAGAATAATTGAGGAAAACATGTGAATGTTATGACTAATGATCATAAAGGAGACAATTGAAGAATTCACTTTATCTATCTTGAAGTGTTCGATAAAGGTTATGATGTGATCTATTGACATTGTATAAAGTGATTTTATGTACCTTGGGGTAAATATGATTCTATAGGCGGTATTATGACCGATGATTTGAAACTTGTTATCTTGAGTGTGGCCTAAAAGCTTAGAGACATTAATCGTATACAAATAGTTTGGAGATGTCTATGAATATGCAAATCGATACTTGATTGAACTAAGCCAATGGCGCACTTTAAGAGATTGAGCAAAGAAAGAAATAAATTCAAGTGAGAAAATCAAAATTTGGGTAAAAAGGTTATCAAATCTAGTGTATTATTGAGTGTTATAGTGAGGCCCGACAAAAAGGGTAAAAAGAAAGCATGATTAGTTATAGAATTTCAAAGTTGGTGTGCATCAAAGCGGAGTGGCAAAACCAGAAGTGTGGATGTAGAAATTGTAAACCGTGTCGAGGCTGAAGATAACTCAATTGTTGAGAAAGTGATAGGTATAGTTCAAATTAAGGAATATGGATGATACTCATTCAGGGGGCTGTTGGTGAAAACGTAAGGAATGATCAAGTTTTAAGTTCTAGCAAGAGTGTATTGATAGAGTAATTGAAAGGTTAGAATGGGAAATCGAATGATTATAAGTGAATGGTTAGAAAGCACAAGAAACAATCGAGCGTTACGTTCTAGTAAGAGTATTGTGGAAAAGCAATTGATGGTATAGCTGTCAAAGTGAATGATGATATGTGTGATTAACCAACGGTATTTTGGATTTCATTGGGATATGAAATTGATGTATAGTGCAAAGTAGTTGTGGTATGACGGATAATCGGTATATGAGTGACACCATTCGAATAATGTATAAGGGTCTTCTCGCCAAAAGGAGTCGTTATCCCTATACTATGTGATCAATGCAATCTGATGATAGGCTAAGTAAAATAAGGTGGTGACAATGAGTGAATTGATTCACATTGAGGTTATAAATCTCATGAGATTTGTGTTTTGATAATAACGAATCGATAAGCGATAAATGAAATATTTTGAAGGTATGACCTCGACCAAAATGTACTTAGATGGAAATAAAGGTGTAGTTAAGGAAATTGAATTAAGTGAGGAGTGGCCTCTGTCATTTGTGGTGTGAATAGCATTATGGATGGTAAGCTAGACTAAAATCTAAAAGATGATTTGATTCACAAAGTGTTTCATAGATAGAATTAGGAAATAGTGTTAGGATCCGATATATTTGTTATTGATATCGAAAGTGACGAATTTGCGTAAGCATAAGAAAGCAACCAAATCATGGAAAGTTTGAAAAAAAAAAAAAAAGAGTAATTGATTGCGTTGATCTCCGTACATTGACAGAATTTGGTCATGTAGTAAAATCAGTGGGAAACAGAGGATAATAATCGAAAAGACTCCCCTTTCAGTTAATCAGTATATGAAATTTCGAGGACGAAATTTTTGTTAGGAGGGGAGAATTGTAACATCCCATCACCGATGGGAAGGGTATTTTAGTAAATTGGGACGGTTCAGGAGTATTAAAGTATATTTCGGCATGCACATACAGTATATAGCCTCTATGATAGATGGTCATTGCACTTGCACATAGTAAACATGCATTCATGACATTTTAAACTTAGGTTTCAAATTGCGATCTTTTGTGAAATTTATGTGGAAGTTGTACTGGGAAAATTATTTGGAGTGCGCCATTAAGTGTTTTATATTTTTAGACATTTATGGAAATTTTTCTGGAATTTTTCGGGGTTCGTGCGGATAGGAAAATTCAAACCGACGGCCGAGTGAGTCTTTTGTCTCGAAAAGGAATTGCCTAATGGCATAAGATTAGTGTATAAATTATCTCCTTGAAAGTTGAACAAGAGTTTTTTTAACAATTGAAAAGTTCATCCTCCGAAACCATCCTCCTCCTCCTTCGAAATTTTCTTCTACTTATCTCCTACAAGACACTTCTTAGTTCCTTGCTTGCTTTTCTTCATACACAAGCTAAGTTGAAACTTTGAATTGATGATGCTCTTTGGGATGCTTGTCATAGCCGTGGGTGAGGTGTTTAAGTAGGAAGTGTGGAGAGTTGCAAAGATTTGGAGATTTGATTGCTTGACTTGTCTAAGAGGCACATTTGGGCGTCGATCTCTGACGTTCTTGAAACTTCCAGATGTTAGTTTCGGAATGCGGTGAGTAACCTAGTTGGTTCCTCAACCTTTATGTGTTTAAGATTTTGCAATTATGCCATGTGGAGATAATGGAGGGTTTATGTGTGTTTGATTTTGATTGATTTGGACCACAGTGTGCGAAATATTTGGAATGAGATAACGAAGTCTTTGCTTGTGTGTAACTATGTGTGAATGTTTATATTGGAGATCTCGGACCAAAGGTCCGAGAAATGGAAAATTGATATTGAAGTGTTAATTGTGCATTTTGTTTTGATACATTGGATGGGATTGTAAATGTGATATAGTAGGATGCAATAAATTGGAAATGTAGATAATTGAAATCTGGGACAAAAGTCAGAAGAATTGGCAAATAGTAATGATATGTAAATGGAAATTGGAATATGTACATTGCATGCATAAACATAAATGTGTGATCGATAAAAGGCAATTGTGACCGAGCGACCATCAGATCGGGGCATATCACGCCTAACGATGTGAGCTTTAGCTTTCAACGCACAGGACCTCGTGTCCAAGCGTATTCAGAGCCGCAGCTCGATATATCGTGGCTTCAAGCCCGATGTTTTCAGAGCCACGGCTCAACGCAATGTGCCGATTCATGGGACAAAGATTTGATATGCACAACAACGAAATGAAAATGGAATAGTGTCACATGCGCATTGCATATATATATATGAATGTAAATGATGGAAGATGTAAATGATGAAATTGTATGTGTATATGAAATTGGAACTGAAATGTGATAATATGTGATATTCATTAATGCTACCGTGTGCTAATATGATTGGTGAATGCATGAGTTGAGTGAACCATCGATGATGGTTTCTCACCGAGTTCGCAAAACTCACCCAAAATTTGCATCTATTTTTCAGGACTTAGAAGAATACCCGTTAGCAAGCAGGCGTATGACATCTGCCGTCAAGAAAGTAGAAGTGGTCGGGATCGGTTCAAGCGTCTGTCTTTAGTGTTTCTATTCTTGGACTTTTGTATTACTAATTTGGACAAGTTGTAAAGTCAGTTGACCGAAATAAATTGTAAATATAAAAAGTGGGCCCAAGGCCATTGAATTGATTATATAAATTGCTTTCCGCGTTAATGATAATATGTATGCGATTGTGAAAAAAAAAGTGTTATCTTGAAGTTTTATTCTTGAGTGATGTAGACGCCACCCTCATGGGCACGGACCTGGATATCACCGTCGATGTCGGGTTCGGGTCTTGCGGGAGTGAGGTGTTACAACATGCCTATTAATTAATTAACAATAATCGTGCAAGTGAAAAAGCCTAGTAAAAAAAAACAATTTAAGTCACAACTGTGCATCGGAGTACTATTAAGTCACAAGCGTAATTATTCAAGATTTTTCTAAGTTCAGTTTTTA
Source organism: Erythroxylum novogranatense (assembly GCA_029891385.1). Classification (NCBI taxonomy): domain Eukaryota; kingdom Viridiplantae; phylum Streptophyta; class Magnoliopsida; order Malpighiales; family Erythroxylaceae; genus Erythroxylum; species Erythroxylum novogranatense. Next base: position 23,268,168 of record CM057228.1, read on the forward strand.
TATTTATTTAAAATTTATTGGAAGAAAATGGGGGAGTCTATTATAAAAATTTATAACGTCATGTTTAACAACCAATTAATAATTAATATTAATTAAAAATGATTCAATTAAAACTAAATTAATAATTGAATAATATCAAAAGAAATGTGTATTAGTCCTGCTTAGTGTGTGTGAAATGCCATGAATGCATGCCAAAATACTTACGCACAATTTAAGCAAATATTTAATAAGCCAATAACAAACATAATTCGTACTAAATTCCTTTAATATTCTAACCCCTAATTTGGGGCGTTACAACTTTTCCCTCCTTAAGAAATTTCGTCCTCGAAATTCATACCTGATCCGAATAATTGCGGATACTGGGCCTTCATGATTTCCTCTGGTTCCCAGGTTGCTTCCTCAAGTCCATGGTGTTACCAGAGGACTTTTACCAATGGTACTGTCTTGTTCCGCAATTGTTTCACTTCTCTGGCTAATATAGAAATTGGCCCTTCTTCATATGACAAATCCTGTTGCAACTGAATCTCTTGCATCGGAATCTTATGTGTGACATCGTAATCGATATCTCCTCAACATAGAAACATGGAACACATCATGCAATCTGGCCAATTCTCCAGGAAGAGCTAATTGATAAGCTACGGGTCCAACCCTCTTCAGAATTTCATAAGGCCCAATGAATCGCGGACTAAGCTTACCCTTCTTTCCAAATCGAAGTATATGTTTCCATGGTGACACTTTTAAAAACACCTTATCACCCACTTGATACTCAATATCTTTCCTTTTTAAATCAGCATAAGACTTCTGCCTATCACTGGCAGCTTTCAATCTTTGTTGAATAATCTGAATCTTTTCTTCCGTATCTTTCACAATTTCTGGCCCGATCATCTTATTTTCACTCAACTCCGTCCAACATACCGAAGTTCTACACTTCCTACCATACAACGCTTCGTAAGGTGCCATGCCAATGCTCGTCTGATAACTGTTGTTATAAGCAAACTCCATCAAAGTCAGATAATTATCCCAACTCCCAAGAAACTCTAGCACAAAAGCCCTCAACATATCTTACAAAATCTGTATAACTCGTTCTGACTGTCCATCTGTCTGAGGATGAAAAGCAGTACTGAATTTAAGTTGAGTACCCAATGCTTCCTGTAAACTTTTCCAGAATCTCGAAGTAAATCGAGGATCACGGTCTGAAATAATAGACAATGGTACCCCATGCAGTCTTACAATCTCATTCACATACAAATCTGCAAGCCTATCCAATGAATAGTCATGACAAACAGGCAGAAAATGAGCAGATTTGGTGAACTTATCCACAATGACCCATATCGCATCATGCTTCCTTTGAGTAAGAGGAAGTCCAGTGACAAAGTCCATGGTAATGTTATCCCATTTTCATTGAGGAATAGGAATAGAATTTAACAAACCATATGGAACCTGGTGCTCAGCCTTATCCTACTGGCATGTCAGACATTTCGCTACATAATCCACAACATCCCGTTTCATACCTGACCACCAGTAATACTGCTTCAAATCCTGATACATCTTGTTCCACCCGGATGCATAGTAAATACTGTATTATGAGCCTCAAACAATATCTTCTTCTTCAATTCTTCATTAGCTGGCACACACAACCGGTCCTTATAATACAATTCACCATCACATCGCGCGAGAAAAATCGGTCATTTACCTTCACGAGTAGCCAAGATAAGTTGTTGTAACTTATCATCAGCTCTTTGAGCATTACAAATTTCCTGTCTCAACGTGGGCCTTGCTATCAATTGAGCCATCAAGGCTCCATCAGATCCCAACTTCCATCCAATCTGCTTCAATGATAAAGCCAAGATAGTCTTTCGACTTAAGGCATCTGCTACAACATTAGCCTTACCCGGATGGTAGTCTACAATACAATTATAGTCTTTAAATAATTCCAACCAACGCCGTTGTCTCAAATTAAGTTCCTTCTGAGTAAGCAAATACTTCAGACTCTTATGATCTGTAAAAATTCTACACCTTTCACCATACAGATAGTGTCACCAAATTTTTAAGGCAAACACTACTGCTGCAAGTTCTAGATCATGAATAGGGTAATTCCGTTCATGAGTCTTTAGTTGCCTAGAAGCATAAGCAACTACCTTACCTTCCTGTATCAAAACACACCCTAAACTAGTCCCAGACGCATCAGTATACATAACATACTCCTTACCAGCCGTAGGTTGAACTAATCTGAGAGCTTGAGAAGCATACTCTTGTTGATCAAAACTACTATGACATCTATCAGACCATTCATACTTCACTCCCTTCCGTAAAAGTTTAGTTAAAGGGGATGCTATCACTGAAAACCCCTTAACAAACTGACGATAATAACCAGCCAGGCCCAGAAAACTTCTCACTTCTGTCACATTCCGTAATGGCTTCCAATTAACAATCGCCTCTATCTTACTAAGATCAACTCTAATTCCTTCAGTAGATACTACATGCCTTAAAAATGATATCTCCTAAGGCCAGAAATCACATTTACTCAACTTAGCATATAACTGTCTTTCCCGCAGGGTCTGCAAGACAATTCAGAGATGTTCACTATGATCCTGTTCAGTCCTAGAGTAGACCAGTATATCATCAATAAACACCACAACAAACTAATCCAAATACGGCCTGAATACTCTATTCATCAAATCCATGAATGCTACAGGAGCATTAGTTAATCCGAATGGCGTTACTAGGAACTCATAATGTCCATAACGGATCCTAAATGCAGTCTTCGGCACATCCACATCCTTGACCCGAAGCTGATAATATCTTGATCGCAGATCTATCTTCGAAAACACTCCTGCATTTTTTAACTGATCAAATAGATCGTCAATCCTTGGCAGTGGATACCTATTCTTCACTGTGACTCTATTTAACTGCCTGTAGTCAATGCACATTCTCAGTGTACCATTCTTCTTCTTCACAAATAACACCGGTGCACCCCACGGTGATACACTTGGTCTAATAAACTCCTTATCCAAAAGTTCTTGTAACTGCAACTTCAACTCCTTTAACTCAGTAGGAGTCATTCTATACGTTGCTCTGGATATAGGAGCGGTACCAGGCACAACTTCAATAGATAACTCCACTTCCCTTTCTAGAGTGAGTCCAGGCAATTCCTCAGGAAAAACATCTGGAAACTGATTCACTACAGGAATCTCAAGCATTTTCTCCTTAGCACCATCCTTCTGGAAATCAAGTGCAAAAGCTAGATAAGCTTCACACCCCTTCCTGAGAAGCTTTTGAGCTTGCATAGCAGATATTACATTAGTCAGAGCACGTATGCAACCACCACGAAATACAATCTCAGACTGGTTGAGCCTCTTTAAGAAAGCTGCTTAGCCTTACATATCAATTCTTGCCGATGCTTGATGCACAATCCATACCGTAATCAAATCGAATTCGTGAAACAACAACTTAATCAGATCCGTTGCATACTCACTTTCTTGAATCTTAACAGGACAATTCCTAACCACCTGATTCACCAACACACTACTACCCAGAGGACTAGTTACATGCATGTCATATTCTAACTGATCTATAAGCATCTCCTTAACAAACATTTCTCCAGCACTGATATATGAATGTGAAGATCCAGGATCAATTAATGCATATAATTCAGAACCAAAGAGAGAAACCATACCAACAAAGACATCTGGTGCATCCTGATCCTTACGAGCTTTCAGTGCATAAGCCCGAAAGTGAAGCGTAAGGCACAATTGGTCGATTCATTAGTCGAAAAGTCGAGCTCGGATTAGCCTCGCGCTCGATTATATCCGCCTCGTCCTCTTCCTCGACCTCTGTTCCCAACTGAAGCATGCGAAACCTCTCCACTAGCTTGTGCCATCCCAGACTGTCTCAGAGAGCAATTTGCAATCATATGCTCCGTACTACCACAACGAAAACATGCACCTGCAGCTCTCCAACAGACACCCCAATGGTGAATAAAGCAGTGTGGGCACTCCGGAGCACCAGAAACTCGACCCCCAGAAGAACCCCTACTAGAGGCAGTCGATGCAGGAAAGTTTTGTTGCCTTCCTTGTATCGCAGATCTCTGAGCAACTCTCGGTGCAGAGGAACTACCTTCCTGACTTCGTTTCCCCGAAGACTGGCCTCCTCTATTAAAGCCTCTTCTCTGACTTCTTTCTTTCCTGATCGTCTCATGTCTTTCTACTTTTATTGCAGCCTGTACCAACTGATGGTAAGTAAATTGTGGTAACAGAGTGAACGCTGCCAGATGCTCCTTAATAGAGTCATGCAAACCCTCCTTGAATTGATGACATCGGAACTCTTCAGTTAGTACAGATTCAGGGGCATACTTACTAAGCCGATTGAACTCCCGATCATACTCAAAGAATGCATAAACTCCTTTGTTTGATTGAAAGTGCTTCCACCGATCCTTCTGAAGCTTCCACACGCACTTAGTGTTAAATTCTTGGGCAAAGAATTCCCAAGTCAAAGGCACCGGTAGCTGAGGACTTCGAAGAACAAACTTCCACCATTCATAAGCTGCTCCCTGTAGAAGGGAGACAACAAAGTGAACCATCTGCTCTGCTGGACAACTAATCTCGTCCGGTACCCTCTTCACCTTCTCAATCCAGAACTCAGCCCCTTCAGATTCTTCCAGAGATGTCCCAGAAAATTCTTCAGCCCCATACTTCCTCAACTGATCAATCGGAGCCTTAGGTGTTGTCATTCGATGCAACAAGGTCATCATATCCTGGGACAGCTTAATCAAAGCTTCTCCTTGAACTGGAGGAGAAGGTGGAACCTCAGCTTCCCCTTGATTGACCCTTGACGGTCTAGGTATTTTAGAACGAGTTTGCTCCGGCTGATTACTCTCAGCAACTTCGTCAACAAATTTGTGAGATCCTTCCATCGTAATTTCTAAAGACAAAACATGGGACACTGCATTAGGTCAAAACACAACTTAGACACTCAACGAAAAACAATAAGCAAGCCGTGGTTAAACCAGAACTGCCTAAACTTGCTCTGATACCAAAAGATGTAACACCCAAATACCCCCTGGGAGGATACATGGATGCCACCCAAGATAGGACAAATAGATCAAAACGTTTCACACATGCATTTTTAAAAACTAACGTAACACATATATAATACATCTCATAATTTCAAAAACAAATTCAAAGAATATTTACAGGCCCAAACAAACCAAACAAAATACATTTTCGTGCGACACAAAACTCAGACTCTTTTGGCCATCGGAAGACTTGTCGATCCTTAATCTCTTCGCTCTCGAACCTACACGGGCAAATTCATCGTATAAGCATATAGCTTAGTGAGTAATAACTAATCTATATTAATTGATTTGAAGAAATGTAAAGAATGCATTTGAACATATTTTTATACTAAATGTAAGCAGCAGAACACGAAATCCTTGTAATCGAATATAATTTAGTTTATGTCGTAATCAAAGATATCGAATACAAAACAAATCAAACTATAAATCCATGAATGAAGTGGGTAACGGACTTATACAGAGATACCATAATTAGTATCGCAGGAGAGACATATGTCTCGATATCGAGACACCAAGGTGTCAAATAACGAGAGCGATTCAGAGACCCTTCTAGCATGCCTATTTACCCACAACTAGGACTTAACAGTTTTAAAACAGAACAAGTTCATTTCAGACATTTCATGTGCAGGCAAATAGCACTTCCAATAAATCAATCCTAGACATCATCTAGGTTGACTCACAAAATTTATCATAAAAAATATTACTTACCTAAAGTACTTACTGAAATTACTGACCTGTATTACTTACCTCAATCGCCTTACTGTTTATTGCCTTGAAGTCCCGGCAATATTTGGCAATGGTCGTTCCTCTATAATAGGGAACACAGATACAAGTCACTATTGTGCATGATTAAAAATTCACTAATGTATGATGGATATGTAGGATGCATGTTCATGACAAATTTCAGGACCAAACCCTAAATTCTTAACTTTATTCCATAATTCACAACTTAAATTATTAAATCCTTGATTGTTAATTAAATCTGAAAATTTACAAATTTCACATAGAGAGGTAGAAAATTTTCTTACGAATCCAACACTTCAAGAATCAGGTCATTCGGAGGTCGAATGACAAAGATATGGTCAAAAGAGTGAAGATTGCGGATTGAGATTTCAAAGATTGCAGTTTATCACACACAAGTCGACTTATCCATTAAAACACACACAAGTCGACTTATACTTACACAAGTCGACTTACATAACACCACAAGTCGACTTACACTTGCATAACTCGACTTATTGACGAGCGGAGATGACATTTTCATGCAAAACGTTGATCTAAGTCGACTTATACACCACAACAAGTCGACTTATAATACTGTTCATCGTCTTCTTCACCAAACCATACGAAACAGCAGACTTTTCTTCCATTTTTCTTTAACTTCTTCACTTCAAAACTCATCTATCTATCATTTCTATACTATTAGAATCATCTATACACTCCAAAGATCACAACACTAACATTCCAACTTTCTCTCTCTCTACGGTACACTTTGAAAATCCTTATTATTACACTTTCTTTCATTTTCTTTATCTATTCTTACGCTTCATGTACCCCATCCCAATGTCAAACCTCACCAACCAATTCAGAAATAATTTTCAACTTCAAACATCATTTAAAAACAAATATTCAGTTTCTCACACTACTGTATATTTTCAAATATTCATGTATGTTTCAAAACTCACCAACTTCGGCTCTCATAATTTCCAACATAATCAGTACCAAAAATAAACATATAATTCACGTATATGATATATATATTTATATATAAAAACAGAGTATGATGAATTCATCGTGTTCTTGTTTTTCTAACATAAACAAACATACAGATATGTATATATAGAACAAGTCTTCAAAGCCATGCATGAACATATATATATTTACATTATAAACACTGTGGAGTTACTTACCGTCTAAGCTAAGAAAACCAATCGACTAAGCTACGAAAACCACCTGATGGACAAAAGCAGAGAACTCCTTTCGGTTTAAATGTCTTTCACTTATTAAAAACAATAGCAGAGGAAACTACTGGGCACCTGCATGTGAACAACGTGTATAGTACGTGTCCCTTTACCGAGAAGGCTCGGTCCATTATGTATTAGAAGCCCCTCACCGTAGGGTACACACCGGGACGCCCGTGGGTCGTTCCGACGTATATCTCACGCTAAGGAAGTGCTACGATCGCAAACGATCACTAAACACTCGCATGGTATCAATATAAATAAACAGCATCATGGAATTCACTGAAATTAAAACCATAACAATAATTTTTCATTTCATAAATCAATCCAAAATATAGACACATCTATCAGTCCCCTACAGTCACAATACAGTATCTCAAAAAGGGAAACTGATAAAAACATCTATACTAGGTCATCCCAAAATAATGTCCCAAAAGAAGTCACCCCGGTGACCAACTCTGCGATCCATTCACGACTTGATCTCGAACGCTCACGCGTAAACGTCTATCATGGGAGCTAGAGTCCTACTAACGCTGTCCTGAAAATATATTGCAATGTTGGGTGAGTTTGCGAACTCAGTGAGAAACCATCATCGATGGTTTACCCAACACATGCAGATACACATAATATATCTCATAGATATATATATTTTAACACAATTTATAACACTATCAACACTTTACACGGTTTACATTAATACTATGTCACTACTCAAACATGTCAAGGCACAAATCACAATATCACATATCTCTCGCATTCTCAATCACATCAGACAATCAAATGCATAAGTATGCAAATTCCCTTTATGACGTTGTTGTGGTGGCGCCAATATTCACATTTTGGCAAGTAGGAGAGCCCTCGGGGTATGCACCACTGCCCACTCACTTTAGGAATAGGAGAGCCCTTGGGGTATGCACTATTTCCTTTTATGACGTTGTTGTGACTGAGCGTCAATATTCACATTTTTGGCAAGTAGGAGAGCCCTCGGGGTATGCACCACTGCCCACTCACTTTAGGAATAGGAGAGCCCTCGGGGTATGCACTATTTCCTTTTCACAATAATCACAATTTAGGCAAGTAGGAGAGCCATTTGGGTATACACTACTGCCGTTTTGGCCCTAGGCCCTCTCACTGATAATTGAGCTCAAAGCTCTGAATCACTGTGCTCTAGTCACAACTGTAAATTTTACCGCTTATTATCATGCTAGGCATGCACTAACAATATATCACTTCACTCTCTTGTCACAGTCATACACTTGCTCATATCACTATACTCTAGTTCACTATCACACGTATTCACATTTGTAACACATTTCACATGTATCTCATCTTATTACACTCAACATACTCAGAACACTTATTCACATTCACACAATCACTAATATCTATCGCATTTAGCTCATTCACTTCGCATTTATAACACTCACTTTTACACTTAATTTACACATATTCACAGCATATGTAATCACTTAAAAGCTGAGGAACCAACTAGGTTACTCACCTGTAACTTCCAAGCTACTGCCTGGAAGTCCCAGCAATGTCCGTGGTCTGACGATCCAACGGCGCCTCTATAACAACACAAATAATTTCTCATCACTATATACTCAATTTACTGAATTCACTAATGCACATGTCTCAATTTGAAATGATATGATGCATGATCATGATTCCCAGCTCTCAAATCCAATCTCACTATCTCTCACTTCACAACTACAATTCACTATTCACTAGGCCTATCTCACTCATGAAGTCCTCGCTTCAAACTCTAATTGTCACATTATAACACTGAGGTCACATTTGATACTAGATTTGATTCACTTTCGATAATTCATGATCTCTCTAGAATAATTCAACTCTCAATTACTGTCACACTTGTAGACCTCTTTCTAGTTCACAACGACTCAAAATCATCTCAATTGGAGGTCTATACTAAAAGTTATGCTCAAAAGACTCAACTAATCCACTTGAGATTTCACTCCTCGTCATGACGCATGTCTCTTCGTCGCGACGCATGTGTCATTTTCTCCGTGCTCTCGTCGCAACGCCTACAACCACACGTCGCGGCGAATAAAGCCTTCCGCTCGTCGCGACCTCTCATGAAGCTTCGTCGCGACGCACTGGGCCACGCCGTCGACGCATTATTAAATATTTAATTCCTACGTCGCGACGTGCGACTGGATCGTCTTCTCCGATTCTCATTTTCCGCCATTAATACACCCTCAAACCTCATTTAAACCCATTCAACTACTCTACTTAACTTATTAATAACCATAAATGCAACAATCAACACAAATAACAACATTAATCACAATAAAACTTACCAAAACAACGATCGATCAAAACCCTAGAAAATCGCAACGTCCGAAACCTCCAAGCTTCAATCCCTCTCTGAATCAACTCTCAATCCTCAGCCATAATCAACTTCACCAAGCTCTCTACAACTTTTTCACTCACAATAAAGAGAAACTCACGAAATCTCCGAGGAGGAAGCTCACGATCGACAACGACGAAGGAGAAGGGAAAAAAAGGAAAAGGTTCTTCAACCCTAACTCCCAAACCTCTTATATATATATATATACTCAGGGCTGATTTCAACTGAGACTCAAAATCTATCAGTCCTCAAATCACTTAATTTAAATCTCTAATTTCACCGACTCATCACAAAATTTCTCAAACTCACAGATCTAATTTTTCAAACCATTAGTCACTCACTTTGAACCAATTCACGATTATCGATCTCTAGGTCCATATTCCGGTCCGATCACATATCTCTAAAAATTCCAGAAAAAGTTCCAAAATTTCTCAAAAATATAAGACACTAGATTCTATACTCAAATCTCAAATTAATTAATTCATTCCTCAATTCTCAATAAATCACTCTTCACACAATTTTTCACAATTCACAAAGCAACTCATGACACAATTAAATGCTGGAATAATCATGAATGCATGTCACTATATATATGCATGTGCAATTAACTCATGTCGCTGATGCAGAATCACTATACGTGTAATTCAATTATGAATGCACTCACTGCTCACTCATCCAAATTACCGATATGCCCTCACATCGGTAACGGGATGTTACATGTATAGATATAACGAAGCCAAATGTCAATTGTTAATAAGTCTCTTCGTTTTCTTTTAGTAGTATTTTTATTAATAAAATATTCTTTTTAAACCAAATATATTGTTTTGAATTCTTATAACAAACAAATATCCAAAAGTTTCAGACAACTTCTGAAAATTCACCAAAATTCCGTCATAAAATAATGACTCGTAAAATAAATTTTCAACTCAAAATTAATTCACCATCAATTTCTAAAAAAATTTGAAGTATATAAAAATTACTAAAATTATATTACTACGGTCCGAATCAATCCGAAGTTTCATTCAACCAATTTACCCGGAAAATGCAATGAATGCATGCCAAAATACTTATGCACAATTTAAGCAAATATTTAATAAGCCACTAACAAACATAATTCGTACTAAATTCTTTTAATATTCTAACCCCTAATTTGGGGCGTTACAGGAGGAGTCACCATAGAATAAGGTTCTGACGAAGGAGAAGAAGAAGAAACTGAAGTGAGTTGCTTAATAATTAATAATAACATCCATCAATAATAACATGCATATGCAAGTCATAAGATTTATTTATTAATTAGGATGATAGGTTTCATATAAATGTTGCAGAGACTATGAAAATTTATTACTTTGAGATTTTGTCGACTTTCCACTCGATTAATAGAATAAATTGGAGCCGTTAGATAAATTAGTATCATTGGATCTTGGGCACGTCAGGAGAAGGACGAACATCTCATTCGTGCTTAGTATAAACTTAATTAATTGATTAGTAATAATAACAAAAGTTACTAGAACATGCAATAGTAGTATAAATAGTTAATAATAATAAACATTTCTAATGACATAATTAACAACAATTTAATTATTATTATTAATTAATTAAAACCCAAAATATATATATATATATATATGAAAGGATTAATAAGAACATGCCTATTTATTAATTAACAATAGCCGTACATGTGAATAAGTTTGGTAAGAAAAACAAAATAATATGTACAGTTGTGACTTAACAACCGTGCATGAGAGTCACAACTATGACTATTAAATCATAGTCATGATTTTAGTTTATATATATATTTAAAAGTTATTGGAAGAAAATGGAGGAGTCTATTATAAAACTTATAATGACATAATCATACAAAATTATAATGACATAATTAATATTAATTAAAATGATACAATTAAAACTAAATTAATAATTGAATAATAATATCAAAAGAAATGCTCATTCATCCCGCTTAGTATAATTAATTAATTATTTATTTATTTAATTAATAAGTAATAATATGAAAAGATTAATAAACATTAGATAGTTAATAAGAACATAATTCATAATTAACTAATAACTAATAATAATAATAAATAACAATTAACTGACATAATTAATTTAAATAATAATTGCTATGACTTTTAGTCTCAACCATGAAGAGCTATATATATACTTAATATTAATATATAATACTTAATAGTTAGCAATTAATAATGCACGATTTTCACTAATATATATACTTAATATTATTATATAGTACTTAATATAATAATAATAATAGTAATAATAATAATAATAATAATAATACGTAATTCACGGTTGTGACTTATTAATCACAACCGTGAAGAGTTATATATATACTTGATATTAGTATATAATACTTAATAATAATTAACAATTAATAATGCACGATTGTGAAGATATATACTTAATATTAATACGTAGTACTCAATAATATAGTAATAATAATTAATAATGCATGGTTAATAATTAATAATTAATATAAGTCACAAAGCTTGGACAATAATGAGTGATGAAAAAGTACACTCGTCATCGATCATGCTTAGTAGATGGTAAGTGCACGGAGCTTGGATAATAATGAGTGATGAAAAAGTGGAGAAATATACATAATAACATTCAAGGTCACCGCTATAACTAAATAAGTCACAGTGTGACAATGACGGTTAAGACGTTAAGAATCGATGCCATCGGATGAAAGGAACGATGAGATGGGAATACGTGGTTGTCTATCCCATTCATCCTTAGTATATAAATATTTAGCTGGTAATTTTCTGGAGCTTGGACAATAAGTACATAGAGCTTGGACAATAATGGGTGATGAAAAAGTGAAGAAATATATATAATAACATTAAATAAGTTACATGCGTGATAATGACAGGTAAGGCGATGAAAGGGATAATAAGATGGAAATCCGTGATCATCCATCTCATTTGTTCTTAGTGTCTGTTTGTTTAAGTTTTTGGAGAATGAATAAACACTTTTTTCCACCGCAAAAGCTGTTTTTAAGAAAAATAAGTGTTTGACTGTAAAATTCAAAAGTATTTTTTTCATAGAAATAATTTTTTTGAAAGCGAGCTTTTCAAAAAAGCACTTTTTCAGGTAGATTTTTTAGATCAATTATGAGTCTATTTTAAGTCCTTTTTACCCTTATATTTTTACACATAATTTCCACAATACTTACTTGCAAACACATCTTCATATTTATTTTGAGATTTATATAATATTATTTGACTTTTTATATGTTTTAATATTTATTTTGATATTAGTTTTATTTATATTATAATTCATATAAAAGATTTGATTAGATATATTTTCATTTATATTTTATATAGTTTAAAATTATATAATAATTAATGTATTGTATGTTGCATATTGTTTAATATATTTTAAATAATATTTATATGCATAAATAATTTTATTACAAAATATAATTAAAATTAAAAGTATTTTTATTTTATGTTGTTAAACAGTTCATTGTATAATTTTTTTTAGAAAAAGCTCTTTTTAAATGATAGTCAAACAGTTAACTGATTTATTAAAAAAATCTTCTTTCTCTACTAACAAAAATTTCATTAATAAAAGCTCTATTAATATAAATCCATCCAAACAGGTACTTACTATATATATATATATATATATAGTTAATAAATAATACCTACCTTTATTTGCGCAGACACTAGGGCTGTGTTTGGTTACCGTCCTCGGACGTGAGGACGGATGAAAAGGACATAAATTTTCTGTCCGGATAGGTGTTTGCTTACCGTCTACAAAAAATTTTGGACAGTCTTCAATGAACAAGGACAAAATTTTATGTCCAATCCTAAACTATGGTACAGAAGAAATTGTTCGTTGGACAGGAAGATGAAATGACCAAAATGCCCTGATTTTTTTCCTCAAGCCGAACCCCCCTCTCCTTCGGAGTGAGTAGAAACGCAGTACCATAATAATAATAATAATAATAATAATAATAATAATAATAACAATAACAAAAAATTATTAATAATAATACTTATAATAATCATTAAATTATTACCATACCAATGATAATGATGATGCCATAATTTTACTTAATATTAATATTCATATTAATTTTATAATTTTGGTGATTACCAAATTATAATAATAACATAATAATTATTATTAGAGTTGCAAATAAACTTAAAATAAATATTCTTACACTTATAAAAGACCAATGAATTATACTAACAACAATTACAAAATTTAATATTAAATTGTATCAATAATTAATTTTATAAAATATATAATTAATAAGATAATTAATGTTAATACGATTAAGAATCGTTTAATATAACTATTGTGTCAATAGTTATGAAATAGCCATTGAAATACATCTTCCAATACATTATACTGCAGGGTATTGTTGACATTTAACACTATTTTTGTTCGCCCACATGCAGTAAAACACATTTCGTCCGCAGGACGAAGACATAATTTTTCTCGTCTCCGCCCATCGCAACCAAACATCTCACTGCCTTCAACATGCCCCGCCTCGTCCCGTCTCTATCCTGTCTTTGTCTCCGTCCCTATCTGTTGCAGATTGCAGAATCAAAATGCAGGCTCAGTAGTAAGCATGTACAATGGGACGGCTGCTCTCCAATTGGGAGTTAAAGACATCTCAAAATTAATAGTAATAAGATATAAATTTATTTAATACAAATATTTTAACCAATATAATTAAAGGAGAATTAAACTAGTTAACAAAGATCACTGATTTAAAATACCACTAATTTAATCAATAAACTTGAATAATTTATAACTTTTATATGTTTGATATAACATACAGTATACTTGTTCATTAAGAAGATATTATGCAATTGTTGATATTAAACTATCATTTAAATAATTAATATGTCTCTTTGTTAATTAATTTTGGAAGAAAACCCCTTAAGTTAATTACTCCTATAATCAACGAAACTCATTGCCTTTATTTAGATTTTTGGGCATAAGACATCCTTAACAAGAAAAGAAAGTAACGACGACGGATTCCTACGCTTTTTTCCCTCTCAAACAAGTACTAATAGATAAGACAAGTTAAGTAAATTAGGCCGAAAATTTAGAACACTTTAAAGCAGGCGGACAGCATGCGTGTGGATTTTAAGCTTCTGGTGTAATCAAAAGCATTCACAATCACAACTCACAAGCCGACCAGACTGAGGAGACGTGAAAAGGACGCTACCCGACCCGGTATGTTGCAGCACCCGGTTCAGCATCAGCACCAGCGACCTCGCCGACGGTGCGAGGGCACCGCCATGGGCGCCATCGTCTTCGATCTCCGACCAGGCTTCGGATTCGGACCGTTCTCTCTCGGTAATCGCGAGTCTTCCTTTTCGTTTAAACCTAAAATTTCTTCGAAATTCGAGCGATGATTTCCACTTAACCCAATTCGATTTAAAGGAACTGTAATTCGAATTCTGGTTTAACGTAGGGATGCCAATTTGCGAGGCGTTTGCAGTAATGGAGCAGCAGCCAAACATTTACGATGTTGTTCATTTGAAATTCTATGACGAGGTTTTGCATCATAGGACTGAAAGAGGATTAACAAAGTTTCTAAACTTTACGTTTTTCCTATCGCAACTTTTAATTGATATAAGGTGTTGTGCAGGAGCCTCTTAAGCTTGATATTGTTATAAGTTTTCCCGATCATGGTTTTCATCTAAGGTTTGATCCGTGGTCTCAGGTAATTTATTTTTTATTTTGGAAGCTGATTTTATTTTTCTGTTTTGAACTATATCACGTGCTTACACATTAGGTAATAATTGAGAAGCCTTTCATTTTCTTTGGATTCTGTCTGATAGTTGTTCACCAATTGTCATATTGGTCTGATACAATATGTTTGTGTTTGCTGCAAATTTGAACTAATTCTAGAGATTAAGGTTGATCGAAATTTATGACATCAAACGTCTGCAAATGCGATATGCCACTTCGCTTATTGGGTAAGCTATGTGTCGAGTTTGAAGTTATTAATGTATTGTCTTGAATTGGGTGTTATTAATTCCCGTTCCTGTATTCAGGGGGCCTTCCACTCTAGCTACTTTTGTAGCTGTTTATGCACTTTTTGGCCCAACATTTCCTGGAATTTATGATAAAGATAGAGGAGTCTATAATCTATTCTACCCGGTATGTGGTTGTGATTTCCTAACTACTATATTCTACTTACAGCATCGCTCTTGCTTCTGCGATTAATCTTTGTATTTGCAGGGGCTATCATTTGCTTTTCCTATTCCAAGCCAATATACAGATTGCTGCCAGGACCGAGAAGGTAATATCTTGTACTTTGCAAATGCTTTAGCATCCTTTTCTTATTAGTTCATTCTGACTCTGAAATTTCTTGGTAGCTGAATTGCCACTGGAGTTTCCAGACGGTACTACGCCTGTTACATGCCGTGTCTGTATTTATGACAGTTCCACAGATAAAAAGGTTGGTGTGGGATCTTTAATGGATAAAGCTCCTACTCCTCCATTACCTAGTGGTAGCTTATACATGGAAGAGGTGCATGTGAAGGTTTGCTGCTTCCTCTATCATCTTTGACATTACAAAAATTGCGTCTCAGTTTATTTCTTAAGTTATTTCTGGAAAGCTGGCTTGGTTCAAGGGTTTTTATTAGTTGAATATATGTTGGTTCTGTTTCAATTTGTTATTAACTGTTGCAGCTTGGAGAAGAATTATATTTCTCCACTGGGGCCCAGCACATTCCTTTTGGTGCATCACCACAGGTTAGTCTAATTTCACTTTTCTATTTCAATGTACAATAAGATTTCTTTGGTTTTAACTTATTCTGTTTTTGTTAGATGCTTGACGAATTATGTTTAACTGTATGCTAACCTAATTCTTCGTGGAAAATTGTTCTGGATCTGTGTTGATCTCAAATAAAACTTTTGATCTCCACAATCCAGTTGGGATGGGAAGCTCACTATTTTTTTTTTTGGGGAATATTTAATTCAAAGGCCTCGTTCTCGTCTCCTTATCTTTGATCTTTGACTAGCTATTCATAGAGCCTCAATTATGAACTCTATTTTCTTGTTTGCTTTGCCAATAATCAGATTCTACCTGGCTGTTAAGTCTTTGAGTGATTGCTTTTTGAAGGAAAAAGGAAAATAAAGAAAATATCCTTCGTTGCAATGGAAAACCCAGACTCCTTCATTTAGCTATATTTTCCTATTTCCAACCTTGATATCTTCATTGGTGAGCGAGTGACATATTTAGAGAATGTCCAATGTTTGAAGTGCGTTTATTTGTACATGCATCATATGCATTAGTCTCGATATCATTTCAAACGTCGATCTTATGTGCAGGATGTGTGGACTGAATTAGGCCGTCCTTGTGGAATCCATCAGAAGCAGGTAGCCAATTTCTCCATGTTTTTGGGCCTATATAGCTGAATAAACAATTGATTGTATTTTTAAAGTCATATTTCATTTGAGAAGAACAAAAGTTTGGTACTGCATTCTTTCTTGCCCTCCATATCTTTGGACACAATTTAATTTTTTTGATTGTTATATTGTGTCGTGCAATTGCTTGTTTGATGCGAGAGTTGATCCCAGTTGGTGTGTGTTGATTTTTGTTGACCATGCAGGTTGATCAAATGGTCATTCACTCTGCTTCAGATCCTCGTCCAAGGACAACCCTCTGTGGAGATTACTTCTACAATTATTTTACCCGTGGTTTAGATATTTTATTTGATGGCCAGGTGCTTCTTATTATTTATCATTTCATCACCCATTTTCTTTTATTTCAAATGTTGGGTTGTGGCACTATTTGTCATACGAAATTGACAGTAAAAGTGTGAAAAGTACCGTTTTGTGTTTGCAGAGTCATAGAATCAAGAAGTTTGTTCTGCATACCAATTATCCTGGTCATGCTGATTTCAATTCATACATAAAGTGCAATTTTGTCATCCAAGGTTTTGCCTCTAATCCCATGAGAAGGTTCTGGTGATTAAAGCTTAATCTCGTGTACTAACCTTCTTTTTGTGCTGTCTCTTGTGTATTTGTGCAAGTGAATAACTCTAAACATAGCATCACACCGAGCACTAAATGGGACCAAGTTAAGGTATATATTTTCAACTCCACATGTAGTATCTTTTTCTGCTGTTAAGATGCTGCTTAAGCTTTTTCAATTACCATTTTTCTTATAAATTTAGTTGCTGTTTAAATCCCACTCTCTCTTTTTTGCTTTACTTGGTTTCACTTGCATCTACACCTTTTCTTAACTATTTCTTTCTAAAGTTTCTTTTGTAAATTTTTTTTCCCTTTAACGTGTGTGGTTTCACCATAAATTCCTGCTTTTGACTTTTTTCTCTTAGCTTCTGACAAGAGTTGATCGTATATGTTTTGTATTTCTGTCTCTCGAGTGATGTATGCAGCTAACTAACATTTCTTTACTTCAGGATATCCTCGGGGACTGTGGTCGTGCAGCTATCCAGACACAGGGTTCTTCTAGCAATCCCTTTGGATCCACTTTCGTATACGGCTACCACAATATTGCCTTTGAGGTGAGCTTTTGAGAATTTCATAACCATCATGTGTGCCATCAGAAATATGATATGGGAGCTGACTGCTATTGGTACAATATGATTCTACTGCAGTTAGTAACAAATATCTTCTTTTGTTTGAACAGGTGATGAAGAATGGTTATATCGCAACTGTAACTTTATTCCAATCCTGATATCTGCCTGGTATGTTTTGCCTCTGTTTTTCATTCTTAGCGATGACTTGCATGTTTTTCATACGTGGAATTCTTTCTTAAGATTCTGTCTCACGAAAGGCCAGCTAGGTCTCACCCGGGTCGGATTCTTTGAATTATAAAATGTGATGGCTCTGCAATTTTTTTCAGCAATCAAGTGTACTACGTAACTCTAGTAACTGAGTTCCAAACTTATTATGAAAAACGGTTGTCATGCTGTCCAAAACTATCTGTTTTTTTTACCCTAGTATTTCCGTTTCTCATTGCTCTGTCTCCTGTTGTCAGTTTGTAGCAGTGGACACCTCTTAATTCAGCAGAAAAGAAGGCAGCATATAACTACAGATGCCATTGCACGATTGTAAATCTTAAATTGTACATAACTATGTTTATTTGTACAGTTCATTTGCCCTATTCACGTTAATTAGTACGTGATTCCATATTTGTTAGGATCAGCGTCAACAATGTCACGCAGTGCAGTGACACCCAAGTCTCATCGGTCTTCTATTAAATCTATGCTTCTAGTCTTGTATTATTGCCAGGTACCAAAAAGTTGAAAGCTTGAAAAATTGGGCCGCAACTTCTAAAAAACCCTCGATCCAGATTCCTAGCATACGATACGAATTGAAAACATTATCATACGATAAGAATTAAAATGTCTGGAATTGCTATTACAGTTTTTGTTTTAACTTAAAAATGGTAGCCTAGTGTCGCGTGGTGATATCAAGAGTTGGGATTGGGAAGCCATTCTTGGCCATTGATGAAGCCAATTGAGATGAATGGCTTAGCCTCTGTCTCTGTAAGTTCCCTGCACCATGACACTCTTCCTCCAAAATCGGCCCCAGGTCCTGAACACTTGTACTGACCATAAAATACAGTCCTATAGATGTTTAAAGCACATAAAATTGTGGTGAAGTGGCACCTAGTTGGAATATAATTTGGAATAATATACATTATACAACATATCAATAGATAAAGAGAGTGTGTATGCTTACATTTCTCTGTTTTTATCGCCCCAATCGTACCATCCTCTAGGTGTAATTGTCTTGTCCATGTAAGTGTAAGCAAACACCACCCTGGAGAAAGTGCCCCAAGCCCTGCCCAAGTACAGCGCACCAGACCCTGTAACCTTGCATTTCACAAAGGAGAAGCCTGTTTCTTCAAGCAAGCTCTCTCTTTTCTGTGCCGTCAAGGCACCAATTGTACTTGTTTTGGCATGTAAATGGCAATCTTTATAGAAAGATAGCCCATTTCCGAATATAAAATCCACGGAACCTTCAATATAGCATTGTTGGAAGTAGTGTCTTCCTATGTGGTCATAAAGCGTGTCCTGTGCTCCTATGAACTTGCATCTTATGAAAGCTGCCATGTCTGCTGATATCCTTAGTGCCACTGCCTGCTTCCCTAATGCTCCTGAAGGTGGTGGCGGTGCGTTGTTCTTTAGTAAACAAAACAAATTATGTTACTACCGTTTTTGAATATATGGCATCGGAGTATCAGAATTCAGAAGAGAGTTAGAACTCTCAACCTCTATTACATTGCTATGTAAGAGATATGTTTCCAATAACCCTGATGAGATTTGGAGCAAGAGCAGCGGATAAGTGACATGCTTAGCAAACTCTAAATTTTCAAGTCATCTGATCAAATTTTGACGCTTGTCCAGTTGATTCTTGAAGCATATAGGACGAAGAAGTGCTTAATTAACCAAGTTGGCACCGAATACAGAAAAAGGAGTTGCAGATAGTCTAGCTGCGGAGAATATACCTTAAATGTTAGATTCTTTGCAATGAAGTAGGGAGAATTTACAGCAAATGTTGCTGAGCCAAAGGTGCCCAATGGATGTCCACTTTGTCCAATTCGGTCAGCTGTGTCGTCCCACTCTATAATCGTCTTGTCTGAACCAGCACCTTCCAGGGTAATGTATGCCATTGTTGCAGGAATCTCTACCTTTTCCCTGCATTTCCCATTCACAATTCAAAGCTCAATCTTAGACCATTATGTAGACTAGAAATACCCGTCTTTTGGATATAAATTATAATAGATACTTGAACTTAACTGTTCTGAGATGAAAACTAGGAGACATTCTAAGAAGAACCCGTAAAAAGAATGCTAGGTGGATCACCTATAAGTTCCTTCACTAATGGAGATAACCACTCGGCAGTCATTAACAACTGATATGGAGTTGATAGCTTTCTGGACGGTGAGAAAGTCTCCCATTCTCGGTTTATTGTTTACTTTTATGGTTAAGCAAGGCTTGAATTTGTTCCTCGCTTCCTGAAAAGAAGAAAACTTGACCGAAGCCATTTGTTTAACCCACTCCAAATAGGCTTCTTCTGTTCCCATGAGTCTGCTAGGAACAGTACTTATGGCAAGCAAAAAGTTCTCATTTGGAAACGTTAATATCAGCAACAACAGCTTCAACTTCATTGAAGAATAGTTCATTCTTATTACTTCTGGTATGCAAAGAGAAGTGAAAGAAAGCTTACAACTTTAGGAAAGACAGCAAAGATAAGGCATTTAATAAGAACTTGCATGACGACGAAGAGCAAAGAGACAGAGAATCTGTCAGGGTCTGGCTACACGTAAATTGTCTGTTATTGAAGCAGTTAAGACTTATCTGTGACTTTAAGTCGAGGCATTGTTTCTAGTTGTCTGTTCTTGGCTTGTCAGTGGAGTCGTCAAAATTTTAAAAAAAGAAACATATAGATTATTATTATCACATCAAGCATGCTGTTACCGGTCTCCAGCTTAGGCGTGGTGTTAATTTGTGCTCGACTTCTCTGGACTTGGCAGTAGTAGCTGGCAAAGTTAGCTCTGGTGATTCCCTGTTTCTTTTTCAGTTCATTCCTTTCTCCTCTCTTCAAGATGTTGGCAAAATAATCTCAAGAGTCTTGTGGTGGCTAGTAGCTACCATACCTTAGCCACATAAAGTAATGATATGATTACGTACTGTAAGGGAACATTGGTTGAGAATGATAATGTTAAAGAATCTTTGACGAAGTTTTACGGAAGCTAATGCCTTCATTCGTTGAGGAATCGTTCTAGTATTTGGTAATGCCACGTGAGTTTGGAACGGGTGTAATCATCGTATACTTGAAGTGGATAGGGAATCGTGCTAGGGATAGACAGGAGTAGTAGTACCGATAGAGCGTGGTCCTTGGCAATATATTTTCAATAGCCACTTGGCTTGGGAGTCTGGAGTGACTTCCCTTTTCTAATATGGTAAGGTAAATCATAAATGGTGTGTTTTGGGTAAAAGGCGTGAGAAGAAGGAGACGAGAGGAGGGTCATGAATCATGATGGAGATGCTTCTTATAAAAGCATCATTTGACAAAAATGGTCCTGCCATAATGGCTTAATCTCGTTGGAGTGCATGTTCGTTTACGAAGAGGGTAATATCTTTAATGTCCTTCAGTTTAATATTCCTATAGGCAATATCTATGGATCCGTATCTAAAGTTACTATCATAATACAATTAAAATTTCAACATGTGTTCTTAAAAATAAAATGGCACTTAACATTAACAAACTAAGGGAACGTACGAATGTCATTTGTAAATGAGGTTTGTCTATTATTGCTGTCTGTATTGTATACATAGGTCAGCGTGGTTTCTAACCTCAAAAGCAGATGGATATTAGATTAATTAAACATTAAAAATTTGTTAAAAAACCCAGCATTATGACATCTCTCAGTTTCCTCAAATCTTTAAATTTAAGCACCGAGTTCAAGCAACAATTTTTCTCTTAATTGTCAATTGTTTTGGCTTGACAAGTCCAAATGTTTTATGCTTAAATTACATTTCGCTGCAAGAAAAATAGGATTTAGCGACGAATGATACTAATAGAAAGTGTAGATTTTTCATTGATAAGCTAATTTTGCGACGGAATTTACCGACGAAGCAAGTCGTTAGAAAAGGGCCTATAGGTAATAATTGTTGACGGAGAACAAATTTTTTGTTAATGTACCAACAAATATTTTATGTTTCGTCGCTATATTTAGTAACAGTAATTTTGTGATGGTGGTAAATTTTTAGACGAAAAGTTAGTTTACCGACCGAAAATTAGTTTTGGTTAGTAAATTTAGCGACGGGTGAATGAGGATTTGTCTGTTGGTTTATTTACCGATAGATTTGACATCTTCGTCAATAAATTCGCGACTAACTGCACCGATAGAGATTAGTTATCTGTCAGTAAATTGATAACATTTTACTGACGGATTTTGATTTTTTGTTGGTAAATAAATTGACACTATTTTTAAATTTTTTTCCTTGAATTTAATTTAATTTGATAATCTTATAATTGATGCATAATTTATACATTTATCAGTTATCTGTTGATAATATTTTGATTTGTTTTTACATTTAACTTGTTAAAACAAAAAATTGATTGATGATATAAAGTAAAAATTATCTTAATTGATAATATAAAATTTTCTTAATTGTACAACAATAAGTATTTAACAACTATTCATTTAGCGACTAAAACTATGCTATTCATTTGGTGAATGCGGATGTTCTGAAATTTGCGATGAGGTGTTGCCCTTCCCATTCAACTCATCTATTTCATTATGGAGCTGGACTATGTACTCCATCGACTGTTGCAACTGAGTTGCTAGTGCCTGTTCTGTGTTTGAAGCTCATGGATTTCATTAGGTGTAGACTGCATATTAGATGTTGTTGTATTGGATATGGAGGATTGCGAATAACATGTGTTTGCAAATAAACTTAAGTAGAATATCCTTCCATGATGATCTCTACCACCCACTGATGAAGATAGATTTAACTCTCATCAACATCTTCAGATTGTCGTTGAATGCTTTCTTATATTTGGTTATATCAAAATGCAATGTTTATGTTAATAAGTGCTAATTATTAATCATTAATATTAAAGCATAAATATCACATACATTTAATTCTCTACATCGGGCATTGATGAAGGTCATACTGTCATGCTCCTTAGTGCGAATGTGCATAAAGAGCTAAAAGGATGTAGGCTTTGTGCTTATATACTTTTCCTGCATTAGAATAAAATGTTATAAGTGAACTACAATTTACAAAAATTATTGCAGAATTTTCTCTATTTTTATGATATTTACTCCTTGTTGAATAAAGAAAGTAACTCAATAACACAATCATATATGACACCGGACATTTATAATACTATAATTCTCTATAATACACATATTTTCATTCTAAAATTTACACATCAAATTAAATTGAAATATATCAAAGTAAAAAGCAGAATATAAATGTAAAGTGTAGATACTTACAAGTCTTTCTACATCTCTCCCATACTTTATAAATGATTGCGTCATTTATAAATGACTACATCTTTCGACAACAATATTTATCTAATTAATGTATAAAATTAATTAAAAAATATATTTTAATCTCAAACTCCTAATAATAAAATCCTTTGTTGTCTGAAAGATATTCTTCCATATATAACCCTCAAAATCAACCTTTTCCTTGAATTTAGATGTCAAATTTCTTAAGCACGGACCAAACGGAATCAACCTAATATTAAAACAATTAATTTTATATCATTTTTAAATTTAAACCTATAACTTAATTATAAACATATATATGGTGTTTCATGCATTTTCACTTACAGATTGTTGACAATTATAATGTAAGTTCTTCCATCAACTCCCTCAGCTCTAGGCTGAAGACTGCTTCCTTCATCCGTATCATTTGCCCCTGATATGTCTGTCGGTATAGGGGTGGTGGATAGTGTAGTAGTAGGTATGGAAGGTGATGCCTCATCTGAAAATATAGTAGCTAGAGGTACATCATCTGATTCGGTTGCAGCTACAAAATGTGATGCTTCACCTGAACAGTAATGGACTTCAAATCGTGGCTTGAACCTTGATCGCGTCATTTCCTGTTTTCTTTTTGATGACATATGTTAATCTAAAATTCATATTTTATTGAATATTTTAGAAATATAACAATTTCAGTTCAATATATAACAATATATTGTTGATTCAATAATTGATTTGTTGAATATAATATTCTATTACAAATACAAATTAATCACCATCAACACTTAATTGTAAATCAAAATCATCATCTTCTTTTTTTGAAGAATTAGAATCAAACTTAGGCTCCTCTTCAGATCTCTCGCCCTCCTTCTCCAAATGAAATTTCAACATATTCATTATTTGGATAGTTCAAAGGTTCGTTCTCATCATATGTAACAAATCCATTTATTTCATAAACATCTTCCTGAAACTCTTCACTTTCAATTCTCTATTCTCGTTTTTCATGTGATTCAAAACACCTCTAGTTTTATCCTTGCAAACGGCCAACCAGCCTAATTTATCTCGTTGTAAGCTAAGAAAAAGGGGCATAATATACCTAGATCACTTGCATTGCCAACATGAAAGGTTCAAATTGTCTAAATCTTCTTCGTTGGTTGACTTCAATTAGATTGTATCAGCTATGCACTTTTATACCATCATTAGGAGTTGGATCAAATAAACCAAACTTAAATATCACACTCCACTTTATTGGCAATGCATGATATTCAATTTCAAGTATCTCAATAATTTACTATAGTAATTCATTAATTCTCCCTATATGCAAGCTCCACTATTTACTATTGCCATGTTATGACCATGATATTTTGTATGGTATTTATATCCATTAACGAAATACATTGGATATGATTTAACAGTTCACAAAGGTCCTTTTGCAAGATCACATATAAACTTATTCTCTATTGGATTTTTTAAAGCCTACACAAAAGAAATTATCATATTAATATTATAATGTCATTTGAACATTTTAATCTTTAATTCAATCATTTCAATAATTGTAAGTCAAAACTTATTTCTCGAACTATCGAGGAAAGTTTCTTCTAACTTCTTTATTGATATCATCCTGTGTTTTCTTGAGCATGAACTTGTGTAACCATTCCTCATATAATCTAAAAACATTATTATGTATTTCAGTTGTGAATAACGCTATATTTCAAAACCTAAATAATCAATTTCAACTTACTGCACGAAAAGTTGAACCTCTTGACAATTCAATAAAGTGTAATCATGGGCAGCCTCTGCTTCTTCCTCTATTAACATTCTTCTTACTGAACGTCCATATGTTCATCCAAGATATGTGAAAATGGATAAGTTACTACCAGCATCACCCGTTCCTCTCCTATCGTCATTATAAGGAACTTTTCTTTCTCTTATGTGAACATGCAACTTAAAATAATGTGAACAGAATGTATTTGCTTCCTCCACCAAATAAGCATTACATATTGAACCTTTAACTCTAGCCTTATTTTTGACATCTTTCTTCAAATGATGCAAATACCTACATTACTCATTTCGGGTTATTACAATTATGTTATTAAAACATGTTATTACTTCAATTTAAATATTTAATATAATTGCCTGTCAAATGGATACATCCATCGATATTGAACTGAACTAGCAAGTTTAGCTTTGTGTACTAAATGCATAGGTAGATGCTCCATATATTCAAAGAAGCTTGGAGGGAAAATCCCTTCTAATTTACACAAAATTACTGAAATTTTCCTTTCTAGTTTTTTCATTTTAGTATTTCAGATGATGTTAAGCTTCTGAAAAATAAACTTAATTCTGTTATAACTTCCCATACCTTATTCGGTAGCAACTTTCTAAATGCAATTGGAATTATCCTTTACAAAAACACATGACAATCATGACTTTTTATCCTAAATAATTTGTACTTCTTCATATCCACATAGCTTGCTAAGTTTGAAACATAACCATCGAAAAACTTTAGACTTTTCAACCATTCACATGTTTGTTGTCCAAAGTGTAATATGTTTTCAGATATTTATTGGTGCGTAGATCTTTATCTAACTCATTCCCTCTAATAAAAAGTTTCAAATCAGTTCACGATTTTGCATTGTCTTTTGTCCTCCCTTCAATGTTCATTATGGTATTGAACAAATTGTTAAAAATATTTTTTTAATATGCATTACATCTAGATTATAACATATCAAATTAGTTTTCCAATATGGGAAATCCCAAAAAATGTTTCGTTTTCTCCAACCAAAGTTTTTACTAATGCTTGTATTAACTTCATCGAATTTAAATTTTGTAACTTTCAATAACCCTAATTCATCAATCTCCTGCAATATCTCTTCACCAGTTTCGTGAGGGGGAGGAGGTATTTGTACCATCTTATTCTTAATGAACTTTTGTTTATTGCATCTAAATGGATGATCTGGGGGAAGAAATTTCCTGTAGTTGTCAAATCAACAAGTTTTCCTCCGTTTGGAAGATAAAACTCATCATAATCATTATCATAATAAGGACATGCCAATTTCGCTACTATGCTCCATCTAGATAACATAGCATATGCCAAAAAATCACTAACGATTCACATCAAAGCTACTCTCAACACAAAAATTTTGTTTCAGAGATACATCATATGTCTTCACACCATATTCCTAAAGATAATGCAATTTAGATATCAATGGTAGTAAGAATATATCAATTTTATGCTTTGAATTTATAATTCCTAGCACAATATGTTTTGAATTTGTAGGCCCTAGCACAATCATTGTTAAGAACATATATGCCTCATTCATACACATTTATGGAGGTAAATTATAAGGAGTAATTATGATTGACTATGATGAATATTGATGGTCGGATTGACCAAAAGGTTGGAAACTATCTGTCGACAATCCCAACCTAATATTTCGACTTTCAACGGCAAACTCATAATGGGTGTTGTTGAAATGTTTTCATGCTATTGCATCTGATGGATGACTTATTATACCATTTTTCTGTTCGTGTTCATTATTCTATCTCATGTGAGATGCAGTAACATCAAAAGCATATAGTCTTTGAAGTCTCAAAGTTAGCGGGAAATAATACATCCCCTTCTAAGGTACTAATCTATGTTTCATAGAATGTTTTTTAAGCTTGAACTTAGATTGATCACAAAATTTACACTCTTATAATTCCATATTATCTCCCCAATATAACATACATCCAAATTTGCAACAATCAATTTTTTCGATAGGCAAACCAAGTCCCTTAGTAAGTTTCTTCATATTGTAAAAACTATCAACCTTTGTATGATCAAGAGGTAATAATTCATTATACCATCTAAGAATTTTATCAAAACTATGATTAGAAATATGCCCTTCAGACTTTATGTTCAATATTTGAGCAATTGAAAACAATTGAGCCATTCTCTCACAATTTGGCCATAATTCTTGATCAGTTGAGTGGAGTAAGTGAAAAAATATTTTAAAATATGGGTTTGGTTCTTCTTCAAGATTTTCTATATTTTCCTGAAAGGTATAACCGGCTACATCATAAACCATTTGTACCTACATTATTTGTTCTAAATCCAATCCTCCTTCAAACTCATCCACATTTACTAACAAGTTTAGTTAATTACCCCTTGAGATGCTACAAATCAATAGCTCCCCATGTCATGTCCATTGGAAATAACATGGAACAACCCTTTTCTCAGCAAATGCCCATTCACTTGATCAATAGGAAGGAAACAAATATGTTTGCACTTTTTACATGGACATTTGATCTTTAGGCTATCCATATTTATAGGTTGAGAACATGCATACTGAATAGAAGCTTTAACTCCCTCAACAAACTCAGGGTTAATGAAACCATCATGTGTTAATTGTCTATACATCTAAAATCTATCAACATTACTCATTTCTGTAAAACTGTTAATTTAAAAAAGTGATTTCATAGTTAGTATCCTTCATATCTCCTAAGTTTACAAAACATCTAAACTTTACACAACATCCCTTAAGTATTAATCAATCGAATCAATTACCTACAATTGATGTCAATATTATGGTACCTGGCATTGTTTACAACTATGAATCAAGAAAGCAGGTTCTAGCTGTGACTCCTAGGCTCATGGAATTTTTCACCAATAAGCCTCACGGGAGTTGCATCATGGGTTTCCAACTTATATACCATTTTAGGGGTTTATTATGCAAAGAACTATCTTGTCTATTAAACCTATGAATTTCTTATGTTAATACTAAGTTTGCATTAATCACATTGAAGTTGAAGTATTTACATTCAAATTAATACATTGAAGTTGAAGTATTTACATTTAAATTAATCACCTACAATTAATTTCAATACTATGGTATGTGACATTATTTACACCTGCGAATCAAGAAAGCAAGTTCTCGTCATGACTCCTAGGTTTGTGAAATTTTTCTTTGATAAGCCTCATGGGAGCTACATCTTGCGTTTTCAGCCTAAATACCGTCCTAGGGGTTTATTATGCAAAGAACTGTCTTGTCTATTAAACCTATGAATTTCTTGTGTTAATACTTTCTCATTAATTACATTGATACTAAGTTTTCATTAATTTTGTATTTAATATAATACACTTGTTCAATAGTTGAGTTATATTTTTAATATATTAAAGCAAGCAAATCAGAAAATAATATTGTTTATTTTAGAATAGAAATATGGGGACTTTTAGTGGGAGTAATGTTAAAAATATTACTAGATCAAACCAATCCCGACTTGCCAAAAATTACAACATACGATTATGCTACTAATGTTTCTCCAATAGAAAGAACGTAAACATGAAGATAAAAGCATCCAAGTTTCGTTAAAACAAAGCCAAATCTTGAACAACTTTATGTAGAAAAACAACTCATGGCAGCAACAACCATTTCAACATGGGAAAAAAATATTTGATAGCTAACCATTTAGTTCACCTTTAAAATTTTAGTCTAACTTTTGGCCAGTTTAATAATTCATTTCAATAAACTCATATTCTACCTTGAAATACAACAAGATTAACAAGAAGTTAAATTAAATGGTTGTTTAACATTAGAACTCTATGTCAAGAAATTAGCTCTTAATTAGATACATCTTGTCCGATGCTTAATATAAAAATACGAATAATTGTATGATTTAGATATTGTAAATTCAATTCGTGCACCAATTATATGTAATCATTGATGAAAAGATTATACAATTATATAACCAATATAGACATTAATGTAGTCAAAATTTGTACATTCTTTGAATATACCTAGGGGGTTCTTTTTTAATTGGTGGTAATCTAAAATTCCTTGTGTTCTGACTATACTTGTTTCCTAACTTAGAATAAAAATGAAGTAAAGAGTTCAACTTATAATTTAAGAATTATAATTTACATTTGTTACTTGAAACTGTATTTGCTTAAGTGCAGTAAACCTAATGACCAATTGCATAGTAATACTTGATTTGAACATGTGATGAGCCTTTAGAAATGTTCATCAACAATTATGTTTAATCAAATTTTCTTCAACTTCAATTTTTTTCAAAAGGGATTAGTTTCACAATTTTTTCTACTAGGACTTTTAGATTTTATTCATAGCTCATTCCTACACCGCACCAAAATCATTTGTTCTATTATTACTTTTGCATTTATTTATTTTCACTTCATGCCCCAAATTTCCCTATTAACTTTAAGAACATCATTTTAAAGCTTAATCAATTGCTAAAATGGGTAAGATAAGACATCTAATATACCCTTTCTGTTTTATAATAGATCTCAACTCATTTTTTCTTTGGTTATGACTTTATCTTTTTTGTCTTTAGGTTTCTCTTTGCTTTCCTTAAGAAAAATATAGGTGGCAACTCTATGCATTTCCTTTCCTTAAGAACTGAAATCATTTTCAATGTAGGAATGATTCATTTTTTCATTATACAGACTTATATCAAAGTTATAACACTCCCATCATTTAAAGGAGTAGATTTCTATCAATTTAAATTACGCAAAACACTCTCATATAATAAACATCATCATGAAATATATTTCATCAAACACCTGACATGCATCAGAAATTTATCCCAACATCACAACCAAAATCACGTCTTGTCCCTTCCATCACTAACATTTATACCTTAAAATTGTTTTCTAATAAAAGAATACATAAATAAACGAAATTTATCAAATACCTAAACTTTCATCCAATATACGAAAAAATAGAGGTGAAAGGATGCAATAATACCTCCACCGAAGGACACAATGATAGTAGTCGGAGAAGATAAATGCCAACGAGTAGAAGAGGACTCCACGAAAGAGAAACTGGAGAGAAGAAAATTACATGAGAAAACGCAGGAGAGAGACGCATAACCGAAGAAGAATACGCTGGGGGAGGAGCTTTCGGTTGAGTTAAACATAAACTAAAATGATGTCGTTTGGTGATAAAATGACGTCAGTAAACTCAAAACTATTTTATTCCGCCGACAAATCCCTTCTTCTTTACCGATAGGCATTTTATACTGTCGTTAAAGTCTGTCAAAAAAATTTTTCGGGATGATTTCGCTCCATATTTACTGACAAATATTACTACCATCATTAAATGAAAAATTTTCCATCAATGTTATTGACGAAAATTGATTTTTTGTTGGTAATTTGCAACGGTTTTATTTCCATCGATAATTTTCCAACGCTAATTCCTACTTTCCTTGTAGTGTTTCCCTCTAATAATTAAATTTAAACACTAAATTTCCATGATAATTTATCTTGATTATTGACAACAAACCAAAAAATTGATTGTTATTCATGAATTTACATCATTGTTTATTATAAATACAAAAATATTAGATCCACAAAGTTTAGATAATCTAAAACAATGTTTTGATTTAGTAGTTCCTCACTATTGATTTAGTAGTTCCTCACTACAACAAAGTTGATGTTTGGCTATGAAACAAATCATAGCTAAAGGTGTAAAAAACTTCGCATATAGTTTTTAGCTAGGCATCGTTAAATCCTCGTAGTTGAAAACTATAGATGATGTTTTGTGGAAATCGTTATTAATAGTTTTTAGTGATGTTTAGAGGAATCGTTGCCAAAATTAGTAGTTGTGTTTCTTTATGACATTAATGGAGAAGGGGATGAAGTTGTTGAAGATGATGATGACATTGATGGTGAAGGGTTTAATCTATTGAAGATCATGATGATGAATAGGTTGAAGCTGTTAAAGAAGATGATGACGTTGCTGGTGACGAGGTTAAAGCTTCTAAAGAGGATGCTGGGTTCTATAATGATGCACCTGAAGGGAATCAACTCACATAGATAAATTTATTTGATTATGGTAGTTTTCCAGATAGGAATATATCTTAATAAGGATGAATTTGATGTAACTTTGAGGAAGCCCGGTAGAATAATTAGACATAAACCAAACAATGATCCTTCTAAATAGATGTTTGTAATAATTATTGATGGTGCAAAGTAATTTAAAGAATCATCGAAAGATTATGAAGTAGTTAATAGGTGTAAGGCCCTAAATTACACCATAGCATAAATGTTACATGTTCATGAAAGTAAATGTGATAGATGTTGAAATTATGATATGGTTGTGAATTGTATATGTCTTAAATTTTGGTTTGATCTTGAATTTTAGTTTGATGGACCATAATTAGTAACTTGAAATTAATTGTTACCATTAGATAATTGATGAATGAAATGTACATTTAGACTAGGAAAATTGTCAAGTGGTAAGATAAGTTGGTACATGAAAATTTAAATGATTAAGTCTATGAATTAGTGACAAATGGTATGGTTAATAAATTGACAAGTGATAGCAATAAGTGAATGACAAGTGGCCTAATAGAATTGAGACATTTGGTGGCTTATATGGTGGACACATGGACACATGCAATGGTGACAAATGCCATGTTGTAAGAGTGACACCTAGCAACTTAGGTGTTAAGCTTGCAAGAAGTTTCTATAGCCTTCATTTTGACATCTCCACCGAAATCATCCACCCTCTTTTAGCTTCGAATTTTGCTTCAATTTCACTTGGAATTCTTGCAAGATATTGGATCAAGAAAGTTGCCATATGCTATCTTCTATGTTGATGTCTTTTGGTGTTAAGAGCAACTTAGTTTCACTTGGATTTTGGAATTGTGCTTGTTGCTTGGAAGGCGAGTTTGACTTGTTCTTTGAAGTTAAACAAGTAAGGGAATGCTAACCTTGATTTCATGCTATAATATGAATTATTTGATGCTTGAGTTGAATAGAATATGTATTGAATTAATGATGAATTGAGGTTTAGAACATGATACTTGTTTTATAGCTTTTACTTTGGATGTTAAAACCTGAAAGATCATGGATTGTGAGATGTTTAATGAAGGTTGTGGGTTCACTCACCCCACGATCGTGGGATTTATAAGGCACATTCCCACGGTCGTGGGAAATGGTTAGGAAGGTGAAAAACTTGGTTTTGTGTAATTGTTGAACTATATAAGATTAGGTCATTTTATTTAGTACATTAGGACTTAATTGGACTTGTTTAAGGTGTGAAATGAACTTAAATTGAGGTTAGATTAATTGAGTAAAAGTTAATTTAGTTATGAATTGTTAATTGAGGTAATTACTTAAGGAATGTGTGGTTAGTAAATAATATGTCTAATGTTGAAATGTAGCGTCCCACTCCTGCAAGACCCGAACCCGATATCGATGGTGATATCCGAGCCCGTGCCTCATAAGGGTGGCACGCTAGAGCAGTCAAAACAGTTCAAAAACTCGGTAACACAATTTTATTTTTGAAAACAATTGAGTGCGCGTAAATCAGAAAACAAGTTGGGCCCACGACACGAATATATTTCAATCAAAACACTATTTCAAAAATCAATTTACAATTATAACAATATTCAATTGGGGCCCAACTTGTTTTCTGATTTACGCGCACTCAATTGTTTTCAAAAATAAAAATGTATTACCGAGTTTTTGAACTGTTTTGACTGTTCTAGCGTGCCACCCTTGTGAGGCACGGGCTCGGATATCACCATCGATATCGGGTTCGGGTCTTGCGGGAGTGGGACACTAGATTTGATGGTTCACTCAATTCATGCATTACGCAAAATTGCGTACAGAACAACACAATAACACGTTCAGAAAGGCAATCTTAAATTGACTAAACAATTATCACGCATTCACATTTAACTCATTTCAAATTCACAACACAATCACATACTGAATGCATGATGATTTCCACTTCATTTTAGTGTTGTGACTAAGCGTCAGTATTATCCCATTCCGGGCACATTAAACAGAAATCGCGTTTTTAGAGTAGGAGAGCCTTCTGGGTATGCACTACTGCCCACGCGCATTAGGGATAAGAGAGCCCTCTGGGTATGCACTATTCCTCTGTCACAATAGTTGAGCTTATAGCTCTGATCATAATTTGCTCCAGTCACAACTGTTAATTACCAATTTCTAATCATGCCTAGCAAGCATACTTTCACAATGACACAGCCCATATAGCCACATTCATTTAGGTCACACAGTTCATTCAAAGCATTTAACACATCAGAGAGTGAGTAACCATGTGCATCGTTAACGAATTCGGATTGGATAATTAGTGATCGTTTTCTTCTCTGATTCTTATAGAGGCCCAATTGGAGCGTCGTTCGACCGGCGTGGCAAAGACTTCCCGGCATTAGCTCGGAAGTGATAGGTGAGTAACCTAGTTGGTTCCTCAATCTTTGTGTGTTAAATGTTCTATGAATATGTGAGTTATTTGCCAATGTGAGAAGTGCTAAAATTGTGAGTAAATGTTCTGAATGCGATAAATAGAATCGATTGATATATATATGTTGTTGATTGTGCAAGTGTGAGTGCATGCTAGACATGATTAAAATCGGTAAATAAACAGTTGTGACTGGTGCAATTAGTGATCAGAGCTTTAAGCTCGATTATCAGTGAAAGGGCTGAAATTTGAAAGGAATAGTGCATACCCAGAGGGCTCTCCTATCCCTAGTGTGAGCGAGCAGTAGTGCATACTCTGAGGGCTCTCCTACTTGCCTAAAATGTGATTATTGTGTAATGTGCCCGAATTGGGACAGTATTGACACTCAGTCACAACACTGTCATAAAATGAGAATTGGCATGCATTATGCATCTGACTGTATTGTGCAAATTGAGAATGCGTGTATTATGTGGCGATTGCGCAGTGGTATATCCGATTTATGTTGTTGTGAAAATGTGTAAATTGTCTTATAGTGTTTGAATGTGTTATCGTGTGTATATGCATGAGTTGGGTGAACCATCGATGATGGTTTCTCATTGAGTTCGCAAACTCACCCAACATTGCAACTATTTTTCAGGAATTGAAGAATACCCCGTTAGTGAAACGGGAGTATGATTGCTACAAGTAAGGTAGAGTTTGGCGTCGGGATCAGTCTCATGTCTGCATTTGAGTCATTTTGGTTATATGTGTAAAATTGTATTTTCGCAGATAAATATTGCTATTGTATTGGGCCCAAATTGGCTGTGAATATATGTGTGTATGAATGGTTTTATGACTGAAATTGGATTTTGACTGAAAATGTTTTAGTATCGTGACCCAAATTGTTTATCGATATCTGCGCACTCTATTATTTTCAAAAATAAATTAATTGGTTTTCGGAGTTTTAAATTGATGTGACCGTTCTAGCATACTACCCTCATGAGGAACGGGCTCAGATATCACCATCGATATCAGGTTCGGGTCTTGCGGGAGCGGGATGCTACATGAAATGTATGGTGTGTTCAAGGATGAATGTGCCTTTAAGAACATAAATGTGTTTCAAAAGATTTATATGATGTGAATTGAATATGATTGTTTATGAATTGGAAATTTGTGTAACTATATGTAATGTGTAAATACATAATGCATTTATTGGTACATTATTGCAAATGTTTATGTACATGAGGTATGTTAAGTTGTTGGATGTGAAAGATTATGTTCAATTTGAAAAAAATAAAATAAAGACATATATTATGCATTACATATTTTGCATGAGATTCTAAAATCTGAAATGTTTTGTTTTAAAACTACCAAGTCCTAGTTGTGGATAAATAAGCATGCCTAGAAGGATCTACAGTTGCTTCTGTAACTAGACATTAAGGTGTCTCCTGTGTTAAACATTAAGGTGTCTGTTGTGACTAGACACTTTAGTGTCTTCTATTATGGTCTCGTTACTCACTTCTGTAAAAAGGGTTAATAGGCTAACTTATTTTGTATTTTGTTACATGCTCAATTATGATCTAATCAAGCTATGTTCTGAAATAACTAAGCTTTGTTCTGGTATAATCAGATACTGTTTTGATACAGTCAAGTTCTGTTCTGGTACTTTAAAGTTCTATTATGATATTATGGTATTCTATTATGATACTTGTAAGTTTTTCTTTGAAGCCAATATACCTTGTTTTGATATGTTATATTATGTTCTGACATACATATTGTTTGGATGTGATCTGATTCTGTATATGTGAATGTTAGACGATTGTTAAAAATAGTTTCCAAATTATATCTTGTTTAGTTATTTCCCCACTAAGCTTTATGCTTAATATGGTGATTTTACTTCTATGTAGGTTCTGATAAGAAGGTTTAAAGAATGGGACAGAGACAACCACAGTGGCCAAGGAGATTGTGTTTTGTTTTGGAAATGTTTAGTTTGTTTTTGTATTGTATTTAATGTAATAAGACATATTGGAATTTATATTTTGTTTGATGGTTTGTAATAACCTTAATATAGGTTGGATTTAGATTTAAGACTTGTATGTGGTAAGTACCATGGTATGTTATATTTTGAATATGACCTAACCTATGAAATGAAATGTATGTTATTTGAGTTTCTAGAAATGCTTTAGCATGTTTTGGATTATTTCAGTACTGTTTTGTGTGACATCTGTATATCCACCCAGGGGGCATGTAGGTGTTACATCGTTTGGTATTAAAATATAGTTTAGGTGATTCTGGTTTAACTAGTGTTTAAATATTGCTTGTATTTAAAGATAAGAGTTGCATTTGGCCTAATGTGGGTTGTCCCATGTTTTGGTTCTAGATTTAACTATGGAGAGAACTCATAAGGCTGTTGATGAGGTATCTTGATGAGAGTTTGTGATTCAATATAAAATTACAACATTGGGTTTGATATTAGAATTTCATGATGGTAATGTATTTTATATTTCTGAATTGATTGAGAACATATGTAAGTAAGATGAAGTAAATGATAATGATATATGTAAAAGTTCTCAAGATTAAGTTGATCAGTTATTGTGAGTGTACAAATGATAATGTAGTTTCTTTGGCAAATGATATTACAATGTACATGTGTATTATATGTTTGGATATGGTAGTAATTGAGGTCAAGGTATCATCCACATAAGATATTAATTGGCGACCTTTTGAAAATAAATCTCTAGATAAGATACAATGATCTTGATGGTATATACCAAGACATAAGAGTAAAAGTGTAGGCCTATCGCTTCATCGAGCTTGAGTATATAGAACATTATGATTACATGAGATATGATAGTAAATGATCTTATTGAAATGTTATGAATAGCTAAAGAGCAACAACGAACATAGTTGATTGATAAGGATTTTGTGAATAGTATAGATAATTGAGGAAAGAAAACTCTTTTTATGAGAACTTTCACTGAATTGTATCATATAGATCAAATGTTCCACTTCTAGGAATGAATGAGTATCGAACAAATCAGATGTGAATATTGGAGTTATATAAGTATAAGACTCAGGCAACAGAAGCTGAATATATTATAGAGAGTATATGTACTTTGTTTATTGTAAAGTATCCAAACTATACTACTGGGTTGTTGAATATGAGATGACACAATTGCTATTACTAAAAGGACTTAGATCTTCAAGTTATTCTATGCCAGAATGTTTAGGAGGTACAAGTCAGATTCGATGCATATGTATAACAATTATCAGACTAGTATGATAATTTATAAATTAGCTCTTCTTGAAGAATTGGTTGAGTTGTATGATGTGTTTCATATTTCTATGTTGAGAAGATATCAATATGATAGTACACATAAGATTCCTATGAAAGAAATTCAAGTACAATCAGAATCAACCATAAGGGCTCAGTATCCTCAGCTATTTTTATCCGGTATGAATTTCGAGGATGAAATTTTTTAAAGGGGGAGAGATTTGTAAGCCCCCAAATTACACTCTAGTAGAAATGTTATATGTTCATGAAAGTAAATATAGTAGGTGTTGAAATTGTGATATGATTGTGAATTGTATATGTCATGAATTTTGGTTTGATCTTGAGTTTTAGTTTGACATGGTTAATAAATTAACAAGTGGAAGAAATAAATGAGTGATAAGTGGCCTAATAGAATTGATATATATGGTGGCTTATATGGTGGACAAATGGTACATATGCAATGGTGACAATTGCCATGTTATGAGAGTGACACCTAACAACTTAGGTGTAAAGCTTGCAAGAAGTTTCTGCAACCTTCATTTTGACATCCACCGAAACCATCCACCCTCTCTTAACTCTGAATTTTGCTTCAATTCACTTAGAATTCTTACAAGATATTACATCCAGAAAGCTACCACATGCTATCTTCATTGTTGCTGTCTTTTGGTGTTAAGAGCATCTTAGTTTCACTTGGATTTTGGAATTGTGCTTGTTGCTTGGAAGGCTAGTTTAGCTTGTTCTTTGAAGTTAAACTAGTAAGGGAATGCTAAACTTGATTGCATGCTATAATATGAATTATTTGAGAATTGAATAGAATATGTATCGAATTGATGATGAATTGAGGTCTGAAACATGATACTTATTTAACAACTTTTGCTTTGGATGTTGATACCTAAAAGATCATGGATTGTGAGGTGTTTAATGAATGATTTTTGAATTGGTTTGGACTATAATTTGATGAGATATTGAAGCATGAATAAGGTAGAATTGAAGAGAAATTGATGGAATTTGGTGAAGGTGTGTTGAATGGAAGTGAAGAAGTTAAGTTTTGGAAACAAATTGAAGGTTGTAGGTGAGTGAACCTTCGGTTCACTCATCCGACGATCATGGGATTTATAAGGTACATTCCCACGATCGTGGGAAATGATTAGGAAGGTAAAAAACTTGCTTTTGTGCAATTGTTGAACTATATAAGATTAGATCATTTTATTTAGTACATTGGGACTTAATTTGACTTGTTTAAGGTATGAAATGAACTTAAATTAAGTTAGATTAATTGAGTAAAATTTAATTTAGTTATGGATTGTTAATTGAGGTAATTACTTAAGGAATGTATGGTTAGTAAATAATGTGTCTAATGTTGAAATGTATGGTGTGTTCAAGGATGAATGTGTCCTTATGAACAAAAATGTGTTTCAAAGGATTTATGTGAATTGAATTGAATATTATTGTTTGTAAATTGGGAATTTGGGTAATTATATGTAATGTGTAAATATATAACGCATTTATTGGTACATTATTGGAAATGATTATGTTTTAAAACTGTCAAGTCCTAGTTGCGGATAAGTAGGCATGCTTAGAAAGGTTTGCAGCTACTTCTGTAACTAGACACTAAGTTGTCTTCTGTGACTAGACACTCCGGTGTCTTCTGTGCCATACACTCCGATGTCTTCTAATTTTAGACACTTTTGTGTCTTCTATTTCAAAGAATTAATTCTCTTTTGTTTCAGATACCAAACATGGGTATCTTTTGCTCTAGTATCGTTACCCACTTCTGTAAAAAGGATTAACAGGCTAACTTAATTTGTATTCTGTTACATGCTCAGTTCTTTGTTCTAAAATAACTAAGTTATGTTATGATATAATCAAATACTATTTTGATAATGTCAAGTTCTGTTCTGGTACTTTAAAGTTCTGCTATGATATTATGGTATTCTATTATGATACTTATAAGTTTTTCTCTGAAGCCAATATATCTTGTTTTGATATGTTATATTCATTTTAAGATATATATTGTTTGGATTGCACTTTAATATGAACAATCAAAGATTGCTTGAGATATAATTTAATTATGTATATATGAATGTTAGAAGACTATTAAAAACAATCGCCAAATTATATCTTGTTTATTTATTTCCCTACTAGGCTTTATGTTTAGCACGATAGTTTTGCCTTCGTATAGGTTCTGATAAGAAGGTTTAAAGATTGGGACAAAGACAACCACAGTGGCCAAGGAGATTGTGTTTTGTTTTGAAAATGTTCAGTTTGTTTTTGTATTGTATTTAATGTAATGAGACATATTGGAATTTGTATTTTGTTTGATGGTTTATAATAACCTTAATATAAGTTGGATTTGGATTTAAGGCTTGTATGTGATAAGTACGATGTGTATGTTATGTTCTAAATATGACCCAACCTATGAAATGAAATATATGTTACTTGAGTTTCTAGAAATGCTTTAGCATGTTTTGGATTGTTTCAGTACTGTTTTGTGTGGCATTTGTATATCTTCCCAGGGAGTATGTTGGTGTTACAATAGGCTTAATTTTATGTTAAAAAATGAACCTTAAAGAGTAAGGATTAAGTTTGTTGATGATTATTAATGGGAGCTATATGATTCTCATGATATAGGCTTCAAGGTTAATACCTATAATCCAGAGCATTCATGCTTCATAAGTAATAAGCCTAACATGGATGGTTGAGGAATGTAGGGAACAATTTAATTTATTACTGAACTTTTATATGCATAAGGCAATTAAAAGGAAAGTGTTTAAGAAAAGGTCTAGACAATATGTGAACCAGTATCCTAAGTTGTACGATTACTTTAATAAGTTGAAGGTTAGTAAACCTAACTCAATTGTGTACATTTAACTTACAAGGAATCAAGAAACTTATCTTTTACAATTCAAAAGATTATAGATATGTTTTGTTGCAATTAAGAGAGGGTTGAGGCACTTGAGACATATAGTTTTGAATAGATGTATGCTTCTCAATACTAAAAATCAAGGATAATTATTGAGTGAAATTGGGAGACTAGTTGGTGGATAAATGTATCTTATTGCTTGATATGTTATTAAAGTTGAGAATATTGATTCATGTTCTTTGTTTATTGAATACATTGATAACTAATTTGGATTTGGGAGATGAAAAAAAAATATGTAGAAGGTAATTTTATCTAATTTTTCGTAATTGCAACTATTCTTTCCTTTAAATATGGTTTTATTACATATGTTTTTTTAAATTATAAGGGATTAATGTAACCATTGAGGTCAAATTAGCATAGATTTTCCATTAGAATGTGTGCCAAAAATGTGTACTATAATTGGCATTCTGATTATAGTGGTAGAGATTTAAGAAAGCAACTTTGGAAGTGTAGTTGATCCACCTTTGTTGAAGAGTTCAAGAAGGAGTTAAAAAGGTTAAACATGTCGAAGCTCGGATGTATTGATGCCTTGCTAAAGTATCCAATGCAAATCCAAATGTCCTATGGTTCAAAACAACATGTGTGAAACAATTAATGGGTGGCTAGCTAGAGATATGCATATAATTTAAATATTAGAGACAATTAAATTAACAATGATTAGGAGGCAAGCAAAAATACGTGTAGGTACAATTTTGGAAGAGTGATATTGCTCTAGATATAATGAAGAAAAATAAAAAGACTAAGAAGGAAGAAACACAAAATGGAGGATCATATGGAGTGAAGATGATGCTTATGAAATATTAAAAGGTGAATCAAAGGATAATATGAGCTTAGGGAGCAAACTTACACCTATGAGGTTTAGGATTTGTTTAGGTACCTATGCAAACATGAAATTAATTCTATACACCATTTCAAGCAGAACATGGATCCTTTTGTACTTAATTGTTATGCAAAGGGTTTATTTAACATGTAAGAGAGTGTTTTATGACTTACAAAAGGTTCATTTTTCTAACTAATTAATGAATATGAAGAAATTCATGCTTTAGCCAAGAGAGTTATATTTGGAAGGGCTAAAAAGGGAATAGAGGAAGGGAAAGAGTAAAACATCGAAGCTAAACAAGAAAGACATGTACAAATTATCTCAAGTGGGTTAATTGCAAAAGTGTAGAAAGTGTAGCTCAAGCGGTCAAACAATATATCATACAAATTTCCCTTTGAAATTTTGTATTAAACTCAACCAGCTGCTCAAGCTCAATCAAGAGTATATTCCAAATCACCCTAATTAGATGTATTATTTATTGCCATAATGTAGTTTATTTACTAACTATTTTATCTTCTTATCCATATAAGAAAACTCAACATGCACAATAACAATGATAATGACCTTACCAAATTTTTTTTTTTTGGGAAGTTCATCTAATGTTCTTCAAATTGTTATGTTAACCTAGAAGACTAAGGTTTAACGGCAATGAAAGTATCACTTCAATGAAATTTTAAGAGGATAGAAAAAGTAGGAGAGCAACAGTTAGAAAAACAATCCATTCATCACAATTTGATGAATTGACTTTTTAATAACTAGCTATTCAGAAATCTATTCAAACAACACCAAACAAATCATTTGTTTAATATCTTAATAGTTTTCTTATCTTGACAAACAATCTTGTAATTTGTTAATGTATGTTTAAACCTAACATTTATGTGTTTTCAAATAAGCTTGTAATACATGGATGTTTGATTAAACCTAAAACTTTTAGGTAGATGGATGGAATGACACTTTTTTATTACATTGACAATTTAAATAGGATTTTATATCGAATTGATAGTCTTTAGATTGTTAATAAACTAAATATTTTTACCATACATGTTGGTGATACTTCTTGATTAAAAAGTGAAAACATAGCAACATGTTATTCTAAATAACTCAATTTTTTAATTACACATTAGTCAAAACAAAATATTACAAATTTAAAAGACTAACATTATCTCTTATATAATAGTCATTAAATATGTGACTCATTTACCACTAAAATACTTGCACATATATAATAAACTAGCAGGTTAACACTCTTGAAATCTTGTGATGAAAGTGCCTGATGAATTTATACGTAGGGCAAAATTTAACATGACAGTTAAATAAAAAATAATTTGAAAATGTAATGAAATAATCATCGGTTGGGAGAAGAGCTAAGATGAAATGACTTTCTTTCAGATAAGATAAAAATAATTTACATGTTTACTACTGACATCTGCAGTATAAAGATACGTTAATCTATAAGTTTTTTAATGTGTGCTTCATAAAATTTCCTAATCTCGAAGTTTACTTCTTTGAGATCGTTGGCTATCTTTATCATTCGACTAGTTTCATACATCTCGAGGTAGCGAAGTGCATCTGAACTATTATGTGCCTTTTTATTCCGCGCATGGTATTGGATAAGTAACTCATCTAGCTGATTTTGACGATTATATGTCTCATTTATGGCATTTTTCAAATATCTTTTGCGCTCAAAATAGCTGGAATTCATATCTGGCATTAAAATAACGAAATTAGTGTATAAATGTGATAATTATTTCACAACTTTATTGAGAAGCAAGAATAAGACGAAGGTTGGAGTGGCAAAATGCAGCACTGAATAAGGAGGAACCTATAAAAATGTTGCGTAAAGATAAAGAAAGGGTTTTGTTCACATTATAAATTGAAAAATTAGGATGAAAAAGTAATCGAGAAAAGAATCGATTCTTGACCGAGCGGTCGTTCTTTGTTTGTTGAAATAGAAGAAGTAACCTTGACTATTGCTATCTTTCTGGAATGGAGAATGGGATGTATTTAGGTTAAACAAGAAGAAGGCAAAAAAAGAGGGCAGGAATTGTTTGACTGAAGTTAGAGGAGAAAGGATATAAAGTTAAAATATAGAGTTGTTAGGGGACCATATGGAAGGTGAGACTTGAAGAGTTGCTTGGTATTAAATAAGGGTCAGTACTCAAAATGATTTTCCTAGAGATAGGCAAAAACATAGCTCAGCTATCAATTGAAACGTCAATCTATGTTTTGATCTTATGTTTGTTTACTTCTGCAATACGTTATTGGTAGTATTTGACATTACTATACCAGTTTGAAGATTATTCGATATAACGAAAAGACGTCTCGATATCTGCTTTGTAGATTTTGGGGGTTACATGTTTTCCAAGAAGGATTAGTCAATTCGTATACTCCAAGAAGAATTATGGAATTGGTAAGTAAAATTTAATCGGAGTTGGAAATGACATCAACTGAATTGCTTTAAATAAAGAAGAACAAGAGCAAGCTCAAAGAAGCAAAAATAAGTTGAAATAGTAAGACGTTGAAAAGCAGACGAAAGAAGAAAAATGAACGGAAGTTCAAAAGTAGACGAAAGCAAAAGCAGTTGTTATACTGGATAGAT
This sequence comes from Erythroxylum novogranatense, assembly GCA_029891385.1. Lineage (NCBI taxonomy): Eukaryota > Viridiplantae > Streptophyta > Magnoliopsida > Malpighiales > Erythroxylaceae > Erythroxylum > Erythroxylum novogranatense. The sequence continues at coordinate 23,311,352 of CM057228.1, forward strand.
AATCTAATGGAAAATCTTCAACAAAGCAGACGCAGACGTAGACGCGACTAGTAAAGCAGACGCAGATGCAAATAGTAAAACAAACGAAGATGCGTATAACAGACGCAGAAGAAGAATCAAGAAGCAGATGCAAGAGTCAGTTCGAGTTAGTTACAGAACTCAATTGATTAACCGTTTCTTTAAAGAATCAAGAAGCAGTTGGAGACGAAGGCTATAAATACAAGTCGAAGTCGAAGATTGCAAAGTTAGACAACGTGAAAAAAAGTGATCGTAAAAGCATTAAGTGTGGAAAAATGGCGGAAAGAATGAGACGAAGCAGAGAAGCAAAAATAAGATTCAAACCCCGTTTGAGTTTGAAGATTCTGGACAAAAAAGAAGCAGATTCTAAGAAAATAGTAAGCACTGAATGAAGAATGTTGTTATACTGGACAGATAATCTAATGGAAAGATTGTAACAATGTTTATCTTTCTTGTAATCATTCATAATGTGTGAATCAGTTTTTAGGTAAGAGCTATTGAAAAGCAGACGAAACTTCAAAAGGAGACGGAGTTGAACAGGAGAGGGAGTTGAAAAGCAGACGGAAGCGAAAACAGACGGAAGTTGAATAGTAGACGAAAGGAAAAGCAGACGGAAGGTGAAAAGCAGACGAAAGAAGAAAAACAGACGGAGTTGAAAAGCAGAGGGAAGCAAAAGCAGAGGGAACCAAAGCAGACGGATGCAAAAGTGGACGAGAGCAAAAACATTTTATAACTTTTATTTTCAGTAGGTCTTGTGAAAAGAACAAGTTTGTTTTAATTAAGCATTTTCGTAGGTTTTTTTTTCTCTACTTCTATCGTCTTAAATAACACGAAGCGATATGTCAGACGAACTAGAAACCGAGACGAAGCAGTTACCATATTATGCTATCTAATATTACAATTTTTCAAAGTACAATCTTGATGAACAGATTTACAATCTTCCTATTGAATCAAAAGTAGCTGCTATATGGACTGACACTGACAATAAACAACATGATAAATGTCCTCATATGCAAGTCTGCAGTAGGCATTCTTTATTTTCGGCATCCTTTTGAGATTTATCGCGCCTTAATGTAGATGCTCAAGTTTGTGTCACTCAAAAACTGATTAACACATTATTAATGACTACAAAAAAGATCAAGATTGTTACAATCTTTCTATTGGACCACAAGGACACTGACGACCGACGTGGAGAATGATAGACATGATAAATATCGTCATATCCAAGTCTCCACTACGTCTTCTTTATTTGAGCCATCCTTTTTCAGGACGGCAACATGATAAATCTCCTTATATCCAAGTCTGTTGTACGCCAAGAGTTTTTGAACACTGATATTCTTTCGACAGCAACAAAAGTCGACAGTACTAACAACGAAACTCCAAAAACATCTGTTTAGACAAAAAAAAAAGCTTAAAGAAGATTTACAAGTAACAGAGGAATAAACGTAACAGGAAGCGAAAACTAAGAACAAGCTGGACTGAGGTTGGTGAACAACGATCTTGTTTCGACAAAGAACAAAAGTACAACAACTCTGAGGAAAAATGCTAAAGAAGATTTACAACTAACACAGAAACCATCTGTGATACTCTTTCGTCTGAACAACAACACGACAAGCACCAAAGACTTGTCGCAGATGAAGATACAAGAGAAGGTGAGGGAATGAGCAAGAAGACACTATATAAGCAGTCACAAGGGCACGCATTGTGGGACCGCGTGTGTGGTCGCCTGACAAAATATTGCATCAGAAGATTGGGTCAGGAGATTGTGTGTATAGAGAGAAACGACGCAACATGAATGACAATATGAATGAATGAAAAGATATAAACAGATATAAGTAGTCACAAGGGCATGCATTGCACGTCGCCGCCGCCTGACAAAATATTGCATCGGAAGATTGGGTCAGAAGATTGCGTGTATATCACGCGAAGACACAAGATAAAATATTGCATCAGAAGATTGGGTCAGAAATGTTGGATCCCATTTATGAAATCCAACTACTCATACATTGCACACTATCCTTATCTAAATGTTGGATCCCGTTACCGGAACCCAACTACATAACCAGAAAGGAAAACGAAACGGAAAACAAAGCATAAGAATCGAAAGCAAAGCGCACACTCGAAACAAATGCAAAGCGAATGCGGAAGCGAAAATAGCGAAACGAATCGAGTAAGCGAATCGGAAACAAAATCGAAAAGTAGAGAAGCGGAAGCAAAAGCAAGCGGCAGCAAATACTAATCGAATCAAACGAACAAATTGCAAAGCGAAACGAAATCAAAGCAGACACATCCGACATCCGGAAACAATAATCAAAGAAAACTTATCGAATGAACATAATCGCGTTGGGAATCCTAAGACGTTCCAAAATCCGTTATGAATTTTTTTTCTTTTCTTATTCTCATTTCTTTTCTCGTTACTCAATCATATACCAATCATCTTAAATCCATACAGTCGTACATAATCTGATATAAATCCATACCAATCTCAAATTTCTCAAACTCAAATATACACTTATACATATCCAAAATCTCACTTTTATCCAAATTTTTTTTACCAAAATTTCGGCAGCATAACGGTTGCCTTTATCCTAATCCAAAATTTCCTACAAAGGCAAAATACACTTCTATAATCCCTAATCGAATATCGTAACCATCGGACTCTCCGTCAGGAATCCCAACACCAAGCAGAAACACAAACCTAAAACTAATACTTCCATATTTCTCAAATCAATATACCAATCTCATAATTCAAAATCAATATATATCTCAAATTTATACAAATTCCCAAATCAACCATACAATATGTTCTCAAATTCTCCATAATTTCCTATACAAATTTCACAATCATTCACAATACTTAACTTTATACACAAATACATTTTCTTTCAAACCTTTCTTAAACCACAAGCAGATCCATACTCAAAATCCAAAATACACAAAAGCTAAGCGACACGTATATGTCGGCGATGTCTTCACATTCTTTCATCCGATCTCCGCTCGAAACACGGAGATGGGGATGAAAGGGTGAGCTTCGAGAGCTCGTGGATAACACATTTATAAAATGACAAATAAGTTGAACACATTTTCATAATCTTTTTGCAAAAGGGCTAATTTTCAAACTTTTCAACTTTCAAATACTTTTCTCAAACCCTTCTTAATATTTTCCAAACTTTTATAACTCATTCTCTCAATTTTCAAAATTCTTGAATGTCTCATAAATATGAATGCAAACACACAGAAACAAATCAAAACACATAACATATCGAATGGTGCAGCTAGGTCCAAGCAGAACATCTTGCGATCCGATAAGCGGTTCACATGCGATCGTGAAGAAACGTATTACACTTTCCCGCATTGCGGTCCAAGAGTAGCCGTGAAGGAGTCCAAATCAGACTCCGTCACTAGCGGGCAACTGGAAAAGGCTATACACATAGAGACAATGACTCACCAAAGGACCCACCGAACCCACATAACACATATCGAAAGCGGAAATTCAAATTGCTCAAGGCACTTTCCAAAATTTTACTTTTCTAACATTATTTCCTCAACTTAAAACAATCTCACAAATTCACACATATCATATAATTCAATTAATTCAATTAATCAATAAATGCAACAATATGCATAATTATCAATGCATACACAACAAATGCATTTTCGAAATTTCTATCAATTTATCAAATCGACATTATAATAATTTTTGAAAACCTTCTAAATCAAAATTTCAAACTTTTAATCAATTCGTATTTTCAAACATTTACAAACAATAATTTATCAAAATCCAAACTTTTGCTTTCTTTCAATTTTTTTTTTCAAGATTCGTATTAAGCTTACAAATGAAAATATAAATATGCTACCCACCTCGAAATGACGCTAGAAGCTTGTCCAAATAGTCAATTCTCCAAATTCCTTCTTCTTTCTTCAATTTAAAAATTCCCTAAGCCAATAACATCCAAATTCATCATCATAATTTGCATAATTCTCAAACTCAACCATAGGAAAAACATAACTATCATAATTCCAAGCTATTTCAATCTCCAATTTTGAAAATCTCCAATTTTCAAAATTGGCCTAAACCAATACACCCAAATTCAATCTCATAAAACATAATTTCTTCAAAATTAATCTCACAATTCATCAATTCACATTAATTCCAAGACATCTAAATCCTCAATTTCAAAAATCCCCAAATTTTAAAATTGGCCTAAACCAATTTATCCCAATTCAATACCATAAAATACAAATTCTTCGAAATTGATTTCATATATCATCAATTCATCATATTTCCTATAATTCTACACCAAAATATCTCAAAATTCTCAATCATAAAATTTAGCCTAAACTTTAAACAAATTTCCATCCAAAATTAAACACAACCTAAAGCATATACTTCAAAATTAACTTCATATAACACATACCCAAGTCCTTTTTCACAATTCTAAACCAAAAATTCACCCAAAAACTCAAAGTTTAAAATTTTCTCTTACCTCTTTTCTTCTCCAAATTCGAATTTTTTTGACTTGGAAGGAAGCTCTTATGCTCCTCTACCTTTTTCCTCTTGAAATCTTCTCAAAAATCCCTAAGAAACAAGTAGAAAAATTGAAACAAAGCTTTCTCTCTCTTCTTTTCTCCATACGAAACCTCTCATCTTTTCTCTCTTCTCATTTTCTTCTTATTTCTTCTTCTTTTCTCTGGAAATTTCCAGCCACTTTTGTGGCTTTTAATATGCCAAAAACGACATCACCATATGTGTTTCATTAAATGATGGTTAATTGACCATTTTGCCCTTACATTTACTTTATGCCATTCTCACTTGCGGGTCTGATTCGCACTATCAAGTTGAAGGAATTTGTCAAAACTTCATTCTCGAGAAATGTTCCTCTCACTCATACGAATCCAACGCCACTGACCGCGCTCAATTCCGAGCACTACATCAAAAGTTATGTCTTAAATAAAGTCGGAAAATCCATATTCTAACACATTTCTTATGTACGATTATTTCAGTCCCAAAATTCACATTCTTAATCCCAGAATTGAAACTCAATGTCTTCATAACAATTGTATCCTTATGTCTCTAGTTTAATTCAAAACAAGAATCGTCTCATTTCGATTCCCAGATCAAAAGTTATACTCAAATTACTCACAGGTGTTCCCAATCCAAAAATTAAACCCTAATCCGAACTTAAATTCAGAAATTAAAAGTCTTAGGGGCACAATTGACATTTCATGTCTTCATATGATTTGTAGCCCCTTGACTTATCTTTATTTCGCCTCAAGAATCGCTTCAATCGGATCTCTCAGATCCCGAATTTCACAAAACACTGAACTATGTTCTAACATTTCGACTCACTTTGATTAAATTAATCATCATTAATTTAATCTCAAAAGTTCACAAATTTCTTATAAAATGAAATTCATTGTCTTAGGAATCCAACATAAAAGAATCAACTCAATCGGATGTCGGACGGAAAAGATATAAGCAAAATAGTGAACAAAGGTCGAATTTGTGAAAGGAAACTAACAAAGGAGTCAAAACGGCGCCGTATTGAAGAAACAAAAACGGCGTCGTTCCAAGCAGAAACGCCCGCGTTTGGGCGAGGCGAAGACGCGGTCGCCCTAGCGACGCGAGCCGAATGCTCACCATCGCTATGGCGATGGTCGCCGCCAGAGCGACGGTAATTGGACATTCGCCATCGCTATGGCGAGCGTCTGCCGCCAGTAGCGACGGCGATCGACGCCGCCATCGCTATGGCGATCACGCGTCGCCTAGTGATGAGGATAAATCATTTTCTCCTTTTTTTTCATCTAAACTTCCAAAATTCATAATTCTCAATCCGAACTCCAATTTTGACAAACTTAGTCTCTATAGAAAGCTTAAGAGAAGCTCTACATCTTTCACGAAGGACATAAAACTCAATTCAACTCCTACGGGAGTCCATTTTCCGGTCAAAGATACTATCCTCTATACAAACTTGTAAAAATCATAACTTATCATTCCGAAATCGAAAAATTACATACTTTATATCGAAATAAAGATCAAAACAAACCCTTCAATTTCCATGAAGAACATCAAAGCTCAAGTAACCTCTAACTAGGTTAATTTCTCATTCAAAGATTTAATCATAATTAAAGTCAAACCCTATCAAACATAAACTTTGACTGATCATAACTTTCACTCCCGATATCGAAAAATTGCAAACTTTATGTCCACAGAAAGCTCTTAACGTACTCTACAAATTTTATGTAGATCATTTCATCAAATTTTGCCTCAAACAAAAGTCAACTCTCAAAGTCAAACATTCTCTCTCCAAAAGTCAAACTTTCTAAATCCTTCAAATTTTCACACTTTTTCTTTCTAATTCTTGCTATATAACTTCATTTCAATCAACTCATCCACTTGATCATTCATATTACTAAATCAAGTTGTCACTCAAGGTTCGTGGTCCAACAAGAAAATTCGCGTAATAAAAAATTAAAGTTTAAGATTTGCATTGTATTAAATAAGGGGCAGTACTGGAAGATGATAGAGTGAAACAGAAACGATTTGCCTTGAGATACGTTAAAAATAGTTAACATGTGTAGAGAGAAAAATATGCGATGAAATGTTATTATGATTATATGTGTAGATATCATAAGAAATATATCTATTAGTGATTCGTGTTTCTCATTTTTTCGCCAAGGTGTCAAGATTTTCCATTAGATTATCACAAGAAATATATATATTAGTGATTAAGTATTATTTAATATCGTAATGTAAATAGTATTATTCCTATTAGGTATAAAATTTTTGTCCCTTATATTAATAAAAAAATATGCAATGAACTGTTATTATGATTATATAAAAAATATGAATATATGAATGAAGTTGAATAATAATAATGAATTTAATAACCATGATAAAATATTTAGAAACCGATATTGCAAATGAGAAAAATATATAAATGAAGTTGAAAATAATCATGAATTGAATAATCATGATAAAAATCATTAGAAACTGATATTGCAAATAACAATAACATTAGAAGGTGATGAACCATCTGTTAAGTCAAAATGACCTCACATTTATGATTTTGTTTAAGAACAAATACTGAGTAGAAAAAAAAAACAGAGAAAGAAAGACAGACGGAGAAAGAAAAATAGAGTAAGTAGAAAAACAGACGGATAATGAAAAACAGACGAAGTAGAAAAACAGACGGAGAATAAAAAACAGACGAAGTAGAAAAACAGACGGAGAAAGAAAAAAAACAAACGAAGTAGAAAAGTAGACGGAAGCCAAAAACAGACGCATATGTTACTACAATTGCATTTGAAGAACTGTGGGAGAAGGAGGATCGATCCACATTATCCTTTGACTTGCAAACATGAGTAAATCATCTACGTAGAGAACTGAAGGAGTTATGCAAAGAAGTCAAGGAGTTGAAGGAGATGATGAAAGAATTGTAAAAGTATCATCAGTTGTAATCTTCTTGTTTAATAAGAAGTAGAGGGAGAAGAGAATGAAAACCAGACGAAGTTGACAACAGAGACGAAGTTAACAACATAGATGAAGTTGACAAAGCAGACGGAAGCACATTCAAGAATCAGTTTGAGTTTGTTACAGAACTCAACTGGATAACTGTTCAAGAAGAAAGAATCAAGAAGCAGTTACAGACGAAAGTTATAAAAAACAGACGAAGTAGAAAAACAGACGGAGAAAGAAAAAAAACAGACGAAGTAGAAAAGGGGACGGAAGCAAAAAACAGACGCATATGTTACTACAATTGCGTTTGAAGAACTGTGGGAGAAGGATGATCGATCCACATTACCCTTTGACTTGCAAACAGAAGTAAATCATCTACGTAGAGAACTGAAGGACAATAAGCCTTGGCGGTAAGAAATATGGAGAGGTGTATGTTAAGCAACCTCCTGCTTTTGAGGATATTAGGAATCGAGATCATGTCTATAGACTTCATAAAGCGTTATATGGTTTAAAGCAAGCTCCTAGAGCTTGGTATGATCGTGTTAGTACTAGAGCTTGGTATGATCGTCTTAGTACTTTTATCTTAGAGAGTGGTTTCAGAAGAGGTTAAGTTGATAAGACATTGTTTAGGAAGAATTGTAAGAATGAGTTTATTTTAGTACAAATTTACCTAGATGATATTATATTTGGTGCTACCAGAAAAAGTTGTGCATCAATTTTGAAAGCTTGATGAAAGATGAGTTTGATATGAGTATGATGGCTGTCGTGTCTCTTTTAAACATATTTCAAAGTTGGAAAAACGTGATTTGAAGTGAACACTGGAGCTAAAGTAACGAAAAAACTAACGGCGTCAAAAACAGTGAGCTACAGCTGGTAACTTCTCTGGCAAGAAAGTTATGGAGGGAAAGTCTGATAATCTTCAGGATTGTAATGACTCTAGAACACACCGCACTATATCTCTACAAGTACCCTAAAAGCAAAATCATTACGGTTATTCTCATCTCCAGACGGTTCATTTTGCTTTCCCAATTCTCTCAAACATCCAACCCTAAAAACCTTACCAGAGTCAGTTTTTCGTTCTGAAACAATGGAGGCAGCCATGATATACGGAAGACATGTGGATTTCGAGTCATTGAGGAATGATGATATGGATGTGGAACCAGAGATTGTAAGAGCTAGTTGGAGGAACTTCTTTGAGGTACGAGAACCAGTATACACAAATGAGATTTTTGATTTTTGGAAGAATGCTCAGCTAGTAGACAACACTGTAGTATCATCAGTAGATGGTGTATCCGTTGTTGTGACTAAGGATTTAATAAAGAAGGTGACCGATTGTCCGTCAGTTGGTGAGACCCTCTCTACCAAGACCGGATGGATGTCCCAAGTCAGTATGAGAGAGGAAGATGTGAGAAGACAATTATATGGAGCCAATGATCCATGGGAGAGGAAGACCTCTAGTTTGGTTTCGAAGGCGAGGATTCTCCATGCAATTCTGTTTAATTGCATTTTACCCAGAGCAGGTTCAAGGCATTTGGTGACTACGTTGGATGAACAATGCTTGTTTTACCTGCTAAATCGCAATCCCATCGACTTACCCTTCTTAATCTTTCACTACATGATTAAGGGGATGAAGGATATAAATAGCTATCCTTACGGTATGTTGCTTACAAGGTTTTTTAAGGAATCCGGAGTCCTCCTACATCAAGGACATAGAAGGATTGTACCTGTGAAGAGTAAGATTGATTCAATCATATTACGGCGAATGGGTCTAAGGACTGTAATCAAAGAAGAAGCCGACTCATTAAGGAGAACTAGGACTGAGGGGGAGCGTGTTTTCAAGATGACTCCTGCTTCAAGTTCTCGACCTCAAGTGAGTACGAGATCGCCTGCAGATGAATTAAGAAGAATGATTGGAAGATCGCTAATAAAACAGGGGAGTCCTGGAATGGAAGCAAGTCAATCCCGGAGGACAGAAGAAGGTGCACCAAAAAGACAAGGAGAAATTCTTTTAAGTGAAATTAGAAAGAAGGTAAAGAGATCGCCTAGGATTCGGACTCTAAGGCAACAAGAAGAAAAGAATGCCAGAGACCAGAGTGGGGAATAATCCTCTCAATCTCATGAACCCAGAGCAACAAGATCTTTAGTCTCTATTCTGGAAGAGGATACAGCCACAAAAGCCAAAGAGACTGAGAAGAAAAGAAAATCAGAATCTGAGAGAGGAAAATCTCGAGTGCAGAAATCTTCAAGACTGAATGAAACAGAAGAAAAGACTAAGAAGATTAGTCGGAAGAAGACCGTGTCAACTGTTGGGGAAGTTAGTCGAGAGAAAGAAAACGTTGATCTTTGCTCAAATAGAAAAGAAAGCGAGGAGACACAGCCAGAAACCCCATTGCTCAACAGGAGGAACCAGTGGAGCAAAACCTGGTTCAGGAGAATCCTAGTGAAGCACAACCAGAGGAAACGACAGAATCAGACTCGGATAGTGATGAACCTTGTCTGATGGTATACAGCTATAATAAGTTTTTGAGAAAAAAAAGCTGAAGATCAGAATGGTGGAAGTTGTTACCAGAAGGAGAACTGCTATTGCAATCTGTAGTCAACCAGTAAAGAAGATACTGGCTGTGGTACGACCTATGTTGATTAATAGTAACACATGGGAATTACTAAAAGAAGATGAAAAGATCTTCTACGATGCTTTAAGGGATGCTGCTACTAAGCCATACCCTTCAAAACGTCCCTGCAAACCGTGTACTATTTTTCCGATCACTGAAAACACAATAATAAAGGTTGCACCAGATATCCAGCCAAGAGTCCCTCTAGATTTGACTAAGGGGAACTCAAAATTACTTCCTGAGGAAGAAGCTAGTGATGATCTGTCCGCAGATCAAATAGGAGAAGAAGTGCGAAAAATTGATCAGGCATGCGCTTCTACACAAAATAAAGATGAAGCGAAGCTGTACTATCTTGACAAGAAGGAAGACCGTCCGATGGGGGAAGAGTAATGCGAGGACATTTATTGAGTTCTTTGTTCGAGCGATTCTGCGTATTAGACCTCGACTAATACACTTGTCTATTCAACTAGATGCATTACCCTGCAAAGAAGGCGATTCTTCGATGTCGCTGCTCCATTTGACTTAGATCTTCTGAAGTGAAGCGTTTATTCGTCCACCAATGATTGAGATAAATGAAGAATACATTCCGACCTCAGATGCTTATACTACTTCAATCCCATTCACTCCTCCCTCAGCAGATGTTGATCAAGCCTCCTCGTCGATTGACCCACCAGATGAACTCAGCAGATTACGTGGTGAAGTGAATGAGATGAAGGAGACGATCAATGATCTGAAGAAGATGATGATAGAACTACTAAAGAGCCACCATCGTTAATCATTTTTTTATTATAACAAATAGGGGGAGGATAAGAGCAGAAAAGAAGAGAATGAACAAGGGGAGAAGAGAATGAGCAGAAAAGAAGAGGGTGTTCAGAAAAGGTGTCACTGAAGCAGACGAAGAAAGGAAGAAGTCAAAGAAGAAGTTCCGAAGATAAGTTTTTGTTTTTTTCAAAACTTTGTAATTTTGTTTTCTTTTGTATATAATTTGTTATCATCAAAAGGGGAGATTGTTAAGTACAAATGACTTTACTTAGATATGATTTTGATGAATAACAAAAGAACAAACAAAAAGAACAGAGCGACATCAAGCGACGCAGACATAAAGCGAGACGCAGACGCTAAGCAAGGCAAGACGAGACACAAAACAGACGCAGACACAAAATGAGCGCTAAGCAAAGCGAGACTCAGACCACAAAGCGAGCGCAGACGCGAATAGTAAAGTAGACGCAGATGCAAATAATAAAATGAGCGAAGACACGATAATGACGCAGAAGAAGAATCAAGAAGCAGATGCAAGAGTCAGTTCGAGTTAGTTACAGAACTCAACTGATTAACCGTTTTTTTAAAGATTCAAGAAACAAGAATCAAGAAGCAGTTGGAGACGAAGGCTATAAATACAAGTTGAAGCCGAAGATTGCAAAGTTAGACAACGTGAGAAAAAGTGATCGTAAAAGCGTTAAGTGCAAATTTAGCCGAGAGTTATTTTACTGTAACAATTGTTTAAATACTTTTCTGAGAGAAAGTAGTATAGATACCCTGCAGAGGATAAGTGTGAAAGAATACTGGTTGTAGAGACCTGAAGAGGCTCGCAAATTAGTAAAATTTTTTAATAATTTAATAACACATTTTTTAATTTTTCATATTGAATTATACATTAAAATTATATAATAATATAAGCAATTAAATTAAACAATTAATCCTTTTTTAGTTATGCTTAAATAACAATTAATTAATATTTTTCGACTCATTATAAAGAGTTAATCTCCTTAACTATATAATCAATTAACTTTGTTTCACCCTTCATATTAATTATTATTACCTTATATTCTTTTAATCCTTAATTAATAACATACTTAATTAATAACATACTTAATAAATAACAAAACATTTGGCGATCTTCATATTATACCTTTAATATTTTAATATAATATATTTAATTCTTCTTTATAAAATTTGCCTTACATATTTAATTTTCTATTATTCAATAAAATTAATCAAATTTATGAAGTGTCAACCACTCTCTCTCTATTTACATGCTTTTAGATTCAAGTTTTATTACTACCTAGTTAAGTAAACAAAGTACTAAAAGTTTTGATCAATCGAATCTAACAAAAATTCATCAAGAATTTAACTTCTAACACAGTTTCAAAAGAATCATAAAAAGGGAATACACAATTGAGATCTGGTGAGTTACAATGGTAACTTCTCCGACAAGGAAGTTTTGGAGGAAATGCGAGGCGATTTTAGAATCCCTATGATTCTAGAATACGCGTGATAAGACCTTTCAAGTTGCTCAAGTCGATATCATTGCGGTTGTTCTCATCTCCGACGGTTCATCTTGCTTTCAAAACTCTTTCAATCATCCTACCTGAGGCGAAAAACTAACCGAGAGCGGTTTTGTTCAAACAATGGAACCAGCTATGATTTTCGAAAGGCATGTAGACTTCGAGTCATTGAGAAATGATGGCTTGGATGTAGAACCAGAGATTGAAAGAGCTGGGTGGAGGAATTTCTTTGAGGTTCGAGAACCAGTCTATACTAACGAAGTGTATGAGTTTTGGAAGAACGCTCAACTTGTGACAACAACGTGGTATCTTCAGTAGATGACATATCTGTTGTTGTGACTAAGGAGGTGATTAAAAAGGTGACTGATTGTCCATCGGTTGGTGAGACTCTGTCTACCAACGCCGGTTGGATGTCCTAGGTTCGCATGAGAGAAGAAGATGTCAGAAGACAACTATATGGAGCCAATGACTCATCTAAGAGGAAGACCTCTAGTTTGATTCCGAAGGCTAGGGTTCTTCACGCTATTCTGTTTAATTGCATACTACCCAGAGCAGGTTTAAGAAATTTGGTGACAACTTTGGATGAACAATGCTTGTTTTATCTGCTAAATCGCAACCCTGTCGATTTACCCTTCTTAATCCTTCACTACATGATTAAGGGGATGAAGGATACAACTAGTTATCCTTACGGTATGCTTCTCACAAGGATTTTTAAGGAATTCGGAATCCTTCTCCACAAAGGAAATAGAAGGATTGTACCAGTGAAGAGTAAGATTGATTCAATCACAATAGGGCGAATGGGTCTGAGGACTGTAGGTAAACAAGAAGCCGACTCTTCAAGGAGAACAAGAACTGAGGGGGAGCGTGTCTCGAAGAAGACTCCCGCTTCAAGCTCTCCAACTCAAGTGAGAATAAAATCGCCTACAGAAGAAATAAGAAGAAGGCGACGGAAGAGGCCGATGAAACCGACAAGTCCTCAAATCGAAGTAAGTCTACCTCGAAGGACAGAAGAAGGTGCGCCAAAAAGATAAGGAGAAAGTCTTTTAAGTGAAATTACAAAAAAGGCGAATAGATCACCTAGGATCTGGACTCTAAGGCAACAAGAAGAAAAGCTTGTCAGAGAACAGAGTCAGGAACAATGTTGTCAATCTCGTGCACCTAGAGTTACAAGATCGTTAGTTTCTATTCTGGAAGAGGATACAGCCAGAAAAGCCAAAGAAACTGAGAAGAAAAGAAAATCAGAATCGAGAGAGAAAATCTCAAGCGAAGAAATCATCAAGACCGATCAAGCGTAAGACAAGACTAAGAAGATTAGTCGAAGAAGACCGTCTCAAGCGCCGAGGAGGTTAGTCAAAAGAAAGAAACCCCGATGATGGTCAAAAGAAAAAAAGCGGCGAGAAGCGAGTTCAGAAATCCACATTCTTGAGCAGGAAGAACCGATGGAGGAAAGCTGGTTGGGAGAATCCCATTGAAGCACAACCGAGGCAAAAGCGTAATCACACTCGGATAATGATGAACCACATGCGATGGTATACAACTATCATAAGTTTTGAGAAAACAAAAGTGAAGATCAAAATAGTTCATTATGTTACGGGATAATCGCTATCGCCATCGGTAGTCAACCAATGAAGAAGGCGATAGTTCTTGTACAATCTATGTCAATAAATAGTGACGTGGAACTTACTCAAAGAAGATGAAAAGATGTTCTACTATGCTTTGAGGGATGCCGCTGAAGCCATACCCTACAAAAATTCCACAGAAGTCGTGTACTATTTTTCCAATCTCGGAAAAGGCGGAAATAAAGATTGTACCAGATATCCAGCCAAGATACCCTTTGGATTTGACTAAGGAGAAATCAAAGCTATTTCCTGAGGAAGAAATTAGCGATGATCATCTGCAGATCAATTTGAAGAAGAAGTGCATAGAATTGATGATGCATGCGCTGAATGAGAATCAAACGAACTAGTTCTGATCATCTTGACAAGCGGGAAGACCGTCGATGGGAGGAAGAATAATAACAGGGCGTTTATTGAGTTCCTTGTTTAGAGCAGCTTTATGATCGGGCCTTTATCTACGTACATCGCCTATTGAAGTCAAGGCATACCCCGCAAGGAAGGCGATTCTTGATGCGCTCCGTTTGACTTAGATCTTCCTGAAGCGGAAACATTTATTCGTCCACCAACTATTGAGATCAATGATGAATACATTCCTACCTCTGATGCTTATACTACTTCAATCCCATTCACTCCTCCCTCAGCAGATGTTGATCAAGCCTCCTCGTCGATTGACCAACCAGATGAACTCAGCAGATTACGTGGTGAAGTGAATGAGATGAAGGAGACGATCAATGATCTGAAGAAGATGATGACAGAACTCCTGAAGAGCCATCAGTGATAATCATTTATGATTATAACAAATAGGGGAGAAGAACAGAAAAGAAGAGAAGAATAGAAAAGAAGAGAATAAACAAGAAGAGAAGAGAATGAGAAGAAGATGTTCAGAATGTTCAAAGAAGAAGGTGTGACTGAACCAGACGAATGAAAGGAAGAAGTCAAAGAAGAAATTCTGCAGATAAGTTTTTTTTGTGTTCTTTTCAAAACATTGTATTTTGTTTTCTTTTGTATATAATTTGTTATCATAAAAGGGGAGATTGTTAAGTCAAATGACTTTACTTACATATGATTTTGATGTATAAAAAAGAGAAAATAAAAAGAAAAGAAATATAGATGAAGTCGAAATCGTATTTAAGTCGACATCTGAACGAAGGAACACTGACGCAGATACAAAATGAAGCAGCCTTGAAATGAAGCAGACGCTAAGAAAAGCGACGCAGAGCCTTAAAGCAAAGCAGACGCAGACGCAGATGCAAATAGTAAAGCAGACGGAGAGTCAGATGCAAATAGTAAAGCAGACGAAGACGCAAATATAGACGCAGAGACACAGATGATATAAAATACAGACGAAGAAAAACAGTTGTGGAATTCGAAAACAAGACAAAGGAGTCAGTTCGAGTTAGTTACAGAACTCAATTGAATAATCGTTTCTTTAAAGATCCAAGAAATAAGAATACTTGTAACGTTGAAAGAGATAGTGGAAATCTCAGAAGAAACTGTGAGGATTGGACGTAGCCTACAGTTTGGGGTGAACCAGGATAAAACATTGTGTCAACCATTCTCACTCTCTATCCTTTGGGTAATGACTTTTGCATACACCATTTCTCACGCAAGGGCACTGTTTGTTCATAAAACCACAACGACCGTGGATCATGTGCTTAATGAAAAGAGAATATAATCTGGAATTGTGATCAGGATTAGGTATTTCAGCTGATATGATTTGATCATAGGAATCTGGATTCAACAACTTAAATTGTGGTTAAGAAGTTAGAATATAAAGGTGTCAGTGGAGTGCGTGGGAGACATCAAATTTTGTTGTAAGTTATTTTGATGCCAAAGAAATGGTCCTCTTCTTCTCTTTGCAGTCCTCATGTTTGCTTACTTCTGGAATACGTTATTGGCATTTGGTAGGAATCGGCATTATCATAGCAGTTAGAAGATTATTGGATAGAAGAAAAATAGATGTGAAAGTGATTCATACATTTTGGGGGTTAGCGTGTATTTCCTTTCCACAAATAAATAATTATGACGGTGTCCAGAAGTCTATCACGTATGAATTGAAACGTCAATTTCTGTTCTGGTCTACTTCTGCAATACGCTATTGGCAGTGTTTGACATTATTTATTTTTTTAAGGAAAAGTATTTGACATTATTATAGCGGCTAGAAGATTGTACCTATTAATTGAAAACTCAATCTACGTGACAGAAAAAATCTATGCAGACGGATCCTATTGAAAAGCATGTTAAGTCAAAATGACTTGACATATATGATTTTAATGAATAATAGACGAACAAAAATAGACGAAGTAGAAAAACAGACGGAGAATGCGAAAGCATAAATAATATGTTGACTTCGACTCTTATTTATAACCTTAGTGTTCAACTGCTTCTTCAATCTTGCTTCTTGAACCTCGAAACAAGCAGTTATTTAGTTAAGTTCTGTTTTTTGCTTTTGTTTCCGTCTACTTTTGCTTTCGTCTGTTTTTCAACTTCCGTCTGTTTTCCTCTTTTGGTCTACTTGTCACATTTCGTCTGCTTTTCAAGTTCACGTAAATATGAATTTATTGTCCTAAAAATATTGGCCTTTGGTTTTGATTTTATGATATATTTAACCATGTTGAGATTTAAATCGATTTCTGAACCGTTCTTCACTTAATGGTTTAGCCAAGACACAATCAGGTTAAAAGGGCGTCAAGAGTAACGGCGTCAAGAACACTGAGTTACTGTTGGGCCCCGAATCGTATTAAGCATGTTTATGTTATTTTTGAGGTTTAATTTGGAAATTTATTTTGTTGGACATAATTGAGGTTTATAGTGTTTAAAGGGATGAAAGTTAAATGAAGGATTAGTTTATATTAGAATTGAAGTGTTGTTAGAAATTCGAAGGACTAAAATGGCTTGAGGGTATTTTGGGAAGTTTATTTATGTTCTTAGAATTTAAGGCTTTGAAGGAGGGACTTTTTGGTCTTTAGGTAGTCATTAAAATGAAAATGAAATGAAGCTAGTGATGAATTGCCGTGGGTGTAGTTGTAACATAAGGAAAATTTTAAGCTTTATGAAAGGATTGCTAAACTACGTAGTTTTAAGGTTGGAGTAGGTTTTAAATAAAGAAGCAATTAGTTAGTCCATTAGAAGAAGAATCACGAAATTTCTAGAGAAAAGGAGAGGGAGAGTTTCGGATAAGAGGAAGAAGAAGAAGAAGAGGAAGAAGAAGAAGAAGAAAGAGGCTAGGTCCTTAGGTTTTTCTTGTTTAGTGAAGGGTAGTAGAGTGTTTAAGAAAGAGAAGAGAAGGAAAGGATTAAGTGTTTTCATCAAAGCCTAGAGAGGGAGAAATTTGACCCTTTCAAGGTAAGAAAAATGATAAATTCTTTGGAATTATGAGTGGGTTTTGATGCTTCTAGCTTAGGTAAGGTTTGGGTAAAGTTAGGTAGGTTTAATTCTATGTTTTCCTCTCCTAGGTTTGTCTAATTTTGAGATATCTTTTGTTAATTGGGTTCTCACTTGCTTAATGAAGGTGAAGAGAAGTTGATAGAGTAAGAAACAAGGTCAAGTGTCTAAATTCAAGGCTAAAGGTTTAAGGTGGGTAATTTCTTAAGTGTTGGAACCCCACCCCGGTGAGACACGAGTCCGACGTCCTTCGTAACATCTAGACGCGCATCCCACGAGGGAGGGATTCCTCACCACGATGAAAAACTTGTTTCTTCATTAAAACTGCATAATCATAAACCTTGTGCTATTAACCTTTCAGGGTCCTTAGCTAAAACTCCACATTCGTGGCGAGCGCACACTATTTAAAAATCAAAATCATAAGTTGACTTCGGCATATAAATTGTATCTCTATGCCTCGAGTTCGTTTTGTGACAAGAATCACCTCAAACGGAGTTATATAACTCAAGTTATGCTTAAAAAGCCTAAAAGAGCTCATACTCAAATTATGATCTTCAAACCGACCTCTCACTTACTTTAATGCAAACTTTTTCAATTTGACTCCAAATGGAACCAAGTTTTGTGGAGGGAAAGATATATGTCTTAGAAATCTAATGGTTTAAGCCTCACCTCAATTGGAGGTCGGATGAGGGATTTATTCCCAAAAGAATAGATCATGTTCACATCCTAATTCAATTTCAACATCTTTTGACGCGATCACCATAACTTTCAATTTATAAATCGGATTTCTTTCATTTTTGTACCATTAGAAAGTAGACATCTAGATATACAACTTTCATGAAGATCACAAAATGCGATTCGGCCTCTAACATTTCCAAAAGTAAGCATCTTTCCCATAGATGTCCGTTAAACGGACAGACATGTCCGTTTAACGGACACGTTCGGGTGAAAATGTCCCAAATGATCCGTAAATGTGACTATGTTATATGTGTTGTTTAAGTTGTTCTTTAAGTGTTGGAACCCCACCCCGGTGAGACACGGGTCTGACGTCCTTCGCGACATCTGGACGCGTATCTCACGAGGGAGGGATTCCTCACCACGATGGAAAACTTGTTTCTTCATTAAAACTGCATAATCATAAACCTTGTGCTATTAACCTTTCAGGGTCCTTAGCTGAAACTTCACATTCGTGGCGAGCGCACACTATTTAAACATCAAAATTATAAGTTGACTTCTGTATATAAATTGTATCTCTATGCCTTGAGTTCGTTTTGTGACAAGAATCACCTCAAACGGAGTTATATAACTCAAGTTATGCTTAAAAAGCCTAAAAGAGCTCATACTCAAATTATGATCTTCAAACCGACCTCTCACTTACTTTAATGCAAACTTTTTCAATTTGACTTCAAATGGCACCAATTTTTTTGGAGGGAAAGATATATGTCTTAGAAATCTAATGGTTCAAGCCTCACCTCAATTGGAGGTCGGATGAGAGATTTATTCCCAAAAGAATAGATCATGTTCACATCCTAATTCAATTTCAACATCTTTTGGCGCGATTACTGTAACTTTCAATTTATAAATCAGATTTGTTTCGTTTTTATACCATTAGAAAGTAGATATCTATATCTACAACTTTCAAGAAGACCACAAAATGCGATTTGGCCTCTAACATTTCCAAAATTAAGCATCTTTCCTGTAGCTGTCCGTTAAACGGACAGACATGTCCTTTTAACGGACACGTTCGATTGAAAGTGTCCTAAATGATCCTTAAATGTGACTATGTTATATGTGCTGTTTAAGTTGTTCTTTAAGTGTTGGAACCCCACCCCGGTGAGACGCGGGTCCGACGTCCTTCGTGACATCTGGACGCGTATCCCACTAGGGAGGGATTCCTCACCACGATGGAAAACTTGTTTCTTCATTAAAACTGCATAATCATAAACCTTGTGCTATTAACCTTTCAGGGTCCTTAGCTGAAACTCCACATTCGTGGCAAACGTACACTATTTAAATATCAAAATCATAAGTTGACTTCTACATATAAATTGTAGCTCTATGCCTCGAGTTCGTTTTGTGACAAGAATCATCTCAAACGGAGTTATATAACTCAAGTTATGCTTAAAAAGCCTAAAAGAGCTCATACTCAAATTATGATCTTCAAACCGACCTCTCACTTACTTTAATGAAAACGTTTTCAATTTGACTCCAAATGGAACCAATTTTTTTGGAGGGAAATATATATGTCTTATAAATCTAATGGTTCAAGCCTCACCTCAATTGGAGGTCGGATGAGGGATGCCCAAAAGAATAGATCATGTTCACATCCTAATTCAATTTCAACATCTTTTTGGCGCGATAAGTATAACTTTCAATTTACAAATCGGATTTCTTTCTTTTTTGTACCATTAGAAATTAGACATCTAGATCTACAACTTTCATGAAGACCACAAAATTCGATTCGGCCTCTAAAATTTCCAAAATTAAGCATCTTTCCCGTAGCTGTCCGTTAAACGGACAGACATGTCCGTTTAACGGACACGTTCGGGTGAAAGTGTCCCAAATGATCCTTAAATGTCCGTTAAACGGACATGGGCAGGCTAAGGGGTGTTTCTGCACCCAAGGCTGTCCATTTAACGGACATTCATGTCCGTTTAACGGACATGCAAAATCCCAAAACTTCAATGCCTCATTCAAACTTCTCACCTTCAACCTATCTTCATAACTATTTATGCCCTTCTCAAATTTATTTATTCCATAGCCTAAACATTTCATAACACCTCAAACTTCAAGTTTAATTCACCAACTTCAAAATCTCTAGCTTAATTGATTCATCAAAGCATGGATTTCAATCATTTGTCATCAAGGTTATCATAACTTCATAAGCTATATGAACAACAAGCATGACTTTAGTTGTTATCTTCCAATTCTTATAACTTCTTATTCCAAATTCTAAAAATTACATATTATACCTCAATGGAAAGATAACAAGATGCTCTAAAACTCTCATGAAGGATAAAAATGTTAATTTCATTAAGCAAGGTAAAAAGCCACTCAAAGGCACTGCCCATAAAAGGTCCAATGAAACAATAACATAGCTAATTAAACAGTGACTGAATGTGTTTCTAACCTCATAACTTCTTAACCCCAAGTCCAAATGAGACACATTATATGTCATTGGAAAGATATGAACCTCTACTACAAACTTCAAAAAGACTTCCCGATCCAATTCAAGCCCTAAGAGGGACTAAATCCCAAGTGAAGTTTCTATCAAATTTTAGGAAAATTTGACAGCACTTCCTTTGAAAATACAACTAGCCAAACTTCAATCCTAGCTCCACCACCTGCATAAAACTCAATATCCAACCTCATTCAACATGTTTCAATTTTAAAGTATCTCCAAACATAGTTCAAAGGCAACAACCTCACTCCTAGATATCTACTCCGTTCCAAATTATAAAACAATACAAACTCATTCCTTCTTTTTGTCAAGTATAGCTATACAATGATGCATGTGTATAAAACATAAGCAAATTACATAAATTACAATTGAAAGTCAGCAATCTTGCATTTACATGAAATTCAAAGTTATTACAAAGCTTTAGAGGGCATTTTAGCCCAAATACATCAAAGTCTCAAAGTACAAAATACAAAGTACATTTCTAGTTCCAAAATGCTATCTAAAGCCTTAGTTTCAAACGTATGATTTCAAAACTCAAAAATTGCATCGGAGTAAAGCCTCATTCCCGATGCGGTGTCTCGATTTCTCGCTCATGACCTGTGGAGGGGAAAATGGGGGGTGAGCTCGACGGCTCCGTGGGTGAAAACTTAATAATTAAGAATAAACATGCCAAAATCCTTTAGCACTTTATTCTCAAACAATGGAACTAAAGCATCTTTATTATTAAACAATTCTTCATCAACATCAAAGTTTATCAAAGGCAATTATAAAACAATATATCATACAAGAACAACTTAGACAAACATATCGCATATTTACATATAAGTTGGTTTGGGTAGGTCCAACAGGACGTACTACACATTTCTGCGAAGCGGTCATGTGTAGCCGTGAACACATGAGGGAGTCCGTGAGGAACTCCATGGCCACTAGCGGGCAGGCGGGAGAAGCCTATATAGGTGCACCTATCACATAAAAGACCACCCTAACCCATAGAAAACATGCAATTCACATTATTCACATATTTCATACATATTAGCCATCAATGAACCTTTGCAACTTTTATTTCCACATAATTGCCTAAATCACTTATTCAAATCTCTTTTTCACTTGTTCAACAATCATATACACATTTTCATATCTCATATACATTTAAAAATCATTTTAAGAAAAACAAGCAATATGAATAAATCATTTTAAAGCATTCAATAGCATTTATTATAGAACTTTAACAAGTTCATTAACTCAATTATTAAGAAATTACCTACCTTAAACCTTTAGCCTTGAATTTAGACACTTGACCTTGCTTCTTGCTCTATCAACTTCTCTTCACCTTCATTAAGCAAGTGAGAACCCAATTAACAAAAGATATCCCAAAATTAGACAAACCTAGGAGAGGAAAACATAGAATTAAACCTACCTAACTTTACCCAAACCTTACCTAAGCTAGAAGCATAAAAACCCACTCATAATTCCAAAGAATTTATCATTTTTCTTACCTTGAAAGGAGACCCACGAAATTTCTCCCTCTCTAGGCTTTGATGAAAACTCTTAATCCTTTCCTTCTCTTCTCTTTTTTAAACACTCTACTACCCTTCACTAAACAAGAAAAACCTAAGGACCTAGCCTCTTTCTTCTTCTTCTTCTTCTTCTTCTTCTTCTTCTTCTTCTTCCTCTTATCCGAAACTCTCCCTCTCTTTTTCTCTAGAAATTTCGTGATTCTTCTTCTAATGGACTAACTAATTGCTTCTTTATTTAAGACCTACTCCAACCTTAAAACTACGTAGTTTAGCAATCCTTTCATAAAGCTTAAAATTTTCCTTATGTTACAACTACACCCACGGCAATTCATCACTAGCTTCATTTCATTATCATTTTAATGACTACCTAAAGACCAAAAGTCCCTCCTTCAAAGCCTTAAATTTTAAGAACATAAATAAACTTCCCAAAATACCCTCAAGCCATTTTAGTCCTTCCAATTTCTAACAACACTTCAATTCTAATATAAACTAATCCTTCATTTAACTTTCATCCCTTTAAACACTATAAACCTCAATTAAGTCCAACAAAATAAATTTCCAAATTAAACCTAAAAAATAACATAAACATGCTTAATACGATTCGGAGCCCAACATTTCTCCCCCTCTTAAAAGAATTTCGTCCTCGAAATTCGTACCTGACATACTGAAGAGCTGAGGATACTTTTCCTTCATAGCTTCCAATGGCTCCCACGTGGCCTCTTCCACTAAATGATTCCTCCATAAGACCTTGACTAGCTGCACTGTCTTATTCCTCAAAATTTTTTCTTTAGTATCCAAGATCTGCACTGGAAGCTCCTCATAACTCAAGTCATCACTCAACTGAACTTCATCAGCTTAAATGACATGAGAAGGATCAGATCGGTATCTCCTTAACATAGAGACATGAAAGACATCATGAATTTGTGAGAGCTCAGGAGGCAAAGCTAAATTGTACGCCAATGGACCAATTCTCTCTAGAATCTCATAAGGCCCCACATACCTTGGACTCAGCTGACCCTTTCTCCCAAATCTCAGAATCCCTTTCCAAGGAGAAGTCTTTAGAAAAACTTTCTCGCCTACCTCATACTCCATTTCCTTCCTATGAGCATCTTCATAACTTTTCATTCTGTCTTGAGCTGCCTTCAGCCTTTGCTTAATCAAGTTGACCTTATCAACAGTCATCTGAATCAACTCTGGACCCAATAGCTTCCTGTCTCCTTCTTCATCCCAACACACTGGAGTCCTATATCTCCTCCCATCTAGAGCCTTATACGGCGCCATCTGAATGCTCGAATGATATGAATTATTGTAGGCAAATTCGATCAGGGGCAAGTGTTCATCCTATGCTCCTCTAAAGTCCATCACACATGCCCTGAGCATTCCCTCTAGGGTCCGAATGGTCCTCTCAGATTGACCATCGGTTTGAGGATGGAAAGTAGTGCTGAAACTCAACTTACTACCTAAAGCTTCCTACAAACTACTCCAAAATCTCGATGTAAAGCGAGGATCTCTATCAGATACAATTGAATCCGGGATCCCATGCAATCTCACAACTTCATCAATGTACTTCTTAGCTAGCACGTGCAGAGGATCAGTCTGTCTAATTGTCAGAAAATGGGCTGATTTTGTCAATCTATCCACAATCACCCATATGGCATCATGCTTCCTACTGGTCCTAGGCAATCCCATCAAAAAATCCATCGTCACTTTCTGCCATTTCCACTCTAGAATAGGTAATGGCCTCAACTGACCTGAAGGTGCCTGTTGTTCAGCCTTAACTTGCTGACATACTAGACACTTACTCACATACTCGGCCACATCCTTTTTCATACCTCTCCACCAAAAATGTTCCTTAAGATCCCTGTACATCCTAGTGCTACCTGGATGCATAGCATAAGACGCATTGTGCGCCTCATCCAGAATCTCATTCTTCATCTCCATGACATCTGGAATACAAAGTCTATTCCTAACTGTCAGGAGTCCATCATCACTCACCATCATATCAGACTTCTTACCCTCTTGAACCTCTTCCCGCAGCTTACCTAGTTCTGCATCCTGAACTTGCAACTCTCTCACTTTTTCCCTGAGGATTGGTCTCACCCTAAGTGTAGCAATCATACAACCAGTCTCTTCCTTCTTTAAACTGATCCTAAGCTTAGCCATCTCTTCCAGTAGCGGTAGATACACTGTCTGAACATATGCTATTGATTGGACCAAATTTATACTATAAATTAGGCCCGTTTTCTCTAGTAATTATGCATATGTTGACTCTTGATCTATGATTTTTATGCTTATTTTGGTCCCGCACATTGAGTTTTGATAAATTGCACATTGTCAGTATTTTGTTGTCATTTGTCATTAATTCTGCATAATTTTTATTGGGACAATTGATACTGCAAATAGTTGTATTTGTAGGACCAAAGGAGTCAACATTTAAGAAGTGAACATGCGCGAGATTCGCCAGCAATAATCAAGACCCTCCATTCGTCAAAGAAATTAATGGTATTTAATGTATTCGCCATGACGAGTGACCATCCGGACTTCGCCGCAAATAACTACTGACTACTCGCCAGCCGAATGTCTGTAACCCGCCTATAAATGGAAATTAATCCATCGATCCGACCCGCCCGCATAACTCCCTATAAAATCTTGCCATTTAGGGCAAAAACAATGACCGCAATCCCGAGGTAACACTCTTCTTCGTCTTCTCCGCAGATTCAATAGGTTTTTTTTCTTTATTTTGCAGATTCGCTACCACCGCATTTACGCCCACTTTTAGTTTCTTTGTCCCATCTTCCACCGCCGTCACCACATTCATCTGCTCGTCGTTGGAGTCATGAACCGAGTAGATTTTCCAGCCGTAATGGAGTCTGCCGGTGTCATGCGTGGCTAAGGCGCGGATCTCTCAAGATGTAGCAACGGTGCGAGTTTCACGAGCTTCAAGGGTAATCGATCTTAGTTTTAGATTTACGTCAGATTTTGTGTAACAACTCCGAGTTGGAGATTGCATTGTATGACCGAATGAATCTTGCTATAGTTTAGTAAGATGTTAAACTTTGATCTATGTTATGGATTGGTTTGTGTTGAATATTGTGCTCAATACATGAAATCTCATGTATATCGGTCGATTTTGCATTAATTAACCTAATCATTTAGTTGTGTTTGGTTGTTGGTTATGTTATTATCGATTGATTTATTGCATGAATCATTTCATACCATACACTAAGGTTTTTAACAAGATTTAGTTAATCGAGTTGATTAATTAAATTTTGGACTTAACGAGTTGTTAAGGTTGAGCTTTCGAAATTTAGTGGATTTCAAACCCCGACATTATTTTGAACGATGATGACCCGAGCCACATTTTTAGGAGAGTTTTAGTAAATTGTTTTCAATCTTAATTATTTCAATTTGTCTTGCCTTTCAAAAATCCCAAAAACGTTTATTTCATACTTAGCTTTCTTTAATTTTAAAGATCAAATCAAAACCCCCTTTTTATTGCTTTAATTGCATTCATCATTCAAACATTAGGCTAGTCTAGGATCAGTTAGTACACTGGTTCCTTGAGAGTCGACCCGAGGTTGCATCCTGTATTGCAATCCTTGGTATAAATTTTATTTGACCGATTTCCGAGGATCAATTTTTAATATTGAACGATAAGCCGACGATCAAATTGGCGCCGTTGCCGGGGAAAAGTGCTATGGAAGACTTCCTGCTTAAAGCATCCGCAATAACATTTGTCTTACCTGGATGATACTCAATCAACAGGTCATAATCTTTAAGTAACTCAATCCACCTTCTCTGTCTCAAATTCAGCTCCTTTTAACTTAACAAGTATTTGAGACTTTTGTGATCTATGAAGATCCTAGTTTGCACTCCATACAGATAATGCCTCCATATCTTCAATGCAAAGATCACAGCTGCTAACTCCAGATCGTGGGTCGGATAATTCACCTCATAAGGTTTTAGCTGCCGTGAGGCATATGCTATCACCTTATCTCCCTGCATAAGCACACATCCCAACCTCTTTCTGGAAGCATCACTATACACTGTATAACTTCCTTCTCCTGTAGGTAAAGTCAATACTGGAGCACTAGTCAATCTATGCTTGAGCTCCTCAAAACTCCGCTGACACTCATCACTCGCATAAACTTCGGTTCTTCCTTAATAAATTGGTCGAGGAGTAGCTATTATCGAGAATCCTCTTAATCTCCGATAATACCGCTAAACCCGTAAAGCTTCTCACTTACATCACCGTCGTTAGGGCATGCCAATTCACCACTGCTTCAATCTTCTTTGGATCTACATGCACCCCATTCTCAGAAATAATGTGGCCAAGGAAAACTACTTCATGAAGCCAAAATTCACATTTAGTGAATTTGGCATAGAGCTCTCTTTCTCTCAACCGCTGCAATACTATTCTTAAGTGTTGCTCATGTTCTCCCACACTCTTTGAATACACCAGAATGTCATCGATGAACACGATAACAAACTGATCCAAAAACTCCTTAAAAACTATGTTCATCAGATCCATAAAAGCAGCAGGAGCATTGGTCAGTCCAAACAGCATAACCAGAAATTCATAATGCCCATACCTTGTTCTAAAGGCTTTCTTGCTCACATCAGACTCCTTAATCCTGAGTTGATGGTAGCCAGACCTGAGATCGATCTTAGAGAAGACCGTTGCTCCCTGCAGCTGATCAAACAAGTCATCTATCCGAGGCAGAGGATACTTGTTTTTAATGGTCACCTTGTTAATCCTTCTGTAATCGATGCACATCCTCCAAGTTCCATCTTTCTTTCTAACAAACAAAACCGGTGCTCTCCAAGGTGAGGAACTCGGTCTGATAAACCCCTTCTCTAATAAATCCTGTAACTATTCCTTCAGCTCCTTCAGCTCAACTGGAGCCATCCTGTAGGGTGGAATTGAAATAGGAGCTGTCCCGGGAGCCAAGTCAATAGTAAACTCAATCTCCCTCTCCGCTGGCAAACCGGGCAACTCTTCTGGAAACACATCAGAAAATTCCCTCACAATGGGAATATCCTCCACCCTGCTCTCTTTCACACTCATATCCATGACACACGCCAAGAACGCTTCACAACCTCTTCCCATCAGTTTATTAGCTAACAAAGCTAAAACAAGCCTTGGCGGTGTCAACTTTCTATCCCCTCTGAAAATTACCTTTCGACCTTCACCCATATCAAACTCTACTTCCTTTCGACCACAAACAAGCTTCGCCCGATACTTTTCCATTACATCCATTCCGATAATAACGTCCAATCCCTTCAGATCTAGAGGTAGCAGATCTACTACCAAACTAGATCCCTCAATCACAAGCTCGCAATCTCTAAAGATCTGGCTTACAATGACATTCCTCCATAACGGAGTGCTAACAAGTAGAAAATTATCTAAGAGATCTGACTGCATATCAGGCAATATCACACTTGCAGACACATAAGAATGTGTAGAACCAGAATCAAACAACACATACACATCAAAATGAAAGAGCTGAGCCATACCAGTAACAACCTCCGGTGCGGCTGCAGCTTCCTCCCGTGTCATGGCAAACACCTTAGCCTGTGCTTGCCCTCTTGGTCTCCCTCGAGGAATGGGCTTCTTCATCGACCGTAATCGCCCACCCCAGAAGCTTGGTCGGTTCCCACTGCCTCGCTACTACTCGAGCCCGAGCACGAGATCCTTCCCTTTCATCATAGGGCAATCCTCGATCCGATGCCCTTTTCTCCACACTGTAAACAAGCACCGAGAGTTTACTTGACTCACCTCGATGCATATTCCCACAAAGGCTCACATCTGGGGTTCGATTTCGCCTCTCTCGTTTCTACTATTTCCTCCCACCGAGGAAGCTCGACCGATCCTACCCTAAATCGCTGCTGTTACATTGAGGGCACCGCCGCCACCGACTCGAGCACGAAAACTCTTCTCACCCCTAACAATGTCTCCGCACACTACCCCTCTCTGGAAGATCGCTCTGCTATTCCTCTTCCTACTCACCTCCGCTCGATGTTCTCCGACTTTTCACTGGAGTGCAAGATCCACCACCGCCGATAATCACGAAGTTATGGAGAATCACCTTCTCCTCGATACCCAAGTGAAGACCTCCTCAAACTCATGCGGCACTTATCTTCTTCATTTGCCACAATATGAGGTGCATATCTAGACAAGCGAGTAAATCTCAACTCATACTCACTCACGACATCTCCTCTCGAGTCGATTCAAAACTCTCGAGCTTTTTCCGAATGTAGACCCGGAAAGGTACTTCTTCTGAACAACTCTCCAAGTCCCTCCACGTGAGTCTTGGTGGCACAGCTTGACTCGTGGCACCGACTCCCACCGATGAAGAGCATCTCCTGCAGTAAACTCACCGTGATACTCCGACTTCTCATCATCGTGAGCACTTCATCCGACCAAGACTCTCTCTGTTCTCTTCATCCACGCTTCAGCTTCCTCTGGATTGGTGGTACCAAGAAAGTCCACTGCTTCAAACTTCCTCAGCTTATCGTACTGCCCGCTCCTAACCAATGAAGCTGGCACCGGAACCTGAGACCCTTGACCCACGGCGAAGGTGAAAGCCTGGGCAAAGGTTTGAAAAAACTGCGGGTCCATTGCAGGCACAGAAGGAGGAGGAGGAGGAGGCTCCTCTGGTTGCACACTAGGTGCTTCTGAGCTAGGAGTAAAGTGTGTCCTCGCATCTTGCGAGACATGAGACTCATCTGTGCTCCCCTGGTGAGAGCGAGAATGAAGTCGGGCTCCTCGAGTTCTATTTCGAGGTGGCATAATACTCCTTTAAAAATAAAACCAGTGAAAAAACTTTAGTTCATGCAAAAACAATTTGTCAAAATGTATCGTACGATTTAAATCATGAAAAATCCGGTTAAAATCATGCCAAATCAACATTTAATCAAAATCACCATGTAGTCATATAAAATCAATTAAAACAGTTCAAAAGAGCACAAATCATGCAATTTTAATGGAAGTCATGAAAACCCTAAAGTTCTCTTTCTACCCGAACCTCAACCGAAAGCTTTGATACCATAAGTGTTGGAACCCCACCCCGGTGAGACACGGGTCCGACGTCTTTCGTGACATCTGGACGTGCATCCCACGAGGGAGGGATTCCTCACCACGATGGAAAACTTGTTTCTTCATTAAAAATGCATAATCATAAACCTTGTGCTATTAACCTTTCAGGGTCCTTAGCTGAAATTCCACATTCGTGGGATGCGCGTCCAGATGTCACGAAGGACGTCAGACCCGTGTCTCACCATGGTGGGGTTCCAACAGTTACAGCTGGTAACTTCTGGTACAAGTAAAGTTCTCGACTGAAAATTTCAGTCTTGAGAATCCCAACGAGTCTAGAGCACGCCTGACAAGACCCTTTGTATAACCTTAAATCAGAAACCGTTCGAGTAGCATCAACCTTCAGACGTTTTATCTCTCTCTCTCTCAAAATCCTTTCCAAGGACATTACCATTGAAGAACAGAGTATCTGAATCAGATTCAAATCAGAAGCAATGGAGGGAGCTATGATGTATGGAAGGCATGTGGACTTCGAATCTCTGCGAAGAGATGGAATGGATATCGAACCGGAGATTATTAGAGGCGGTTGGAGAAATTTCTTCGAAGTCCGAGAGGATGTATATCGAAATCAGGTATTTGATTTTTGGAAGTATGCACAGATGGTGGAAAAGACTATTGTCTCTACGGTAGACGGACTTACCATTATTGTGACAATGGACTTGATTGAGAAGCTTACTAGATGTTCATCCGTTGGAGAGAAGCTTTCTACCAAGGCGAAATGGATGACAACGGTGGGTTTAAAGGAAGAAGATGTTAGTAAACAGCTTTATGGAGTGAATGACCCATCAGAAAGGAAGACCTCAAGTTTAGTCCCGAAAGCTAGGGTTCTTCATGCGATTCTCCTCAACTACATCGTACCAAGAGCGGGTTTAAGACACTTGGTAACTACCTTGGATGAGCAGTGCCTATTCTACCTGCTGAACCACAAACCAATAAATTTACCATTTTTGATCTTTCATTATATGGTGAAATGAATGAAAGATACAACTAGTTATCCGTACGACATGCTGTTGACAAGAATTTTCAAAGAATCAAGAATTCGTCTTGGAAGTAGAAAAAACCTAAGAGTGCCTGTAAAAAGTACTATCAATTTAGGTACTATAAACAGAATGGGCTTGAAGAATCTCAACAGTAGAAACGGAGATTCTGAGAACAAAGCTAGGACTAAGGGGGAGAGGTTACAGAAGAAGTCTCCTGCAAGAAGTTATAGATCTCAAGTAAGCTCAAATATGCCCATTACTGAAAGGAGAAAATCATCTGGAGGACCTTTGTTGAAAGAGGTGATGCCTCAAGAAGAGGTTAGCCTTGTTCGGAAGATAACAGAAGGTGGGTCAAAAAGGAAAGCAGAGGACTACATCCCATCTGCAGACGCATATGATACTACAGTTGCGTTTTTAGAACTCCCAGCAGATGATGATCAACCTTCTTTGCCTTCTGACTTGCATAATGAAGTACAAAGTTTACGTCGAAGTTAAAGAATGAAGGAAATAATGAATCGAATGGAGAAGATGATGATGTATATGCAGAGCGAGGATGATAGATATGCGAGAACATCGATGAATTTATGCAGAGTCATCACCATTAATCATTTTTATTATAACAAATAGGGAGAGAAGAAGAAAATGGAGAAGAATATGGGAGAAGTAGATGAAACCATTATGTCAAAGGGGGAGCACAAAGGATGATTAATGACGATAAGAAGAGGAAGATCAAACTGAGACACAGACGTAGATGAAGACGAAGAAAATATGAAGTTCACGTTTTCTTATTGTATTTTCTATTTTTTGTTTTTCTTGTATAATTTGTTATCATATATATGTGTGTGTGTGTGTGTGTGTGTGTGTGTGTGTGTGACTTACGTGGATGGAGAGGAAGCTTCTTTTAAGCTTTGTCAAAAAGTTGCATTTAAAATCATTAAATGACTAAAAGACAAAAATGAAGATGGTGTTCGTGTGTGACATGTGGCCATATGGAGAAGGAAAAAACCTATTTGAAGACTAAAAGAGGTGGATGATCGTGGGTTTCGAAATAGAATGAAGAAGGGTTTTGAGGAAATCCTAAGCTTTCATCTCTTCTCCATCGATCATCTTCAAGCTTCTTCTTCTCCAAGCTTCCTCCATCATCTTCTCCAAACTCTCCAAGAACAAGGTAAGAGCTAGCACTCTTTCCCTTGTTCTAGCTATTCCCGGGTCAAAGGGTTTGCCCCGGTTAGGTTCTCCGATTTCTGCGTGGATACAGTTAGAGACGGTCTCCTTTGGCCATTATGGTTTGATTTCGATACATAGACACATGGATCCTGGCTTTCGGGAAGGTCCCGGAACAAAAAAAATTTTGTTTTTCGCACCGTGTGGATGTGATGCACACATCGAGATTTTCCTTTCAGAATGGTAAAACAGCTGAATAAGCATTTGGTGCTGCAATTAAGGTGTATGCGAAGTTAACAACACAGATGAAGTTGACAACACAGACGAAGTTAACAACACAGACGAAGTTAACAGCACAGATGAAGTTGACAAAGCAGACAGAAGCACATTCAAGAATCAGTTTGAGTTAGTTACAGAACTCAACTGAATAACTGTTTCTTTCAAGATTCAAGAAGAAAGAATGAAGAAGCAATTAGAGACGAAATTTATAAATACAAGTCGAAGTTGAAGATTAATTTTTTTGTGAGTTACACACAATAAGCTGATTTACAATTACGCGAACAAAAAGTTTGACTGAAAGACTATTGTAGGAATTAGTTGAGAGCTGTTGCTATTTTTATTATAACAGTGTTTCAAACACTCTTTGTAAGAAAGTTGTACAAATAGCCTGCAGAGGCTAAGAGTAAAAGAATACTGAGTGTAGAGAGACCTTGAGAGGCTCGGGAAAGAATACTTGTATACTTTGAATAGATTGTGAAATCTCAGAAAGACTTCTGAGGACTGGACGTAGCCGACGGTTTGGGGTGAACCAGGATAAAATCTCTGTGTGCAACTTTTTTTACTCTCATCTCTTTCCAAGTTCAAAGTTCTTATTTTCACTTAGTTTTTAAACAAGTTTTTCAAAGATTTGATTAACTTTGATTTACCAGAGCCTTTGTGAAAAGAACTTAGTATTTACCAAAACATTTTTAAAAGAAGAATAGCTTAGTGAACTGAAAGGTTGTTCTTTGCTGGTTGAAATAGAAGATGTAAGTTTGATTGTTGTTATGTTCTTGCAATGAAGGATGTGATGTATTTAGGTTAAAGAAGAAGAAGACAAAAAAAGAGGGTAGGAATTGTTTGATCGAAGTTAAGAGGAGAAAGGTTTCAAAGTTTAGATATAGAGGTATCAGCAGGGCGTCTGGCAGGGAAGATATATAATCGCGTAATAAAAAATTAAAGTTGAAGAGTTCCATCAGATTAAATGAGGCGATCGCAAGATGATAAAGTGAAACGAAACGATTTGCCTTGAGATAGGTTAAAATAGTTTACATGTGTAGAGAATAGTTTCCAAAAGGATTAGTCAATTCAGATACTCAAGAAGGATTATGGAATTGGTAGCTGAAATTTAATGCGAGTTGGAAATGACATCAAGTGAACTGCTTTAAATAAAGAAGAACAAGAGTAAGTTAAAAGAAGCACAAATAAGTTGAAGTGGAAAAATATAAGTAAGAGGAAGTGCGAAAAGAAAACTGAGAAGAAAACGAAAGCAAAAGCAGACTGTGGCTGAATCGTTAGTCCATATTACGATGAAGAATGTTGTTATACTGGATAGATAATTTAGTGGAAAATCTTCAACACCTTAGTTGTTTGTCAATTTTTCGTCAAGGTGTTGAAGACTTTTCACTAGATTATCTGTCAGGAATGTTTGTAGGCTACTCATCTTCATGATGATAGTTCACAACCCCATAAGGAAGATGACATGGGGAGTGGAAGCGCTTCAAAGAAATTAGATGATATAATAGAAACTCCATCATCAGGAACTGAGATAGATAACGTTGAGGATATTCCAGAAACCAGTGGATTGAAAAAAGATTGGAAGTATGGGAGTTACGATCCGAGAAGATCTAATTATTGGAGAGACCTCGAAGGAGGACGAAGCTTGATTTTAGCCATGCAAGAGAAAAAGCAGATTTGAGTTGAAAAATACGAAGTTGAAAAAATAGACGAAGTCGAAAAAATGATTTAAGTTGAAAAATAGCGAAGTCGTAAAAGCGAGCGAAGTATGCAAAGAGATACAAACACGCAGCGAAGTTGACAACACGATTTAAGCGAGAACATGACGGTTAACAAATACGGGCGAAGTTCACAAATACGTAGCGAAGTTGATAACACGTATAACGTTGACAACACAGATGAAGTTAACAACACAGACGAAGTTAACAACACAAATGAAGTTGACACAGCAGACGGAAGCACATGCAAGAATCAGTTCACCTGAATAAACGTTTCTTTCAAGATTCAAGAAGAAAGAATCAAGAAGCAGTTAGAGACGAAAGTTCTAAATACAAGTCGAAAGTTATGAGAATCTGGGTTTTTTCCTATTACGACGAGTATCGTAGTAGATTGGGAGTCCGATTATGCGTACATTATTGCGTCATTGTTCACTTATCCATTTGTGACGGCAAGTGGTATTCAGCATCGAAGAATCTTTTTTCGAGACATTGTTTAGCTAATGAAGAAGAATCAGGATTTTTTTTTTGAAAATATCAGAAATCAATATATATTAAGCTAGCGATATAAGCGGAGATGAATTTAAACTAAATGGCACATACAGAAATAATTAAAGATGATGTTATAGATAAAATCAAGATGAAATAAGAATAAAAAGCACCTGAGAGCGGTGAAAGTGAAGTCTGTTGTAGTTCATGAGCATCAATTTTCTGGCAGTAAACAACAGTAAATCGTTGCACCCCACCTGAAGACCGAGTGTTTGTTGGCTTCACGTGCACAAGAAAGGTATCAGTTTTCAATTGTGTGTACAATTTCTCCAAGGGGAGATCCATGTTCTTATAACGGAAAACAAAAAATGTCCATTGTCAATGGAATAAGTAGATGAAGATATTTGGGGCTGATTAAAGTGGAAATGTAGATGAAAGAAGGAAGGGAAAATATAACCTCATTGTAATATTTCATAGCTTCAACGGCGGTTAAGTTTAATAGTTTCTCAGCGAGGTCGCCAAAAATGGAAGCCGTTATAGTTCCGATTTTGTCGGTCAAATCCATGTCATATCGGCATCTGTTCAATAAAGTCAGAATAGTCAAAAAGGAGAAGGCTGGGCAAAAAAAGTAGTGCAGGTGAAAATTATGGAATGGACACGGAAGGAATAAGCAAGAAATGGAAGATTGCAAATAGAAGGCAAAAACCTTGGCTCTGCTGTCCGTTTTCTCTACAGTAATTACAAGTGAAGAGAACTCCAGATGTAGCATTAGAGACCTAAGCATTTGTTGCATGCCATATACCAAAATTTTGCAAAATGTCTTTGAAAGGAAATTTTGGCTTCAATCCATGATATCTAAGGAAAAGTCGATAAGAATGTTTAGAGGAAGAAGTTTCAAATTCAATATGTTACTGGAATATACAGATGCGATTACCTTGGGGGTAGAATCTAGAGACATGATCTTGGTGATATTTCGTGAGATCCAAGATATACGAGGATTATATCTAAAGTAAGATTTTCCACCGACGAGGTTTTTGATGTATTTGTTATTTCGTTGTGCCTCGTAACATAATAATTATATAGGTGACAAAATAAAGAAATTTTAAAATTCGTATATAATTTGTAACAAAATGTTAGAAAGGTTGTAGGTAACATAATGGATTACTAATTTTTGAGATCGGCAACTTCTTGTATGGGTGGCTCAACGAGGATGGCTGAGTCGAACCCCATTGACAATGCAACAGCTAACATTTCAAAATCATTTTTTGAGATAGAATGAAAAGGGACAGAGTAAGATGTGTTATTATGAGGAAGGAAAAAATACCGTTAAAGAAATTGACTTTGAGCTTTGTGCAAACAATAACTGGATGAGAGTGAAGTGATTCCGTAATCTTCTGGACCTCGTTCTCAAACAATTCCAAAGCGATAGTATGACTGTTTGTTGCCTAAAAAAACAAGAGATTACGAGAAGATGTTAAATTTGTTTATCTGTAACGCAAAATAATAACAAAGATACAGAGTGAGAATTACTCTTTATTCATGATAACAAATTTTTGGACAGTTGAAGCTTTTTTGTCTCTCATGACATCTTTTTTTTCTAACACTTCAACGACGACGGCTATAATATCTATCATGTGTTAAAGATTAATGTAATCACTAACGGAAAAGTTTTTGTAAGATTGTATGAACAAATGTATTAAGCATCTAACCAACAGATTTTTTCTTGTCGTCCACATAATCCATAAGACTTTGGAAAGGTGTGAAGTTGAAAATCGAGGATGATTGCATCGCCTTGTGTGAAAGTTCGATGACCGTGCGAATTGTGAGAATCCACTGTATGTTCAAATTTTCAGTTTGATACTGAGGGGGAATTGATTTGACAATTGCATTAGAAATGATATATTCCTGACACGGCTGTAAGATGTCCCCAATTCTTTGGATATCATTGTTGAATATGATAGCCTCAACTTGTGATCCCTGTTAATTATGAAGGAATTATCGATAGGTAAGTTGATAAAATGTAAAAGGAAAAAAGTGTAATTGATATACCTCAGAATCGCAGAAGACAAACTTTTGTCTTTTAGTCGGTGAATTAACCGAAGCAACGACCTGTTGTTTTTCTTGGACCATCACTTGACAAGACCATGATTGCGCTCCAGGGAAAATATTCTTAATCAATAAACGATTATCCATGCTGAAAGAAAATGTTGGATGGTCAAGCCAAGACAAATAATTATGCGTATAAAATCAAATTATGTGAACTGAGAAAAATAAACAAATAATATACCTCAGAGGAAATTTGATGTTTTATAATTTGACTAATTGAAAAATTTCACGGAAAACAATATTCCTTGTCTTTTTTCAAGTCCAAGATTGAAAAGTTCCAGAATAATAAGAACTTTAATCGATTCAAGAGTTCGCGCCTTGACAGAGCTACATATAATCGTCTGTGTGAGAATACAAAGGTTGACGGAGATAAATTCCAACATGATCAAGTGTTTGACCTTGGGATTTGTTTATAGTCATTGCAAAACATGATAAAAATTGTGTTCGATGAAAGGAATTCCATTTTTTCGTTCTCGGGAGATTGCAAGGAATCTTAGGTATAAAATGATTTTTCCTTTGTGAGGTCCAAAACAATTTCAGCTTGAAATTGTATGATCTTTAGTTGTTCGCATCTCAACCTTGTTCCATTGCATAATCCTTCCGTTGGATTTAAATTTCTCGAAGCATAATTGAGAGCCTTTTTCAGAAAAGCTTATGAGGAGGTAGGCCTTTAGGGTTCAAAGAATCGAGAAAATCTTGATAATCGCTTGATGTCTGCGATCAACCGCCTTGTCAAAACTCACATATGAATGCAAATCTCCGTTAATTTTGAATCATGATGTCATTAATTTCATCAACACAACTATTTGTTGGACATAGCACGCATTTATTTATCATCTGATATGGGTCGGATGAATATAAGCTTAGGTCAGGGAAGACGTTTTCCAATAACCTAGTGAGCATAATTGTATATTAGGAAAGTATAATCGTAATGGGAAAAAAAGGTTAGTATGTTGTTTAATGAAAAAAGAAGCAACCTATTAACAGATTGATCCTTATTGTCGTAAGGAACAATGAGTTCATTTGGTAAACATATTTGATCTTGTTCATCCATTGGTTCAGCGCCTTCTCCAACCCGCAATAAGAAATCACAAAAATTTGGATTTGAGATAGCTCTCATATTTGTCGTTAAACATAATTTAGAGATGTGGCGTCAGAGATGTGAATTTAGAAGACTTGAATCAATGAGTTGTTGTTTCGTTGCTTGGTGAATAACTAGCAATGTTTGGCGAAAGTCGCCACCAAATACAACAATTTTACCTCCAAAAGGCTTATCAGAGTTCATTATATCTTGAAGTAAGCTGTGAAATGCTACGATGGCTTCTCGTTTTGCCATGGAAGCCTCATCCCACAAAATAAGGCTGGATTTAAATATCAATTTTGTAACACTGCTCTGTTTGCTCAACTGACAAACTTTTTGCTTTGATAAATCAAGCGGGATTTTAAATCTTGAGTGAGCTGTCCTACCGCCTAGAAGAATTGATGCAGTAACGCCTGATGTCGCGACTGCGATTGCAATATGTCCTTCTGATCGTAAATTTGCAAGAAGAGCTTGATATAAGAAAGTTTTACCTGTTCCCCCGGGACCATCGATAAAATATGTCGGGCCCCGAACCGGAAACCGGACCCCAACTGTTGGATCCCGTTACCCAACCTGCATATAACTTACTATAGATGTTAGATCCGAGACCCAACTATCCCGGGAGATGGTCCCTGGTGGAGCTCATTCCCGAGACACTTGCCTTGCTAAGACCCTAACTTGACACACTCTATTTGACTCACTTTAGTGGTGAGCATACACTGACTAAGGCCTGGACCCTGACTGCTCTCGACAATCCCCAAAATAACACTCTTATCTAAGGATCTGCAGAACAAGTCGACTTGTCTGATAAACAAGTCGACTTATCGAGACAAACAACTCGACTTATAACCTACAAGTCGACTTATCGAGACAAACAAGTCGACTTATAACCTACAAGTCGACTTATCGAGACAAACAAGTCGACTTATTTAACTGACAAGTCGACTTATTATTCAAAAGCTTCACAAGTCGACTTATGGGTCCAATAACTCGACTTATATCTATTATGAACTCAAAACCTAACCCTCTACACTCTCTCTTGACTTATTCCAAATACCATAAACACTTCTAAACCTCTCAACTCATCCACTCCACTCTCAACATGCTATAATCTCACTTAAACTTACATCATTCATCTACTCACATGAATTCCAAAGCAATTTCATACAACTTTGGAAACTATGCTTAAACATGATAGTAAATGGCTTTGGGAGATCATGATAAATCATAATTCATGCATTTCATTTATATCAAAACAATGTTCTTACAATGCTTTAGTAGGCATTTCAAGCCTATTACAATTTAAATCAAAATACATCTGTTTTCTCAAATGCAACCTAAAGCATTCATTACAAAACATGAAATACATGGGCAAAACACTAAGATCTTGGAGTATGCCTTGAGCTCATTCTTCGAGATCCAGATCTTCTCTGGAGATGGGGACGGAAGTGGGGTTGAGTCAGTGGGTAACACGCTTATATTTATACTACTAAGTCAATCTATTCATTACTCATACTGTTTGCAATATTCTTATTAACAAATCTTGCAACTTACATTTCACAAATTCATCAAGCTAACAACAAAATTTCATGATTCATGCATTCATCAATCTTGCTAACGATGCTAACACATAATCACATAGTGATGGTTTGAAAAGTCCACGGGTTTCGATGAGCTACACAAGTGTAGTCATATGTCGAGGAGTCCAAAAGAAACATCCTATGCCACATGTCAGGCGTAGGCTAAGGCTTTATTGGTCTACGTGTATGTGACTCACTGGTGGACTTAACTAACCCACATAACACTCAATTTCATGCATAAAACTGGACTTGTCTTGTCCATCGATCGATTTTCTGAAAATGTATTTTCATGCATCCATAAAGCTGATTTTCTTGAAAATGCTACATTTCATGCTTCTCATTCATGCTCATTCAATTCATGGCAATTTCAAGCAATAACAAGGCAATGACATATACTATTAAAATGCTCATTTAATGGCAATCATACACCATTTACATACATAATTAAGGCACAATCAATGCTTATCTCAAATAGTCACAAATCATTTAATTCATTAGTTAAAGTAGCATTCCACACTTACTAGCATAAAGATAAAAATGAAACCCACCTTATATCCTTGCTTAAGCTTGCCTAAGGAAGCTCCTCTTCTTGTTCTCCTCTTCTTTCTTGTCCTCCTTCATTAATGGCAAGAAAAGAACCTCACATCATTTAGGGTTTCTAAAATTGAAAACCTAATGAACCTTAATCATGAAATCAACCCTAGAATCACTAAACCCACTTCATTTCTAAGCTATCTAAACCATAAAACCAACAAAAGCTTAACCTTGAAAACATGACTTACCTTGAATCTTGACTAAACCAAAGGGTTTCTTAGCTTAAAGTGTAGCTTGAACCTTCCTCCACACTTTTTCTTCTTGCACTTTCTTCAAAAACCCACTTGAATCTCTTGGAAAATCACAAACTTTCTTCTTTCTTCTTCTCTTCTCCCTTTGCAGTAATTCTCCTCTCTCCCTTTGATTTTCGTAAGTTTCCTCTTCTCTCCTACTAACCTACTTCTTTTCTTCTTCTTTTAAACTCCTACTCACTTCACTTAAGCCCATTATCCTTTTTAGGCCCATTTACTCCTCCTTCATCTTCCTTTCCTTCTTCCTTCCTTATACTACTTTCATTTAACTTAAGCCCATTTGTTCTTTTAAGCCCACTCATTCCTCTTTTCTTTTCCTACTTCATTCAAGCCCAACTAACACATTTAATTCCATTAATTTTAACCTAACTACCAACCAACATATTAAATTTCATTTATTCACCACCTATCTCATTTATGTTACTACATGTTAATTAATGCCATATGCTATTTAATGCTACCATATTTAATTCATGCTAACTCAATTTCTTAATTAGTCTAATCATGCTTAATTAATTAATTAATTAATTAAATAAAAAAAAATTTCGGGGCTAATATTTCTCCCCTTAAGAAATTTCGTCATCGAAATTCTACCGACTCATCAAGAGGTGTGGATACTTCTCCTTCATTGCATCCAATGGTTCCCATCGCCTCTTCAACTGCATGGTTCCTCCATAGACTTTAACCAACCCAAGCAGTCTTGTTTCGAGGACCTTCTCCTTGCTATCCGTAATTTCCACCGGCATCTCCTCATAGTTCAAATCATCACTCATTTGAACCTCTCGAGGTCTCGAATAATGTGAGAAGGATCGATCTGCACCTCCTCAACATGGAAACATGAAATACGCCATGGATCCGAGATAATTTCGAGGCAATGCCAACGGTAAGCTAACGGCCGATCCTCTCTAGTACTTCATACGGACCTACATAACGAGGACTCAACTTGCCTTTCTTACCAAAACTCATAACCCTTTCCATGGAGAGGTCTTAAGGAACACTTTGTCACCCATCGATACTCCATTTCTTTTCTCGTGAGCATCTGATAACTTTTCATTCTCATCTGTCTTCGCCTTAAGTCGCCGCTTAATCAAATCAATCTTATCCATCGTCATCCAACCAATTCTGGTCCTACTAGCTTCCTCTCACCTTCTTCATCCCAACATATCGGAGTTCTACACCTCCCCGCCATATAGGCTTCATAAGGAGCCATCTGAATGCTCGAATGGTACGAATTGTTATAGGCAAATTCGACCAACGGCAAATGTTCATCCCATGCCCTTTGAAGTCCATAACACATGCTCGAGCATGCCCTCTAGGTCCGAATGGTCCTCTCGCATGACCATCCGTCTGGGATGAAATGTTGTGCTAAAACTCAACTTAGTCCCTAGGGCTTCCTGCAAACTACTCCAGAATCTCGTTGTAAATCGAGGATCCCTGCAGGATACTATGGAATCTGGAACTCCATGCAACCTCACTACTTCACCAATATACTTCTCGCTAAGACTTACAATGAATCATGCGCTAATTGCCGAAAATGGGCTGACTTGGTCAATCGGTCTACAATGACCCATATAGCATCATGCTTCCTAACAGTCCTGGGTAAACCCATCAGAAAATCCATCGTAATCCTTTGCCACTTCCATTCAGGAATGGACAATGGTTGTAACATGCCTGAAGGTGCCTGGTGTTCAGCCTTGACTTGATGACACACTAGACATCTGCTCACGTATTCAGCTACATCCCTCTTCATACCTTTCCACCAGAAATGTTCCTTCAAATCTCAGACATCCCGGTGTCGCTGGGTGCATGGAATAAGGCGATTGTGTGCCTCATCCATGATCTCATCCTTAACTTCCTTATCATTCGGAATACATAACCTGTTTCCAACTACCATTAGCCCATCATCCCTTACTTGCACTTCTGACTGCTTACCATGTTGAATTTCATCTCTCACCATTTAATTTCAGATCCCGCTCCCGCAACTCCTCGACCTTCTCCCTAAGGATAGGTCTCACTCTGAATCGAGCAAGAATACAATCTGACCGATCTCGCTTCAAGTTGATCTTCAACTTGGCCATTTGTTCTCAAAAGAGGCAAGTAAACCGCTGAACATAAGCTAAGGATGACTTCCTACTCAAAACATCCGCCACTACATTTGCCTTGCTCGATGGTACTCTATCATCGATCATAGTCCTCGAGCAACTCCAACCATCGTCTCGCCTTAAATTCAACTCTTTCGACTCATAATGTACTTAAGGCTTTTGTGGTCCGTGAAAACCCTTGTTCAACCCCATACGAGATAGTGTTCCATATCTTTAGGGCAAAATCATCGCTGCCAATTCCGGATCATGAGTTGGATAATTCAACTCATATGGCTTCAAATGCTAGTGAAGCATAAGCTATCACCCGTCATTTTGCATTAACACACAACCCAAGCCCTTTTTCGAGGCATCACTATACACCGTGATACCCCGATCTCCATTGGGCAAAATTAAAATGGGAGCACTAGTTAGCCGCCGCTTAAGCTCCTCAAAACTCACTGGCAATTCTCATTCCAAATAAGCTCCGATTCTTCCAGAATAACTTAGTCATCTAGCAACTATCATGGAGAATCCTCCACGAACCTCCCTGTAATAACCTGCCAAGCCTAGAAAACTCCGTACCTCTTTTACTGTCTTAGGCTCTCGCCAATTTACCACTGCTTCTACTTTCCTCGGATCAACATGAATCCCTCTGCTGGAAATCATATGTCCTAGGAAAACTACTTCATGTAGCCAGAATTCACACTTGCTGAATTTGGCATACAGCTCCTGCTCTCTCAATCTCTGCAATACTATCCTGAGATGCTGCTCATGCTCCCCTTCATCCTTGGAATAGACTAGAATGTCATCAATGAACACTATGACAAACTGATCTAAGAACTCCTGAAAAACCCTATTCATAAGGTCCATGAATGCAATTTGGAGCATTGGTCATTCGAATGGCATGACCCTAAACTCATAGTCTTGATAGAAGGTCTCAAGGTCGTCTTGTTAACATCGACTTCGATTCAAGTTGATGATAACTTCGATCCGAGGTCGATCTTCAAAAGACCCTTGCTCCTCGCAATGATCGAATGATCATCTATCCTAGGTAAAGGATATCTTCTTTAATCGTCACCTTGTTAAGCTTCCTGTAATCTATACACATGCGCCATGTCCTATCCTTCTTCTTAACAAATAGAATCGGCGCCCCAAGGTGATGAACTTGGCACGATAAACCGCTTCTAATGACTCCTCTAATCGCTCCTTAAGCTCCCTTAACTCAATTGGAGCCATCTCAGATGGTGGCATTGAGATTGGCGCGTTCGGAATCAAGTCAATTTCAACTCAATTTCCCTCACCGTGGCAACCCCAGAACTCGTCTGGGAACACATCTGAAAACTCCCCGACAACCGGATAATCTTCTAGTCGCCCACATTTTCCTCTCGATCTACCACATGTGCCAAGAAGGCCTCACACCCCTGGTTCATCATACTGTCAGCTAACAAGGCTGAAATAATCCTCGACGCCGCGTCTGTCCCCTTAAAGATTACTTTCTGACCATCTCCCAGATCAAATTCTACTTCTTTGAGGCTACAGTCTAGCTTGGCCTTATACTTCTCCATGACATCCATCCCCAATATAACATCCAATCCCTGAAGGTCTAGAGGTAATAAGTCTACTACCAATCTAGTACCACTGATGCTGAGCTCACACTTCTTGTAGACTAAATCGACACCACCTTACTCCCTAAAGGAGTACTAACAACCAGAAAATTGTCCATAATCTCGTGACATACAAGATGCATATTCATACTTGAGGAAACAAAGAATGTGTGGAACCCAGATCAATCAAAACATAAATCTGCAGAATTGAACAACCGAGCCATACTACCACAACTTCGTGAGCATTGCAGCTTCCTCTCTCGTCATGGAAAATACTCTACCGGTGCTCGACCCGTGTCTTGGCCTCCCTCGCAGGATTAGCCTCCGATCGCCTCCAATCGCTTACTTGGATCGGCTGGTTCCCACTGCCTCCGTCGCCTCGAGCTTGAACTTGGGAACCCTCTGTCTCACCTCCTGGGACAATCTCTCATCATATGCCCTTCTCTCCACACTAGAAGCAACCACCAAACCCTTTAAGACACCTCCTCGATGAAACTTCCATGACCGATCACACTGGGATGCTTGCCCTTCCATGACTTTCCGAGCCTCCCACACTAGAGACCTGCTCTGAAATTGCCTGGATCACGACTCTTGGCAGACCACTCTCGCCCATGCCACTGAGTATGATGGGTTCGGTGCTCCTCTCAGTCTTTGGAGCACTACCCTTCCTTCTGGATGATTGTTCTCTGTTCTTCCTTTTCCCGCCACTCAAATTTTAATATTCTCCGACTTCTCACTGAGCGCTACATCCACTAACTGCTGGTAATCACAGAAGTTGTGAATCGGGACTTTCTCCCCGATTCCCAGTGAAGACCTCCCTCAAACTTCGGCACTTGTCTTCCTCTGTTGCCACAATGTTACCGATAACGAGAAAGTGTGTGAACTTCACTCATACTGCCACACTCATGTCCTCTCATGATTTAGAAACTCTCTAGCCTTCTCCGCACATAAACCCTGGAGAGATACTTTTTCCTGAACACTTCCACAAAATCTGTTAGACCCCGTTCCCTTTTTCGTTATTAAATAGGTTTGTTTAAATTATTGGTAAGTTCATTATCTCTTGGTTAGTATTAATTGAAGTAATTAGGGTTTCAATTAGGGTTTTATTAGATTTCGATTGGTTAGAATATTTAGGATTTTTTTAGAGCAATAATTAGTAATTGAAGAATTTGAGAGTTAGAATTTATAGCAATAATATTAAATTTCAGGAATTTAGTTATATTAGAATTTTAATTTTTTGTGTTATATTATCCAAGAATAAGAATTATTAAATTAGGTCATGTTAGGAATAAATTAGAATTTGTTTAAATGGTTATAAGGCTTTAGGTTTATTTTTAAGTGGGCTAGGGTTTGTATGGAAGATTAAATGGAAAAGGAAGGAGCTTATGGGCTTTTAAGTGGGAGCCCACAAAGTTAAGTTTGAAATGGAAGGAGGGAAATGAAATTTTGGTGAAAGTTAGAAGGAGGGAAAAGGCTTGGACTTGAAAATTTGGGCTTAGGTTTCATGTAAATGCTTAGGTTTTTCTAAATTTCCTAAGGCTCCATCTTTGACCATTTTTTAAAGCTTTGACCATCTCATTTAGTGACCTACGAAATTTATGGAGGGAGAGCCAAGTGTTGTCTTTTTTTTCCATAGAGAATTAGTGAGAAGAAGACAAACTTAGGTTATCTTTTAAGCTACACGAAAACACATCAAAGAGAAGAGAATAGGAAGAGTTTCAAAATACAAAGAGAAAGGAGAAGGAGAAGGTTTCGCCATCAAGAAAGAAGGGAAGAAGAGGGTGTGTTCAAGCTTGAGCAAGTAGGATTCACGTGAATTAAGTGAGAAGGAAGGACAAAGAAAGAGGTTCTCCATCTTTA
The DNA here is from genome assembly GCA_029891385.1 of Erythroxylum novogranatense. Taxonomy (NCBI): domain Eukaryota; kingdom Viridiplantae; phylum Streptophyta; class Magnoliopsida; order Malpighiales; family Erythroxylaceae; genus Erythroxylum; species Erythroxylum novogranatense. The sequence continues at coordinate 23,356,301 of CM057228.1, forward strand.
GAAGTAAAAGAAGATTTCGTGGGATCCAAAAAGGTAAGAGGAAATTTGAATTTCTTGGTATATTGTTAGGGATTTTACCTCCCTTGTGTCATATTGGTGATTAGAAGAGTGTTTAGAAGGAGATATGGTTGGAAGAGGAAAATTTCAGATTGGTGTTAGGTTAGGGTTTCGAAATTTTAGAGTGGTTTGTTTGATGTTTTATCTTCTTTCATGTTTAAATGGATGATTGGATGAGGGTTTAGTGAAAGAATGAGAAAGGAAGTGTTTTGTGTAGGTTTCTATAGAAGATAGAAGGGATGTCGTGATGGTTAAATGGATTTCGAAATTTGTTTGGTTTTGATGTTAGTTTGGTTAATTATGGTGGTTTGAAAGGTATGGGTGAAAGAAAAATGAAAGAAGCTAAATTTAGGAAGTTTTGTTAAATTTCCAGCATGTGTTCATGGCTTAGGATTGAGAAATTTTGAACTTTTAGAGTAGTTTTGATGGAGGTTTTATGTTGGTATAGCTTAGGAAATGTTTAGGGATGGTTAGGTTAGATTAAAGTCAAGTTATTATGATTTTAGAAAAATTCAGCATAGGCATAATTGAGAAATTGACCTAATTATGTGTTGAAAAAGAGTTGTATGCCTTGGTTAAGATAAATTAGCGTAATTGGAGATATAAGGAAGATTAGATTAGCTTTAATGTAAGTTTTTCATGTTTATTTAAAAATTCCAGCACTTTACTCTTTTGATTAATTAGCCTAAGTATGATTGAATTAAGGTCAATTGCGGCATTTGGAAGTTGAGGAGGGTCAAAGCAATCCATTGGGGCAAGTTAACCCAATTCCTAGTCATCGAAGTCAAGGTGGGTAACTTTTTAATCATTAAGTATTGAGCCATGATTTGTGTATTTTGAACGAATGTGATAGTTTAAGTATGTATTATTTGCCTTTTGATGTATATATGTGTAAAGGTTTGTAAAATTGTTTGTTAAATGATAAGGTGCCGAATATGTGAATTTGGAGATTATATACATGTGATTTGTTGAAATGGCAAATGGTAGTAAATCCTTCTGGATGATTGCTTATTTGAAAATGAGTTGGAATCTTGATTGAAAAGGATAAAGTGAGTATGCAATTTAGAATGAATGCCTAAGGTGATTATGTGTGATTTTGTGGGTTTGTAGTGATCCTCTGCTTAACAAGCGCCTTGTCATAGGCTTCCACTTTGCTCGCTAGTGGCATAGGAGATCCAAATCGGACTCCCCTCATTCACTGGCCACACATAGTCGCTGTCGAACATGTGTAGTACGTCTGTTAGGATCACTCAAACCATATGTGATGTGTTTTGTGATGTTATCGATATTTGGTGATTTTGTAAATGTCTTAGTTGTTAGAAAATGAAATTGATGGTTGTTGACATGAAATTATCATTATTGATGCATGTGTTGGCTTATGTTTAATTATTAGATCGTTACCCACGGAGCCGTCGTGCTCACCCCCTCCTTTCCCTCCACAGTTTAGATCGAGGCGGGTCGTCGTGACGGGAATGAAGAATTACTCCGATGCTTTTGTTTTTAAAGTCTTACTTTTGAAACCAATGCTTTAACTAGCATTTTGGGCTTTTATCACCGTTCTTTGGTTTTGGATGTATTAGGGCTAAAACGCCGTTAAAGCATTGTAATTGTCCATTTTCATGTAAAGTTTGAAGGTTTTAAAGTTTCATTGTATATGTTTAAGAATGTATGGTTATGTATGATTATAAGATTTCATGTTTGAGATTGTAAAAGTAAAGATGGAATGGTATGTTTTAAAGAACTTAAATTGATAAATTGTTAGATACTTAGGCTCATGCTCTGCCAATTGGAGTTGGGATGGTATAATTGCTGAATCTGTTTGTGAATTGGAAGATAGAAGTGTTTTATGCGGTAGGAGTTAGGTTGTAAATTTTGGGCTAGAAGCGTTTTTAGGGAGGTGCTGTCCATTTTTTTAAATGGGCAGCCACCTTATAGCGATGTATTAGACCATCTTAGAGTTAAAATTTGATAAAAGGTATTTCTTAAAGTTGATAGAGTTTGGCAAGATCTTTAAACGGATAAAAGGGTTAGATTTGAATTAGGATGAAAAAGTTATGGGCGTTTGAAATTTTCAGATTACTATTCATTTGGTAAAAGTTACTATTCATTTGGTAATTTGCATTATTCATTATGGTAATTTGCTTAATAACAACCTTGAACAAGTTTCTATTTCTTTTAATGATATATGACTTTTGTTTTCTTCCTAATTGGTTTAAATAACCCTATATTTTGCTGGCATGGTTATATAGGTCATACTCGATTTCTTTTGGTTAAAGTGTCATACATTTTCAACTTTTGCAAAGATATGAATAGGTAAGCTTAGTAAACCTTTAAAACAACTCATGGATGATTCTTTTCTATGTTTATAAGTAAGATTTGATACGTTAAATTTTATTTGGAAAAAAAACTTCGATTTCGGCAAAAGGTTATAAATAAATCAAGTTGGATTTTAAGTAAGCTTGAATAATCGTTTTCTATTTTCTTTGTATCTTTGTCTTTTGACCTTCGATTCGCATGAGATTTGAATCATTAGTTAACTAGCTCAATTTTCTATTTTTTCGGTAAAATGAGAGTGTCGGGTTTTAGTTGGATTTTAGGGTCGATGAGTGTCGGTTTTGCCCGAAGGTCGTTTCACGACCTACAAAGGTCCGATTGAGGCGTTTTCGATTTCTTTTAACCTAGAGGTCTAGGTTTTGTAGTAGTTTAAGTAGAAGAGCAATGATGGGCCCTAAACAGATCAAAGCTATTGGAAGAGACTTAGGGTCGAGCTCGACTTTATTCAAAGAAGTGAAAATAAGTCTAATGGAGATGTAAATTATGGTGAGGAATCCTTCCTCGTGACAGCCACCAGATGTCAATCAGACGTCGGACTCGTGTCGCACTGTGGAGGGTTCCAACACTTATGGTATCGAGCTTTCGGTTTAGGTTGGGTAGAAGGAAAATGTTGGGATCGCATGATTTGTGTCCTTTGTATTGTTTTCACCGATTTTACAATGCCTATATGGTACTTTTGACTACATGATAAATTGTAACCTGATTTTAGCATGAGTTCTTTTGAACTAAAGTTTTTCCTTGGTTTTATTTTGAAGGAGTGAATATGCCACCTCGGCGAGGTCCCATGGCACTCTTTCTCGCTCTAGTTCTCGCCAGGGAGGCTGATGAGTCTCATGTCCCACAAGATGGGGACACACTCACCCCGGCTCGAGGCACCTAGTGTGTAACCCGAGGAACCTCCTCCTCCTCCCCTCGCTATACTGCGATGGATCCAGCTTTTTCGTGCTTTGCCTGTGCATTTACCGTAGCTTGGGGCGGGGATCTCAGCTCGGCCTTGACCCAAAGTGATTAAGGGGAGGCAAGATGATAAGTTTGAAAATATGGAGCGGTGGACTTTCATGGTACCACCAATCCTCGAGGAAGCCGAGGCTTGATGAAAAGAATGAAAGGGTTCAGTGCAAGATGAAATGCATGTATGAAGAGAAGTTGGAGTACGCAGTGAGTCTTTGCAGGGAATGCTCTTCATTGGTGGGAGTCGGTACTACGTGAGTCAAAGCGGTACCTCTGTGTTGTCATGGAAAGATTTTGGGAATTATTTGGAAAAAGTACTTCTCCGGGTTTATATGCAAGAAAAGGCCGAGAGTTTATGAATTTGGCTCGAGAGGAGTATCTCGTTAGTGAGTATGAACCGAGATTCACCCAACTGTCTCGGTAAGATATATGGTAGCTAATGAAGAAGATAAGTGCAGAAAATTTGAGGGAGGCCTCCATCCGGGAATCGGGGAGAAGGTAGTGATTCATAATTTCACCGATTATCGCTGAGCTAGTGGATGCGCACACTCAGCAGAAAAACTAGAGAATATCGCATGGAGGTGAGCAGGAAAAGAAAGAAAGGAGAGCAGTTTCTAGAGAGGGGTAGTGTTCAGACTGCCTGGGGTGAGAAGAGTTTCAGTGCAGAGTCGTGGAGGCAAGAAGGCCCCTCAGCAGAAAGCAAAGCGATTCAGAGCAGTAGTCTGAGCCTCCTCGGTGGGAGGAAATAGCGAGGCGTAGAGAAGAAGAACCCGACCCCTATGTGAGCATTGTGGGAATCCACATCGGGAGTATGTCAAGTTGACAGTGCTTGTTTCAAGTGTGGAGAGAAGGACACTGATTAGTAATCGTCCTCTGTGGCCCGAGGCGGGCGGATCGCAGCTGAGCTCGGAGGAGAGTGAAGACAGTGGGGACTGCACCAGCAGGGGGCAGTTCAGTGCGTGAAGAAGCCCATTCCTCCGTGGAGACCGAGAGGGCAAGCACAGCTCGGGTATTTGCTATGACTCGAGAGGAGGCTGCGGCCTGCACTGAGGTTGTAACGGTATGGCATGCTCTTTCATTCGATGTATATGTTCTTTTTGACTGGGTTCCACCCATTCCTTTGTCTCTGCGAGTTTGTTATTGCCGGTATGCGATCGCTTTTATTGGATGAGTTTCTATTTGTTAGTACTCTGTTAGGAGGACCGTGGTCGTGTTGGGATCTTTAGAGATTGTGAACTTGTGATCGATGGATCTAGTTTGGTAAGGGACTGCTACCTCTAGATCTCAAGGGGTGGATGTGATCGTTGGAATGGATGTGATGGAGAAGTATAAGGCGAAGTTGGATTGTGGTAAAAAGGAAGTGGAATTTGATCTGGGTAAGGATCAGAAGGTAGTTTTCAGAGGAGACAGGAAGTTGACACCGCCGAGACTTATTTCAGCTTTGTTAGCTGCTAGGCTGATGGGGAGAGGCTGTGAAGCCTTCTTGGCGTGTGTCATGGATACCAGTGTGAAGGAGAGTACGGTGGAGGATATTCCCATTGTGAGGGAATTTCCTGACGTGTTTCCTGAAGAGTTGCCTGGTTACCACCGGAGAGGGAGATTGAGTTTGCCATTGATTTGGCTCCCGGGACAGCTCCTATTTCGATTCCACCTTATAGGATGGCTCCAGCTGAGTTGAAGGAGCTGAAGGAGCAGTTAGAGGATCTGTTAGATAAGGGATTCATTAGACCGAGCACTTCACCCTGGGGAGCGCCGGTCTTATTTGTTAGAAAGAAAGATGGAACCTGGAGGATGTGCATTGATTACAGGAGAATTAATAAGGTGACCGTGAAAAACAAGTATCCATTGCCTCGGATAGATGACTTGTTTGATCAGCTGCAGGGAGCAACGGTCTTCTCCAAGATTGATCTCAGGTCTGGCTACCATCAACTCAGGATTAAGGAGTCTGATGTGAGCAAGACAGCCTTCCGGACTCGGTATGGCCATTATGAATTTCTAGTTATGCCTTTCGGACTGACCAATGCTCCTGCCGCTTTTATGGATTTGATGAACAGGGTGTTTAAGGAGTTTTTGGATCGATTTGTTATCGTGTTCATCGATGATATTTTGGTGTATTCCAGGAGTGAGAGAGACCATGAGGAGCACTTGAGGATTGTGTTGCAGAGACTGAGGGAGAGAGAGTTGTATGCCAAATTCACAAAATGTGAATTTTGGCTACGTGAGGTGGTTTTTCTTGGTCACATTGTTTCTGAGAATGGGGTGCATGTAGACCCAAAGAAAGTTGAAGTCAGTAGTGGAATCGCACGCCCGACGACGAGGAAAGAGGTGAGGAGCTTTCTGGGTTTAGCTGGTTATTATAGGAGATTTGTGGAGGGATTTTCCTTAATTGCTACTCCTTTGACTAAGTTGTTAAGGAAAAATCAGAAGTTTGTCTGGAGTGATGAATGCCAGAGAAGTTTTGAGGAGTCAAGCACAGATTGACTAGTGCTCCATTCTAGCTTTGCCCACGTGAGATGGGAGTTTTTCAGATCTGTTGATGCTTCGGGAAGGGGTTAGGATGTGTGCTTATGCAGAAGATAAGGTGATAGCATATGCCTCACTAAGCTAAAGCCTTATGAGGTGAATTATCCCACCCATGATTTGGAGTTAGCAGTAGATTATCTTTGCTTTAAAGATCCGGAGACATTACCTATATGGGTTCGACGAGGATCTTCTGATCACAAGAGTCTCAAATACTTGTTAAGTCGAAGGAGCTGAATTTGAGGCAGAGGCGATGGATCGAGTCTCGAGGACTATGACCGTTGATCGAGTATCATCCGTAAGGCAAATGTTATTGCGAGACGCTTGAGTAGGAAGTCTTCCATAGCATATGTTCGCATAAATATATCTGCCGCTATTGGAAGAGATGGCTAAGCTCAGGATCAGTTTGAAGCAGGAAGAGTCTGAGTGCATGATTGCTACTTTCAGGGTAAGACCGATCTTCAGAGAGAAGGTAAAAGAGTTGCAGATTCAGGATCCCGAATTGAGTAAGCTGCGGGAAGAGGTGCAGAGAGGTAAGGAGTCGGATATGGTGCTGAGTGATGATGGGCTTCTGACAGTCAGAAATAGGCTGTGCCTTCCAGATGTCAAGGAGGTGAAGGATGAAATTTTGGATGAGGCGCACAATGCACCGTATGTTATGCACCCAGCGATACCGGGATGTCTGAGGATCTCGTGGAACATTTACGGTGGAGAGGTATGAAGAAAATGTGGTGAGTATGTGAGTAAGTGTCCGTGTGTCGCCAGTTAAGTCGAGCATCAAGCACCTTGAGATGCTTAAAGCCTTTATCTATTCCAGAGTGGAAATGGCAGAAGGTGACTATGGACTTTCTGATGGGATTGCCCAGGACCAGTAGGAGACATGATGCCATATGGGTGATTGTGGATAGATTGACAAAATCAGCCCATTTTCTAGCAATAAGACGTATGATTCTCTGCATGTGCTAGCTAAGAAATATATCGAGGAGGTAGTAAGATTGCATGGGATTCCGGATTCGATAGTGTCGTCGGGATCCTCGCTTTACTTCTAGATTTTGGGGGGTTTGCAGGAGGCTATGGGCACTAAGTTGAGTTTCAGTACAGCTTTTCATCCTCAGATCGATGGTCAGTCTGAGAGGACCATTCGGACTCTTGAGGGAATGCTCAGGGCTTGTGTGATGGATTTTCGAGGAGCTTGGGATGAACACTTGCCATTGATCGAATTTGCTTACAACAATTCATTATCATTCGAGCATTGAGATGGCTCCTTATGAGGCTCAGACGGAGGAGATGTCTGACGCCGGTGTGTTGGGATGAAGAGGGAGACAGGAAACTTTTGGGTCCAGAGTTGATTCAGATGACAGTAGACAAGGTCAATGTGATTAAGCACAGGCTGAAGGCAGCTCAGGATCGAATGAAAAGTTATGAAGATTCTCATCGGAAGGAGATGGAGTATGAGGTCGGCGATAAGGTGTTCCTTAAGACTTCTCCGTGGAAAGGATTACGAGATTGGCAAGAAGGGAAGCGGAGTCCAAGATATGTAGGACCTTATGAGATACTGGAGAGGATTGGTCCGTTGGCTTACAGGTTAGCCTTGCCTCCAGAGTTATCTCAGATACATGATGTATTTCATGTCTCTATGCTGAGGAGATATCGATCTGATCCCTCCCATGTCATTCAAGTTGATGAAGTTCATTTGAATGAGGATTTGAGTTATGAAGAGCTTCCAGTGCAGATTTTGGATTCAAAAGAAAAGGTTCTTAGGAATAAGACAATACAGTTAGTAAAAGTGTTATGGAGGAATCATTCGGTGGAAGAAGCCACGTGGGAACCATTGGAAGCTATGAAAGAGAAGTATCCTCAGCTTTTCCGTGATTCAGGTGAGAATTTCGAGGACGAAATTCTTTTAAGGGGGGAAGAAATGTTAGACCCCGTTCCCTTTTTCGTTATTAAATAGGTTTGTTTAAATTATTGGTAAGTTCATTATCTCTTGGTTAGTATTAATTGAAGTAATTAGGGTTTCAATTAGGGTTTTATTAGATTTCCGATTGGTTAGAATATTTAGGATTTTTTTTTTAGAGCAATAATTAGTAATTGAAGAATTTGAGAGTTAGAATTTATAGCAATAATATTAAATTTCAGGAATTTAGTTATATTAGAATTTTAATTTTTTTGTGTTATATTATCCAAGAATAAGAATTATTAAATTAGGTCATGTTAGGAATAAATTAGAATTTGTTTAAATGGTTATAAGGCTTTAGGTTTATTTTTAAGTGGGCTAGGGTTTGTATGGAAGATTAAATGGAAAAAGGAAGGGAGCTTATGGGCTTTTAAGTGGGAGCCCACAAAAGTTAAGTTTGAAATGGAAGGAGGGAAATGAAATTTTGGTGAAAGTTAGAAGGAGGGAAAAGGCTTGGACTTGAAAATTTGGGCTTAGGTTTCATGTAAATGCTTAGGTTTTTCTAAATTTCCTAAGGCTCCATCTTTGACCATTTTTTAAAGCTTTGACCATCTCATTTAGTGACCTACGAAATTTATGGAGGGAGAGCCAAGTGTTGTCTTTTTTTTCCATAGAGAATTAGTGAGAAGAAGACAAACTTAGGTTATCTTTTAAGCTACACGAAAACACATCAAAGAGAAGAGAATAGGAAGAGTTTCGAAAATACAAAGAGAAAGGAGAAGGAGAAGGTTTCGCCATCAAGAAAGAAGGGAAGAAGAGGTGTGTTCAAGCTTGAGCAAGTAGGATTCACGTGAATTAAGTGAGAAGGAAGGACAAAGAAAGAGGTTCTCCATCTTTAGAAGTAAAAGAAGATTTCGTGGGATCCAAAAAGGTAAGAGGAAATTTGAATTTCTTGGTATATTGTTAGGGATTTTACCTCCCTTGTGTCATATTGGTGATTAGAAGAGTGTTTAGAAGGAGATATGGTTGGAAGAGGAAAATTTCAGATTGGTGTTAGGTTAGGGTTTCGAAATTTTAGAGTGGTTTGTTTGATGTTTTATCTTCTTTCATGTTTAAATGGATGATTGGATGAGGGTTTAGTGAAAGAATGAGAAAGGGAAGTGTTTTGTGTAGGTTTCTATAGAAGATAGAAGGGGATGTCGTGATGGTTAAATGGATTTCGAAATTTGTTTGGTTTTGATGTTAGTTTGGTTAATTATGGTGGTTTGAAAGGTATGGGTGAAAGAAAAATGAAAGAAGCTAAATTTAGGAAGTTTTGTTAAATTTCCAGCATGTGTTCATGGCTTAGGATTGAGAAATTTTGAACTTTTAGAGTAGTTTTGATGGAGGTTTTATGTTGGTATAGCTTAGGAAATGTTTAGGGATGGTTAGGTTAGATTAAAGTCAAGTTATTATGATTTTAGAAAAATTCAGCATAGGCATAATTGAGAAATTGACCTAATTATGTGTTGAAAAGAGTTGTATGCCTTGGTTAAGATAAATTAGCGAATTGGAGATATAAGGAAGATTAGATTAGCTTTAATGTAAGTTTTCATGTTTATTTAAAATTCCAGCACTTTACTCTTTTGATTAATTAGCCTAAGTATGATTGAATTAAGGTCAATCATGCATTTGGAAGTTGAGGAGGTCAAAGCAATCCATTGGGGCAAGTTAACCCAATTCCTAGTCATCAAGTCAAGGTGGGTAACTTTTAATCATTAAGTATTGAGCCATGATTTGTGTATTTTGAACGAATGTGATAGTTTAAGTATGTATTATTTGCCTTTTGATGTATATATGTGTAAAGGTTTGTAAAATTGTTTGTTAAATGATAAGGTGCCGAATATGTGAATTTGGAGATTATATACATGTGATTTGTTGAAATGGCAAATGGTAGTAAATCCTTCTGGATGATTGCTTATTTGAAAATGAGTTGGAATCTTGATTGAAAAGGATAAAGTGAGTATGCAATTTAGAATGAATGCCTAAGGTGATTATGTGTGATTTTGTGGGTTCAGTAGTGATCCCTCTGTTTAACAAGTGCGCAAGACTTGTCATAGGCTTCCCGACCGCCTGCCCGTTAGTGGCATAGGAGATCCGAAATCGGACTCCCCTCTGTTCACGGCTACACATAGTCGCCTGTCGAACATGTGTAGTACGTCCTGTTAGGATCACTCAAACCATATGTGATGTGTTTTTGTGATGTTATCTGATATTTGGTGATTTTGTAAATGTCTTAGTTGTTAGAAAATGAAATTGATGGTTGTTGACATGAAATTATCATTATTGATGCATGTGTTGGCTTATGTTTAATTATTAGATCGTTACCCACGGAGCCGTCGTGCTCACCCCCTCCTTTCCCTCCACGAGTTTAGATCGAGAATGGGTCGTCGCGACGGAATGAAGAATTACTCGATGCTTTTGTTTTAAAGTCTTACTTTTGAAACCAATGCTTTAACTAGCATTTTGGGCTTTTATCACCGTTCTTTGGTTTTGGATGTATTCGCTAAAACGCGTTAAAGCATTGTAATTGTCCATTTTCATGTAAAGTTTGAAGGTTTTAAAGTTTCATTGTATATGTTTAAGAATGTATGGTTATGTATGATTATAAGATTTCATGTTTGAGATTGTAAAAGTAAAGATGGAATGGTATGTTTTAAAGAACTTAAATTGATAAATTGTTAGATACTTAGGCTTGCGTTGCTGCCAATTGGAGTTGGGATGGTATAATTGCTGAATCTGTTTGTGAATTGGAAGATAGAAGTGTTTTTATGCGGGTAGGAGTTAGGTTGTAAATTTTGGGCTAGGCGTTTTTAGGGAGGTGCTGTCCATTTTTTTAAATGGGCAGCCACCTTGTAGCGTGTATTAGACCATCTTAGAGTTAAAATTTGGATAAAAGGTATTTCTTAAAGTTGATAGAGTTTGGCAAGATCTTTAAAACGGGATAAAAAGGGTTAGATTTCGAATTAGGATGAAAAAGTTATGGGCGTTTGAAATTTTCAGATTACTATTCATTTGGTAAAAGTTACTATTCATTTGGTAATTTGCATTATTCATTATGGTAATTTGCTTAATAACAACCTTGAACAAGTTTCTATTTCTTTTAATGATATATGACTTTTGTTTTCTTCCTAATTGGTTTAAATAACCCTATATTTTGCTGGCATGGTTATATAGGTCATACTCGATTTCTTTTGGTTAAAGTGTCATACATTTTCAACTTTTGCAAAGATATGAATAGGTAAGCTTAGTAAACCTTTAAAACAACTCATGGATGATTCTTTTTCTATGTTTATAAGTAAGATTTGATACGTTAAATTTTATTTGGAAAAAAAAAACTCGGATTTCGGGTAAAAAGGTTATAAATAAATCAAGTTGGATTTTAAGTAAGCCTAGAATAATCGTTTTTCTATTTTCTTTGTATCTTTGTCTTTTGACCTTCGATTCGCATGAGATTTGAATCATTAGTTAACTAGCTCAATTTTCTATTTTTTTTCGGTAAAATGAGAGTGTCGGGTTTTAGTTGGATTTTAGGGTCGATGAGTGTCGGTTTTGCCCGAAGGTCGCTTTTCACGACCTCAAAGGTCCGATTGAGGCGTTTCGATTTCTTTTAACCTAGAGGTCTAGGTTTTTGTAGTAGTTTAAGTAGAAGAGCAATGATGGGCCCTAAACAGATCAAAGCTATTGGAAGAGACTTAGGGTCGAGCTTCCGACTTTATTGAAAGAAGTGAAAATAAGTCTAATTGGAGATGTAAATTATGGTGAGAATCCTTCCTCGTGATTTAGCCTACCAGATGTCAATCAGGACGTCGGACTCGTGTCGCACCAGGGAGGGGTTCCAACAAAATCCCTCCATGTCAACACCGAAGGAACAACCTGACTGTGGGGCACTGATTCCCACCAATGCAATGCATCTCCTCATGTGATCGATCGCATAATCCAGCTTCTCTTCATCTGAGCACTTCATCTGCTTCAGGACCCTCTCGGTCCTCCTCAACCACGCTTCTGCCTCTTCGGGATTTGTAGTCCTGCTGAAATCAACAGCCCCATACTTCCGGAGCTTGTCCTACTGCCCACTCCGATCTGCTGGAGTTGGCACCTGAGCCTGCCTTCCCTGGCCCATAGCATACGCGAAAGCCTGGGCGAAGGCCTGAAAGAATTGTGGGTCTACTGGGTTTGGCATAGGAGGAGGCTGCAGAGGCACCTCATGTTGCACACTTGGAACCTCAGAATTTATAACAGGGATGGTCCCTGCATCCTGGGGAATGTGGGATTCATCCGTACTTCCCCTCTGAGAACCTGGTCGAGATTGAGCTCCTCGAGTTCTTCTTCGAGGCGGCATATTACTCCTTTAATGAAAACCATTTAAAAATCTTTAGTTCATGCTGGTAAGACAAGTTCAAATCATGTAAAGCCGTTCAAAAGCTAATACATGTACTGGATTTAAAACAATGCACAGGGTTCATGTAACATGATGCATGCTGACTCTACCCTTGAGGTTACCCACTAGGGTTCCTAGGAAACCATAAACCTAGGGCTGCTATGATACCACAGATGTCGGGCCCCGACCCGGAGATCGGACCCCAATTGTTGGATCCCGTTACCCAACCTGTATATAACTTACTATAGATGTTGGATCCGAGACCCAACTGTCCCGGGAGATGGTCCCTGGTGGAGCTCATTCCCGAGACACTTGCCTTGCTAAGACCCTAACTTGACATACTCTATTTGACTCACTTTGGTGGTGAGCATACACTGACTAAGGCCTGGACCCTGACTGCTCTCGACAATCCCCAAAATAACACTCTTATTTAAGGATCTGCAGAACAAGTCGACTTGTCTGATAAACAAGTCGACTTATCGAGACAAACAACTCGACTTATAACCTTCAAGTCAACTTATCGAGACAAACAAGTCGACTTATAACCTACAAGTCAACTTATCGAGACAAACAAGTCGACTTATCTAACTGACAAGTCGACTTATTATTCAAAAGCTTCACAAGTCGACTTATGGGTCCAATAACTCGACTTATATCTATTCTGAACTCAAAACCTAACCCTCTACACTCTCTCTTGACTTATTCCAAACACCATAAACACTTCTAAACCTCTCAACTCATCCACTCCACTCTCAACATGCTATAATCTCACTTAAACTTACATCATTCATCTACTCACATGAATTCCAAAGCAATTTCATACAACTTTGGAAACTATGCTTAAACATGATAGTAAATGGCTTTGGGAGATCATGATAAATCATAATTCATGCATTTCATTTATATCAAAACAATGTTCTTACAATGCTTTAGTAGGCATTTCAAGCCTATTACAATTTAAATCAAAATACATCTGTTTTCTCAAAATGCAACCTAAAGCATTCATTACAAAAACATGAAATACATGGGCAAAACACTAAGATCTTGGAGTATGCCTTGAGCTCATTCTTCGAGATCCAGATCTTCACCGAGATGGGACAGAAGTGGGGGTGAGCTTTAAACCGTGGGTAACACGCTTATATTTATACTACTAAGTGAATCTATTCATTACTCATACTGTTTGCAATATTCTTATTAACAAATCTTGCAACTTGCATTTCACAAATTCATCAAGCTAACAACAAAATTTCATGATTCATGCATTCATCAATCTTGCTAACGTATGCTAACACATAATCACATAGCTGATGGTTTGAAAAGTCCACGGGTTTCTGATGAGTTACACAAGTGTAGTCATATGCTGAGGAGTCCAAAAAGGAACATCCTATGCCACAGTCGGGCAGTCGGGCAGCCGGGCGAAGGCTTTATTGGTCTACGTGCACGTGACTCTACTGGTGGACTTAACTAACCCACATAACACTGAATTTCATGCATAAAAACTGGATTTGTCTTGTCCACTGACTGATTTTTTGAAAATGGATTTTCATGCATCCATAAAGCTGATTTTCTTGAAAATGCTACATTTCATGCTTCTCATTCATGCTCATTCAATTCATGGCAATTTCAAGCAATAACAAGGCAATGACATATACTATTAAAATGCTCATTTAATGGCAATCATACACCATTTACATACATAATTAAGGCACAATCAATGCTTATCTCAAATAGTCACAAATCATTTAATTCATTAGTTAAAGTAGCATTCCACACTTACTAAAGATAAAGATAAAATGAAACCCACCTTATATCCTTGCTTAAGCTTGCCTAAGGAAGCTCCTTTTCTTGTTCTCCTCTTCTTTCTTATCCTCCTTCATTCATGGCAAGAAAAGAACCTCACATCATTTAGGGTTTCTAAAATTGAAAACCTAATGAACCTTAATCATGAAATCAACCCTAGAATCACTAAACCCACTTCATTTCTAAGCTATCTAAACCATAAAACCAACAAAAGCTTAACCTTGAAAACATGACTTACCTTGAATCTTGACTAAACCAAAGGGTTTCTTAGCTTAAAGTGTAGCTTGAACCTTCCTCCACACTTTTTCTTCTTGCACTTTCTTCAAAAACCCACTTGAATCTCTTGGAAAATCACAAACTTTCTTCTTTCTTCTTCTCTTCTCCACTTTGCCGTAACTTCTCCTCTCTCCCTTTGATTTTCGTAAGTTTCCTCTTCTCTCCTACTAACCTACTTCTTTTCTTCTTCTTTTAAACTCCTACTCACTTCACTTAAGCCCATTATCCTTTTTAGGCCCATTTACTCCTCCTTCATCTTCCTTTCCTTCTTCCTTCCTTATACTACTTTCATTTAACTTAAGCCCATTTGTTCTTTTAAGCCCACTCATTCCTCTTTTCTTTTCCTACTTCATTCAAGCCCAACTAACACATTTAATTCCATTAATTCTTAACCTAACTACCAACCAACATATTAAATTTCATTTATTCACCACCTATCTCATTTATGTTACTACATGCTAATTAATGCCATATGCTATTTAATGCTACCATATTTAATTCATGCTAACTCAATTTCTTAATTAGTCTAATCATGCTTAATTAAATAAATAAATAAATAAATAAATAATTTTCGGGGCTAATAAAATAACTTGCAGTCGTTGAAGTGAGAACTGAATTCATTATCAAATCAAATATATGCTTTTGCTCGCTGTTTAGTTTTGATTGTAATAAGAGGTCTTCTTCATGAATCTCTATATTCATCTCACTTTCTACCTCCTTAGTCTGCTCTTGGCAGAATCGATTGAAATTCATGTTCAGTGAAATGATAATCAGCTAAGCTTTTTCCCATTTGTTCCAGAGATTTATTGATATCTTGAAGAGCCATTTTTGTAATATCATCATATGTATACGTATTAGAAGAAGAATAAGCATATAGGTAGTCAGAGCAGAGGTGGTCTGTGAATGTTTCCCAGAGTTCCCTAGGATTTGCCGGTGAACAATAGAACAAGAGTGTAGCAAATAACAATCTGAGGGATGTTGGCATTTGAAATATGACAGCTTCGTCAAGTGTTTGTTGTATGTAAGAGTCAAATGCTAGCAATCCTAATTGCAGTGTAGCATCCCTGAAACAGTTCACCTTTTTACCATCAACAGTTAACAAGTTGTCAAACGATGTTGGTCCTCTAACATTTGCGAGCAATAATCTCAAGTAATACCTTTCTCCTTCTCGAGGGTCAATAGTAACTAATCGTCCTATGACTTTTCTCCGCTTTCTTTCTGACCACGTCCTTGTTTTTTGATTCCAAACAAAATGTTGGGGGAAATTCGCATACAGACATTTCATTTCTGCAGCCTTTTGATTTGTTGAATTGGTCGAAAAAATTCCAAGATTGTTTTGGAGAAGTCAATATTCCTCAATAAATAAAACAAATTAGCATTTTTTGCGAAGGAAACAGATTGTTGATCTGGAAGGTGAACTTGGAGTATATAGATGGATGAATTAATCTCTGCGAGGCGGAATTCATATATGTGCCATAAAGCTTCGGGGGGTGAAATCCAACGGCCTTCTTGGAAATTAGTGATTTCGTCAATATCAGACCTGGTTTCTTGGTCGTTGACGCTAAAGTTCACAAGGTCGTGGCCCTTAAATACATATTTGTATAAATATTTAACAAGCTTCACAGTGGAACATATTTCAACATTAATGTGGCAGTCAAGCAACATCAGAAGGTACGGATTATGAGGAACCACCCATCTATTATCAACCTCGTGTCTGGATATTTTAACTTTTCTTCCATTATCTCTACGTCTATAGCACGGATAACTGTCTTCGCCATGGATAGTGAAAGGAGTAAAATCCTTTGGGTAATGACTTTTGCATACACCATTTCTCATGCAAGGGCACTGTTTGTTCATAAAATCACAAGGACCGTGGATCATGTGCTTAATGACAAGAGAATATAATCTGGAATTGTGATCAGGATTAGGTATTTCAGCTGATATGATTTGATCATAGGAATCTGGATTCAATAACTTAAATTGTGGTTGAAGTATTAGAAGCAAGTGAGCATGAAGGAATCCACGCTTTTGAAATTCAATTACGTAAACAAATGCGGCAACATCTCCGAATATTCCTTTTTTGATCAACTCATTTTTCAGAATTTCAAATTTTGCCCTGAACACTCTGGACAATAAATCTAGTCTGTCTTGTGCTTTTTCGTGGAATTTAAGATTCTCTTGTATTTCCTTCCACATGGGGTTGCAAGTCATAGTGAGAAAAATATATGGTTTGCCATATTTTTGCACTAGAGCCATTGCATCCAGATAACACCGTTTCATGTCCCTTGGGCCACCGATAAATGAAGCTGGGAGGACAACTCGCCGGCCAATTGTAGAAGCTTCAGTTTGACCAATATTAACGCTATCTAAAACATCCTGCAAAATTTCTGATCGTATTTCGTTCTGTTTTTTCCTATGGAATTGAAGCCGTGATGTTTCAATCTTTATATAAGAACCAACAACTAATTCTTGTAGTAGTCTTAAGCTGTGGATAAGCATAGATTCATCATAACTTCTTATTTGAAGTCGATAGCAGTAATACTCTCTGGCAGATACTACGCCATGTTTGGAGTTCGCTCCTTGAGTAATTAGTAATAGTAAGAAAAAAATGATAAATTAGTTTTGCCCAATTAGACAATATTTGGGAACCAAGGGAATAAGCACACAACTAACCATGTTTTCGAGAGCAAAGAATTCAGCTGCTTCAGTAAAAGTGTATAAAGGAGCACCGCTTGTTTGATCAGAATCATTGGTGCTATTTGTTTGTCAATTTAACCGCTTAATGCGAGGATGCCATCCTGATTCACCCCGTGGAAACAGAAGTGGGTATTGAAGCGGGTCGTAGCATGCATAATAAGATTGAATTCTATAGCTCGGACCTGAGTGACTGTAGACTTGGATATGAGGAGATTTATCATGCTGTTCATCATCAGTTTCAATCCATATAGCAGCTACTTGTGATGCAATAGGAAGATTGTAAACACGCTGATCAAGACCCAGATAACATCTCAGAACAATATCGTGATTTTCAAGGGAAGGAATATCTTTAAGACGGCGAAAGAACCTAGCATAAGGGTTATCTTCAAGAATTGTCATAATCAGCTTCAATGTACTTTCACGAAGTTTATCAGAACTGCTGACCCTTTGTTGTAGTTCTTCATCGGTATCAAAGAAATAAAGTTGGATTCCAGATACTTTATTGCTTGTCGGCACTAAACTGTCAAGGAAATGGTAAACTTGTCCTTGAACACGGAATGTATAAACTCCCATTGTGTTTTTTGTCAGCTCACGATCATATTTGGCTCCATAGGAAGTGAAAGCTACATTGTTATTGTATGTACGAACATTCTTTCTGAAATGTTCGGATTCTTCGTCGCTATTTAGAAACAAAGACTTTAAAGCATAAGGCATCTGAGGAGCAACAATAGAAATTTGTCCGGACGAGCAACAAAACGAAGGAGGTTCAAGGTAAAATCGTTTTGCGTTACAATATTGACAATCTGGAACAGAAGGGAGCTGTTCAGGTTCAACTGGTAAATTATGCAAGGATGTTAATGTTGAAGGAAATGTGCGATGATTTATCCCTTGAAATGTATAAAAGGACATTATCATTATGTGGACTAGTTAGGTTGGATATAGTTTCAATATAGTGTAAAAAAGGTACCTTCATTTATGTGATCAGCATAGATATCAATACATCGGTCACGTATTTGATGATAAGAGGGTTCATGACTTGGAAGTTGACTGGTGGAAGGTTCGATATTAATGAAAGAATCCTTCTGTTGAGGAGTAATTCTTTGCTGAAGTGTAGATGAAGTGGAAGTTGTGTTTTTTACAGCTCGATTTTCTCTACGTCGTCGCAACAATTCTTGTTTTTTTTCATTTGGCATTTCAGCATATTTTTGACGTCTTTTAGCATTTCTATCCATATGTAAATACCTGAGGAATCGACATAATATAAACGTCTTTGATCTATCCATTCATGATGTTCGGTCAAAATGAATTGTCAGATATATATATACTGGCCTACATACATTGATATATATATGTATATATATATATATATCAATATATATCTATATAGCTATATCGATATATATATATAGAAACAATAAAATTGAATATATATTATAAATCGTATCACAAGAAACATGTAAAAAAACATTTTGTTTATGATCTAACAAACAATATGTAGAACAAACATGAATATAAACCATTTAAATAACTAAAGCGTAATTAAAAAAATTATTTCATTTAACTACACATACCTTACTACACGAAGAATGCAAAGAGAGAGAATAGCGGGGACCTATAAAAATAGAGTATACATGCAATCGAGCGTAGAAAGGAGAATATGCTCTATTCAGGTTAATAAATAACAATAGCATAATTTTTACAATAAATTTATTTAACCTAAGCATATATACCTTAGTACTCTAAGAATGCAGCAGAGAATAAGCACGGGGCCTTAAAAAAATGGAGTATAAATGCAGTCAGAATCTAGAACGGAGAATTTGATAACTAAAACAAGAGGGTAGTTGAGAGAAGTAAAGTTTGGGTGGAGAAAATGTTTCAGCGGTTGGGGTAGATTTGCTTTAAGGGTTAAGACAGGAGAACAAGTAAGAAGTTAGAATATAAAGGTGTCAGTGGAGTGCGTGCGACATATCAAATTTCGTTCTAAGTTATTTTGATGCCAAAGAAATGGCCCTTGAATGATTGATTGATAAACGGATGCAAAAAGGCAAGCTTCGGAAGAAGAGGAAATGATTGTAGAAGGTGAACCTGTCAGGAAGAAGAGTAAAGGCAAACAATGATAGTAATTTCCGAAGAAGAGAAAATAATTGTAGAAGGTCAACCTGTCCGGAGTAGCACGTGTATAATAATTTTATCACCTATGAATTGAAACGTCGATCTCTACTCTGGTGCTCTTCTTTCTAATTACATTCATGTTTGCTTACTTCTTCAAAGACGCGTTTTTGACAGGAATCGACATTATTATACCAGTTAGAAGATTATTCCATACAAGAAAAACAGGTTTTCTGGTTCATACATTTTAGGGGTTAGCGTGTCTTTCCTTGCCACAAGTAAAAAATTACGATGGTGTCACCTATGAATTAAAACGTTAATCTCTGTTCTGGTGTTTACTTCTGCAATACGCTATTGGCAGTGTTTGACATTATACCTATTAATTGAAACGTCAATCCACCTGACAGAAGAAATCTGTGCAATTAAAAAGGAGGAGATTGTTAAGTCAAAACGACTTTACATAAATGATTTCGATGAAGTACAAATAATGATGAAAAAGGAGACGATGAAAACAAGACGGAAGTTGAAAAGCAAACCCAAGTTGAAAAGCAGATGGAAGCAAAAGCAGACGAAAGCAAAAGCAGATGAAAGTTGTGCAAAAGTAGACGGGAGTAAAAGCAGACGATGGAAAGCACACGAAAGCAAACCACGTGTGAATTAAGAATCAGTTTGAGTTAGTTACAAATCTTCAATTGAATAACAGGTTCTTTCAAGATTCAAGCAATCTCTGTTCTGGTCGTGTTCTTGCGAAAAACAGAAAATAATTGTAGAAGGTCACCTGTCAGGAGTAGCACGTGAGAAATCTATCACCTATGAATTGAAACGTCAATCTCTGTTCTGGTCCTCTTCTTCTCTTTGCAGTCCTCATGTTTGCTTACTTCTGGAATACGTTATTGGCATTTGGCAGGAATCGACATTATCATAGCAGTTAGTGTAGGAAAATCCCGGGAGGTACATCACATGTACCGGCAGAGGAAAACAAAAATTTTGTTCGAGACTTTCCCAAACCTGTGATCCGTGTGTCGGTATGAAGACATCAACCTAAATAGCCAAAAGAGACTATCTCTAAAGGTGATCCCGCAGAGATCGAAAACCTAACCGGACAAACCCTTTGACCGGGAATAGCTAGAACAGATTAAAGCACTGCTAGAGCCTACCTACATCTGAGAGCTTGGATCAACGTTGAAAAGAAAGAAAACTTGGAGAGGAAGCTTTGGTGATCAATGAAGAACATTAGGATTTCTCAAATCCTTTTCCAATGCTCACGACCATTCCATCTTTTCACTTGCTTTTTACCTTAGATATCTTTTAACACTTAAAAGACATATTAAAAGCTAATGGTGGATGAGTGTCCACGTTAGCCTATATAGATATATATATATATAAAAGTTTAAGATGACAAGGCTTCCTCCTTTGGCTTCCACGCATGCATATATATATATATATATATTAATTAATTAATTATTTAATTAATTAATCATATATATATATGTATATATATATTGTGAAGTGGTCCATCACCTGGGTGGTCCTACCGACCTCTCGGGTCCCGCATCAAAATGCCCGAAACCTTTCTTAGCAATATTGATGTCGCGATCTCATGGGACATATCCCAATCTCATCGGGATCCATTTAATCCTAATGCTCTCCATAATTGGAACTCGTCCAATTACTATTTCTGATTCTCCGAGTCACTCTTATCGTGTGACCCTTTAGGCTCCGGTTATGTTGGTCACTTAGATTAACAATTAATCTGAGCAAGTCATGAGCGACGTCTAGCAACACATCATGACCCCTAATTGACCGAAAAGTAATCGGTTTGATGAATTCATCACGAACGGATCACGAACCCTTCCATGTACAATTCTGGTGCAATTCGTCCTTTCACCATCCTATACCCCACTTGGTTATGAGTATGGTAAAGTGTCAACTCTCACTAGACTAAGTCTAGCCCAGTGATAACGGTTCTCGTCACGGGACTCATTACTCTATATGTCAATGAAGACACTCTTCATGACATATATGCCGCCACCTTAGTAATGATCCCGACAAGAGGCTATGGGTATCTCTTACGCTAATCCGAAGTGGTAAACTTTATTGGCTACTCAATTATCTTGAATACCTCAAGCCGCACCCAAGCACCACCCTATGAGTTACCTCGGAAGGCAACAAGGAATGGAGTCAAGCACAGGATCAAGATTCAAGATATCCTCGAGTACCTCAAGTCTAAGGATACTTGCACCATTGCTATGATGAGATTATCGCGACACTTAGATAAGATATCCATGTGATGATCTCATGGCAGTCATCCAATGAACTTACTACCGCTAGTAAGCATCCACATGTCAATTCTAAATATCTCATATTTACAGTTTCGAGATCCACCGCTTGATCCAATCAAGGAATATGACATGTGCTAGTCTATCCGGATTAATGATGTCCAGCCTCATTAATCCTATGACTAGGAGAATTTAGATATCTTGACATAATTGCACATGATAGGAATCTCGTGAGTATGAGCACATCATAATTTCCTTCATGCTATGTCATATATCATGGACTTCATTAATTTGATTAAAGATCAAATCAATTCATAAACAATGTTTATGAATATCAAATTAATGAATAATGCCTTTTCTTTATTTATTCATAAAGTGCGCTGACACGACTTTGAATAAAAGCGCTAAAGGGATTGCCTTTAGTATAATAATATAAACAAGATCGTCCTTGCATAAGTCGACTTACCCCACGTACAAGTCGACTTATCGATCTTGAATACGTGTAAGTCGACTTACCCCATGTACAAGTCGACTTGCACCTACAAATCTCCCACTGACCTAAAGCCAATCGCCTTAGTATCTAATACCAAAAGCGAGTACATAAGAATCACAATTCTCGTGTGACAATGGCTTTGTCATCGGATCAACAACACTTTGCTCGTGGAATTCTCTCTATAAGGACATCATCTCAACCGATGATTTCCGAATCAAATGGAATCGGTGGAGTACGATGTGCGGATCGATGATGAGACATTGGTTCCTTTCCTCGCAAGACTAGCCCCATTGTATCACAATACAATCCTATGGGCTCATCACACTAGGATTGATCCAAGCGCTTCCTCTGCGCATCTCATGCGGCAATGTACTCTGCCTCGGTTGTTGAATCGCAGTTCTCTCTTGTTTGGAACTTTTCCAATCGACCGCCACGCTATTCGGTGTGAATGTATATAAACGATTGTGATTGTAATCATCCTTATCGATTCAATACTAGCATCCGAATGCCCGCTCACTGAGATTTCCATCTCTATAGATCAAGAAAACATCCTTAGTGCTTCACAAGTACTTGAGGATATTCTTGATACCACCCAAATGACCCTCACCAGATCCGATTGGTATCCGTCGTAACACTTAGAGCATCGATACATCAGGCCTCGTACATAGCATTGTTCCATGCTAAACCTCTTTAGCATCTTACCTATGTACGTTGATTGTGAAAGACCAAGCAACTTCTTTGATCTATCTCTATAAATCTTTATCCCAAGGATATAATTTGCTTTACCAAGGTCTTTCATCGCAAAAGGGTTTGGACAACCAAATCTTAACTGATTGTAGCATAGAGACATCGTTTTCCTAGTATTAATATGTCATCTACTTATAACACAAGGAATACGATTGCAGTTCCATGAACCTTCTTATACACACAATGTACATCCGAATTTTGTGAGAAACCAAACTCTTTGAGTACCTCATCAAAACGGATATTCCAACTCCTGGATGCTTGCTTCAATCCATACATGGAATTCTGAAGCTTGCATACCATTTCGCCATTATAGAGGTGAAGTCCTCTGGTTGTGTCATATACACATCCTCGGAAGATTTCCATTCAGAAAGCGTCTTCACATCCATTTGCCATATCTCATAATCATAATGAGCGTAATGGCTAGGAGTATCCGAATGGATTTAAGCATTATTACGGGTCAAGGTCTCGTCATAGTCAACTCCTTGTCTCGGCGAAATCCTTTGGCCACAAGCCTTGCTTTATAAGTAATAACATTACCATCCATGTCGGTTTCTTCTTGAAAACTCCTTTGCACCCAATGGGTTTTATCCTTCGGTGTAACAACCAAAGTCCATACTTGGTTTTCATACATGGAATCCATTGATTTCATGGCACAAAGCCATGTTCGGACGCACGAACTTTTCGAACACATTCATAGGTAGTAGTAGCGTCATCTCATATGAGCAATACGTCATTCTGTTCACTTACGAAATTCATATCTCTCGGGAATAGTGCGTATCCTACTTAACCCTCTGAAATTGTGTGTAATAGAAGGTTGAACTGCTACCTCATCTATATGAGTTACGATTGCGAGTTCAGCGATTGATCTGCGTTTGTTCGAGCATCTTGAACTTCCTCAAGTTCAACTTTGCTCCCACCGTCCTCTTGTAAAAGAAACTCTTTTTTAAGAAGGCAAGATGCTTGGAAACAAACAACTTTTGTTCCTAAGCAAGGTAGAATTGATATTCCATGAACAAACACTTGTCGCCTTTTACATCAAATGTATCGATCGTGTCCGCTTCACGAAGGTGACAATCCCAAACTTTCGAGATGAGAAAGATAGGGCTTTCAGTTAGTCCATATCTCCATATGGAGTAACCACAATCTATCTTTAATGGAACTCGTTTAACAAATAAACAAGCGCCTCGCGCGATATTCCCAAATGCGTAAAACCTATCATCAATCGCACTATGTCTAACAAGGTTCGATTTCTCCTTTCAACCACACCATTGTCTTTGCGGCGTGTAAGGTGGAGTATCTTGAGATAAAATCCCATTATCTCGAGATAATCCAAAACTGTTGGTCTAAGCATTTTCCACCACGATCGATCGTAATGTATTCATACTTTTACCAAGTTAGTTTTCTACTTCATTTCAATTATTTGAACTTTTCAAATGCTTGATTTGTATCTCATCGACATCTGGTACCCATATCGTGAATAATCACGGATAAAAGTAATGAAGTAAAACAACCACTTGTGACATGGATGGACATCGGACCACATACATCCGAATGTATTAGGTCTAATATTCCATTCACTGCTCACCCTTTCCTTTAAAGGATAACTTAGTCATCTTGCCTAATAAACAAGATTCGCATGTGTCATATGATTCATAATCAAATGACCCTAAACATCCACTCTTATGGAGCTTAGCGACGCGTGTCTCATTTATATGGCCGTCGACAATGCCATAAGTAAGTTGATTTTAAATTATCTCGATTATGTCTTTCGCATCATTGACATTTATAATCGGATATGACATATCTAATATGTCAATTTATTGCATAATGTACCAAGACCATAGAGCATTCCATTCGAACTAATAGAACAACCATTGCTTCTAAAAGTCAAATGGAAATCACTCTAATTAAACATAAAACATACAATATGTTCTTTGTTTAAAACGGGTACAAAATGACAATCATCCAATTTGAATATAAGCTCACTAGGGAGTGACAAGACATAAGTGTCTCCGGCTAATGTAGCAACTCTTGCTGCATTACCTACACAAAGGTCTAGTTCTCCTTTTATGAGCTGTCTACTGTCCCTGAGGCCCTGCATATCATTTCATATGTATGAGCCACAACCGTATCAAATACCCATATGTTTTGTTGAAGCAGTATTAACCTCAATGACAAACATATTTGAAGGAGTAGAGGCATCGATGCCTTCTTACGCTTCAGAACTCGAGATAGACTTCTATTTAGCCTCTTAGTGGCGATCTTGCCACAATGAAAGCAAAATCCTTTTGGGGCAGTTTCTTTGGTTTTTCCTTGATGACACTTCCATTTGGTTTCTTAGCCCTTTTCTTCTTTGGACCAGAAGAAGAAGCATCCACCACTAGCACTTGCTTGCTATCCTTCTTGATAGCTCGCTCGGTTGTCTTGGAAAGATTGATCAGCTCAGGAATTGTTGTAGATATTTGGTTCATCTGATAGTTTAACACGAACTGTGAAAAACTGTCAGACAATCTAACCAGAATCAAGTCTATACTTAACTCATAATCCATTACAAAGCCTAAGACGACCAATCTCTCAATATAGCCATTCATTTTCAGGGCATACTGCACAGCAGTTGTCCCTGGAGCCATCTTTGTGGTGAAGAGAAGCCTTGAGGTCTCGAACCTTTCAGACCGGGCTTACTCATCAGCTCCCTAAGATGAAATACTATAGTGTGAGCATCCATGGACTCGTGCTGCTTCTGTAGCTCTGGTGACATCGAGGCAAGCATATGTAAGTACAAGTCGACTTGTACTACTGATAAGTCGACTTGTTCTTGAAAAGTACCGATAAGTCGACTTGTACATTGCATAAGTCGACTTATTCAAGGACGATCGTTTATTTATTTGCCCTAAAGGTAATCCCTTTAGCGCGTTTTATTCACATCGTGATGCTGATTGGATGAATAAATAAAGAAAAGGCATAATTCATTAATTTGATGTTCATGAACATTGTTTATGAATTGATTGGATCTTTAATCAGATTAATGAAGTCCATGATATATGACATAGCATGAAGGAAATTATGATGTGATCATACTACTGAGATTCCTATCATGTGCAATTGTGTCAAGATCTAAATTCTCCTAGTCAAAGGATTAATGAGGCTGGACATCATTAATCCGGATAGACTAGCACATGTCATATTCCTTGATTGGATCAAGCGGTGGATCTCGTAAGCTGTAAATATGAGATATTTAGAATTGACATGTGTATGCTTATTAGCGGTAGTAAGTTCATTGGATGACTGCCATGAGATCATCACATGGATATCTTATCTAGTGTCGATGATAATCTCATCATAGCAATGGTGCAAGTATCCTAGACTTGAGGTACTCAAGGATATCTTGATATCCGATTCGCGTTTTGACTCCATTCCTTGTTGCCTTCCAGAGGTAACTCATAGGGTGGTGCTTGGAGTGCAACTTGAGGTATTCAAGGTAATTGAGTAGCCAATAAAGGATTCACCACTTACGGATTAGCAGAAGAGATACCCATGGCCTCTTGTCAGGATCATTACTTGTAAATCTCTGGCCAGAGTGAATGTCATGGAGAGTGTCTTCATGGACATATAGAGTAATGAGTCTGGGGCGAGATCTGTTATCACTTGGGCTAGACTCAGTCTAGTGAGAGTTGACACTTTGAACATGCTCATAACCAAGTGGGGTATAGGATGGTGAAAGGACGAATTGCACGGTAATTGTCTATGGAAGGGTTCGTGATCCGGTTCATGATGAATACATCAAACCGATTACTTTCCGGTCAATTGGGGGTCATGATGTGTTGCTAGATACCGCTTTCATGACTTCTTTCGATTAATTGTTAATCTAAGTGGCCAACATAACCGGGAGCCTAAAGGGTCACACGCTTAAGAGTGTTTCAGAGAATCTGTAAAATAGTAAATGGACAGAGTTCCAATTATGGAGAGCATTAGGATTAAATGGATCCCAATGGGATTGGGATATGTCCCGATGAGATCGCGACATCAATATTGCTAAGAAAGATTTAGAGTCAAGCCAAAGATCGGGCCCGAGAGTTTGGTAGGGACCGACCCAGTTTGTCTGGACCTTAGCAATTATATTCTAATTAAATAATTAAGTAATTAATTAATTAATTATTATATAAATATTAGCCATGTGTGCACGTTGGAACAAGAGAAGAAGATAGGAGAGTTTGACTTTTCAACTTATTATTTAATTCATTAAAGAAAATGAATGGTCATTTGGCTCACACATGTCCTAACCTTATGGAGGCCTTTTTAAAGAGTTAAAAAGAAACATAAGGAGGCTTTGGCATGTGGGCATCGACGGTTTTGCTTGCAAGGAGGGAGGAGAAGTTGGAAACTTAAGAGTTAAGTTTTCTTTGGAAAATTGGTTTTTCAAATCTTCTTCCTCATGCATTATCGATTTTCTCTTCTCCAAGGCAAGGTTTCAACGTGCTCCTCAAGCTCTCCAGGACAGAGGTAGGCTCTAGCAGGCTTTAATCTGTTCTAGCTATTCCCGGGTCAAAGGGGTTTGATCCGGTTAGGTTTTCTGATCTCTGCGTGGATCACCTTTAGAGATAGTCTCTATTGGCTATTCAGGTTTGAGGTCTTCATACGGATACCTGGATCCTGGGTTCGGGAAGGTCCCGGGAACAAAAATTTTTTGTTTTCCACTGCCTGTACATGTGATGTACCTCCCGAGATTTTTCTACAGTGGTATCAGAGAGTCTGGTATCCCGTATGAAGCTATAACCTAAGCTAGATCAGAAACCCTAAGTGCTGTTGATGTTGATGCATGTGTACTGCCCAGATTTCGAATTGCTATACAGATAGGTTTTTCGAAATTTTTCTGCCCAGGATTATTCATAACATGTTAGAGAATATGTCTATGAATTTTCAGAATTTATCGATTTGATTTGATATAGTTTTGCTAATTAATTCCCTAAGGTTACAGATGCTGTTTTGTGAAACGATTCTGGAACAGGCAATAGTATAAAATCGAGAATAAATTCTATAAAAATCTTTTTCTGGATTTTCCTTCACCTACATGTCTCTAAGATGTTGGTGAATGTCTGTGAGCATGGAAATTGGATTTCAAGGTGATTGGATATTTATTCACGAATTTATTCTATGCTGTTGGGAATTCCTGTTCTGATGAACACAGATTTTGAATCGGTTTTGTTATTTAAGTTGATTGAGTTTTTGATGGCCTAAAATCCTGAAAAAATTCATGTACCATGTTCTGAACATTTAGTAACCTATATAATTTTCTCATGATTTATTGAAATTGTTTCATTGATCATTTCGAGCAATGTACAGAACTGGACAGTTTTGGTGAAAATTGTTGAGACTGTTTTGCTTGGCTTGATTGAGTGTGCTTTTTCAGTTCCAATGCCTTGCACCATTTTTAATATGATTAAAAATGTGTTATCTTGATGTATTATGATTTCCAAACTGAATTGCTTGAATTTGTTTATCCTAGAATTTTCGGATGCCTAATTGATCACCTTTGTGTCTCGTTAGTATATTGCATTATCTTGTTTGTTTTGACCGTCATATTTTTTATGGCATGTGCTGAAATAAATTTGATAATGTATATGCTAGCTAGAGATGCTTAGGATGATAATTTGGGTGTTCCTAAATTGTTTGGACATTAATGAGTTTTGACTCATTTCAAGCTTTTCATATAGTTTGACTATTTAAGGCTTTCATGGTTCAATGAATTGTTCATTGATACATCAAATTTATCAGATATTACCTTAGGTATGTAGGTGTTGTGAATTGGAATTGCATTAATTGAGGAATTAGCCGATTAGAGATTTTAGCAAATTTACCAAAATAAGTCGACTTGTTCAAGGTTTTTGGGATAAGTCGACTTGTGTATAGAATAAGTCGACTTGTTCAGAATCTCAGTATAAGTCGACTTGTAGTACCTTACAAGTCGACTTGTTCATGGGCAGGTGAAATAAGTCGACTTGTGTCATCAAGTCGACTTGTGTGTGGGCAGAAGCATAAGTTTCCACTTGCATTTGATGAAAGTCGACTTGTGGCATGCTCAGGTTGGATGATGGATGATTATAAGGATTGATTCAATACGATTGATGAAACCTAAATCATTCCATATAGTCTTCGTGACTATAATCCTTAAGCTTGGAGTCTAGAGACCCGAAATCCCTCCTCGGTATATGAAAACTAACGCCTTCTATTAATATGGTAAGAACCAGAGTTCTTATAGGGTTGGGTTGTTGAGCTAACCTCAAGCTCACTCTATACGAATATGTTCAAACCATGAAAATAAGATTTTCGGATTAATGGGTCGGTTTTCCTAGAAGCGTTGATTTGTTGAGCTAACCTCAAGGTCAACGTGGATGAGGCGGTTGGGTAGCATACATTAGATGTATGCGCATCAAAAGTTGATACCCGATGAAGTGCACATCAACAAGTTGATAAAGCGATCGATAGTTGTGTCTAAGATGTAATTGGTATATCGATACCTCCCGAGACATAAGGTGGCTTGTTGAGCTAACCTCGAGGTCATTCTTAATGTCGGTTATCGATGATGCAATTGGTATGACCGATACCTACCGATTGACCTAAGTTGTGGCTTGTTGAGCAAACTCAAGGTCACTCTTAGCAATGTCGGATATCGACCCACTAGGACATTATGTCACTTTGTTTCTCCGGATTAAGAAGAGGGTTATGGATTCTAGGAAACTAGTGGAGCCATATGCATGTCATACAAGTCCTTATGATCATGCAGGCATTTCTATTCTATCATTCCTTCTCTCTATCGCGTTTAGGTTGATTGAAGAAGTCATTCTGTGTGAATTTTCGCTCTCTATTCTGGACCGAATTTTCTTGATTGGCTAAGGAATCTGAGAATTGTTCTCAGATCTGAGGAACTGGGATACGTCCTAGATGTTCCACTTCCAGATGCACCTGCTGCCAATGCTTCTGATAAGGATCAGAAAGCATATCGTAAGCATCTAAAGGGCGATGATATGGATACTTGCATTATGCTTGTCTCGATGTCACCAGAGCTGCGAAAAGACGAGTCCATGGATGCTCACGTTATAGTATCTCATCTTAGGGAGCTGTTTGATGAGTAAGCTCGATGCGAAAGGTTCAAGACCTCAAGGCTTCTCTTCATCACAAAGATGGCTCGGTACATCTCGCCGTCAAGATGCCACGAAGATGAATGGCTATATTGAGAGATTGGCCGTCTTAGGATTTGTAATGGATTATGAGTTAAGTAGAGACTTAATTCTGGTTGGATTGTCTGATGGTTATTCACAGTTTGTGATAAACTATCGGATAAACCAAATATCCATAACAATTCCTGAGCTGATCAATCTGTTCATGACAGCTGAGCAGGCTATCAAGATAGATAGCAAGTGCTAATGGTGGATGCTTCTTCTTCTAGTTCAAAGAAGAAAAAGGCCAAGAAACCAAAGGGAAGTGTCATCAAGGAAAAACCAAAGAAACTGCCCCAAAAGGATTTTGCTTTCATAGTGGCAAGACTAGCCACTAGAGGCGAAACTGTAAAATCTATCTGGAGTCCTTGAAGCAGAAGAAGGCATCAGATGCCTCTACTTCTTCAAATATGTTTGTCATTGAGGTTAATACTATTCCTGATCCAAACATATCGGTATTTGATACCGGATGTGGCTCATACATATGAAATGATATGCAGGGCCTCAGGGACAGTAGAAAGCTCATAAAAGGAGAACTGGACTTTCGTGCAGGTAATGAAGCAAGGGTTGCTACATTAGCCGTAAGCACTTATGTCTTGTCACTCCCTGGTGAGCTTATATTCAAATTGGATGATTATCATTTTGTACCCGTTTTAAACAAAGAACATATTGTATGTTTTATGTTTAATTAAATTTGGTTTCCATTGGACTTTTAGTAGCAATGGTTGTTCTATTAGTTGAATGGAATGCTCTATGGTGCTGGTACATTATGCAATGGAATTGACATATGAGATATATCATATCCAATTATGAATGTCAATGACGCGAAAAGACATAATCGAGATAATTTAAAATCAACTTACTTATGGCATTGTCGCTTGGCCATATAAATGAGACACGCATCGCTAAGCTCCATAAGAGTGGATGTTTAGGGTCATTTGATTATGAATCATATGACACATGCGAATCTTGTTTATTAGGCAAGATGACTAAGTTATCCTTTAAAGGAAAGGGTGAGCAGTGAATGGAATATTAGACCTAATACATTCGGATGTATGTGGTCCGATGTCCATCCATGCCACAAGTGGTTGTTTTTACTTCATTATTTTTTATCGGTGATTATTCACGATATGGGTATCATGTCGATAAGATACAAATCAAGCATTTGAATAGTTCAAATAATTCAGAAATGAAGTAGAAAACTAACTTGGTAAAAGTATGAAGACATTACGATCTGATCGTGGTGGAAAATACTTACACCAACAGTTTTGGATTATCTCAAAGATCATGAGATTTTATCTCGGTACACTCCACCTTACTGCGCATGCAAGACAATGGTGTGGTTGAAAGGAGAAATCGAACCTTGTTGAGCATAGTGCGATTGATGATAGGTTTACTGCGATTTTGGGAATATCGCTTGAGACAATTGTTTACTTGCTAAGCGAGTTCCATCAAAACAGTTGTGGTTACTCCATATGGAGATATGGACTAACTGAAAACCCTATCTTTCTTAGCTAAAAGTATGGGGTTGTCCTGCTTACGTGAAGCGGACACAGTCAGATTAGCTTGATGTAAATGCTGACAAGTGTTTGTTCGTAGGATATTGTGGGATATTAATTCTACCTTGCTTAGGAACAAAAGTTGTTTGTTTCCAAGCATGCTGTTTTCTTAAAGAAATAGTTTCTTTTACAAGAAGACAGTGGGAGTAAAGTTGAACTTGGAGAAGTTCAAGATGCTCGAACAAACACATATCAACTTCCTGAACTTGAAACTGTAACTCATGTAGATGAGGTAACAGTTCAACCTTCTACTACACACGAATTTCGTAGGTCACGTAGGATACGCTCTGTTCCTGAGAAATATGGATTTCTCGTGGGGAACAGAATGACGTATTGCTCATATGTGATGATGAGCCTACTACCTATGAAGAGGTTCTGAAAAGTTCAGAGTCTGGAACATGGCTTTGTGCCATGAAATCTGAAATGGATTCCATGTATAAAACCAAGTATGGACTTTGGTTGTTACACCTGAAGGGATAAAACCCACAGGGTGCAAAGGGGTTTTCAAGAAGAAAACCAACATGGACGGTAATTTGATTACCTATAAAGCAATGCTTCTGGTTAAAGGATTTAAATCACAGATAAGGAGTTGACTATGACGAAACCTTGACCCGTAGCAATGCTTAAATCCATTAGGATACTCCTAGCCATTGCCGCTCATTATGATTATGAGATATGGCAAGTGGATGTGAAGATAGCTTTCCTGAATGGAAATCTACCCGAGGATGTGTATGACACAACCTGAGGGCTTCACTTCCATTGATGGCGAAACGTATGCAAGCTTCAGAAATCCATGTTTGGATTGAAGCAAGCTTCCAGGAGTTGGATTATCCGTTTAGTTGAGTTAATCAAAGAGTTTGATTTCTCACAAAATTCGGATGATCATTGTGTGCATAAGAAGGTTAATGGGACTGCAATCGTATTCCTTGTGTTGTATGTAGATGACATATCGTTACTCGGAAGCGATGTCTCTATCCGCAATCGATTAAAATTTGGTTGTCAATCGATTTGCGATGAAAGACCTTGGTAAAGCAACTTATATCCTTAGGATATAGATTTATGCAGATAGATCAAAGGTTGCTTGGTCTTTCACAAGCATCGTACATAGATGAGATGCTAAAGAGGTTTAGCATGGAACAATGTTATGTACGAGGCCGATGTATCGTATGCTCTAAGTGTTACGAGCGGATACCAATCGGATCTGGTGAGGATCACTAGGTATTTGTCGAGAATATCCTCAAGTACTTGCGAAGCACTAAGGATGTTTTCTTGATGTTTGGAGATGGAAATCTCCATATGAGCGAGCATTAGGATGCCGATATCTAATCGATAAGGATGATTACGAATCACTGATCAAGTTATATACATTCACTTTGAATAGCGTGGTGGTCGGTTGGAAAGAATTCCAAACAAGAGAGGGCTGGCGATTCATCAACCGAGCAGCGAGTACCGCCGCGTGAGATCTTGAAAGGAAGCGGTTTAGATCAAGAAGTTCATTCTTGAACTTGATCGGTCCCTAGTGTGGTGGGCCCATAGGATTGTATTGTGATACAATGGGGCTAGTCTTGTGACAAAGGAACGAGTCTCATCGACGATCCGAACTTCGTGCTTCACCGATTCGGAGATCATTAGTCGAGATGATATCTTGATAGAGGAATTCCACGAGCAAAGTGTTCTTGTTCCATTGACAAAGCCATTGTCACAAGAGAATTGTGATTCTCATGGACTCGCTTATGGTATTAGATACTAAGGCGATTGGCTTTAGGTCAGTGGGAGATTTGTAAGTACAAGTCGACTTGTACTCTCGATAAGTCGACTTGTTCTTGAAAGTACCGATAAGTCGACTTGTACATTGCATAAGTCGACTTATTCAAGGATCTGATCTTGTTTATTTGTGCCCTAAAGGCAATCCCCTTTAAGCGTTTTATTCACATCGTGATGCGATGGATGAATAAATAAAGAAAAGGCATAATTCATTAATTTGATGTTCATGAACATTGTTTATGAATTGATTGGATCTTTAATCAGATTAATGAAGTCCATGATATATGACATAGCATGAAGGAAATTATGATGTGATCATACTATCGAGATTCCTATCATGTGCAATTGTGTCAAGATATCTAAATTCTCCTAGTCAAAGGATTAATGAGGCTGGACATCATTAATCCGGATAGACTAACACATGTCATATTCCTTGATTGGATCAGCGGTGGATCTCGAAGCTGTAAATATGAGATATTTAGAATTGACATGTGGATGCTTACTAGCGGTAGTAAGTTCATTGGATGACGCCATGAGATCATCACATGGATATCTTATCTAGTGTCGGTGATAATCTCATCATAGCAATGGTGCAAGTATCCTTAGACTTGAGGTACTCGAGGATATCTTGAATCTTGATTACATACTGACTCCATTCCTTGTTGCCTTCCGAGAGGTAACTCATAGGGTGGTGCTTGGAGTACAACTTGAGGTATTGAAGGTAATTGAGTAGCCAATAAAGGTTCACCACTTACGGATTAGCGAAGAGATACCCGTAGCCTCTTGTCGGGATCATTACTTGTAAATCTCGGCGAGTGAATATGTCATGGAGAGTGTCTTCATGAACATATAGAGTAATGAGTCTAGGGCGAGATCTGTTATCACTGGGCTAGACTCGGTCTAGAGAGTTGACACTTTGACCATGCTCATAACCAAGTGGGGTATAGGATGGTGAAAGGACGAATTGCACGCAGTAATTGTACATGGAAGGTTCGTGATCCGGTTCATGATGAATACATCAAACCGATTACTTTCCGGTCAATTGGGGTCATGATGTGTTGCTAGATACCGCTCATGACTTGCTCAGATTAATTGTTAATCTAAGTGGCCAACATAACCGGAGCCTAAAGTGGTCACACGCTTAAGAGTGTTTGAGAGAATCAGTAAAATAGTAAATGGACGAGTTCCAATTATGGAGAGCATTAGGATTAAATGGATCCCGATGGGATTGGGATATGTCCGATGAGATCGCGACATCAATATTGCTAAGAAAGGTTTAGGAGTCGTTTTCAAAGAAGGGGCCCCGAGAGGGCAGTAGGACCAATTCCCAGGTTGATTGGACCTTAGCAATTATATTCTAATTAATTAATTAAGTAATTAATTAATTAATTATTATATAAATATTAGCCATGTGTGCACGTTGGAACAAGAGAAGAAGATAGGAGAGTTTGACTTTTCAACTTATTATTTAATTCATTAAAGAAAATGAATGGTCATTTGGCTCACACATGTCCTAACCTTATGGAGGCCTTTTAAAGAGTTAAAAGAAACATAAGGAGGCTTTGGCATGTGGGCATCGGCGGTTTTGCTTGCAAGGAGGGAGGAGAAGTTGGAAACTTAAGAGTTAAGTTTCCTTTGGAAAATTGGTTTTCAAATCTTCTTCCTCATGCATTATCGATTTCTCTTCTCCAAGGCAAGGTTTCAACGTGCTCCTCAGCTCTCGAGGGAGAGGTAGGCTCTAGAGGCTTTAATCTGTTTCTAGCTATTCCCGGTCAAAGGGTTTGATCAGGTTAGGTTTCGATCTCTGCGTGGATCACCTTTAGAGATAGTCTCTATTGGCTATTCAGGTTTGAGGTCTTCATACGGATACCTGGATCCTGGGTTCGGGAAGGTCCCGAGAACAAAAAAAAAAAATTTTCCGCTGCCTGTACATGTGATGTACCTCCCGAGATTTTCCTACAGCATAATGCAAGTAGCCATGTCACTGTCCTTTAGATGCTTACGATATGCTTTCTGATCCTCATCAGAAGCATCGACAGCAGCTGCATCTGGAAGTGGAACATCTAGGACGTATCCCAGTTCCTCAGATCTGAGAACAATTCTCAGATTCCTCAACCGATCAAGAAAATTCGGTCCAAAATAGAGAGCGAAAATTCACACTGAAAAACTTCTTCAATCAACCTAAACGCGATAGAGAGAAGGAATGATAGAATAGAAATGTCTGCATGATCATAAGGACTTGCATGATATGCATATGGCTCCCACTAGTTTCCTAAAATCCATAACCCTCTTTACTGAATCCGGAGAAACAAAGTGACATAAAGTCCTAGTGGGTCGATATCAGGCATTGCTAAGAGTGACCTTGGGTTTGCCCAACAAGCCACAACTTAGGTCAATCGGTAGGTATCGGACATACCAATTGCATCATCGATAACCGACATTGAGAATGACCTTGGGTTTGCCCAACAAGCCACCTTATGTCTCGGGAGGTATCAGATATACCAATTACATCTTAGACATAACTATCGATCGGTCTATCAACTTGTTGATGTGTGCACTTACATTGGGTTATCAACTCCTTGATGCGTGTACATCCCAATGTACACTACTCAACTTCGCCTCATCCACGTTGACCTTGAGTTTGCTCAACAAACCAACGCTTCAAATAAAACCGACCCATTAATCCGAAAATCTTATTTTCATGGTTGAACATATCCAGTATAGAGTGAGCTTGGGTTTGCCCAACAACCCGACCTATAAGAACTCGGTTCTTACCATATTAATGGAAGGCGTTAGTTTTCATATGCCGAGGAGGGATTTCGAAACTTCAGACTCTAAGCTTAGGACTATATGGAATGATTTAGGTTTCATTAATCACATTGAATCAATCCTTATAATCATTCATCATCCATCCTGAGCATGCCACAAGTCGACTTACATAGGAATGCAAGTCGTCTTATGCTGCTGCCCATACACAAGTCGCCTTGTATCATAATACAAGTCGCCTTTGTCTTCGCTCCTCAGACAGTAAACTTATCTGATATAAGTCGCCTTATGCACTACTCAGCGCACAAGTCGCCTTGTACATCGCAAAGTCGACTTATGACAGATTTCTGAACAAGTCGCCTTATACTCCAAATAAGTCGACTTGTCCAATGAAATTGCTATAATCTCTAATCGCTAATTCTTCAATCCATGCAATTCAATTCACAACACCTAGATACCTAAGGTAATATCGATAAATTTGATGTATCGATGAACAATTCATTGAACCATGAAAGCCTTAAATAAATAAACTATATGAAAAGCTTGAAATGAGTCAAAACTCATTAATTTCAAACAATTTAGGAACACCCAAATTATCATCCTAAGCATCTCTAGCTAGCACATACATTATCAAATTTACTTCAGCACATGCCATAAAAAATATGACGGTCAAAACAAACAAGATAATGCAATATACTAACGAGGCGCTAATGTGATCAATTAGGCATCCGAAAATTCTAGGATAAACAACTTGAAGAAATTCAGTTTGGAAATCATACTACATCAAAATAACACATTTTTAATCACATTAAAAATGGTGCAAGGCATTGGAACTGAAAAAGCACACTCAATCAAGCCAAGCAAAACAGTCCCAACAATTTTTCACAAAACTGTCCAGTTCCGTACATTGCTCGAAATGATCAATGAAACAATTTCAATAAATTCTGAGAAACTTGAATAGGTTAGTACATGTTCAGAACATGATACCTGAATTTTTTCAGGAATTATAGCCATCAAAAACTCAGTCAACCTAAATAACAAAACCGATTCAAAATCTGTGTTCATCAGCACAGCAATTCCCAACAGAATAAAATAAAATCGAAAATAAATATCCAATCACCTAGAAATCCTATTTCCATGCTCATAGACATTCACCAACATCTTAGAGACACGTAGATAAAGGAAAATCCGAAAAACCATTTTTCTAGAATTTATTCTCGATTTTATACTCATGCCTGTTCCAGAATCGTTTCACAAAACAGCATCTGTAACCTTAGGGAATTAATTAGCAAAACTATATCAAATCAAATTAATAAATTCTGAAAATTCATAAACATATTCTCTAACATTTTATGAACAATCCTGGGCAGAAAAATTTCGAAAAACATATCACAATATAAATTCGAAATCTGAACAGATAGCATGCATGAACAGAAAATTCCATTAAGGTTTCTGATCTCGCTTAGGTTATAGCTGCATACACGATACCAGACGCTCTGATACCACTGTAGGAAAATCCCGGGAGGTACATCACATGTACCGGCAGCGGAAAACAAAAATTTTTGTTCCCGGGACTTTCCCGAAACCCAGGATCCAGGTGTCGGTATGAAGACATCAACCTAAATAGCCAAAAGAGACTATCTCTAAAGGTGATCCACGTAGAGATCAGAAAACCTAACCGGGACAAACCCCTTTGACCCGGGAATAGCTAGAACAGATTAAAGCCTGCTAGAGCCTACCTCTGTCCTGGAGAGCTTGGATCAACGTTGAAAAGAAAGAAAACTTGGAGAGGAAGCTTTGGTGATCGATGAAGAACATTAGGATTTCTCAAATCCTTTTCCAATGCTCACGACCATTCCATCTTTTCACTTGCTTTTTACCTTAGATATCTTTTAACACTTAAAAGACATATTAAAAGCTAATGGTGGATGAGTGTCCACGTTAGCCTATATAGATATATATATATATAAAAGTTTAAGATGACAAGGCTTCTCCTTTGGCTTCCACGTGCATGCATATATATATATATTAATTAATTAATTATTTAATTAATTAATCATATATATATATGTATATATATATTGTTGAAGTGGTCCAGTCACACTGGGGTCGGTCCTACCGACCTACCGGGCTCCGGTACCGAAACAGCCCCGGAAACCTTTCTTAGCAATATTGATGTCGCGATCTCATCGGGACATATCCCAATCTCATCGGGATCCATTTAATCCTAATGCTCTCCATAATTGGAACTCTGTCCAATTACTATTTTACAGATTCTCTGAGTCATTCTTATGCGTGTGACCCTTTAGGCTCCCGGTTATGTTGGCCACTTAGATTAACAATTAATCGAGCAAGTCGTGAAAGCGGCGTCTAGCAACACATCATGACCCCGATTGATAGGAAAGTAATCGGTTTGATGAATTCATCACGAACGGATCACGAACCCTTCCATAGACAATTACCGTGCAATTCGTCCTTTCACCATCCTATACCCCACTTGGTTATGAGTATGGTCAAAGTGTCAACTCTCACTAGACTAAGTCTAGCCCAAGTGATAACAGTTCTCGTCCTGGGACTCATTACTCTATATGTCAATGAAGACACTCTTCATGACATATATGCCGCTTGACCTTAGTAATGATCGACAAGAGCCCATGGGTATCTCTTCGCTAATCCGAAGTGGTGAATCCTTTATTGGCTACTCAATTATCTTGAATACCTCAAGTCGCACTCCAAGCACCACCCTATGAGTTACCTCCGAAGGCAACAAGGAATGGAGTCAAAGCACAGGATCAGTATCCAAGATATCCTTGAGTACCTCAAGTCTAAGGATACTTGCACCATTGCTATGATGAGATTATCACTGACACTTAGATAAGATATCCATGTGATGATCTCATGGCAGGTCATCCAATGAACTTACTACCGCTAGTAAGCATCCACATGTCAATTCTAAATATCTCATATTTACGGTTTCGAGATCCACCGCTGATCCAATCAAGGAATATGGCATGTACTAGTCTATTCGGATTAATGATGTCGGTCTCATTAATCCTATGACTAGGAAGAATTTGAATCTTGACATAATTGCACATGATAGGAATCTCGTGAGTATGAGCACATCATAATTTCCTTCATGCTATGTCATATATCATGGACTTCATTAATTTGATTAAAGATCAAATCAATTCATAAACAATGTTTATGAATATCAAATTAATGAATAATGCCTTTTCTTTATTTATTCATAAAGTCCGCACTTTACGACTTTGAATAAAAGCGCTAAAAGGGATTGCCTTTAGGGCACAATATAAACAGTACCGTCCTTGCATAAGTCGACTTACCCCATGTACAAGTCGACTTATCGGTACTGAATACGTGTAAGTCGACTTACCCCATGTACAAGTCGACTTGCACTTACAGTTAGAAGATTATTGGATATAAGAAAAACAGATGTGAAAGTGATTCATACATTTTGGGGGTTACCGTGTATTTCCTTGCCACAAATAAATAATTATGACGGTGTCCAGAAGTCTATCACGTATGAATTGAAACGTCAATCTCTGTTTTGGTCTACTTCCGCAACATGCTATTGGCAGTGTTTGACATTATTATAGCGGCTAGAAGATTGTACCTATTAATTGAAAACTCAATCTACGTGACAGAAAAAATCTATGCAGACGGAACCTATTGAAAAGCATATTAAGTCAAAATGACTTGACATATATGATTTTAATGAATAACAGACGAACAAAAACAGACGAAGTACAAAAACAAACGAAGTAGAAAAACAGACGAAGAATGCGAAAGCATAAATAATATGTTGACTTCGACTCTTATTTATAACCTTCGTGTTCACTATTTATAACCTTCATGTTCAATCGCTTCTTGATCTTGCTTGAACCTTGAAACAGCAGTTATTTAGTTAAGTTCATCTTTTGCTTTTGCTACGCCGCTTTTGCTTTAAATGCGCTTTTCAACTTTCTGCTTTTTCTTCTTTCGTCTACTTGTCACATTTTATGCGCTTTTCAAGTTCACGTAAATATGAATTTATTGTCCTAAACATATTGGCCTTTGGTTTTGATTTTATGATATATTTAACCATGTCGAGATTTGGTCTGATTTTCTTGAACCGTTCTTCACTTAATGGTTTAGCGAAGATGT
Organism: Erythroxylum novogranatense; assembly: GCA_029891385.1. NCBI lineage: Eukaryota > Viridiplantae > Streptophyta > Magnoliopsida > Malpighiales > Erythroxylaceae > Erythroxylum > Erythroxylum novogranatense. The sequence goes on from CM057228.1 coordinate 23,396,348, forward strand.
CCACCCATTGATACTCTGTTTCAAGAAACTGTCCATTTCTGAAAATACATTACAAATGCATGACTTAATGGAAGAAATGGGAAAGGAAGTTGTACGTCAAGAATTTAGATATCCCAATACACGTAGTAGATTATGGGATCCAAAAGATGTCTTTAAAGTACTTGCAGAGGACAAGGTAAAATTAGTCACTTACTTTCTATATGAGATTTTTAAGTTGTGTATTGATATTATCTTAAGAAAAATATATATTGCAAAACTTTGAACTTATGGTTTTCAAATAAGGATATTTTAAACATAGTTTCAATTATTATAATATAATTTTGAAAATCATTTTAATTTTCTTTTTTACTAAAAAAAATCTTATTGTTATTTCTTAGGGAGCGGAAGCAACGGAAAGCATAAGGTTGGATATGTCCAAAATACAGGAGATAGATTTAAATGCAGAAGTCGATATATGGCCATGGTTATTCGTTAGGGGATGTAGCCTTGTTCAAGTTCAATTTAGATGACCATGCAAGTACAGAAATCCTGAAGTGCGACATCACTCCATTATATTCCTAATATCAGGATCAATTCTATTAAGCATTCGAGTTTCCTACTCCAGTGTCCATTATGTTTTATAGCAAATTTGATGTAGTTCGTCAAAGCTCGTTACTTCTCTGACAAGGAAATTGAACTTCCATCTGCTTTTGTGCTTCGTCTGTTTTTGTTCGTATAAATGCCTTTTAAATGCATCTTTATGTCTTAAATCGACTTTTGTATTCTCCGTCTGTATTGTTAACTTCGCCTACTTTTTCAACTCCGTTTATATTTTTAACTTTGTCTACTTTTTCAAGTCCGTCTATATTTATAACTTTGTCTACTTTTTCAACTCCATCTATTTTTAACTTCGTCTACTTTCTCAACTCCAAATCATTTTTCTTCTTCGCTCATCTTTTCAACTTCGTCTATTAGAGGTGAGGAAAAGCAGACGATGGAAAGCAAACTAAAGCAAATCACCTCCGAATTAAGAAGCGAGACGATAGAAGAAGCAAATCACCTCCCAATTAAGAAGCGAGACGATAGAAGTGAAACGATCAAAGTCAGATATTGAAAAGTGAAAAGTGAAAAGCAGACTGAAGTAAGACATAAAGCAGAAAAAGTTAGAGCAAGTGAAACTAAGACATAAAACTTTACAAAGCGATATGTCACATTCTTGAAAAATAGCATGAAGTGATATGTGCAGTTACTATATTATTCAAATCTGCACTACGCCTTCTAAAACTTTACAAAGCTGTAGGCTTCGTAGCTATATGGACAGAGACTGACGATGAAACCTCTGCTTTGACAAAGGAGTTCCTTTCTGACATGAGAAAAATATATGTACAAGGAAAGAGGATGCTAGCAATTTATGATAAATCTCCTCATATCCAAGTCTGCACTACGCCTTCTTTGTTTGAGGCACTCTTTTTCAGAAGTCTCTACTCATATCCAAGTCTGTTTCTTTGTTGCACGCATCCATCTTCAGATTAAAGTAGATGAAACCTCTGCTTTGACAGAGAAGTTCCTTTCTGACATGAGAAAAATATATGTACAAGGAAAGAGAATGCTGGTGGTGAAGTAACAGCTTTGCAATTTATGATAAATCTCCTCATATACAAGTCTGCACTACGCCTTCTTTGTTTGAGGCACTCTTTTTCAGAAGTCTCTGCTCATATCCAAGTCTGCACTACGCCTTCTTTGTTGGTAGATGAAACCTCTGCTTTGACAGAGGAGTTCCTTTCTGACATGAGAAAAATATATGTACAAGGAAAGAGGATGCTGGTGGTGAAGTAACAGCTTTGCAATTTATGATAAATCTCCTCATATCCAAGCCTACACTACGCCTTCTTTGTTTGAGGCACTCTTTTTCAGAAGTCTCGACTACGTCTTCTGTATTCGTGCGATGGCAACATGATAAATCTCCTCATATCCAAGTCTGTTGTAGGCCAATAACAACAGTGGACAGCAACAACAGTCGACGACAACAACAACGAAACTCGGAAAACATCTGTACACACCAAAACAAAAAAAGCTTAAAGAAGATTTACAAGTAAAGAACAACTGGAAACCGAGACGATGAGATTGCAACATCCGACGTCCAGTTAGTGAACAACCTTATGCTAGGTTCACGTCGAAACCACCGATACTCTGTCGACACCAACAACAGCTACGACAACCACAGCTGGAATGAAAAAAGCAGAGGAAGGCAAGGGCGGAGAGGAAAAACAAAGACAGAGAAAAGAGACAACATGGATCTATTCCGCGCTCTTTAAGTAGTCAGGAGACAACATGGATCTATTCCGCGCTCTTTAAGTAGTCACAAGCGCGGCCGCCTGACAAACTATTGCATCAAACAAAAGATTAGGTTAGAAGATTGCGTGCATATCACGCTTATCTGGGTGGTCAGAAAACTGCGTGTATATCGCGCGAAGACACAAAATTCAATAAACAGAACGAAAGAAAAAGAAAGAATATAAGCCGCTGGATTAAATGGACGATAGGGATCTATTATGCGGTCGTCCATCCGGTCACTCTTAGTATATATACTTAATTATAATAGCAAGCCAACAGCAGCAAAGTCAACACAAATTTGATAAAAATCAACCCTACCACCTTCTTCTCTTTTGCTAAATCTTCAATAAATACCTTCATTCTCTTAATTTCCTCCTCAATTTCCTTTCTCCTTATTTCCTCGTTAGACTTCAACCTAGCAATAACGTCTTCATCCACAAAAAGAGTCACTTGTCATACAAACTTTTTCTTTTTTATTTTTAGCTTCATTCTTCAACCAAATTTAATTTCTCAATCTTTGTATTACACCTCGAGCCATCTCTCGAAGTAGAACATCACACTATATAAAAAAGTTGCAATTTTTAATGATATAATATATAGGAAACAAATTGGGTCAGCTAGGTACTTGACATAATTGTAGAACTTTCTCCTTAGATTTTGTTTGCTTCATAATGTCCTAGCAATTGTATTTAACCCACATAAAAAGTGTATATTAATAGTAGTATTTATTCTAGATGTCCTATAGTTTGTTGACTTCATGTATAAGATTATCACTCCTTATTTGTTTAATTGTAATATGATGAAAAATTAGATAATTAATTATGAATACTTTGTAACTATTCTAGCTCGATAATATTTATTTAGGAGCATATGACACTTACATTTAAGTATTCTATTCAAATAAGCAAATAAAGCAAACATGCATATTAAACAACTCAAACAACATTACCTTATCTTCTCACCATTCTTTAATTGTAATTTGCATTTTTGTTGCATATATATAGGAATAACCATTCCTAAAGTGTTCAACTTTTGAGATATTTTTATTAAGTGCCAAAGCCTTTAAGATTTTCAATTGAATGATTAACCTATTTAAACCTTAATAGTTCAGTTCAAAATGCTAGTTTTGTTAGTAATTTATTAATTTGGCTAATGAAATATTTGTTTTTCATGAAATGTAGATGTCCATTGGCTATGATTAGACTAGAGTAGAGAGAAATTTTTAGATGTACATTTACATATCATGAATAACAAAAATTTTGTTAGTCAAATCAGAAAATTATTAATAAAACAAACATTTTGAATTGAACTAGTCAGATTTTAAAAACTGGTCATTCAATTGAAAATTTTAAAAGAATGAGTATTAAATTAAAAAAATCTTAAAAGATTCAGCAAGTTGGGATTTGCTATCCCCATATATACACTGTAATTTCCGTGTTTTCCAGCTTAAATGAGAAAGGCATAAGTATATGGGTACATATCAAAGAGAATAAGGCATCTTTACAAAGAACTAAACTGATACGAGATACTAAAAATTAAAAAACATCGTATGACTTCCTCAAAATTAGTAAAGTTAGTAAAGAAATGAAATGAGGTTGGTAGGTTTAGGGAGTTTATCCTAAAATGAGTTTGAGAATGTGAGTTTATAATTATATTGCACACTTTACCTCATTTTAAAATAAAATCAAGTTTAACACCAATGTTTGCTAAAAATGATCCACCAGAACAAAAGTAGAACAATACTTTTTCTACTCGGTTTAAGAGATATTTCTTAGTGTTTGTTAATATTAAGAACCATTCTTGTTCAAGAAAATCATGTAAATTTATTTATATTAAAATGAAAACGTTAACGTATCTTTGTAGTAATAATAATTTTATCTATATAATTGATATTCTCAGTAAATTACTTAAAAATATCATATGTGGTAGAATTTGCACTGACTTATTTTAAAAATAATATTAAAAGTATATAAATTGATTTGATTTTTGAATCCTTTTCTCCTAATTAATTTATAGATTGGATTGATATATGTTAAAAATATCCATCCAATAATGATAGATAAGTTCGATTGATATAATTAAGTTACTAATCTTATTTTTATATATAAGATTTAGATGGAGAAATTCACAAGAATTAAAGATAATGATTTGATGACTTTTATTCACCAAGCCAGCAGCTCCGTTGTAGTCTAGTTGGTTAGGATACTCGGCTCTCACCCGAGAGACCCGGGTTCAAGTCCCGGCAACGGAAATATCCTTTTGAACCCCCGGTTCATTGAAACGACATCGCATTGGGTCCGTATCTAATGTATCTATACATTGACTGATATGGACGTCCTACCAGTGTGAACGGCTCATCTTCGACAATAGCAAATTAAAAAAAAAGAACCAAGTCTCAGTTCTCGTTGTCTCATTTCAAATAAGCGGAGGGTTTAGAGTGGCTTCTACCTGCCACCCAGCCCAAGCCAAGTAGATTACTTTTCTAATATCACTACTTTCACCAGGTGAGGTTTCATCTTCCTATGCTTTAAATTTCCAAGTTTGTTATTGGATTGATTTTATCTCTTTTTCTTTTGATCCTTTTCCTTTTCCTTTCTTTCTTTCCTAAAGTTCTTGCAAGTTCGTAACTTTTTGAGATTATGATGTGGATGTACTGTAATTTAGCTCTTATGTCTGCCTTTAAATTGGGTTGCACAATGGGAATCTTCAAGTTCGACAGCATTAGTACCTAAATGTGTCTGATTATGCTTAGTGTAAGGATGGATTTTCTTTTCTTGAAGATGTAATATTTGATTTGTTCCCTCTACTATGTAATGTGGAGAACAGAAATTAAGGAAACTATAGCTGTAGCATAGTGTATAGCTGCTACTAAAGATTAAAGAGAAAATGGCAGTAATGAAATGATGAGAGTCTATTGCTCTGTCTTATTCATTGCAGTCTGTACAAAGAGATTTAAATACAGAAAAGATATATGCAGTAAGTTACGTAACAGAAGAAGTTACAGATGAACAGTGATTAGTTGCGGTGAAAAGGACGTAGATGAAGATTAGTCCTTAATATGCCCCCGCAAGAGCATGTCTCCATCAAAGACATGCATCTTGTGTCGTAGTGTGGCGTGTCATCGAGAAGGTAGGGGCTTGGTAAGAGCATCTGCTAGCTGATCATGGGTCGAAATATGAGCTACTGTCAATTTTCCTGCTTGAACAAGTTGACAGACAAAATGATAATCCAAGGCAATATGCTTCATTCGAGTATGAAAAACTGGGTTTCTGCATAAGTACGTTGCTCCAAGATTGTCACAGAAAAGAACCGGGGATCCTTTAAATGGAATATGAAGCTCAGATAATAAGTTTTGCAACCATTGAAGCTCGGCTACTGTAGTTGCAAGAGATCGATACTCTGCTTTAGTGGAGGAACACGCAATTGTGCGTTGTCGTTTGGAATGCCATGAGACAGGATTTCTACCGAAAAAGATAAGGTAGGCCGAAGTGGAGGTTCTGCCGTCACTGTTGCCAGCCCAGTCGGCATCACTGTACGCTTGAAGAGGGGACGGAAGTGCACCAAACACTTGAAGAGCTAATTGTTTCGGCTTATGAAGTTGTAAACCAAACTGTATGGTACCTTTGAGATAGCGATAAACCCGTTTAACTTGTTGCAAGTGAGTAACGGTGGGAGCATGCATGAACTAGGCAAGTTTATTCACCGAAAAAACCACATCTGATCTTGTATGAGTTAAGTACTGGAGGGACCCAACCATTTGCTTATAAAGTGAGACATCTGTAGCCGCAGTGCCATCGTCAAGGCGCAGTGGTGTAGAAAGACATAAGGGGGTTGAAGTTGGTTTGGCATCAGACATACCAAAACGGTCCAGAATATCTCTAATGTATTTATGTTGTGACAGAAACAAGCCAGTAGAAGTAGGAATAATTTCAATCCCCAAAAAATACGACAGAAATCCCAGTTGTTTTAACGAAAACTTCTTTGACAACTCAGTAATGAACTGGGCTAAGAACTGCGAAGAACTACCGGTGAGTAAGAGATCATCCACATAAACCAAAAAATAGGCAACAATACCATTATCATTATAAATAAATAATGATGGATCACTGAGACTGTGACGAAAGCCAAAGGAGAGGATGAAAGTCTTCAGGGAGTCGTACCAAGCACGAGGAGCCTGACGAAGTCCATAAAGTGCTTTGCGTAATTTACAAACAAGGTTGGGATGATCAGGATGGATAAACCTCGGTGGTTGTTGCATGTAAACATCTTCGGTTAAGGTTCCTTGTAAAAAAGCATTATTCACGTCCATTTGATGAATGGACCAACTGTGAGCAATAGCAATTGTAAATATGATTTTAAGAGTTTGTGGTTTGAGAACAGGGGCAAAGGTTTCATGGAAATCTAAACCTGGCGTTTGTGTAAACCCTTTTGCAACCAATCGCGATTTATATCGTGCCACAGAACCATTTGGGTTCCTCTTGATCCTATACAGCCATTTGTTTCCAACAATATTACTGCCCCGAGGTGCTTGTACAAGATCCCATGTATGATTGTGGATAAGAGCATCAAATTCCTCATTCATCGAGGTCCTCCATAAGGGATCTTTCATAGCCTGCGAAAGACACGTTGGTTCAAGAGGAATGGGTAGGGGATGTTTACTCACCTGATAGATCTTCTTTGGTTTATGAATATTGTTCTTGGCCCTGGTTTGCATTGGGTGTTTGTTGGTGATGGCAGGAACAGTTTCTGAAGGTGGTGCATTAGGATCGGATAATTGAGACAATTCAGTTGATGTAGTCAAGGCGTCAGTGGACAAGGGTGGCACTGATACAGCATCAACCGTGATATGGTGAGAAAGATTATAGTTCCTTTCCAAAGGAGCAGTCGGTAGTTGCGTAGGAACTGCGTTATTGGGAGCTGATGATGCAAGGGATGATGAGACAGTGTGAGGCAGACGTGAACTGGAGACAGGTAGAGACAGACTCAAGTCAAGAAGTGGAAGGACTGCCCGATCAGAGGCAAGGGAAGAATCAGTGGCAGAAGTTGGGTGAGGAGGGAAGTGACAAGGACGATCATAAGGAAAACAATTATCATGGAATGTGACATGTCGAGAGATGTAGGTTTTATGAGAGATAGGGTCATGATAGAGATAAGCATATTGTGAGGTTGAATATCCTATAAAAATGCAAGGTGCAGATCGTTGTTGTAATTTGTGTTGAGTGTAAGGCCTAAGCCAAGGAAAGCACAAGCAACCAAAGGAATGAAGATGATGATAATTGGGTGGAGATTTATGTAGTAATTCATATGGAGAAGTCATGTTCAAAACTGGTGTAGGTAATCTATTGATCAGGTATACAGCCGTTTGAAAAGCATGAGACCAAAAGGACGATGGTAGTTTGGATTGATGAAGAAGGGCACGACCAGTTTCAACTATATGACGATGGCGCCTTTCAGCTGTGCCATTTAACTTAGGTGTATGAGGAGGATTAGTAAAATGTGTGATTCCATGAGGACCCAAAAAATTCTTAAGAGCAACATATTCGCCACCATTGTCAGTATAAATAGAAGTGATTTTAGTGTTAAAGAAGTTTTCAACAAGAGATTTAAACCTTGTGAAAATGGAAAGCACTTCAGATTTACGTTGAATGGGGTACAACCAAATATATTTGGAAAAAATGATCAACAAACACTACATAATATCGAAAACCATCAATAGATGGGACTGGAGCTGGACCCCAAACATCACTGAATAACAACTGACGAGGACGAGTACTAGATAGATGTTTGTTGGAAAAAGCCAATTTATGACTCTTGGCACAAGCACAAGACACACAAGGATTCGAAAGACTACGACAATTACGAAGAGAAAAACGTTTATTGAGATGTTGAAGAACTGGTGTAGATGGGTGGCCTAAGATGTGATGCCAGTCTCGAATAGAGCAATGGGTAGTAACAAAGGCAGGATGGAGCTTCTTTGGAAAGGAAGTGTAATATAAATCATCAACACAGTGACCCTACATCAGTACCTCCTTGGTTGTGACATCCTTGACCTGAAAGTGAGAAGAGAAGAATTCAACTGAAACATTATTAGTAGCACAAAGCTTAGAGACAGAAAGCAAATTGTGTTTGAGGGTAGGAACATGGAGGACATTAGATAAGGATAAAGACTTAGTTGAAGTAGGAACAATGGTGGTACCAGTGTTGGTGATTGGTAATTCAGTACCATTACCAACTACCAAATGATCAGACCCATCATAAGGAGTTGCAAGGGACAAATTATGAAGATCAGTGGTGATGTGATTAGAAGCATCGGAATCAACAATCCACTTATTAGAATCCTGCTCTCCGGGCTTATGAATATGATAGGCCGAAGGTTGTCTGTTGCTAGGACGTCCATGAAGCTTAAAACAACGACGAGCTGTATGACCTGGCTTCTCACACTATTGGCAGATGATCGAAGAATAACCATCTCTACCACCACGAGCTTTTACTGGAGACACCTGACCATCAGATCCAGAATTTAAACTTGAAGAGCTAGGGCGTCCTCGGTGTTGAGAAGTAGTACTGGGTAGTGACCCATGCTGCATTGGGCGGCGACGATTTCTATTCCAGTTCGATTTATAACCAATTAACGCAATAGCAGGAGTGGAATCAGTACGTCCCTACCGTGACAAGTAAGTCTCATGATCAAGAAGTTTTTCATGAAGTTCTTCAAACGAAATCGGGGCATCTCGGGCCCGTATGGCCGTTGCAATCTCCTTGAAATCAGAACCAATACCATTGAGAACATGTATAACAAGATCGATATCATCAACTGGGCAGCCAATAATAGCTAATTCATCGGCAATATTTTTGAGTTGCCGGAGATAAACAGCCACAGTTTGCTCTCCTTTTTCAAGACAAGTCGTTCTTTCAAAGAAAAAATTTTGGAGCGAGAACTACTCGCGTAAGTTTTTCCAAGCACCTCCCAGGACTGTTTAGATGAGGTTACCGAACCAAGTAAGGCAACAATGTTGTCTGCTACAGAGGAAATAATGGCAGCAATCAAGAGCTGGTCCTGTCTAACCCAGTGAGGATAACCAGGATCAATAATTGGAGGACACGGGAAAGAGCCATCCGTGTATCTCTGTAAGCCGTAGCCAATGAGGAGTGCCGTCATTTGCACTCGCCAGGCCGGAAAGTTGGTTCCATTGAGTTTAATGGACGCAGTATTTAAAACAACCAACGACGAGTTGTTGAATGGTATCATATTTGCAGGACTTGTAATGCCTGAGTTATCTTCTGGAGAAGTCATAATGTGTAGATGGATAAACGAGAGGGAAAAAAAAAATAGAGAGAGACCGCCGTTAGGCTTTGAGAGTCTCTGATACCATAAAGAGAATGGCAGTAATGAAATGATGAGAGTCTGTTGCTTTGTCTTATTCATTGCAATCTGTACAAAGAGATTTAAATACAGAAAAGATATATGCAGTAAGTTACATAACAGAAAGTTGTTACGGCTGAACAGTAAGAAGTTACAGATGAACAGTGATTAGTTGCGGTGAAAGGGACGTAGATGAAGATTAGTCCTTAATAAAGATGAGGCGATTCCATAATCCTGTATTTATGGAGGTCTGCTTATTAAATGTGAACTTCGTACTAGTTTATCATGGTTTTCTAGTTTACTTTTAACAATGGATTTTGAATTTGCAGTTGATAGATGATTATGTTTGGAATTACTGGTTGTCCCTCACTGTGCTATCTCCGGCTGCCTTTGCCTGGTCCCCGGTCGCTTTGCAGGGGAATTCCAGCTTCCGCTGGTGTTGGGAAGCAGAAAATCAAGATTGATTTACGACACACAACTAGGTACTTCTGAATCATCCTTAAGCTGTTATATTTTGTTTTGATGATCATTCACAAAGTGATTGTTTTGTTATTTTGCTATCACCCAAAGTCAATGGACTGATTCCGTCCAAAGATGCAATGCAAAACGGACTTACTCGCTCAAGTGTGCAACGGATGCTTCATATGGTGGAGATATGGCAAATAGTAAACCAGGTAACCATTTCTCTTTGTTGACCTTTTAGCGGTCTATATCTGACTAACAACAAAGATCTTCTACTGTTCTTCTTCTCTTCTTCTTGGGGTGGGGGGAAGATTCAAAATGATTTTCCAAGTAGATCGTATGATTCCTCACGAATACTTTTTCCTTTTGCAAACTGTGAAGTCTTTTTGAATATGAGAAGACTTTCTTGTTGGTTTTAGTTATCTGTTTGACAGATAAAAGATATAGCAAGCGATTCATTCATTCTATTTGTCTGACAGGAGATTATATTTCTGTGACTAGTGTTCTTCCATCTTTGATTTGAGTTGAAGCAACTCTTTAACTTTTGAGAATCATGATAAATGCTAGCAAATTAGGGATAACTGGTCAAGGATTCAATATACATAGTAATTGTGATAAGTTCTGATTTGGAAAGTTCTGCGTAGAAACTATCATTTCAACGTTTTAAATGCTTCAAGAGATTCTGGGTTGAATCTATTGTGAGAAAAGTGGTGTTGACTTTGCAGGGCACTTGTATGATTTCAATGATCAGTTAATTTGCGTACTTGTCATATAGTTGGAACGTGCTAGCAATTGATTATGCTCCTACACTTCGCACACAATTGCTACTTTCATCTGCAAAGAGTAATATTTAGCAAGCAGAGCAGCTTTTGCCCACAAGTTGTTAATAATCAAATAGTAGTTACCTATGTTGACTTTGTGATAAGCCTTTTGTCCTTTGTTTACTAGGTTGCTTATTTTCAAAAAACTGTCAAAAGCTAGCGCCACTAATCTTTGAATCTTTCTCATGCATGTCTGTCCAAGTTCAGTTGTTTTTCCTAGAATCCATGTAAGAGACCCCTACAAACGACTTGGAATAAGCAGGGAGGCTTCTGAAGATGAAATTCAAGCAGCACGGAACTTCCTTGTTCAGCAATATAGCGGGCATAAGCCAAGTTTGGATTCAATTGAGGCGGCCCATGATAAAATAATCATGCAGAAGTTCTATGAGAGGAGGAACCCAAAAATTGATGTCAAGAAAAAATTGAGGGAACTACAACAGTCTCGTTTTGTCCAGGTTATTGTGAGCAGGTTCCAAACCCCCTCCTCAATTGTCACTGTTAAAACATCCCTGGCATTTCTAGTACTTGGAGTTCTCACTATTATATTTCCAACGGAAGAAGGTCCAACTCTTCAGGTAGCGATTTCCTTGTTGGCTACCATATATTTCATCTACGATCGACTGAAAAACAAAATCCGAGCTTTCCTTTATAGGTATGTAGCAATTCAGTCACACCAAAATGCTGAAACTGTTTTTAGTTTCATGCTACTCTATTGTAATATATCAATTTTGCAAAAAACTCTCATTAGTAATTCAGGGTTTATTAAAAACTTCCATCTATATTGCTTTGTTGAAATACTGGAACTATCTTTCTTGTATGATGCAGTGTTGGAGCTTTTATTTTCTCATGGCTGTTGGGGACCTTTTTGATGGTATCAATAATTCCGCCATTGCCATTGGTTAAAGGGCCAAGAAGTTTTGAAGTGACTACTTCATTGTTAACTTACCTACTACTTTGGGTTTCATCTACCTATCTCAAGTAGTTGGAGCTTATTTGTTAAGATCTTGAGATTTTGCATTTATGTAGGCCAGAGCTTCACCAAATCTTTCAACATGTCTTGGAATGTATAGTTTGCTGCATTAAAATTTTGGAAATGAGCCCTCATGTTTTAGTAGGAAAAAGTTAATGGAAGTGGTGGTTACTGTTGTTTAGAGAAGAGATGAAACATTGATTACTTAAGATTATGCGTTGCGTTTGTTGTTTCCTGCATTAATCTTCCTCTTCCAGTTATAGTTGTTGAGGTTCTGGATATTGTAAAGCGTAAACTGCTTTTGAAGCCACAATCATTGTTGTGTACGTGGGCAGGCAACGTGTGCTATATATTTTAGAGGTTTATCAAAATTTGCTCAATCATTGTTGTGTACGTGGGCAGGCAACGTGTGCTATATATTTTAGAGGTTTATCAAAATTTGCTCAATATTGATCAATTACTTAAGGTCACTAAGTGCATCTTGAGAACATGGCATGTCTGATTAAAGATGCAAAGGACAGTAACTTTGAGAATTGATCTATTGCCCTGCTACAGTAACTTTGAGCATTGCTACAGTAACTTTACCACCTGCTTCAGTTCTTTGAGTCGCTTCCGGCCACTAAACCTTCTCCCCTGCGATGCATTCCACCACCCACACTGCCAAAAAATTCGGCTCTTGCTTGGCGAAGAGGCCCTTCTCTTATCGCACAACCGAGTTCGAGCTCCTCCAATTCTGATCTTTGCGATATTGGGTCTTTCCACCCAGGCCACCCAAATCAGTAACTTCACTTGGTCCGAAGACCCCCCAATCGAACTAGAAAAGATGGAGATATTAACCTGGTGCAGGGTCCTCATGGTTTGGGAATTGATCTATCCTCTACCTTCCACAATAAATTGGACACAATTCGGGCACAGGTGATTGTAATCAAGCTGCTGGGAAGAAAGATGGGGTTCAGCTTACTCAGGGATCGTCTCCTCTCCTTGTGGCATCCGACTGGTCCCCTGAAATTTGTGGATTTGGAAAACAATTTTTATTTGGTGAATTTCAAAGAAGAAAGGGACTATATACACACCTTGACGCAGGGTCCATGGATTGTCGCCGGCAATGTGCTATCGGTCCAACTATGGACACCTACATTTCGCCCTTCCTCCGGATGCGTCACCCATGTGGTAGCCTGGGTTCACTTCCCCGGTCTCCCTATCACCCGTTACCATCCTTCCATTCTTCAAGCGCTCGGTAATCTGGTGGGAAAAACAGTGAAGATTGATGAGACAACGCTTCTCACTTCCCGGGGACGCTTCGCGCAGGTGGCAGTCACCCTGGATCTCAGTGTCCCTCTTTGATCGGTTGTGGAGTTGGACGGGGAACTCATTCAGGTTGCGTATGAGGGTCTCCCGCAAATTTGCTTCAGTTGTGGCCGGGTTGGACATGGATCCGAACAATGCTCAAAGCGCTCAGCGACCACGCCTGATGCAGGGACCTCCTCCGATGTACCCCCACCTCCAGCGGTCGTCGATTCCGCATGCGCTCCCTCGACCAGTCCTCCACCGGCACTTATGGCCCCTGGATGCAGGTGACACGTCAGACTCGGCGGCCCCCTCCACCTACGACTGGCTTTCGACGAGAAAGCCCGGCCCAGGGGAGATCCGATGGTCATTGTGGTTCGAGTTTCATAAAGATATGACAAGTTGAGCCACAAATTAGAATGTGTTATAAAAGATAGAAATAATATGGTGTACCACTAATTGTAGATGCATCATTTAATAGTTAGTGTACATATGGATTGGTTTGGTTTTACCTAACACAAGAATGAAGTAAGTGGTTATTGGTTTGGTTTTACCTAACACAATAACACATATGGAGTAGGTGGTCACATGTGTATTAGGTGTTTGAAATGTACTATAAATAGAAGGTTTGATGTAAGAGAGATAGAAGGTATGAACTTATAAGAATAAATCTTCTCTCCCAAATACTCTGAAATTATAATTCTGGTTTTATAACACGTTATCAGCACGAAGCTCTCATTTCTAAAATTCGGCTTATCAACATCAAGCAATCGTAAGGTTCTTCCGTCTACCTACATTGTACAAACGTTCTTCGGTTTACGTACATCAAACAAACGTAAGTTCTTCCGTTTATTTATCCTACTTACGATGTTGTTAAAATAAAGTTCTTCCTTTTATCTACATTAATTCTACTTATGATATGATGAAAACAAATTATAGACGACTCACTATTTTACCTTCTTTTAATAATGAGAATTTATTACCACCTCTAAATATTTAATTTATTGTATAGTATACATCATCGATGTTTAAAAAATATATAACGGCTATATATATAACGGTAAAATATATATATATATATAACGGTAAAATTATAACGGCTAGTTAACGGTAAAAAAAAAATTATTTCTATAAATAAATACCACTCCTACATAATTTACTTCATCCCTACATACTATTTCTTACCTCAAAATTCTTACAAAAATTTTCAAATGTTGTCCGCTATATCATTTTTTTGTATAATTATTATCATTATATATCTTTGTTTCATTCTTAGTGTAGAGCTAAATGATTCAAATCACACATTTTTTCTCTTAGTAATAGCATTTATTATGATCCCTATGTTGCTTCTTGGCATAGCATTTGAGCATGGCATGTAATTTATTTAATGTAATATCGATTTGAATACATGTATTAATTATTTCTCTCTAAATAGTTGCCAACATGTCCAATCTTGCCAAAATTGAATTCGTTGCTCTTGATGTTGCGGGTCATAATTATATGTCGTGGATGATTGATGTTGAAATGCATCTTGAATCAATGGATCTTTTAGATACCATTAAAGAAAATAATCTGACATCAAAACAAAATAAAGCCAAAGCGATGATCTTCATTCGTCGTCATCTTGATGAGGATTAAAAGAGAATACCTCACTGATTAAAGATCTAAGTCATTTGTGGAAAAATTTACAAGAAAGATATGACCATCAAAAGGAAGTTTTACTTGAAGCTACCGTGATGAATGGAGCGCTTTACGCTTCCAATATTTTAAAAAGGTCAATTAGTATAACTCAGCTATGTTTAGAATTGTCTCACAACTAAAATTTTGTGGGGCAAACAATCACTGAGGAAGATATGTTAGAAGAAACATACTCCACCTTCCATGCATCGAATGTAACCTTGCAACAACAATATCGAGTGCGCGGATTCAAAAAATACTCTGACCTGATTTCATGCCTTCTTATAGCCGAGAAGAATAATGAACTTTTGATGAAAAATCATCAATCCCGCCCTACTGGCACGACAGCATTTTCAGAAGCAAATATTGCAATTCGAAATGAAAATGAAAGAAAAAATCATCATGGGCCTAGTCGTGGTCGCGGTCGCGGTCGTGGCCGTGGTCGTAACTACATTCGTGGTCGTAGTCGTGGACGTGGCCGAGGAAGTTATCCATATAACTCTCTTCAAAGAAATACGAGCCACCACAATAACAAGCACTATATTAATGATGTTCATGGAAGTTTTTATAGGACTTCAGGAGATTCTTGCCTGAGATGTGGTACAAAAGGACATTGGGCTAAAGTTTGTCGAGTTCTGAACATCTATGTCGATTATACAAAGCATCCTTAAAAGGAAAGAAAATGAAATGAATTTTCTTGAACAACACCCTTTAGGTGATTCAATGACCTTGGTATTTTGATTTTGATTTCATTGAGAATCATAATCCTTGAGATGACTCTACATATCTGAATGCTTGATTTTCTTGATGATTTTGTGGATCGAGGGCATTGTTGGTGGCGTAGTAATGGAAATTAAAATAATGTACTTATGTTTGTGTTAAGTATTATTATGCTTATTATGTCACTCGTTTCAATTGCTTGTTATGTTACTAGTTTCAATTACAATATTGTAATATTTTTTAAGTTAACATAACATCTCTTTCTCTTTATTCTGCGCAATTTTCTCATTAGATTATTTATTTTATGCGAAGTTTTGATACGGATCGATTACGTAAGAGGAGCAAAAATAATGCTAATTTATGCATACCGGATAGTGGCACAACGCACACTATCACGAAAGATAAGAGGTTCTTTCGTAATTAAAACCAACAAAAACAATTGTGAACACAATATCGAGTCCTACTGAGACTTGATTGAAGGAATTAGCGAGGCAAATTTCACATTATCAAATAACACAAAGTTCTCGATACATGATGCCTTATTTGCGCTTAAAGTCTAAAAGAAATTTGTTGAGTTTTAATGATATATATTCTCATAAATATGATACTCAATGCGGAACTGAGGGAAATATGAAATATATGTATCTTACAACCTGTCAATCAGGAAAGATAAACATATTGGAAAAACTACCAATGCTCCCTACTGGATTACATTATACATATATAAATGTGATTGAATCTAATATGATAGTTAAAGCAAAACACATTGATCCTTCAATAATCTCTATTTGGCATGATCGTCTGGGTCATCCAGGATCAACAATGATGCGAAAAATAATTGAGAATACACATGGACATCCATTGAGTAACAAAATGATTACTCAAATAAATAAGAGTCTATGTACATCTTGTTCTCTTGGAAAATTGATCATAAGGCCATCACCAGCTAAAATAAAATTTGAATCACCTGCTTTTCTTGCGCGTATTCAAGGTGATATATGTGGACTCATTCATCCACCATGTGGACCATTTCGATATTTTATGGTATTGATAGATGTCTCCAGCAGATGGTCCCACGTTTGTCTACTATCAACTCGTAATATGACATTTACAAGATTTCTTGCACAAATTATTAAATTACGAGCACAATTTCCTGACTATACAATAAAGAAAGTCAGACTCGATAATGCTGGTGAATTCACATCCCAAACTTTCAATGACTATTGTATGTCAACTGGGATTATGGTTGAGCATCCTGTTGCTCATGTACATACTCAAAATGGTTTAGCTGAATCTTTAATTAAACACCTTCAGCTTATTGCTAGACCATTGATGATGAGAACAAAGCTTCCAATTTTCGTATGGGATCATGCAATTTTATATGCTGAGGCATTAATTAGCATCCGACCAAGTGCATATCATACATACTCCTCACTACAACTTGCATTTGGTCAAGAACCAGATATCTCCCATTTGAGGATTTTTGGTTGTGCAGTATATGTGCCTATTGCACCACTACAACGTAGTAAAATGGGACCTCAAAGAAGATTAGGGATATATGTCGGCTATGAAAGTACATCTATTATTAGATATCTTAAACCTCAAACGGGTGATATGTTTACAACACATTTTGCTAATTGTCATTTTGATGAAAATACTTTTCCGACATTAAGGGGAGATAATAAACAGCTGATGAAAGAAATTACACGGTGCGAACCATCATTATTTTATCTTGATCAACGCACAAAACAATGCGAAACAGAAGTGCAAAGAATTGTGCATTTGCAAAGAATTGCAAATCAATTACCAGATGCTTTCACAGATACAAAAAGAGTGACTAAATCATTTATACCAACTGTAAATGCTCCTGCTCGGATTGAAATCCCAAAAGGACAATCTGAGAAAATGATCACTCATGAATCTACAGCACGCATGAAGCGTGGTAGACCAATCGGTTTCAAAGATAAAAATTCTCGAAAAGGAAAAGGAGCAAATGCGATTAATGACCCCAATATAGATAAAAGTGTTCCGTTAGAAACACAAGATGAGGATATTGTCCCAGAAGAGACACAAACTGAGATTAATCAGGAAATCTCAATTAATTATATTCACACAAAAGAATTATGGAACTGAAATGATATGAAAGAGATTGATAAAATATTTTTTTATGCTATAGCATGTGATATCATCAATGAAAATAAAGATCCTGAACCAAGATCTATCATTGAATGTCAAAATAAACATGATTGGGTTCAATGGAAAGATACTATTGAAGCTGAATTAAATTCTCTTAACAAGCGTAAAGTGTTTGGACCTATTGTCCTTACACCCCAAAGTGTAAAACCTATAGGTTACAAATGGGTTTTTGTTCGAAAACGAAATGAGAAAAATGAGATTGTGAGATACAAAGCTTGACTTGTTGCCTGAGTTTTCTCAAAGACCGGAATTGACAATGAACAAATATACTCTCTGTTATGGATACAATTACGTTTAGATATTTAATCGACAACAGTTCTTCAAAAGCTGGAAATCGTCTTATGGATGTTATTACTGACTTACACATGCGGATCACTTGATAGTGATATTTACATGAAAATCCTGAAGGATTCAAAATGCTGCGACATTAAAATCACAACCAAATGAAAAGTATTCGATCAAATTGCAAAGATCTTTATATGGACTAAAGCAATCTGGACGCATGTGGTACAATCGTCTAAGCGAGTATCTATTAAAGAAAGGATATGTAAATAGTCCTATTTGCCCTTGCGTTTTTATAAAGAAAACAACATCCGGATATGTGATTATCGCTGTCTATGTTGACGATTTAAATATCATTGGTACTACTAAAGAAATCCAAGAAACAGTGGTGTACTTAAAGAAGGAATTTGAAATGAAAAATCTTGGAAAAACTAAATATTGTCTTGGTTTGCAAATTGAACATAGACCAAGCGGAATATTTGTGCATCAATCGACATATACAGAAAAGGTATTGAGGCGTTTTAATATGGATAAAGCAACTCCGTTAAGTACACCAATGGTTGGTAGATCGCTTAATGTTGAGAAGGATCCATTTTGCCCTTGCGAAGAAAACGAAAAAGTTCTTAATTCTGAAACACCATATCTGAGTGCGATAGGAGCTCTCATGTATCTTGCTAATTGTACTAGACCTGATATAGCTTTTGTTGTTAATCTACTAGCAAGATTTAGTTCATCTCCTACGAAAAGGCACTGGAATGGAATTAAACATCTATTCCGTTATCTTGAGGTACAATTGATTTGGGGTTATTTTACACTAAAAATGCAAAACAAGTTTTGGTTGGTTATGCAGATGTAGGTTACTTATCAGATCCGCATAAAGCCAGATCCCAAACTGGTTATGTATTTACGTATGGAGGCACTGCAATTTCTTGGCGTTCACATAAACAAACACTTATTGCTACTTCTTCAAATCATGTTGAAATCATTGCACTTCATGAAGCAAGCCGAGAATGTGTATGGTTAAGGTCAATGACGCACCACATTTTAACAACTTGTGGCTTATCGACCAATAAAGAACCAACAATCATATTTGAAGACAATGCAGCATGTATCGCTCAAATAAATGAGGGTTATATCAAAAGTGATAGAATCAAACATATCCCTCCGAAATTTTTCCAATTCACCCAAGATCTCGACAAGAGCAAAGAAATCAACATCCAAGTATATTCAATCAAGCAACAATCTTGCGGATCTTTTCACAAAGCACTTCCTACTATACCTTTCGGGAAGCATGTCCACGAGATTGGAATCGACATCTAAGAAATTTATGAGGAATAGCTCATTGTGTTCAATGAGGGAGCTTCTGTGATTGTCTCTTTTTCCTTATCATGGTTTTTATCCCATTGGGTTTTTCTTGATAAGGTTTTTAACGAGCAACACCAAATGCATTTAAAGGCGGAGAAGAGACAATTATATGGCACACCAGGGAGTGTTATAAAAGATAGAAATAATATAGTGTACCACTAATTGTAGATGCAACATTTAATAGTTAGTGTACATATGGATTGGTTTGGTTTTACCTAACACAAGAATGAAGTAGGTGGTTATTGATTTAGTTTTACCTAACACAATAACACATATGGAATAGGTGGTCACATGTATATTAGATGTTTAAAATGTACTATAAATAGAAGGTTTAATGTAAGAGAGATAGAAGGTGTGAACTTATAAGAATAAGTCTTCTCTCCCAAATACTCTAAAATTGTAATTCTAATTTTATAACATAATGAAGGTAAATTTCTTTGTTGTACTACCAAATTTAGTTAACTCACCCGTTGGCCATTGCACTGCAGAGTGTACAATGTAAATTGAGTTTAGTTCCTAAGGTTAAGCAAAAGAACTGCACATCTCCCTGTCTAGCGTAAGTAGGAAAGCAGAAGTTTCAACAGGTTCATTACGTATTCCTTCAGATCTTATAAAGGTTATTGGTGCATACTACCGAGATGTGATTAATGAATTTCACATTAATTCATATGGACCCTTACATTACATGAACAGATAGTCACCGGGGTAAGGAGTTCTTGTAGAAGTAATAAATTGACAATAGCCTATTACATTTTCTAATATAAAATCAGTCATTCACATAATCTTAATGATTTGAGTTGAGAAAAATTGTAATAATCGGGTCTAGTTCCTTTTTACCAACATCATATAGATAGATAACCTTGCAGAAGCTGTGCAACACGAGTGAAGTGCTGTTGCCAAATATTAATGTAATTGCGTATACATTTCTGTCCCAAGGTGGCAAGGTTACAAGGAATGGCAGCTCATCGTGGGAAATTGTTTTCACAGAGGAGCAACTAAGCACCTATTGAGAAGGCAGTACATAAAACCAACATCAGTTATTATTTCATTTCTGGTATCAAACAGAATCACTTGTAGCTCCTACCACCAGCCTGACACTCGGATAGCCAGAAGTCTATATGTTTTATCATTTGCTGCCGTACTTTCTGAACAGCTTCAGGGGAACTACAGTTCTGGGCATTGCCTGAGGCGAAAATTGACAAGTTCACAAAAGTATAAGGAAAAAGTGAAAAAAATGATGATTTTAAGATCTAACAGAAAAACTCTAAGAGTTTGTTTCTATATCAGGGCTGCTTGTTGAACAGGATCATGATCTTGATTAGGTCATTTGAAGATAAAAAGAATCTAGAAGCCCAAAACAGTCATGCATATATAGTTTTAATGTTAATCCAAATTGTTTTCACCATAACCACAAACAACCATGCATACCTTCAAGGTTAAAAGGAGATTGGGGACATCCTCGCAGATCAGTTCCATGGCCGCAATTATGACAAGAGATTAGATAGGAAGGCACTGTAAAAATTTGAAAGACAGTCACTCTGTAAATAGAGAAAGTCCAGGGTGGAAAAGTTGGAATCCATATAAATATAGAAATAGTCCTCTTGTTGTTCATTTTCTTTTGGCTTGGTTTTCTAAGTAAGGAATTTTTGAACTTACTATCAGGGGTTGAAATCTTTTTTGATGCATGACGCCAGGGATCTTGAGAACCGTTTGTGAAAACAACTTTTGAAGCTGCAGCCACTAACAGGTATTTGATAGTGACTCACAAAAGCAACAATATCAAGAATGCAAACATAATTGCATATAACCGTTGGAAATATACTTAATAAATCCCATTGCCCGAGTTATTTGCTTATATTTTTCACATAAATCCTTCTGATGCAGTTCACCTAACTAATGCTTCTTTCTATTGCGTCTAAAATTTTTTACAATTTAGCATAATGACATGACAACAGATAAGCTGATTCAAAAGTGGCTGCGGCTAGTTTATGAATGTGTTCGTGCAAGAGACAGAGCAATTGTAATCGAAATACAACTAAAGGGAAATAAGTTGTAAGTTGAACATGGAAGATATTTTTAACTACTATGTTCGAACACAATTAGTTTGGTTATATTCACTAGAGTAATAAAGACTAATGCGCAGACCTGCAACTTTTGTAGCCCCATAGTATACGTTTGTTACGTCAACTTGAGGATGAATATCCACTCCAAAAACATTCTTACAAAGGTCCAAGTGATATCTGCAACATGCAAGCAACGATTTTCAAATGGGCAAAGCAGAAAAGGACAAAATAAAACAGAGACAAAGCACTACTTTGATAAAGAAGCACAGAATGCAAGAAGCTAATAAAAGAATAAAAACATGCCTTGTGTCAATTTTTGAAGAGCGAATACTATCATTGGAGGGCGCCACTTGGAAATATGCAACTTCAGTACATGCTTGGAACCACCATAACCGATCTGAAGAATCTTCGGTTATAGAAGTTGCCTTCAAATGTTTTTGGTTATATGTTTCAACTTTGGCACCAGCACTTCCAAGATAATACTCTTTTACATATTTGGCATATGCATCCTGCAATTTTTATGTGTGATCATTTTAAGTGTATTAAATAAGTAAAAGGATGAGATATCATAATTGAAAATTGACAAACTGTTATCATCATGCTTCACAAATAGTTTGAAAGCACTTGTAACATCTAACTTGATAAGATTTATAACCCAATATTTCAATTTCAGGCAAGTGGCGACCTAAGTAATATGTGATGCTGGGATTTGGATGCCTAGTATTATCATTTCTAGAAGGATCAGGCATGTAACATGTCCAACAGGAGTTTCCGTACAATGTGCAAAATTGAAATGTTAGTCACAATCTGAATTGAGGTTCTAGCTATCTGGATATCTGGCAACTTCCAAGGAAGCTAGAGACTGGGACAAAGATGTGCCCAATCAACAAAACTGCTTTGAACTTGATCCAAAAATAGTAGTTTTATTACACATATGCAGCCATGCAGAAACATGAGCAGAAGGTAAAGAAAGTGGAGCTTACCACCAGATCCTCTCCAGCCTTATTTGCTTGAACCAGAGGGGTGCAAAGCACATCTGGATTTCCATACTGAAACTGCAAAATATGCATAAATATTTCATAAATTCAAAACTTCAAGTAGATAGGTGACAGCCATGGAAAGAAACCAAACATACTGCCATAACTGCTGCATCTGCCAGAAAATAGAGAAAATCTCCATCGATCTCAAGCTGTAAAACAGATGAAAAAGTACAGATCAAACTGAGTTAAATAAACCCTTTTCTGGGGTATGGTTCATTTGTTCTGATTCAAGAAAATAATGATAGGAGAGAAATTTTACCTCATCAGATCCAAATAATGTTTTAACCGCTTTTTTATTTGATGCAAGACGTTCTTCAACAAGATGAGTAGTTTCTTTCAATGCAGCTTTACATTCAGGACCAGCCGACTCACCAATCTGGAAGAGGATAGCAGAATTATGATCTTACAACAAGAACAAGAACAAAATCTTCAAGATGCAGAAGCACATATTTCATGTAATCCAACCCAAATGAACAAGGTCATACATTAGATATATATCAAATTCTTGACCTCATTACCTGCCTATCAAAGTCAGTGAAATTGTAAACAGCAAGAACAACAGCAGAACTTGCAAGGCTTCCACATGTTAAATGTGGAAATTTAAGACGAAACCACGCGCTTAGAGCTCCAGCATATGAGACACCGAAGAAGAACCACGGATTCTCAACATTTGTTCTGTTGAGCTTGTAGCTTAGGATTTCCTAAAAAGAAAATTTTGTCAACCAAAATGAAGAATGAGGCTAGTAGTAGCTGTTCCTATGCTCCTCAATAGAGTTGGAGAAGCAAGTTCGTTGAATTTTGTACGGATGAAAGAGCTACCGTAACAAATGGGGTAAAATTCTAACTTGAAACTAAGTAAGCCTGTTCCAAGGGCATATTTCTGTTTTGAAGAGTAAATGTGTTTTCTTGGGTTAACCAGAAAATTCACTCAACCCTCTAAGATCAGACCTTTCTCTCTTCTGTCTATTTTCTGTCTTGCAACTAAAAATAAGGCAGAAAAGGGAAGATAAAAACATTGCTTCAAGTACAGAAACATATTCTCAAGACTAAATATCTACAGAGAAGCGCACTCGTTAACGCTAACTAGTAACTACAAATAATGTCATCTTCTAAATAGAAAACAAGAAATGCTTTTAACCATCAAATAAGTACTTGCCTGATAATGATGTCGGAAAACAGCCAAGTCAAACAACGCCTGCTTGGATGAAAGATATCTCAAGTTTTCAGTTGTTAAAGAATCGAATGGTACACTCTTTCCATAGTAACGGTGCTCAAGCGCAACCACAGCTGCTCCAAACTTCTTTGCCAAAACCTGTACGATCCAACGAAGTTTAACCAGAGAGTTTCCTAGCCATTATAAATAACCAAAATTTCCATCTTCTGAAAACCAAACCCAAAAAGCACAAGCAGTTTATAAGTTAGGAACCTTGGGCTCATCAAACAATGCACGCCAACAATAACAACATGCGAAAACTCGTCCAACTTTGCTTCCATTAATCAAACTAACCATTGAGAAATGCTCTCTGAATTTATCAAGTAATTGACACCCAATATAAGACTCACACTCAAGTAATCATTGGCTATTCCGCTGCACGAAGATTCGCCACAAATTTTCAGAAAGATAGGCCCATCAGGAGCTCTAAAGTGGTCAAGATACTCATAATACCTCTGCTCGAACCTTCTATGATCCTGCAGGCACCATAACTTTATAACTCACATCACCAAACCTTAAACAGAATAGTTATAAAATCCCATTTCAGAGAGAAAGTTGGAGAAGGAAGCTACGTATGGAGAGTAGTGATCGAGAGTTTGATTGAACCAGAGCTCGTCGGTAGTCAAGTACTTGTTGCTTCCCGACAAGCGTTGAAGCACCGCACGTTGCGACACAAAGCCATGAGACACCGTCGTGAGAAACGACAGAGATACCGTAAAGAGTACCAAAACGGTGACCAAGTTCATACTTACCAGCTATGCTTTCCCACTTGGCAGTGCTTCCTTCTTGTTTGAGGATGTCGTGTGTGACCACAAAATATTCCTCGGATAACTAGCTGAACTTAAAGGAAGTGAAAGAGAGTTAATTAATGGGTAAAACCGTAAAAAAGAGAACCTGAGGCGCGGGTGAGATAGTAAAAGGGTTAAGTCGCGGTTCCTAATCTCCCGGTAACTTTTTATAAGTATACTTAGGTTAAAAAAAAAATTTAATGGGTAAAAGACGGCAGCTTTACATCATCAAACTCTCTCGTACTTTAGCAATTTCATATTAACGTCCTCTATTAAGTAAAAACTGAAAAGTAAGTTATTTATGTATTTTAATAAAATAAAATGAAATAACGTTTATTTTATTTATAATCTACATTTTATAAATAACTCTTAATTTTATTTATATTTTATTTTTAAATAAAATTATTAATTTTTATCTATCATATTAATATCATTATATATATATATATTAAATATGTGACAAATTTTTATTAATAAAATATATTTTATTGATAAATAATAATACATAAATTAGTTTAATATTAGTTTTATAATTAAAATTATATAATAATATTAGTAAATAAAATTAATTAATTCCTTATTTTTATAAGAATGCAATTTCAATCATTTCACTACTTAAAAGTTTGGTTAGCTATTACTTTCTTTATCAATAAGTAATTAATTTTATTTATTAATAAAATTTTATATAAACGTTTTGATATAACTAATAAGATATAAATATGCTAAATAAAACTAATATCTATAATTTCATCCATTAATGTAACCAATTAAGCTAATTACTAACTATTTATAAAATATAGAATACAACCAAAAATAAAAATTTAATCATTTATTTTTTATTTTATTGAAAGATTAATTTATTATCATATTAAATAGAGATGTCAATGGGCCGGGCCGGAGGTAGCAGTCATGATAGCCCGATTGGCCAACCCGACCCATCATTTTTTGAAAGAAAAACTTATAAAACAACGTTGTTTTGGAAATAACGATTGGGTGCACTCTCAGTGTAACATCCCGTCACCGATGGGATGGGTACAGTTCTTTGCATACGTATTTTTGCATGTGTATGCATTATTGAATTTTGTATAATTGACAATTATTGTATTGGTATTCGTACGTACATACATGTATGACATATTTCCGGTTTGATTTGGATAATTTGGATTTGGACATGATTTGTACATGTGTGGTAATTAGGTCAAATTAAGCTCGAGAATGGAATTTGAGTTAGAAATGAAAGTTAGGAAATTGAATTATGAAATTGGAGTATACAATTATGAGTTTTCTATTTTTGAGGATTTATAGGAATTTTTCTGGAATTTTCTGAGTATTAGGTCCGGACCGGAAAATTTATCAATAACTGGTTAATTAGATTTTCGGTTTCGAAATTGATTCTCCAATGGCACGGACAGGTTAGAAATTTGATTTGAGAAATTAGGGTTTAGCCATTGAAATTCGGGAGAAATTAGAATCAGAAACTGACTCGAGGTGGTTCGGATTTGAACTTGTGGCAATTAGAATTGTCAAACAATGCCTTAATCTTTTAATATATAAGCCCTACCCTTTGAAATTGCCTTCCACAATTTTCTCCTCTTTGAAAGACCTTTAGCCCTTGATTCTTCTTCTTCATCGTGGATCCTCCTTGGAGTTGCCGTTATTCCTTCTTGCTAATTTCTTCCTCTTCTATTCTTGAATCTATCATTGAGTTTGGTGTGGGAAAAGTTAGAGATGGGTCTTGCATGGGTGATTGTCGTGGGTGTGTGAGTTGGAGTTTGGTGTGATATTTGAAGATTTGAGGTTATTAATCAAGTAAGTTACTTCTTTCTTGCCTCATATAGTTTGATTGGTTGATTTATAGAGTTATTTGGATGATTTAGCATGAATATTCAAAGTTGTGGCATGTAGGGTTTCCGATGATTATATTTGTTGATTTTGATTTGGGTATTTGTGGAATAATGGTGGATTTGTGGATTTAAGGGTAGGAATAAGTTGTGTTAAGTGTAGAATGTTGATTTGGAGTGTTTAGAATGGATTTGTAGGGATTTATATCAGAAGATCTGAGAAATTTATGAGTTTCGGACGAAAATCTAGGTTCGCACGTCGCGACGTGTGATGAACACGCTGCGGCGAGCCACCTCTCCTTGCACGTCGCGACGAATAAATGAAAATTAGTGGCGACGAGCAGAGTTCTGGCGTACGTCACGACGAGGGGATGTATACGTCGCGACGAGCAGCAACGCACGCAGCGACGAGGACGTCTCTTTAGGCCAAAAGTGATTCTTTTAATTTGAGAATTTTGAGGTTAAAATGGGACTAGTCAGAAATGATTGGGAGTATAGTCAATTGACTTATGGTATTAGGAATTGCTATGGATTAGAGTGGAAATGCAGAATTGAGAGGATTCGGGAATAGGGTCAGAAATGTCATAACATGTATAGTACGTACATTATTTGATTCATATGCATCATTGAGCATTGGAATTGATACAATTAGTAATGTTATTATGTTTTGATTGTTATAGAGGCGTCAGTAGACCGCCGATTGCCCGACGTAGGCGAGACTTCCGGCGATGGCAGGAAGTTCTCGGTGAAGTAACCTAGTTGGTTTCTCAACCTATACGTGTTTAAATTTTGTGCAATTATGTCATGTGGAGTTAAGGATGAATTCTATGTGTTTGTTTTGATTTATTTCGGACCACAGGTGTTCGAAATATTTGGACTGTGATATAGAAGTGTTAATTGTGTATAAATTGTTCAAAATTGGTTTCAAATGGTGAGAATTAGGTATATGAAGTGTTAGTGTGATGCATGTATTGTAATTGGACATATGCATACATGCATATGATATGATCGAGATAAAAGCGATTGTGGCCGGTTAAACCACCGTATCGAGCTTTAAGCTCAAGCATGCGGCTTCGTGCCCAACGATTTTCAGAGCTTTATGCTCAACGTATTAGAGCTTTTGAGCCCAATGTTTGCAGAGCTAATGACTCAACGTATATGAGCTTAGGCGCACGGTCACAACAACGAAAGAAAATGAAAGAGTCACATGCACATTGCATATGTGAATGTTCAAATATGAATTATGTGATTGTGATATATGTACGATATTGTGTGATTGTGTGGATATGCATGAGTTGGGTGGACCATCGATGATGGTTTCTCACTGAGTTCGCAAACTCACCCAACATTGCATTTATTTTTCAGGACAGCTATAGTTTGACTCCTAGCTTCAGTCCGTGAGACTTTTCCTACTGTGTATGTCTTGCGTGAGAGGAGCATGACCCACAGGTCGGTCAGCTGGGGATCTTTTGGGATATTTTGTAGATGACTTATCTAGAAGTTGTGTTAGTTCTTTTGGGCTTGTACAGTTATATATATATGACTGATGATGTACTTATGGTTTTAAGAAATGAAATGAGAAGTTCTATTGGATTTTAAAAATTAGTGAACGTTATATTACTGCTTTATTATATTGATGCCATGAGGTTTATAGAAATGATCGAATTATCGTGCACTCTCGTCGTAGGTTATGCATCGGTACGACTTACGGGCGTCCCGGTGTATACTCTACGGTGAGGGGGCGCTACACTCAGCCCATGACCCTGTCAACCTAAGTCAAAATCGGACAGGGCGAAATTTTTTTTGACATCCCTAATATTAAACTATTTAATATATTTTATTAATAATTAATAAGTATAATTTTTAATAAAATAATGAATTAAATATTTTAAATATAAGCAATGATATATAAATATAATAAATTAATCAATTTAATCGACGTATATCACTCTTCTAATTTGCCATCTCAGTCATCTCAATTAACGTCACGTAATTATTCATATGGAATATTACATATTCTAAAAATTGCCATGCTAGTTAAAGTTAAAGAAAATAATAGTACTTATTATGAACTTTTTAAAAACAAGGCATTCCTTTTATATTTTTAGAAATAGCTTGTTTTCGTGTAAACTTTTTCAAAAGCATAAAAGAACTTTTACGAAATTTTTGAAGTACAGAAATTTTTGCAGATTAAGTGAATACACAAGGAATTAATTAATTAGAAACTAGAAGTCTTTAGAAAATAGTCTAAATATGTTTATTTTTTCTCAAGTAAAATATGATACTTGATATAATTTGTAATCTTTTAATCTATCAAAATCATGAGTTAAAAAATTTAAATGACAAAGAATTAAGAATTAAAAGATATTTATAGACTATTGCGTTAATCCAGATATTTATCCATTGCATATCTAAAAATAACAGTTTAGGTCCTTTCTTTTCAAAAAAAATCCAGTTGAAGAAAAGTAGGCTAGGAATAGCAAACCATTAAAGGATGTTCAATGGAAAGTTGTAAGTTTTCAACTCACTTCTTTTAGTCTAGGGAGTATTTGGATAAAGAGTACGAGAATAAATCAATGAAAATGAATAAATGATAATGATTTGTTAGTTATTATGATTGATTGAATAATTTTTTATATCAAATTTTAGGTAATAATTTATACCCACTATTTGTAGAAGGAATAGTTTTAATTCCTACTAACATTAATGTTTTTAATTTTTAATTAAATATAATTAATTAAGATATAGAATATAATTAATTAATTAAAATAATTAAGATAAATTATAATTAATTAATTAAAATAATTATCAAGATAAAATATAATTAAGATGTAATTAATTAATTAAAATCTATTAATTAATTAGTTAGTTAATTATAATGTAATTAATTAAAATATTATTCATTAATTACTTAAAATTAACATCATTTGTATCATCAGAAAAATGTAAATTATATTAAACTATGTTACTTAATTTTATGAAATAGTGAATTTTATGATTATTAGATAATTAAATTATATTTTGAAGATAATATATAACTAATGATACGTTGATATAAGAAAATGCTATAGTATTTTTTTCTTCAAGAGCTATTGGAAAAGAAAAATCGTAATATATTTAATTTTAAACATTCTGTCATTATAGTTAGGATACATAAATTAAAATAATAATTTAAAATATATTTAAAATTTGATATAAAACAAAATTTTAATAAATTTTATTTCTTAATATTTTAACAAACTAACCATCATTAATGATAATTGTAATCATTCTTTCATTTTAACCAATCATCATAATTATAATGATTATATCCATTCTTAATACATCCTTCTTGTATTCCATCCTAACAAATCATTTTACCTCTTCTGCATCCAGAAAGTCAAACAGGTGAAGGAGACGTCTTTTTATACTTGGACGGGGACAAACAAGATCTTAAAATCTTTTATGGTCTTGACATTTGGATCATAAACTTGATGGGCTTCTAAATGCGTTAGAAGTCAAATTCTGCTTTCAGAGATGACATTTCATTACTCAAAACCAGAAAAAAAAAAAACTTAATTGACCAAAGCAGCAAAACAAAAGGTCGGATTTTTATCAAATGCCATTTGCAAAGTACACGAGCGCCTGGGTAGTGTGTAGATAGTGTTTCAAACTAATACACATGCAACTCACAGTAGTCAATTGCATTCTTTTGCTTTTGGGATAGAAAAACTTGGTCTTGTCCAGGGCCCTTTGAAACTAAGCTACACTACATCAACATACCTCCTCGAACACTAACAAGAACGTCATATTTCACTAGAAAAACAAGGGAAAGTTGAAACACTGACTACTATTTAATGAAAGCATAAAGAGACCACTTTTCTCCCGTAGCCATCAACCCTATCAGCTTGTTGATGGTAAATGCTAACAAAAGGATGATTGCTCCTGCGGACAAATAAGAAAGAATTGTCAACAGAGGTCTGCTGAAGTTATAAGTTTAATTCATTCAGCAGAATCAGTACCTAGAATGAACGGAATCATACTGTAGACAGGGGACGAGACTGCTAACATCAAAGTTTTGAGTAAAGATATGACATCTAATTCCTTGTCACTAGTAGATGCTTATTTCTGCTAATTGCCAAATGGTAGAACTGAACTACCATGTCGAGAACTTTAATCATCTGAACTTCTGTGACTATTTCTTTTGCTGGTTTGTAATTGACAACGATCTCCTAGTTGCAACTTCGTGATGTACAAAGGGAGAGGCCTCCACTAAATCAGGTAATTTAGATCCTAGAAAAACATGTGCTTTTTGTTGAAAAGATCAATTGATGCTGTTTGATGCATCCTACATTCTATCTCGTCACTTGTACATGTCGCGGAAATAAAAGTAAATGCATATCATTTCTCGTACTTGGTATGTGAAAACTGAGATTTCTCGTAAAATCTCATAAAACTTTCTTTCCAAAATGATCTTATCGTTCTAGTCAATCATATATCATCCATGGGTATTCTTAATGTCTAAGTCTCACTCCCCACATAAGTAATGTTGATTCCAGTAAACACAAGAAATGTCATTCTAGTTTTATAGATTATCTACATCAGTAGCTGTAGTTAAAATGTTCTACTGAATTAAATTCCCACAGGACCGACTGTCACTTCAAATTTCATAGATTATTTAAGAAAATCTCTGAAATTCATAGATCATTGATGCATTCTTACAGCTACACAAAGTAATGCAAAAGTTATTTCACCATCAAATGTTAGTATTATTTTGAAAATTGAATCAAATCAAACTTAGGTAGACAATAGTTCTTTCAGTCTTTCACCAACATATCGTTTTTATCTAATACCTCTGACTTCCGAAGGCTGAAGAGTCTTATTAGCTCCTAGTAGTCTACAAAGTAGTTAATAAATAAAAATTCAAGATCCACTTGGATGGAGACTCCATCGACTAACCTGATCGTTTTAAGCTTGCTCATGTACCCGATGAGGCTTCATATTCAAATCAATCATTTTATTATCCATCTTGGCAACCCCATCAGAATTTCCATCAGACATTGGAATAGGAGAGGCCCGATGATTTTTCCGATTTTCTCCTATTGTCAGCTTAGATGAGTCATTTTGTCCTTTCATCGGTTCACCCCGGTCCATAGGCTGTAAACCTGAGTCTTCGAGTTTATCCCCTGGAAACTACCGAATATATAGAAGGGGAAGTAAGCATGTTTCTGCATAAATGAAGGAAATGTAAGAGACAATTGTTTCAAGGTCACAATTAGATACCTCAACTCTCTGCCTCAGTAGCAGATATCTTCCATGCGTTCTTTTACCACCAACATGAACAACCATATCACATTGCAAACAAAGAGATGTTCCATCTATCTCGCAGTAAAAGAAAGCTGCAACATTTTTCCAGGCAGAGAGCATAAGTTTGTGACAATCTTGCAAGAACACCAAATGATGGATCAGCTCAAAAAGAGAGTATTTATATATATGGCAATAAGGACTCATATACCAGGTGCATTTTCACATATGTCACAGCGAGGAACATCACTTGGAGTTGCCAAACCGACTCGTACATGCCGGCTAGCAAGTTTATTACACATGTGGACCTGCCAACCCCATTTGTGATCGTAATTCAAAGCCAAGAGAAACGATGGTGACCAAGGTAATCTAGACCAACATCGGGATTTCAAAAGACTCATCTTTTAACTTGCTAGGTATCAAAAAATTTCAATCTTGAAATAACAAATCACTCTTATTCTTCAAAATAGAGCAATAAACTTGATTAATAAGTGGAAGTCTTCTATTTAAAAGTGACAGTCCATTAACGCAAACCTTTCAAGTTCAATCCTTTTCGATGATTAAAAAAATGTGAAGACTGAAGTAATCAACTGTATAGTATCCAAAATAGAAGGAAGCAAACCTTCTCGTCACAGGTATGGCAAAGGGCAGCTTCATCGGCGGCGCAGAAGACAACGGCGGCAGCACTCTCACAAGCATCACAAAGGGTACGCATAGTTCACTCCCAGTCTCATTTCTTCAATCACCATACAAGAAGATTCATTCCCAGTTTCACGAAAAAAAGCAGACAGAAGCCTAATTAAATTAAGAGATGTAACAAACACCAACGCTACCTACAAGAAATAATTCTAACGTGTCAATGATTGGACAGGTGATAGTTACGTTCTCTCTCGCTTAAGGTTGTTTCTTCGATTGTTTCTTGTTGGTATTGTCTGATGAGGTCCTGGACCTTCTGGTGTTGTTTGATTATGACGACAGTTAAAGAGAGACTAAGATTGGCGAATGAAGATAAAATGGGGGTCCTTACAAGTAGATTCCAGAAGGGATAAGACACGACTTGTGGATTTAAGAAGCTCTCACAGTCCCAGGACATTACAGTTGATGAAAGAGGGCGTTTTGATTTCTGGGTCTGACTCCACATTTCTTCACCTATGGCCACAGGTTTCAAAAGCCAATGGTGAGGCGTGTTTGACAGTGGCCCTTGCTTTCTTCTTGGCCACCAGTTTGATATCTGACATGGGGTCCATCTCATTTACGGTCTTTAATCTTCATTGTTGCCTTTGCGTCAATCCCAGCCGTCCACAAAGTCTGTCGAAGGTAAATCTCCTGAAAAACATCCGTTCGTTTAAAACTTTGTTTAGGTTTATGGTCTGGCTGTTCCTTCGCTGGCTTCAACACTCCTTTAGCATGTAAGGTCAGGAGTCCAGATATGGGCTCGAAGCCGACATCAGAACCACCATTTTCGTGGGTTGGTGAAACTGCGCTCTGATCCCGTAAAGCCTCGTGTAGGATCTAAATTTTTACAATAACAAGTCTCCATCCAATATATCGATAATAATAATAATAATAATTAAATATTAAAAATTTCAACTTGTTAAAATATAATCTATTAGTAATTTTATTATTAACATTATTGAGGTAAATTATCGTATAAAATAGTCTTTTACATGTCAACATATATACATATTATATTAAAATTTTGATTTGATTTAAAACAAAAGCCAAACAGGAGTTGCATTAATTGCCATTGTGTTGTCACTTTTGAAAATAAACTTCATCCTTTTCTATTATTAATATTTTATTAAATCATTTATGTTTCCTTCACCACCGATTCCTTCATTTATTTCAAAGCCAACACTTTTTTTTGTTTTGTATTATCTCAAATTTTCTAAAAATTTTAGTTTAAATCTTCCTTTTTAGGAAAATATTTTAATTTCAATCGACACTCTTATATTTTTATGCTTAAAATTTTTATTCATAAAATATTTTGAATACAAAATTTTAAACTCAAATTCTTCAAAATTTTAATTGTAACATTTTGTTATCTTATTGTAACAATCATTAGACTCTAGGCATGTTGATAATATGTACACTCAATTATTATTTTTGTTTGTGTTTGTACGTTGATCTATCCATCATGTATAATTTTTGTCTCCATTTGTAGTTGTGTGTTCCCTAAAACAAAGAGGAGACGAGTAGTGGAGATTAAGGAGTTGTGGCAGAAATAATAGAGGCTCCAGCGGAGAACATAACACTATAATTGGGGTATTTCGCCTTATCCAAAACTTGCATGACTATGGCATTGGCAGTTCATGACTTACTTTTGAGGAAGGTCACATCATGCACATATATTTCCTTGTTCGTGCGATGTCTAACTTGAACAGTAGTTCCACCATTTTAATGATAAAACTTTCAGATGCCTATTCATTAATTTCTCTTCACAAAGAATTGTCAATTGTGTTGATGTTGCGATCTCAGCTCATGTTATATAAGCATATATTATATGAATTACTATCAGTATTTCAATATAACAATAGCCTAATCTCGCTAAGAAGGCATGACTCAGCCTAAATTTTTAAGGCTTAAGTGCTTGAACAATGTTATGCTCATCTACACACCTAAATTTCACATATATAATCTTTTTTTCCAGAGACAAGACTTCAAATTGACATATATCTTGTTACTTATGCAGGCAGCTAATGTTGAGACTAAAACCTCTGTAATCCTGGAGAGTGGACATCCATTGAATTTTCAAGTTTCGGGCGTGCGAAATATAGTGGTAAGGCCATTAATTACTCAGGTTTCTTTCTTTTTACACAATTTTTTTTATGACAAATACTTTGTAAAAATATATAACCCAATTTATCAATAATTTGAATCT
This sequence comes from Erythroxylum novogranatense, assembly GCA_029891385.1. NCBI lineage: Eukaryota > Viridiplantae > Streptophyta > Magnoliopsida > Malpighiales > Erythroxylaceae > Erythroxylum > Erythroxylum novogranatense. The sequence continues at coordinate 23,430,913 of CM057228.1, forward strand.
TTAGTTCACTAATTCTTCACTGTCAATTAATGTTTTCTTATATTATGTATTATATTAACCATTGGTTGTTTATCGACAATTAAGCTTGTACGTACACAGTTATTTTAATTTATGAATTAAAGACATGGATTATGTTTGATGTTTTTGTTATTGGATAAATATTCAATTGATTAATAGGTTGTCAAGAAGAAGAGCTGTGACAAGGGCACATGTTTTTATTGTGGAGTCAACGAATATTGAAAGAGGAACTGCCCATCTTATCTTGCTAGCCTCAAAGATAAAAAGCTTAAAGAAGCTGTCTCTTCAAGTATGTTTAGGATTGAGATCAATCTCGATACTTATGCTCCACATTCTTGGGTATTAGATACTGATTATAGTTCTCACATATGTAATAACATGCAGATGTTAACAAAGAATTGATCATTGAATAAAGGCGAAGTGGATCTGTAAGTTAGCAATGAAGCTAAAGTTGTTGCATTTGTTGTATTAGTTGTAGAACCTTGTATTTTAACTTTTCCTTCTGGCCTTATATTAGAATTTGATGATTGTTATTATGTTCCTGTTATTACAAGAAACATCATTTATATTTCTTATTTGGATTCAAATGGATTTGTCTTTATAATTAAGGATAACAGTTGTTCTTTTATAAAGATGATGTTTATTATGAATCTGGATTGCATACAAATGATTTGTATGAGTTAGATCTTGAAAGATCAATTCTTAACATAAATAGTAAGAATAGTAAGAAAAGAAAATTAAGTAACCAATCTCCATTTTATTTATAAAATTGTAGGTTAGGTCATATCAATGAAACTAGAATAAAAAAATTACATAAAGAAGGATATTTGAATCCTTTTGACTATAAATTATATGAAATTTGTGAATCTTGTTTATTGAGAAAGATAACCAAACTACCCTTTAAGGGAAAGCGACAACGTGCTAGTGAGTTACTAGAATTAATACATTCAGTTATATGTGGGCCTATGTTCATAAATGTTAGAGGTGGATACTCATATTTCATTACGTCCACAGATGACTATTCTAGATATGGTTATGTGTACGTGAAGAAATAAAAGTTTGAATCATTTGAAAAGTTCAAAGAATTTAGACTAAAGGTAGAGAAACAAACTGGAAAAAGTATTAAGACACTTAGATCAAATCGATTTGGTGAATACTTAGACCATGAGTTTCTTAGTTACTTAAAAGAGAAGGAGATTTTCTCACAATGGTCTCCTCATGCAACCCCACAACATAATGGAGTTTCTGAGAGGAGAAATCATACACTATTAGATATGGTACGTTCCATGATAAGTCATGCAGTCATTCCTATATCATTTTGGGAATACACAATTGAAACCGAAATATATCTTCTAAATAGAATTCCATCTAAATCGGTTGATAAGACACCATATGAGATATGGACTAGTAGAAAACCTGGATTATCACAGTTAAAGATTTAGGGATGTGAAGCGTGCTATATTTGATAAGTTTTAAGTTAAATCAGATAAATGCAAATTTGTGGGATATCCAAAAGAAAGTTTCAATTATCAATTCTATCATCCTATTGAGCAAAAGGTGTTTGTCTTAAGACATGCAAGTTATATTCTTAGAAAGAGAATTTATTATCAATGAAAGTAGTGGAAGTGAGGTTGAACTTAAAGAAGTTTAAGAGCCACAAATTCATATCAAAATGGAACAAGAACCTCAAGTTGATACATATGATGTATAGCCGACAGTTCAAGAGACACATAGTCCACGTCGAACTAGTAGGATACATTGTCTTCCCACTAGATTAGATCTACATATTGAGCATGGAAAGGATAACGTATCACTCATACATGATGAGCCTACTACTTTTAAAGAAGCAATGTTAGACATCGATTCTTTAAAATGGCAAGCAGTCATGAAATCTGAAATAGAATCCATACACACTAACCAAGTATGGACTTCGATGAATGCAACTAAAGGTATAGTACCTATTGGGTACAAATGGATTTTTAAGAGAAAAACTAACATGGATGAAATGTATATACATACAAAGCAAGCTTAGTGGCGAAAGGTTACAGACAAAAATAAGGAGTTGATTTTGATGAAACTTTTTCGCCAGTAGCAATGTTTAAATCCATAAGGATTTTATTGGATATAGCAGCATACCATGTAGCACCTTGCCCGACATCTTATGTAACATCCCGTTACTGTTAGCAAGGGTATGTTGGTAATTGGGACAGAATGATAGGATTTCACTGCATTCATTGACTGAACTTGTTACTGGCCTCTAATTATAGAGGAACATGTTTATTGCATATGCATTTATCTATAAGTACATGCATTCATGATTTTCCGGTATTTAACTGTAGACTGAACTGACTGAACTGACTGGATTGTAATTGATTGAGAAATTAGGAGTAAATGGAACCGAATGACTGATTTAGAATAGTCTAAGAGTGATTGACAACTGATAGTGGTCTATGAGAAATTTTTTGGAAATTCGGGAGAAAATGCCCGGACCGAAAATTTTGGAGTGACAGGTTGATTGATTGTATAGTACTGAAAGAATGGTCCAATGGCAAGGGAAATATTAGAGTTATACTGTTAGGGAATTAAAATATGAGCCATTGAAATTTAGAGACTGAAATTTGAACTGATCTGGAGACTTAGGTCTATAAATACTAGGTTTGGGAAAATTTGGGGATTTTTCACCCTAAATCGTTTTCCCTCTCTTCTCCTTCGATGGTGGCTTGCGATTCCTCCATCGGTGAGGATTCCTTGGTTTTTCCTTATGGTTTTTGTTGGACCCCGAACCTTGAGTGACAATTTGACTATGATCAAGTGGATGAGTTGATTGAAATGAAGCTAAATAGCAAGAATGAGAAAGAAAAAGTGTGAAAATTTGAAGGATTTAGAAAGTTTGACTTTTTGGAGAGAGAATATTTGACTTTGAGAGTTGACTTATGATTTAGGCAAAATTTGATAAAATGATCTACATGAAACTTGTAGATTATGTTGAGAGATTTTTGTGGACATAAAGTTTGTAATTTTTCGATATCGGGAGTGAAAGTTATGATCAGTCAAAGTTTATGTTTGATCGGGTTTGACTTTTATTATGGTTGAAACTTTGACTGAGAAATTAACCTAGTTAGAGGTTAATTGAGCTTTGATGTTCTTCATGAAAATTGAAGGATTTGTTTTGATCTTTATTTCGATATAAAGTATGCAATTTTTCGATCTCGGAAAATTAAGTTATGATTTTTACAAGTTTGTATAGAGGATAGTATCTTTGACCGGAAAATGGACTCCCGTAGGAGTTGAATTGAGTTTTATGTTTTCTTGGAAGATTTAGAGCTTCTCTCAAGCTTTCTATAGAGACTAAGTTTGTCAAAATCGGAGTTCGGGATTAAAAGTTATGAATTTTGGAAGTTTAGAGGAAAAAAAAAAAAAGAAAGAAAGTTTTAGCGCCCTCGCTAGGCGACGGCTCGCCCTAGCGAGCGCGCGCCATATGCGCCTCGCTAGGGCGCCTCGCCTAGCGAGGCGAGGCTGTCTTCGCCTCGCGAGGGCAAGGCTCGCCCTCGTGTGCGCCTCGCTGAGGCGACGCCTCGCCCTAGCGAGGCAGGCGCGCTTCGCCCTCGCCAGGCGACGCCTCGCCCTCATGAGGCGCCTCGCCCTCATGTTGGGCGTCTCACGCCTGCTTTGCTTCTTAAATTTTGATTTCTTTGTTTTAATCCGACCTTTGCTCACTATTTTGCCTATATCTTTTCCGTCCGACATCCGATTGAGTTGATTCTTTTTGCGTTGGATTCCTAAGACATTGAATTTCATTTTATAAGAAATTTGTGAACTTTGAGGTTAAATTAATGGTGATTAATTTAATCAAAGTGAGTCGGGAAATTTTCGAGCATGATTCAGTGTTTTGTGAAATTCGGGATCTGTAGAGATCCGATTGAAGCGATTCTTGAGGGAAATAAAGATAAGACAAGGGCTACAAATCATATGAAGACATGAAATGTCAATTTTGCCCTTAGGACTGTTAATTTTTGAATTTAAGTTCGGATTAGGGTTTAATTTTTGGATTGGGAACACCTGTGAGTAATTTGAGTATAACTTTTGATCTGGGAATCGAAATGAGACGATTCTTGTTTTGAATTAAACTAGAGACATAAGGCTACAATTGTTATGAAGACATCGAGTTTCAATTCTGGGATTAAGAATGTGAAATTTTGGACGGAAATAATCGTACATAGGAAATGTGTTAGAATATGGATATTTCCGCACTGTTTCGCGCATAACTTTTGATGTAGTGCTCGGAATTGAGCGCGGTCAGTGGCGTTGGATTTGTATGAGTGAGAGGAACATTTCTCGAGAAGGAAGTTTGGACAAATTCCTTCAATTTAATAGTGCAAATCAGAACCGCAAGTAAGCGTAACTTTAAGTTTTGAATGGAGGGCAAAATGGTCATTTGACCATCAATTAATGAAACTCATTAATGATTCTCGTTTTGAGCTATTAAAAACGATGAATGGTCTGGAAAATTACAGAAGAAGAGAAAGAAGAAGAAATAAGAAGAGAGTGGAAGTTTCGTATGGAGAAAAGATGAGAGAGAAAGTTATTTTTGATTTTTCTACTTGTTTTCTTAAGGATTTTGGGATGGTTCCAAGAGAGAAAAAGGTAGAGGAGCATAAGAGCTTCCTAAGGAACCAAAAAAATTCGAATTTGGATGAGAAAGAGGTAAGAGAAATTTTTCTACTTTGAGATTTTGATTAATTTTCGGTTTAGAATTATGACATATAAGATGGGTTTATGGATTGTGGAATTAATTTTGAAATATATGCTTTAGGCTGGGTTTAATTTTGGATGGAAAATTGATTAAGGTTTAGGCTTAATTTTATGATTGAGAATTTTGAGATATTTTGGTGTAGAATTATAGGAAATATGATGAATTGATGATATATGAAATCAATTTTTAAGAATTGGTATTTTATGGTATTGAATTTGGATAAATTGGTTTAGGCCAATTTTAAGATTTGAGGATTTTTGAAATTGAGGATTTAAATAGTTTGGAATTAATGTGAATTGAGGAATTGTGAGATTAATTTTGAAGAAATTATGTTTTATGAGATTGAATTGAGTGTCTTGGTTTAGGCCAATTTTGAAAATTGGAGATTTTCAAAATTGGAGATTGAAATAACTTGAATGTAAATGGAATTGGTGAATTCCTAAGTTGATTGTGAAAATTAAGTATTTTCGATGTGAAATTTGGATGATTATGGTTTAGGTTTTGGTATTTTGGAAGAGAGAAAAGCAAGGATCAATTAGAGCTTGAAAACAAGTTTCGGCAAAATTGAGGTGGGTAGCATATTTATATTTTGATTTGTGAGCAATATGCAACTTTTGAAAAATTAAAAAAGCAATTTTGAAAAATAAAGAAAGCAAAATGTGAAAATTTTGACAAATTATTGTTTTGTAGAGGTTTGAAATTCGATTTCGAATGTTTTACGAAAGATTATTATAAGTTTGAATTCATTGCTTTCAATGATTCGATAAACCGATAGAAATTTACGAAAATGCATTTGTTGTGTATGCATTATTCAATTGTTGAAATTATTGTTTGATTGAATGTTTTGATTGTTGAATTTAGTGAATGATAGGTGAATAAATTGAGTGGTATGCATTTTGGGAAAATTTTGAAGAAAAGTACGAAATTGAAAAGTGCCTTGAACGTCGACTTTTCGTTTTCGATTATGTGTTATGTGGGTTTGGTAGGTCCCTTGGTGAGTCATTTCTCTATGTGTATAGCCTTCTCCAGTTGCCCATTAGGGCACGGAGCTCGTTCGGACTCCTTCAGCTTCTAATGGACATGATGCGGAAAGTGTAAGACGTTCATTCACATTTACAGCAGGACATTATGCGGACCGCAAAGACGCTCTGCTTGGACCTAGCTGCACCATTATGATATGTTATGTGTTTTGCTTTGTTTACGTATTCGCATTCTTGTTTTAAAGTGAGAAATGAAAATTGAAATTATGTTGCATTCATATTTATGAAGAATTCGAGAATTTTGAAAAAATGAGATTTTTATGAAAAGTTTGGAAAAATTGAAAAAAGTTTGAGAGAAATATTTCAAAGTTGAAAAGTTTGAAACATTAGCCCTTTTGGCAAAAAGTTTATAAAGAAACGTTTTCTGCTTATATATCAGTTTATAAATGTGTTATCCACGAGCTTTCGAGCTCACCCCCCCTTTCATCCTCATCTCCAGGTTTCGAGCAGGAGATCGGATGAAAGAATGTGAAGACGTCAGTTTCGACTTTTGAATACGTTAGCTTTTGAGTAATTTGGATCTTGTGTATGAATATGTTCATGACTTGAGATAAGTTTGGGAAAGTGTATTTGTGTATAAAGTTGAGTATCGGGAATGATTGAGAAATTTGTATATGAAATCATGAATAGCTTGGGCATATATATTTGTGTTTGATTCTGGGAATAAGTTTGAATTATGAAAATAGTAGATTGAATGACAAGTATGAGATTGTTTTAGAATTAGGTTTGTGTCTATCTGCTGATATCCCGGACGGAGGGTCCGGTGGATTCTGATATTTGTGTGATTGATTGGCATTTAGAAGTGTATTTCTTTACCCATGCAGGTTTGGGTTAGGATAAAGGCAGCCGTTATGCTGCCGAAATTTCGATAAAATTGGGGTTAAAAATGGAATTTGAGATTTGTATGGATGAATAAGAATTTGTATGATTGTTGAGTTTCGGGTTTAAGAATGAAATTTCCTATGGGAAATTATATGGATGTGATTGATGTAAGAAATGAGAATAAGAAAGAAAAAAAAAATTTTCATAACGGTTTTTGGAACGTCTTAGGAATTCCCAACGCGATTGCATTTCCGTTTTTGCTTATTCACGGATGTGGAAAGTATTTCATTTACATTGATTTGTTTGCTTACTTTGTTTTCTATCCGTATTCGATTTGCATTCGATTCGATCCGCTTTCGCTTATTCGTTCGCTTTGTGATTCGTATTCGATTATTTCGCTTCGCTATATTCGATTGAATCTGTTCGTTTGTTTCGATTAGTTCTTGCTTCCGCTTGCATTTGCTTCCGCTTCGCTACTTTCGGATTTGTTCGCTTCCGCATTTCGCAATTTCGATCCGAAATTTCTGTCTCCTTTCGCTTCCGTTTCCATTGATTCCGTCATTCGTTCTTTTGGTTAAGTTTTTTTCGGTTGGGATCCGGTTCCCGGATCGGGTCCCAACATTTATGGTATCAGAGCAAGAAGAGTTTATAAGGAATCATGCGTTCGTATGAGGGAATCTGTATGCATAGTTGGATTTCGGAAACGGGATCCAACATTTATGGTATCAGAGCATAGAGTGAAAGTGTTACGTTTATTCGGTTGGGATCCGGTTCCCGGATCGGGTCCCAACATTTATGGTATCAGAGCCCAGTACTATGGTCTTAACTGGGCATAGAAGATTGATGAGAGTGTGAAAGAATAAAAAATTGAATTTGTGAGAATATCAGAGCCCAGTATTATGATCATACTTGGGCAATATGATTATCGAGATTGAATTTAGTGATTGTCTGAGTGAGGTTAAGAAATTTGATTGATTTTAGGTGTGTGTTAATGAACTTGAGATTTGAAGTTCATTATGGCATTATGCGTTGGATGATTCGACTGTATACCTTTATGAGATGAAAATAAGAACTGCTTGAAGGATAGGAGTAAATGAGAAATATTTGGAGAATTAAATTGATTGTGGATTAAAGTGACGAGAATCATAATCGATTTTAGGAATGTGAAATTGATGAGCATGACTTGTCATGCCTTATTTGAAGAATTAAAGTGATTGTTTGTTTAGGATGTTAAGAATATGATTGATTAGAAACATGTGTTTGTGGAACTGGAAATGTAAATTGCAAAATGAATTGGGAGAAATTGATATAGCCTATACTTCTGTGAGATGAAAGTATGACTATTTGAAAGATGACAAGGTGATAAAGATTAAATGATGATTGAACCATATTAGGATTCTTTAAGAAATGGACCATTGACTTGTGTCCATATCTGAAGAAATAATGAGCTATAGATATAGTGTTTTGATATGATATGAGTGATATATGATTTAAGGAAGTGAAAATTGCGAAGAGATTGAGAATATGTATGAAGAGTAAAAAGTGATGAAAAAGAAATTGATTATGAGTTGTGAAAAGACATTAGTAAGAAAGTGCTTGATGATCTTTGTTTAGAAAAAAATTTATGCAAGAATGAGTTACGTGGATTTAAGTAAATATGAATTTCGAGGACAAAATTCTTTTAAGAGGGGGAGAAATGTTGGACCCCGAACCTTGAGTGACAATTTGACTATGATCAAGTTGATGAGTTGATTGAAATGAAGCTAAATAGCAAGAATGAGAAAGAAAAAGTGTGAAAATTTGAAGAATTTAGAAAGTTTGACTTTTTGGAGAGAGAATATTTGACTTTGAGAGTTGACTTATGATTTAGGCAAAATTTGATAAAATGATCTACATGAAACTTGTAGATTATGTTGAGAGATTTTTGTGGACATAAAGTTTGTAATTTTTCGATATCGGGAGTGAAAGTTATGATCAGTCAAAGTTTATGTTTGATCGGGTTTGACTTTTATTATGGTTGAAACTTTGACTGAGAAATTAACCTAGTTAGAGGTTAATTGAGCTTTGATGTTCTTCATGAAAATTGAAGGATTTGTTTTGATCTTTATTTCGATATAAAGTATGCAATTTTTCGATCTCGGAAAATTAAGTTATGATTTTTACAAGTTTGTATAGAGGATAGTATCTTTGACCGGAAAATGGACTCCCGTAGGAGTTGAATTGAGTTTTATGCTTTTCTTGGAAGATTTAGAGCTTCTCTCAAGCTTTCTATAGAGACTAAGTTTGTCAAAATCGGAGTTCGGGATTAAAAGTTATGAATTTTGGAAGTTTAGAGGGAAAAAAAAAAAAAAGAGAAAAGTTTTATCGCCCTCGCTAGGGCGACGGCTCGCCTAGCGAGCGGGCGCCAGATGATCCTCGCTAGGCGACGGCTCGCCCTAGCGAAGCGGGCGCCAGATATCGCCTCGCTAGAGGCGACGTCGCCTAGCGAGGCGAGGCGGTGTGCTCGCCTCATGAGGGAGGCTCTCGCTCTCATGCGCGCCTCGCTAGGCGACGCCTCGCCCTAGCGAGGCGGGCGCTTCGCCTCGCCAGGCGACGCCTCGCCTAGCGAAGGCGCCTCGCCTCATGACGAGCGGGCGCCTCATGAGTTAGGCGTCTCGACAGCTTTTTCTTAAATTTTGATTTCTTTGTTTTAATCCGACCTTTGCTCACTATTTTGCCTATATCTTTTCCGTCCGACATCCGATTGAGTTGATTCTTTTTGCGTTGGATTCCTAAGACATTGAATTTCATTTTATAAGAAATTTGTGAACTTTTGAGGTTAAATTAATGGTGATTAATTTAATCAAAGTGAGTCGGGAAATTTTCTGAGCATGATTCAGTGTTTTGTGAAATTCGGGATCTGTAGAGATCCGATTGAAGCGATTCTTGAGGGGAAATAAAGATAAGACAAGGGGCTACAAATCATATGAAGACATGAAATGTCAATTTTGCCCTTAGGACTGTTAATGTTTGAATTTAAGTTCGGATTAGGGTTTAATTTTTTGATTGGGAACACCTGTGAGTAATTTGAGTATAACTTTTGATCTGGGAATCAAAATGAGACGATTCTTGTTTTGAATTAAACTAGAGACATAAGGCTACAATTGTTATGAAGACATCGAGTTTCAATTCTGGGATTAAGAATGTGAAATTTTGGACGGAAATAATCGTACATAGGAAATGTGTTAGAATATGGATATTTCCGTACTGTTTCGCGCATAACTTTTGATGTAGTGCTCGGAATTGAGCGCGGTCAGTGGCGTTGGATTTGTATGAGTGAGAGGAACATTTCTCGAGAAGGAAGTTTGGACAAATTCCTTCAATTTAATAGTGCGAATCAGAACCGCAAGTAAGCGTAACTTTAAGTTTTGAATGGAGGGCAAAATGGTCATTTGACCATCAATTAATGAAACTCATTAATGATTGTTGTTTTGAGCTATTAAAAACGATGAATGGTCTGGAAAATTACAGAAGAAGAGAAAGAAGAAGAAATAAGAAGAGAGTGGAAGTTTCGTATGGAGAAAAGATGAGAGAGAAAGTTATTTTTGATTTTTCTACTTGTTTTCTTAAGGATTTTGGGATGGTTCCAAGAGAGAAAAAGGTAGAGGAGCATAAGAGCTTCCTAAGGAACCAAAAAAATTTGAATTTGGATGAGAAAGAGGTAAGAGAAAATTTTCTACTTTGAGATTTTGATTAATTTTCGGTTTAGAATTATGACATATAAGATGGGTTTATGGATTGTGGAATTAATTTTGAAATATATGCTTTAGGCTGGGTTTAATTTTGGATGGAAAATTGATTAAGGTTTAGGCTTAATTTTATGATTGAGAATTTTGAGATATTTTGGTGTAGAATTATAGGAAATATGATGAATTGATGATATATGAAATCAATTTTAAGAATTGGTATTTTATGGTATTGAATTTGGATAAATTGGTTTAGGCCAATTTTAAGATTTGGGGATTTTGAAATTGAGGATTTAAATAGTTTGGAATTAATGTGAATTGAGGAATTGTGAGATTAATTTTGAAGAAATTATGTTTTATGAGATTGAATTGAGTGTTTTGGTTTAGGCCAATTTTGAAAATTGGGATTTTCAAAATTGGAGATTGAAATAGCTTGAATGTAAATGGAATTGGTGAATTCTAAGTTGATTGTGAAAATTAAGTATTTTCGATGTGAAATTTGGATGATTATGGTTTAGGTTTTGGTATTTTGGAAGAGAGAAAAGCAAGGATCAATTGGAGCTTGAAAACAAGTTTCGGCAAAATTGAGGTGGGTAGCATATTTATATTTTGATTTGTGAGCAATATGCAACTTTTGAAAAATTAAAGAAAGCAATTTTGAAAAATAAAGAAAGCAAAATGTGAAAATTTTGACAAATTATTGTTTTGTAGAGGTTTGAAATTCGATTTCGAATGTTTTCGAAAGATTATTATAAGTTTGAATTCATTGCTTTCAATGATTCGATAAACCGATAGAAATTTCGAAAATGCATTTGTTGTGTATGCATTATTCAATTGTTGAAATTATTGTTTGATTGAATGTTTTGATTGTTGAATTTAGTGAATGATAGATGAATAAATTGAGTGGTATGCATTTTGGGGAAAATTTTGAAGAAAAGTACGAAATTGAAAAGTGCCTTGTAATGTCGACTTTTCGCTTTCGATTATGTGTTATGTGGGTTTGGTAGGTCCTTGGTGAGTCGTATTGTCTCTATGTGTATAGCCTTCTCCAGTGCCGCTAAGGGTACGGAGACTCGTTCGGACTCCTTCACGGCTAATTGGACCGCAATGCGGAAAGTGTAATACGTTTCATTCACGATCGCATGTGACCGCTTATCTCGGCTATGCGATCGATCTATTTGGACTTAGCTGCACCATTCGATATGTTATGTGTTTTGCTTTGTTTACGTGTTCGCATTCTTGTTTTAAAGTGAGAAATGAAAATTGAAATTATGTTGCATTCATATTTATGAAGAATTGAGAATTTTGAAAAATGAGATTTTTATGAAAAGTTTGGAAAAATTGAAAAAGTTTGAGAGAAATATTTCAAAGTTGAAAAGTTTGAAACATTAGCCCTTTGGCAAAAAGTTTATAAAAAGCGTTTTACGCTTATATATCGGTTTATAAATGTGTTATCCACGAGCTTTGAGGCTCATTCTTTCATCCTCATCTCCGTGTTTGAGCGGAGATCGGATGAAAGAATGTGAAGACGTCGATTTCGACTTTTGAATACGTTAACTTTTGAGTAATTTGGATCTTGTGTATGAATATGTTCATGACTTGAGATAAGTTTGGGAAAGTGTATTTGTGTATAAAGTTGAGTATCGGAATGATTGAGAAATTTGTATATGAAATCATGAATAGCTTGGGCATATATATTTGTGTTTGATTCGGGAATAAGTTTGAATTATGAAAATAGTAGATTGAATGACAAGTATGAGATTGTTTTAGAATTAGGTTTGTGTTCATCTGGCGATATCCGGACGGAGGTCCGGTGGATTCGATATTTGTGTGATTGATTGGCATTTAGAAGTGTATTTCTTTACCCATGCAGTTTGGGTTAGGATAAAGGCACCGTTATCTTTGCCGAAATTTCGATAAAATTAGGGGTTAAAATGGAATTTGAGATTTGTATGGATGAATAAGAATTTGTATGATTGTTGAGTTTGGGTTTAAGAATGAAATTTCCTATGGAAATTATATGGATGTGATTGATGTAAGAAATGAGAATAAGAAAGAAAAAAATTTTCATAACGGTTTTGGAGCGTCTTAGAATTCCAACGCGATTCATTTCTGTTCTTTGCTTATTCACGGATGTCGGAAAGTATTTCAGTTTAAATTGATTTGTTTGCTTACTTTGTTTTCTATCCGTATTCGATTTGCATTCGATTCGATCCGCGCCGCTTATTCGTTCGCTTTGTGATTCAGATTCGATTATTTCGCTTATTATATTCGATTGAATCATTCGTTTGTTTCGATTAGTTCTTGCTTCGCTTGCATTTGCTTCCGCTTACTTTCGGATTTGTTCGCTTCCGCATTTCGCAATTTCGATCCGAAATTTCTGTCTCCTTTCGCTTCCGTTTCCATTGATTCCGTCATTCGTTCTTTTGGTTAAGTTTTTTTCGGTTGGGATCCGGTTCCCGGATCGGGTCCCAACATTTATGGTATCAGAGCAAGAAGAGTTTATAAGGAATCATGCGTTCGTATGAGGGAATCTGTATGCATAGTTGGATTTCGGAAACGGGATCCAACAGTTTTCCCTCCTTTTATGTTGGTCTAACATGTCTTTGGTGATTGGTGAAGCTTAGAAGCCTTGGTATTGGTTGATCGTTGAGTTTGAAGGATTTAGGGTTACGGCGATTTTGAGATTTGGGATTTATCGTCGATTGGTAAGTTTTATTGGCTTTAATGTTGTTATTACTGGTTATTTGAGTATTTATGGCATTTATGGGGTAAGATTGAGTAGATAGAGTGTTTAATGGAGGTTGGTATGTGTATTAATGGCGGAAAGCGATCGGAGAAGACGATCGGACCGCCGTCGTCGTCATGACGAAACACGAAGCGTTAGGGCTTCGTCGCGACGAGTAAATGAATTTAATTAAATTTATTAGTCGCGACGAGCTCGGGTAGACGACGCGACGAGTGTGGTTTGGTACGTCGCGACGAGTGGGTTCCACGTCGCGACGAACGGACTTTTCCTCGACGCGTCGAGCGGGCGTAGGTCGTGACGAGGAATGGAATTTCTGATTTGATAAGTGTTGGTTTATTGGACATAATTTGTGATATAGACCTCCGATAGAGGTGTTTCCTGATTCGTTATGAACTAGAATAAGAGGTCTACAATTGAGGATAATTGTAGGAATTAGAATTGATTTAAGTGACATTGATTTATAGATACTAAGGTCGATTATGATTCATAGTGTGACCTAAATACTGAATTGAGACAATTGGAGTTTAATTGGGATTTTCAATAGAGGTTTTGACCCGATGGATAGGAAATTACTATGGGAATTATGAATTGAGGAAATTGAACCGAATTATAGGATTGGATCAATTATTGTCGACCAATTGAGCGAAGAGTTAGATTGGGATATAAGAGTTATAAATTGGGTTTTAGCGGGAAAATCGTGAACATGCATTGTACATCATCTCATTGAGACATATGCATTACTGAATGGTTTAATTGAGCATCTAGTAATGTGATTGTATTTTTTCTGTTATAGAGGCGCGTTGGATCGTCGTTCCACGGACATTCTTTGGAACTTCAGGCGATAGCTCGGAATTCTGGTGAGTAACCTAGTTGGTTTCTCGAATTCTTGATTATTTAAATGCTCAGCGTGAATTACTTGCCAAATGTGAAACCGTGTGATTCTTGAAATATACATGATTGGATGGTATGTCTCTCAGTATTAGGCGTGAAATTGCATGATCACTTTCTCTTGTCTTGGATGAATTCTGTATGTTCTTGAGAAATACAATCTTGGGCTTTTATAGCCATACTTTGAATCACTAAATCTTGAATTCTCGAACATCGTGACCGCATGCATAAATGCATGATCGGATAATGGGCGTGTCCCAAGTTGCTAATATCATTGAAAAGAGCCTAAAGCTCGAAACATTGTCTCGACGGGCTTAGCCCGAGGGGAGAAAATCGACGCGTCCTTCTTGTTTCTTGTTGAGCACTTGGGCACAATCTTGAATAAGCTGGAAAGAGTCTCATATGCATTATCTACATGGTGATTGAATTGCCAAATTGTGTGATGATTTACAAGCGTGTGATGCCATGATTTCTTGTAGAATTGTGATGTGATATGTAAACTGTTCTACTCATCGTAATATTGTCACCGACATCGTATAATCGTTATAAACTCATGTAAATTGTTATATAATACCGTTAATTGAATATTACTGGTGTGCGTCATTTAATTTGCGTAATGCATGATTTAGTGAACCATCGATGATGGTTTCTCCGAGTCACATAAACTCACCCAAAATTGCAACCTATTTTTGGGATCGATAGAGTAGACTCCTAGCTCAGAAGATTTTCTTTCCCGTGTGAAATTGCTTTGGCAAGAGACGCGATGGCACACAGGTCGGTCAGCTGGGTTAGCTTTTGAGGATGACTTAGGATAGATGCTTGTATCAGTTTCTTTTTTTGGTTTTGTAAGAGACTAATAGACTTGTCTATTCTAACATTGGATGATTGTACCTAATAATGTTATTTTTGGATAGTAATGTACTGATTTCTGTTATATTGTGATTTAATCTACTGCGATGCCATATGGATTATTAGCAAAATTTTTTGGTAGTGAACTTTTATCGTGGGATACGTGTCGGAGCGACCTTCGGGCGTCCCGATGTGTACCCTACGGTGAGGGGGCGCTATATTAAGTGGTATCAGAGCCAGGTTTGGCATCTTTTGGGCATAGTGTATTGTTAGGCTTGAATCACTGTAAGAATAGCAGAACTGATCGAAATTTCTTGTCTGTTTTAGGTCATCCGTTCTTGGAGATCGAGTTGAACAACCAGCTGACCTGGAATCGGTAGGAGCTAGTAGGGAGTCTCCTGTGCCTCATTCAGAGGGGTTGCCTCCTCGAGTTCCTGTGAGATGGGAACGGAGATATGATCAACTGCGCAAGCAGGGGGCGGTTGACTTCTATGGTAGCACCGACCCTGCGGAGGCTGAGGGATGGCTAGAGAGGACAGAGAGAGTCCTCGATCAGATGGACTGTGACCCTGATGAGCGTTTCGACTACGCGGTTTCTCTGTTACAGGGTTCTGCGTATTAGTGGTGGAAGACTGTCCCGGGCAATACCACCAGGCCCTGCACACTGACATGAGATGATTTTCTGAGGGCATTCAAGGACAACTTCATGCCCAAGATTTATCTGGAAATGAAGTTACATGAGTTCCTAGAGCTGAGACAGGGGAAGTTGACCGTGGCCGATTATGAAGTGCGGTTCAACGAGTTAGTAGTATATGCTTCTTCATTGGTGGCTACTGAGGCTGACAAGTGTCGACGTTTTGAGGGCGGACTCAATCTGGAGATCCGTACCCTATTGGCTAGATCTGATATGGGCGGTTTATTGGGCGAAATTTCGCGAAGATGAGGATAGAGCATTTGTTGAGACAACGTATGGTGAGACCGATCGGGGCCGGCATAAGAGATCGATGTGATCGAGGTAGTCTTGTGAGAGGGTTCGATGGATGAGAGTAGGCCCTTGGATCTGCGGAGAGGGCTAGACAGATTGGTCATGGGCGGAGGGCGATTTGTACTGAATTTGTTAGTGGCGTGGCGATGCGAGTTTGAAGCGATCTGCTCCTTTATGTAAGTATTGTGGCAAGAGACACGGTGGAGAGTGTCGATGGCTATCTGGAGCCTGCTTGAGGTGTGGTTCGATGGACCACCTAGTGAGGAACTGCCCAGAGACTTTGGGAGCCCAGTCTACTATGACTGGAAGATCAGGCAGCAATACCACGATCCAGCAGAGTCGTGGTGGTGGATCGGGATGGAGAGGCCGAGGTCGAGTAGAGGGGTCCGTAGTGAGGTCAGAGGGACCGAGCAGACAGCAGTCGCAGGCTAAGGTCTATGCCATGACTCGGCAGGAGGCCCAGGATTCCCCGGATGTTGTTGCGGGTATGCTTCTTATTTCTGGTATTGAGGCATATGCATTATTGGATCCTGGATCCACTCATTCCTTCATTGCACCACATTTAGCATGTAGACTGCATGGGGATAGGCAAAGGTTACAATGTGGGTTAGAGGTGAGTACACCTCTTGGTAGTACGACTGTATTGGGAGAGGTCTGTATGGGGTGTCAGGTTCAGATCGACCGAGCAGTTCTGAGTGCCGATTTGATTATTTTGCCTATGAGGGAGATTGATGTGATATTGGGGATGGACTGGTTGACTGTACATAGGGCGGTCATAGACTGTTACACCAAGGAGGTTATATTGGAATCTCCTGGTCAGCCCAGAGTGGTGTTTCGAGGAGTTAGTCAGCAAAGGCTCTGCGAGGATGATATCCTCTATGAGTGCCCTGAGATTGATGCAGGGAGGTTGTGAGGCCTATCTAGCTCACGTAGTGGATTCCCGAGTTGAGTAGAGATTGGAGGATATTCCCGTGATCAGGGAATTTCCGGATGTATTTCCCGAGGAGTTACCGGGATTGCCGCCAGAGCGGGAGATAGAGTTTGAGATTGATCTCGTTCGGTGCATCGCTCTATATCGATCCTCCGTATAGGATGGCACGGTGGGCGAGAGAGCTTAAGGCTCGATTCACAGAGCTAGTGGATAAAGGATTTATTAGACCGAGTGTTTCGCCATGGGGAGCCCCGGTACTGTTTGTGAAGAAAAAGGACGGGACGCTGAGATTGTGCATTGACTATAGGCAGTTGAATCGGGTGACAGTGAAGAATAAGTATCCACTGCCTAGGATTGACGATTTATTTGATCAGTTGCAGAGAGCTCAGGTGTTCACTAAAATGGATCTGAGATCAGGCTATTACCAGTTAAGGATTGCAGAGGCCGATGTGCCTAAGAGTGCCTTCAGGAGCAGGTACGGGCATTTCGAGTTCCTAGTGATGCCGTTTAGGTTGACTAATGCCCCGACAGCCTTCATGGCTTTGATGAATAGAGTTTTTCAGCCCTACCTGGACTAGTTCGTGATAGTATTTATTGATGACATCTTGATTTATTCGAGGAGTAGGCGAGAGCCTGTTGAGCACCGAGGATTATTCTGCAGTCATGAGAGAGAGCGGTTGTTCGCCAAATTCACTAAGTGTGAATTCGGCGATGAGATTGTATTTCAGGGCACGTAGTGTCGGTGAGGGTATCGGTGGATCCTCACAAGATAGAAGCGATTATGAGTTGGGAGATTCGAGGAGTGTGCCCGAGTTGCGGAGTTTCTAGATGGCGGATATTACCGGAGATTCGTCGAGGGGTTTTCGTTGATCTTCGCCCCTTTGACGAAGCTATTGAGGAAGAATGTACCGTTCAGATGGTGCGAGGAGTGCGGAAGAGTTTTGAGGAGCTGAAACATCGGTTGTGGATTTGCCGGTGTTAAGCATTCCTTACGTAATCTTGGAGGCTTTGTGGTTTCTGATGATGCCTCGCATCGAGGATTGGGATGTCTTGATGCGGCATGGGAGAGTTATAGCGTATGCCTCTAGACAATTGAGGT
The DNA here is from genome assembly GCA_029891385.1 of Erythroxylum novogranatense. Classification (NCBI taxonomy): domain Eukaryota; kingdom Viridiplantae; phylum Streptophyta; class Magnoliopsida; order Malpighiales; family Erythroxylaceae; genus Erythroxylum; species Erythroxylum novogranatense. The sequence continues at coordinate 23,448,772 of CM057228.1, forward strand.
CTCACGAGGTGAATTATCCGAGGCATGACTTAGAGTTGGCATGATCGATTTGCTCAAGAAGATCTGGAGACATTATCGTATGGGAGACGTTCGGATCTTCACTGATCATAAAGTCTCGGATATCTGTTGAGTCAGAGAGAGCTCAATCTGAAACAGAGGAGATGGGTAGAGTTACTGAAGGACTATGACTGCACGATCGAGTACCATCCAGGAAAGGCTAATGTGGTGGCCGATGCATTGAGTAGGAGATCGCATGGTACTGTAGCTCAGATCCGCATCGAGATTACTGTGCGATTGGTTGAGAGCTCTTAATGTACAGATGGATTTGGGTCAAGATGGAGCACTGATTGCTACACTGAGGCTTAGGCCGATACTGCATGACAGGATTCGGAGGGTTCAGGATCAGGACCCAGTGTTAGTGAGACTGATTGATAGAGTTCAGACTGGTATTGATTCAGAGTTTGAGTTGAGAGACGGGACTTTATGGATGGGACAGAGACTGTGTGTGCCCGATGTTGATGATCTGAGACGGGAGATCCTAGAGGAGGCACATGTAGCCGCCTATGCTATGCACCCGGGTATGACCAAGATGTATAGGACACTGAGACAGCATTTCTGGTGGCCTGGTATGAAGAAGCAAGTGGCAGAGTATGTGTCCAGGTGTCTGACATGTCAATAGGTTAAGGCAGAGCATCAGGCTCCAGTGGGAAAGTTGCATTCGTTGCCCATTCCGGAGTGGAAATGGGAGCGAATTACCATGGATTTCGTTACAGGGTTGCCTAGGACACCGAGGCAACATGATGCTATCTGGGTCATAGTGGACCGATTGACCAAATCGGCTCATTTCTTGCCAGTGAGGGAGAGTGATACTCTTGATCAGTTGGCCCAGAAGTATGTGGCAGAGATTGTACGGTTGCATGGGGTTCCGTTGTTTATAGTCTCAGACAGGGATCCCAGGTTCACTTCGAGGTTCTGGAAGAGCCTACAGACTGCTATGGGTACTAGATCAATTTCAGACGCATTTCATCCTCGGACGGATGGGCCAGTGAGAGGACGATCAAGGCTGTTGAGGACATGCTTGGGCATGTGTCTTTGGAGTTGAGGTGCATGGGATCAAGATGCTTGCAATCGATAGAGTTCGCATACAACCAAAGATGCAGAGTAGTATTGGGATGGCACCGTATGAGGCCCTGTATGGGCGACCGTGTAGGTCACCACTATATTGGGATGAAGAGGGTCAGAGATCGATTGAGGGTCCAGAGCTGATCCAGGATACAGTAGATAAGATCTGATTGATCCGAGTCGCATCAAAGGCTCGGGACAAACAGAAGAGCTATGTGGATCGGCATCGGTGATATGGAGTATAGTGTGGGTGTGAGTGTTTCTCAGTGTCTCCTTGGAAAGAATCTTGAGGTTTGGCCGTAAGGGCAAGTTGAGCCCTCGGTATATCGGTCCGTATGAGATCCTTGAGAGGATAGGACCGTTGGCTTCTGATGGCATTACCGGTGAGATTTCGGATGTATGACGTGTTTCATGTTAGTATGCTCCGACGGTACCGTTCGGACCCGATGCATGTGATCCGGCTCGGGAGATTGAGGTAGCGATGATTTGACCTATGTTGAGGGCAGATGATTATTGGATCACGGGTCAAGCAACTGAGAAACAGGGTAATTCCATTGGTGAAAGTCCTTTGGAAGAACCACTCCACTAAGGAAGCTACATGGGAGACTGAGGAGCATATGAGGAGTCAATATCCTCATTTATTTGATGGGACAGGTATGAAATTTCGAGGACGAAATTTTTATTAGGAGGGGTGAATTGTAACATCCCGTTACTGTTAGCAAGGGTATGTTGGTAATTGGGACAGACTGATAGGATTTCACTGCATTCATTGACTGAACTTGTTACTGGCCTCTAATTATAGAGGAACAGGTTTATTGCATATGCATTTATCTATAAGTACATGCATTCATGATTTTTCGGTATTTAACTGTAGACTGAACTGACTGGATTGTAATTGATTGAGAAATTAGGAGTAAATGGACCCGAATGACTGATTTAGAATAGTCTCAGAGTGATTGGCAACTGATAGTGGTCTATGAGAAATTTTTTAGAAATTCGGAAGAAAATGCTCGGATCGAAAATTTTGGAGTGACAGACTGATTGATTGTATAGTACTGAAAGAATGGTCCAATGGCAAGGGAAATATTAGAGTTATACTATTAGGGAATTAAAATATGAGCCATTGAAATTTAGAGACTGAAATTTGAACTGATCTGGAGACTTAGGTCTATAAATACTAGGTTTGGGAAAATTTGGGGATTTTTCACCCTAAATCGTTTTCCCTCTCTTCTCCTTCGATGGTGGCTTGCGATTCCTCCATCGGTGAGGATTCCTTGGTTTTTCCTTATGGTTTTCAATCCTTTTATGTTGGTCTAACATGTCTTTGGTGATTGGTGAAGGTTAGAAGCCTTGGTATTGGTTGATCGTTGAGTTTGAAGGATTTAGGGTTACGACGATTTTGAGATTTGGGATTTATCGTCGATTGGTAAGTTTTATTGGCTTTAATGTTGTTATTACTGGTTATTTGAGTATTTATGGCATTTATGGGGTAAGATTGAGTAGATAGAGTGTTTAATGGAGGTTGGTATGTGTATTAATGGCGGAAAGCGATCGGAGAAGGCGATCGGACGCCGTCGTCATGACGAGCACTGAAGCGTTAGGGCTTCGTCGCGACGAGTAAATGAATTTAATTAAATTTATTAGTCGCGACGAGCTCGAGTGAGACGACTGACGGCGTGGTTTAATGCGTCATGACGAGCGGACTTTTCCTCGGCGTCGGCGGGCGTAAATCATGACGAGGAATGGAATTTCTGATTTGATAAGTGTTGGTTTATTGGACATAATTTGTGGTGTAGACCTCCGATAGAGGTGTTTCTGATTAGATTATGAACTAGAATAAGAGGTCTACAATTGAGGATAATTGTAGGAATTAGAATTGATTTAAGTGACATTGATTTATAGATACTAAGGTCGATTATGATTAAGTAGTGTGACCTAAATCTTGAATTGAGACAATTGGAGTTTAATTGGGATTTTCAATAGAGGTTTTGACCCGATGGATAGGAAATTACTATGGAATTATGAATTGAGGAAATTGAACGAATTATAGGATTGGATCAATTATTGTCGACCAATTGAGCGAAGAGTTAGATTGGTATATAAGAGTTATAAATTGGGTTTTAAGCGTCGGAAAATCGTGAACATGCATTGTACATCATCTCATTGAGACATATGCATTCTTGAATGGTTTAATTGAGCATCTAGTAATGGGCCTGTATTTTTCTTTGTTATAGAAGCGTTGGATAAATCGTTCTATGGAAATTGCTGGAACTTCGAGCGATAGCTTCGGAATTACTGGTGAAATACCTAGTTGGTTTCTCGAATTCTTGGTATTTAAATGCTCAGCGTGAATTACTTGCCAAATGTGAAGCTGTGTGATTCTTGAAATATACATGATTGGATGGTATGTCTCTCTTGTATTAGGCTGTGAAATTGCATGATCACTTTCTCTTGTCTTTGGTGAATTCGTATATTCTTGAGAAATACAATCTTGGGCTTTTATAGCCATACTTTGAATCACTAAATCTTGAATTCTTGAACATCGCACTGCATGCATAAATGCATGATCGGATAATGGGCGTGTCCCAGTTGCTAATATCTTTGAAAAGAGCCTAGAGCTCGAACCTTTATCTTGTGGGGCTTGGCAGGGAGAAAATCACGCAGCGTCCTTCTTGTTCTTGGTGAGCACTTGGGGCAATCTTGAATAACTGGAAAGAGTCTCATATGCATTATCTACATGGTGATTGAATTGCCAAATGCGATGATTTACAGGCGTGTGATGCCATGATTTCTTGTAGAATTGTGATGTGATCGTAAAGCATTACATCTCTCGTAATATTGTCACCGATCTTGTACCTTTGTTATAAACTCGTAAATTGTTATATAATCTTATTAATTGAATATTCAGTGCGTCTTTGTCATGCAATTTGCGTAATGCGTGATTTGAGTGAACCATCGATGATGGTTTCTCCTTGAATCATAAACTCACCCAAATTGCAACCTATTTTTCGGGATCGATAGAGTAGACTCCTAGCTCAGAAGATTTTCTTTCTACTAGTGTGAGCTCTTTGGCAAGAGACGCGATGGCACTGTGGTCGGTCATTTGGGTTAGCTTTGAGGATGACTTAGGATAGATGCTTGTATCGGTTTCTTTTTGGTTTTGTAAGAGGCGATAGACTTGTCTATTCTAACATTGGATGATTGTACTGATAATGTTATTTTGGATAGTAATGTCTTGATTTACATTATATTGTGATCTAATCTCTGCGATGCCATATGGATTATTAGCGAAATTTTACGGTAGTGAACCTTTATCGTGGGATGCGTGTCGGGCGACCTTGAGCGTCGATGTGTACCCTACTGGTGAGGCGCTACATTAAGTAATATCGAGCAGGTTTGGCATCTTTTGGGCATAGTGTATTGTTGAAGCTTGAATCCTTTGTAAGAATAGCGAGCGATCGAAATTTCTTATACATTTTAGGTCATCCGTTCTTGGAGATCGAGTTGAACAACCGGTGACTGGAATCGGTAGGAGCTAGTAGGGAGTCTCTGTGCCTCATTCGGAGGGTTGCCTCCTCGAGTTCTGTGAGGCGGGAGCGGAGATATGATCAGCTAGCATGGCGGTGGTTGACTTCATGGTAGCAGACCTGCGGAGGGTGAGGATGGCTAGAGAGACGGAGAGAGTCCTCGATCGGATGGGCTGTGACCACGATGGCGTTTCGACTCTGCGGTTTCTACTCTGAGGTTCTGCGTATTAGTGGTGGAAGGCTGTCAAGAACAATACCACGGGCCTGCTGCTGACATGAGATGATTTTACGAGGGCATTCAAGGACAACTTCATGCCCAGATTTATCTGGAAATGAAATTCTGGGAGTTCTAGATTTGAGATAAGGCGATTGGCCGTGGCGATTATGAAGTGCGGTTCAGCGAGTTAGTAGTATATGCTTCTTCATTGGTGCTAGCTCTTGAGGTGACAAGTGTCGGCGTTTTGAGGCGGACTCAATCTGGAGATCCGTACCTATTGGCTAGATCGATATAGGCGGTTTATTGGGCGAAATTTGCGGCGATGAGGATAAGCATTGTTGAGACAACGTATGGTGAGGCTGATCGAGGGGGCGGCATAAGAGATCGATGTGATCGGGGTAGTCTTGACAGAGGGTTCGATGGCGATGAGTAGGCCCTTGGATCTGCGGGAGGGCTAAACGAGTGGTCATGGGCAAAGGCGATTTATGCAATTTGTTAGTGGCGGCGGCGATGCGAGTTTGAGCGATCTGCTCCTTTATGTGAGTATTGTGGCAAGAGACACGGTGGAGAGTGTCGATGGCTATCTGAACTTCTTGAGGTGTGGTTCGATGGACCACTAGTGAGAAGCTGCCGAGACTTTGGGGCCCGATCTACTATGGTGGAAGATCGAGCGACAATACCACGATCGGTGAGTCGTGGTGGTGGATCGGGATGGACGGGCGAGGTCGGCGGAGGGTCCGTAGTGGTCGGAAGGCCAAGCGGACAGCGATCGCGAGTAGGGTCTATGCCATGACTCGGCGGGAGGCCAGGATTCCCCGGATGTTGTTGCGGGTATGCTTCTTATTTCTGGTATTGAGGCATATGCATTATTGGATCCTGGATCCACTCATTCCTTCATTGCACCGCATTTAGCATGTAGACTGCATGGGGATAGGCAAAGGTTACAATGTGGGTTAGAGGTGAGTACACCTCTTGGTAGTACGACTGTATTGGGAGAGGTCTGTATGGGGTGTCGGGGTTGGATCGAAAGCGATTCTGATGTCGATTTGATTATTTTGCCTATGAGGGAGATTGATGTGATATTGGGGATGGGTGGTTGTTGTACATAGGGCGGTCATGGGTGTTACACGAGGAGGTTGTATTGGAATCTCTGGTCGGCCCAGTGGTGTTTCGAGGAGTTAGTCGGCGGTGCTGCTGAGGATGATATCCTCATGGGTGCCACGAGATTGATGCGGGGAGGTTGTGAGGCCTATTTAGCTCACGTGGTGGATTCCGAGTTGAGTAGAGATTGGAGGATATTCCGTGATCGGGAATTTCGGATGTATTTCAGAGGAGTTCTGGGATTGCCGCGAGCGGAGATAGAGTTTGAGATTGATCTCGTTCGGTGCAGCTCTATATCGATCCTCCGTATAGGATGGCCGGTGGGCGAGAGAGCTTAAGGCTCGATTCTGAGCTAGTGGATAAAGGATTTATTAGGACCGAGTGTTTAGCCATGGGGAGCCCCGTCTTGTTTGTGAAGAAAAAAGGACGGAGACTTTGAGATTGTGCATTGACTATAAGCGGTTAATCGGGTGTGATGAAGAATAAGTATCCTTGCCTAGGATTGGCGATTTATTTGATCGATTCGAGAGAGCTCGGTGTTCACTAAAATGGATCGAGATCGAGGCTATTACCGATTAAGGATTGCGAGGCCGATGTGCCTAAGAGTGCCTTGAGGCGAATGCGGGCATTTCGAGTTCTTAGTGATGCCGTTTGGGTTGACTAATGCCGGCGGCCTTTATAGCTTTGATGAATAGAGTTTTCAGCCTACTGGGTGGTTCGTGATAGTATTTATTGATGACATCTTGATTTATTAGAGGAGTAGAGGCGAGAACCTTGAGCACACGAGGATTATTCTGCAGTCATGAGAGAGAAGCGTTGTTAGCAAATTCACTAAGTGTGAATTACGGCGATGAGATGTATTTACAGGGCACGTAGTGTCGGTGAGAATATCGGTGGATCCTCACAAGATAGAAGCGATTATGAGTTGGGAGATTAGAGAGTGTGCCGAGTTGCGGAGTTTCTAGGGTGGCGGATATTACGGAGATTCGTCGAGGGTTTCGTTGATCTTAGCCCTTTGGCGAAGCTATTGAGGAAGAATGTACCGTTCGGATAGTGCGAGGAGTGCGGAAGAGTTTTGAGGAGATGAAACATCGGTTGGCATTTGCCGGTGTTAAGCATTCCTTACGATCTTGGAGGCTTTGTGGTTCTGATGATGCCTCGCATCGAGGATTAGGATGTGTCTTGATGCGGCATGGGAGAGTTATAGCGTATGCCTCTAGACAATTGAGGTCTCACGAGGTGAATTATCCGATGCATGACTTAGAGTTGGCGCGATCGTATTTGCTCGAAGATCTGGACATTATATCGTATGGGGAGGCGTTCGGATCTTCGCGATCATAAAGTCTCGGATATCTGTTGAGTCGGAGAGCTCGATCTGAAGCAGAGGAGATGGGTAGAGATTCTTGAAGGACTATGGCGCGATCGAGTACCATCCGGGAAGGCCAATGTGGTGGCGATGCATTGAGTAGGAGATCGCGTAGATGCTATGCTTCAGATCGGTGAGAGATTACAGTGCGATTGGTTGAGAGCTCTTAATGTCAGATGGATTTGGGTCAAGATGGAGCGGTTGATTGCTACTGCTGAGGCTTAGGCCGATCTTGCGTAGACGAGATTCGGAGGTTGAGGATCGGGACCCAGTGTTAGTGAGGCCGATTGATAGAGTTGATGGTATTGATTGAGTTTGAGTTGAGAGGCGGGACTTTATGGATGGGGCCGGAGGCATGTGTGCCGATGTTGATGATGCGAGGGCGGAGATCTAGAGGAGCACATGTAGCCGCCTATCTATGCACCGGGTATGACCAAGATGTATAGGACCTTGAGGCGGCATTTACGGTGGCTGGTATGAAGAAGCAAGTGGCGAGTATGTGTCGGTGTCGACATGTCAATAGGTTAAGCGAGCATCGAGGCTCCGATGGGAAAGTTGCATTCGTTGCCCGTTCGGAGTGGAAATGGGGCGAATTACCGTGGATTCGTTCTGAGGTTGCCTAGGACACCGAGGCAACATGATGCTATCTGGGTCATAGTGGACGATTGACCAAATCGGCTCATTTCTTGCCGATGAGGAGAGTGATACTCTTGATCAGTTGGCCCAGAAGTATGTGGCAGAGATTGTACGGTTGCATGGGGTTCCGTTGTTTATAGTCTCAGACAGGGATCCCAGGTTCACTTCGAGGTTCTGGAAGAGCCTACAGACTGCTATGGGTACTAGACTGAATTTCAGCACCGTATTTCATCCTCAGACGGATGGGCCAGTGAGAGGGCGATCAAGGCTGTTGAGGACATGCTTGGGCATGTCTTTGGAGTTGAGAGGTGCGTGGGATCGATCTTGCAGCGATAGAGTTCGCGTACAATAACTTGATGCAGAGTAGTATTGGGATGGCACCGTATGAGGCCCTGTATGGGCGACCGTGTAGGTCACCACTATATTGGGATGAAGAGGTGAGAGATCGATTGAGGTCGAGGCGATCCGGGATCGATAGATAAGATCTGATTGATCCGAGTCGCATGACGCGTGACTCGGGACAAACAGAAAAGCTATGTGGATCGGCATCGGTGATATGGAGTATAGTGTGGGTGTGAGTGTTTCTCCGAGTGTCTCCTTGGAAAGAATCTTGAGGTTTGGCCGTGAAGGCAAGTTGAGCCCTCGGTATGTCGGGTCGTATGAGATCCTTGAGAGGATAGGACCGTTGGCTTCTGGTGGCATTCTGGGTGAGATTTCCCGGATCATGGCGTGTTTCATGTTAGTATGCTCCGACGGTACCGTTCGGACCCGATGCATGTGATCCGGCTCGGGGAGATTGAGGTAGCGGTGATTTGACCTATGTTGAGGGCAGTGCAGATTATTGGATCACAGGTCAAGCAAGCGAGAAGCAGGGTAATTCCATTGGTGAAAGTCCTTTGGAAGAACCACTCCACTAAGGAAGCTACATGGGAGGCGAGGAGCATATGAAGTCGGTATCCTCATTTATTTGATGGGACGGTATGAAATTTGAGGACGAAATTTTTATTAGGAGGGTGAATTGTAACATCCGTTCTTTGTTAGCAAGGTATGTTGGTAATTGGGACGGTGATAGGATTTCCTTGCATTCATTGGTGAACTTATTCTTGGCCTCTAATTATAGAGGAACAGGTTTATTGCATATGCATTTATCTATAAGTACATGCATTCATGATTTTCGGTATTTAAGCGTGGTAGGGTATTTGGATTGTAATTGATTGAGAAATTAGGAGTAAATGGACCGAATGGTGATTTAGAATAGTCTCGAGTGATTGTGGCGATAGTGATACATGAGAAATTTTAGAAATTAGGAAGAAAATGCGGATGAAAATTTTGGGTGACAGGTGATTGATTGTATAATCTTGAAAGAATGGTCAATGGCAAGGAAATATTAGAGTTATACTATTAGGGAATTAAAATATGAGCCATTGAAATTTAGAGACTGAAATTTGAGCGATCTGGAGACTTAGGTCTATAAATACTAGGTTTGGGAAATTTTGGGGATTTTCACCTAAATCGTTTTCCTCTCTTCTCCTTCGATGGTGGCTTGCGATTCCTCCATCGGTGAGGATTCCTTGGTTTTCCTTATGGTTTCAATCCTTTTATGTTGGTTAACATGTCTTTGGTGATTGGTGAAGGTTAGAAGCCTTGGTATTGGTTGATCGTTGAGTTTGAAGGATTTAGGGTTCTGACGATTTTGAGATTTGGGATTTATAAATCGATTGGTAAGTTTTATTGGCTTTAATGTTGTTATTATTGGTTATTTGAGTATTTATGGCATTTATGGGGTAAGATTGAGTAGATAGAGTGTTTAATGGAGGTTGGTATGTGTATTAATGGCGGAGCGATGGAGAAGGCGATCGGACCGCAAATGCGTCATGACGAAACGCGAGCGTTAGGGCTTCGTCATGACGAGTAAATGAATTTAATTAAATTTATTAGTCATGACGAGCTCGAGTGAGCGACGCGACGGCGTGGTTTGATGCGTCGCGACGAACGGACTTTTCCTCGGCAGCGTCGGCGGCGTGGTCATGACGAGGAATGGAATTTCTGATTTGATAAGTGTTGGTTTATTGGACATAATTTGTGGTGTAGACCTCCGATAGAGGTGTTTCCTGATTCGTTATGAACTAGAATAAGAGGTCTACAATTGAGGATAATTGTAGGAATTAGAATTGATTTAAGTGACATTGATTTATAGATACTAAGGTCGATTATGATTCATAGTGTGACCTAAATACTGAATTGAGACAATTGGAGTTTAATTGGGATTTTCAATAGAGGTTTTGACCCGATGGATAGGAAATTACTATGGGAATTATGAATTGAGGAAATTGAACCGAATTATAGGATTGGATCAATTATTGTCGACCAATTGAGCGAAGAGTTAGATTGGGATATAAGAGTTATAAATTGGGTTTTAGCGTCAGGAAAATCGTGAACATGCATTGTACATCATCTCATTGAGACATATGCATTACTGAATGGTTTAATTGAGCATCTAGTAATGGGCCTGTATTTTTACTGTTATAGAGGCGCCGTTGGATCGTTATGGAAATTGCTGGAACTTCGAGGCGGTAGCTCGGAAGATTCTGGTGAAAGTAATTCTAGTTGGTTTCTCGAATTCTTGGTATTTAAATGCTCAGCGTGAATTACTTGCCAAATGTGAAGCGTGTGATTCTTGAAATATACATGATTGGATGGTATGTCTCTCTTGTATTAGGCTGTGAAATTGCATGATCACTTTCTCTTTCTTTGGGTGAATTCTTGTATATTCTTGAGAAATACAATCTTGGGCTTTTATAGCCATACTGAATCCTTAAATCTTGAATTCTTGAACCACTTTGCATGCATAAATGCATGATCGGATAATGGGCGTGTCCCAAGTTGCTAATATCTTTGAAAAGAGCCTAGAGCTCGAACCTTTGTCTTGTGGGCTTAGCAGGGGGAAAATCACAGCGTCCTTCTTGTTCTTGGTGAGCACTTGGGCGCAATCTTGAATAAGCGGAAAGAGTCTCATATGCATTATCTACATGGTGATTGAATTGCCAAATTGCGATGATTTACAGGCTGTGATGCCATGATTCTTGTAGAATTGTGATGTGATCTTGTAAAGCATTACATGCTCTTGTAATATTGTCGCGATCATACCTTTGTTATAAACTCATGTAAATTGTTATATAATCTTGTTAATTGAATATTACTGCGTGCGTCTTTACATGATTTGCGTAATGCATGATTTAGTGAACCATCGATGATGGTTTCTCCTTTGAAATCATAAACTCACCCAAAATTGCAACCTATTTTTCGGGATCGATAGAGTAGACTCTAGCTCAGAAGATTTTCTTTCTGCCGTGTGAAATTGCTTTGGCAAGAGCCAGCGATAGCACCAGTCGGTCAATTTGGGTTAGCTTTTGAGGATGACTTAGGATAGATGCTTGTATCGGTTTCTTTTTTGGTTTTGTAAGAGGCGATAGACTTGTCTATTCTAACATTGGATGATTGTACTGATAATGTTATTTTGGATAGTAATGTCTTGATTTACATTATATTGTGATCTAATCTCTGCGATGCCATATGGATTATTAGCGAAATTTTACGGTAGTGAACCTTTATCGTGGGATACGTGTGGAGCGACCTTGAGCGTCGATGTGTACCCTACGGTGAGGCGCTACATTAAGTGTGTCGAGCCAGGTTTGGCATCTTTTGGGCATAGTGTATTGTTAGGCTTGAATCCTTTGTAAGAATAGCAGGCGATCGAAATTTCTTATGCATTTTAGGTCATCCGTTCTTGGAGATCGAGTTGAACAACGGTGACTGGAATCGGTAGGAGCTAGTAGGAGTCTCCTGTGCCTCATTCGGAGGGTTGCCTCCTCGAGTTCTGTGAGGCAGGAGCGGAGATATGATCAGCTAGCAATGGCGGTGATTGACTTCATGGTAGCACCGGCCTGCGGAGGTGAGGATGGCTAGAGAGAGAGAGAGTCCTCGATCGGATGGGATGTGACCACGATGAGCGTTTCGACTCTGCGGTTTCTCTCTTCTGAGGTTCTGCGTATTAGTGGTGGAAGGCTGTCGGCGGTACCACCAGGCCTGCACTGTGACATGGGATGATTTTACGAGGGCATTCAAGACAACTTCATGCCCAATTTATCTGAAATGAAGTTACATGAGTTCTAAGATTTGAGACGGGGGAAGTTGACCGTGGCGATTATGAAGTCTTGGTTCAACGAGTTAGTAGTATATGCTTCTTCATTGGTAGCTCTTGAGGGTGACAAGTGTCGGCGTTTTGAGGCGGACTCAATCGGAGATCCGTACCTATTGGCTAGATCGATATGGGGGCGGTTTATTGGCGAGGGCGCAAAGAATGAGGATAGAGCATTCTTGAGACAGTATGGTGAGGCGATCGGGGCCGACATAAGAGATCGATGTGACGAGGTAGTCTTGTGAGAGGGTTCGATGGCGACAGTAGGCCCTTGAGATCTGCGGAGGGGCTAGACGACCGTCACGGGCGTGAGAGGCGATTTATACAATTTATTAGTGGCGGCGGTGCGAGTTCGAGGCGATCTGCTCCTTTATGTGAGTATTGTGGCAAGAGACACGGTGGAAGTGTCGATGGCTATCTGAACTGCTTGAGGTGTGGTTCGATGGACCACTAGTGAGGCTGCCGAGACTTTGGGAGCCCGATCTACTATGGTGGAAGATCGAGCGACAATACCACGATCCGGTGAGTCGTGGTGGTGGATCGGGATGGAGAGGCGAGGTCGGCGGAGGGGTCCGTAGAGGTCGGGGACCGGCGGGCGGCGATCCTGAGTAGGGTCTATGCCATGACTCGGCGGAGGCCCAGATTCCCGGATGTTGTTGCGGGTATGCTTCTTATTTACGGTATTGAGGCATATGCATTGTTGGATCTGGATCCACTCATTCCTTCATTGCACCGCATTTAGCATGTATTTGCATGTGGATAGGCAAAGGTTCTGATGTGGGTTAGAGGTGAGTACACCTCTGGTAGTACGACTGTATTGGGAGAGGTCTGTATGGGGTGTCAGGTTCAGATCGACCGAGCAGTTCTGAGTGCCGATTTGATTATTTTGCCTCTGAGGGAGATTGATGTGATATTGGGGATAGACTGGTTGACTGTACATAGGGCGGTCATGGACTGTTACACCAAGGAGGTTGTATTGGAATCTCCTGGTCAGCCCAGAGTGGTGTTTCGAGGAGTTAGTCAGGTAGTGCCTGCGAGGATGATATCCTCTATGAGTGCCCTGAGATTGATGCAGGGAGGTTGTGAGGCCTATCTGGCTCACGTAGTGGATTCCCGAGTTGAGCAGAGATTGGAGGATATTCCCGTGATCAGGGAATTTCTGGATGTATTTCAGGAGTTCTGGGATTGCCACAGGCGGGAGATAGAGTTTGAGATTGATCTGGTTCCGGTGCAGCTCTATATCGATCCTCTGCATAGGATGGCACGGTGGGCGAGAGAGCTTAAGGCTCGATTCTGAGCTAGTGGATAAAGGATTTATTAGACCGAGTGTTTCGCCATGGGAGCCGGTACTTTTGTGAAGAAAAAGGGCGGAATTTTGAGGCTATGCATTGACTATAGGCGGTTGAATGGGTGTGATGAAGAATAAGTATCCTTGCCTAGGATTGGCGATTTATTTGATCGATTCGAGGAGCTCGGTGTTCACTAAATTGGATCCGAGATTAGGCTATTACGATTAAGGATTGCGAGGCCGATGTGCTAAGAGTGCCTTGAGGTAGGTATGGGCATTTCGAGTTCCTAGTGATGCCGTTTGGGTTGACTAATGCCGGCAGCCTTCATGGCTTTGATGAATAGAGTTTTCAGCCCTACTGGACGGTTCGTGATAGTATTTATTGATGACATCTTGATTTATTCGAGGTAGAGCAGAGCACGCCGAGCACCGAGGATTATTCTGCAGTCATGAGAGAGAGCGTTGTTCGCCAAATTCACTAAGTGTGAATTCGGCGATGAGATTGTATTTACGGGGCACGTAGTATCCGGTGAGGTATCGGTGGATCCTCACAAGATAGAGGCGATTATGAGTTGGGAGATTAGAGGTGTGCAGAGTTGCGGAGTTTCTAGATGGCGGATATTACCGAAGATTCGTCGAGGGATTTTCGTTGATCTCCGCCCCTTTGACGAAGCTATTGAGGAAGAATGTACCGTTCAGATGGTCTGAGGAGTGCCAGAAGAGTTTTGAGGAGCTGAAACATCGGTTGTGGATCGCACGGTGTTAAGCATTCCTTCAATCTTGGAGGCTTTGTGGTTCTGATGATGCCTCGCATCAGGGATTGAGATATGTACTGATGCAGCATGGGAGAGTTATAGCGTATGCCTCTAGACAATTGAGGTCTCACGAGGTGAATTATCCAGTGCATGACTTAGAGTTGACATGATCGTATTTGCTCGAAGATCCGGAGACATTATACGTATGGGAGCGTTCCGGATCTTCACTGATCATAAGAGTCTCAGATATCTGTTGAGTCAGAGAGAGCTCAATCTGAGACAGAGGAGATGGGTAGAGTTACTGAAGGACTATGACTGCACGATCGAGTACCATCCAGGAAAGGCCAATGTGGTGGCCGATGCATTGAGTAGGAGATCGCATGGTACTGTAGCTCAGATCCAGACTGAGAGATTACCTAGTCTGATTCAGTTGAGAGCTCTTAATGTACAGATGGATTTGGGTCAAGATGGAGCACTGATTGCTACACTGAGGCTTAGGCCGATACTGCATGACAGGATTCGGAGGGTTCAGGATCAGGACCCAGTGTTAGTGAGACTGATTGATAGAGTTCAGACTGGTATTGATTCAGAGTTTGAGTTGAGAGACGGGACTTTATGGATGGGACAGAGACTGTGTGTGCCCGATGTTGATGATCTGAGACGGGAGATCCTAGAGGAGGCACATGTAGCCGCCTATGCTATGCACCCGGGTATGACCAAGATGTATAGGACATTGAGGCGGCATTTACGGTGGCTGGTATGAAGAAGCAAGTGGCGAGTATGTGTCGGTGTCGACATGTCAAGCGAGTTAAGCGAGCATCGGGCTCGATGGGAAAGTTGCATTCGTGCCTATTAGGAGTGGAAATGGGAGCGAATTACCATGGATTCGTTCTGAGGTTGCCTAGGACACCGAGGCAACATGATGCTATCTGGGTCATAGTGGACCGATTGACCAAATCGGCTCACTTCTTGCCAGTGAGGGAGAGTAATACTCTTGATCAGTTGGCCCAGAAGTATGTGGCAGAGATTGTACGGTTGCATGGGGTTCCGTTGTCTATAGTCTCGAGCGAGGATCGAGTTCACTTGAGTTACGGAAGAGCCTACTGATCGCTATGGGTACTAGATGAATTTCAAGATCAGTATTTCATCCTCGACGGATGGATGAGTGAGAGGACGATCAAGATCTGTTGAGGACATGCTTCGGGCATGTGTACTGGAGTTCAGAGGTGCATGGGATCAGTACTTGGCACTGATAGAGTTCGCATACAATAATCAGTACTAGAGTAGTATTGGGATGGCACCGTATGAGGCCCTGTATGGGCGACCGTGTAGGTCACCACTATATTGGGATGAAGAGGGTCAGAGATCGATTGAGGTCCCGAGTGATCCGGGATCGATAGATAAGATCTGATTGATCCGGAGTCGCATCAAAGCGGCTCGGATGCATGAAGACTATGTGGATCGGCATCGGCGTGATATGGAGTGTAGTGTGGGTGTGAGTGTTTCTCAGTGTCTCCTTGGAAAGAATCTTGAGGTTTGGCCGTAAGGGCAAGTTGAGCCCTCGGTATATCGGTCCGTATGAGATCCTTGAGAGGATAGGACCGTTGGCTTACAGACTGGCATTATCGAGTGAGATGTCCCAGATGCATGACGTGTTTCATATTAGTATGCTCCGACGTGCCGTTCGGACCGATGCATGTGATCCGGCTCGGGAGATTGAGGTAGCGATGATTTGACCTATGTTGAGGAGCCGATACAGATTATTGGATCACGGGTCAAGCAACTGAGGAACAGGGTAATTCTATTGGTGAAAGTCCTTTGGAAGAACCACTCCACTAAGGAAGCTACATGGGAGACTGAGGAGCATATGAGGAGTCAGTATCCTCATTTATTTGATGGGACAGGTATGAAAATTCGAGGACAAAATTTTTATTAGGAGGGGTGAATTGTAACATCCCGTTACTGTTAGCAAGGGTATGTTGGTAATTGGGACAGACTGATAGGATTTCACCGCATTCATTGGTGAACTTATTCTTGGCCTCTAATTATAGAGAACAGGTTTATTGCATATGCATTTATCTATAAGTACATGCATTCATGATTTTCGGTATTTAAGCTGTGGTAGGTATTTGGATTGTAATTGATTGAGAAATTAGGAGTAAATGGACCGAATGGTGATTTAGAATAGTCTAAGAGTGATTGGCAATTGATAGTAGTCTATGAGAAATTTTACGAAATTAGGAGAAAATGCGGACCGAAAATTTTGGAGTGTGGTGATTGATTGTATAATCTTGAAAGAATGGTCCAATGGCAAGGGAAATATTAGAGTTATACTGTTAGGGAATTAAAATATGAGCCATTGAAATTTAGAGACTGAAATTTGAACTGATCTGGAGACTTAGGTCTATAAATACTAGGTTTGGGAAAATTTGGGGATTTTTCACCCTAAATCGTTTTCCCTCTCTTCTCCTTCGATGGTGGCTTGCGATTCCTCCATCGGTGAGGATTCCTTGGTTTTTCCTTACGGTTTTCCCTCCTTTTATGTTGGTCTAACATGTCTTTGGTGATTGGTGAAGGTTAGAAGCCTTGGTATTGGTTGATCGTTGAGTTTGAAGGATTTAGGGTTCTGACGATTTTGAGATTTGGGATTTATAAATCGATTGGTAAGTTTTATTGGCTTTAATGTTGTTATTCTGGTTATTTGAGTATTTATGGCATTTATGGGGTAAGATTGAGTAGATAGAGTGTTTAATGGAGGTTGGTATGTGTATTAATGGCGGAAAGCGATCGGAGAAGACGATCGGACCGCCGTACGTCGCGACGAGCATAGAAGCGTTAGGGCTTCGTCGCGACGAGTAAATGAATTTAATTAAATTTATTAGTCGCGACGAGCTCGGGTGAGCAACGACGACGGCGTGGTTTAATGCGTCGCGAGTGGGTTCCACGTCGCGACGAATGATTTTTTCCTCGACGCGTCGGCGAGGCGTAAAGCGCGACGAGGAATGGAATTCTGATTTGATAAGTGTTGGTTTATTGGACATAATTTGTGGTGTAGACCTCAGATAGAGGTGTTTCTGATTAGTTATGAACTAGAATAAGAGGTCTACAATTGAGGATAATTGTAGGAATTAGAATTGATTTAAGTGACATTGATTTATAGATACTAAGGTGGATTATGATTAATAGTGTGACCTAAATCTTGAATTGAGACAATTGGAGTTTAATTGGGATTTTCAATAGAGGTTTTGACGATGGATAGGAAATTACTATGGAATTATGAATTGAGGAAATTGAACGAATTATAGGATTGGATCAATTATTGTCGACCAATTGAGCGAAGAGTTAGATTGGGATATAAGAGTTATAAATTGGGTTTTAAGCGTACGGAAAATCGTGAACATGCATTGTACATCATCTCATTGAGACATATGCATTCTTGAATGGTTTAATTGAGCATCTAGTAATGGGCTGTATTTTTTTGTTATATAGGCGCCGTTGGATCGTCGTTCTATGGAAATTCTGGAACTTCGAGCGATAGCTCGGAGATTCTGGTGAATAACCTAGTTGGTTTCTCGAATTCTTGGTGTTTAAATGCTCAGCGTGAATTACTTGCCAAATGTGAAGCGTGTGATTCTTGAAATATACATGATTGGATGGTATGTCTCTCTTGTATTAGGCGTGAAATTGCATGATCACTTTCTCTGTCATTGGGTGAATTATTGTATATTCTTGAGAAATACAATCTTGGGCTTTATAGCCATACTTTGAATCACTAAATCTTGAATTCTTGAACATCGACTTTGCATGCATAAATGCATGATCGGATAATGGGCGTGTCCCAAGTTGCTAATATCAACTGAAAAGAGCCTAGAGCTCGAACATTTGTCTTGACCGGGCTTAGCAGGGGAAAATCACTCGACGCGTCCTTCTTGTTCTTGGTGAGCATTTGGGCAATCTTGAATAAGCTGGAAAGAGTCTCATATGCATTATCTCATGGTGATTGAATTGCCAAATTGCGATGATTTCGAAGCGTGTGATGCCATGATTCTTGTAGAATTGTGATGTGATACGTAAACCTGTTCATGCTCTTGTAATATTGTCACCGATATCGTACCTTTGTTATAAACTCGTAAATTGTTATATAATCATTAATTGAATATTACCGTGCCGTGTTTGTCACTTAATTTGCGTAATGCATGATTTAGTGAACCATCGATGATGGTTTCTCCTCGAATCATAAACTCACCCAAAATTGCAACCTATTTTTCAGGATCGATAGAGTAGACTCCTAGCTCCGAAGATTTTCTTTCCTACCGTGTGAGCTGCTGGCAAGAGACGCGATGGCACACAGGTCGGTCAGCTGGGTTAGCTTTTGAGGATGACTTAGGATAGATGCTTGTATCAGTTTCTTTTTTTGGTTTTGTAAGAGACTGATAGACTTGTCTATTCTAACATTGGATGATTGTACCTGATAATGTTATTTTTGGATAGTAATGTACTGATTTCTGTTATATTGTGATCTAATCTACTGCGATGCCATATG
Organism: Erythroxylum novogranatense; assembly: GCA_029891385.1. NCBI lineage: Eukaryota > Viridiplantae > Streptophyta > Magnoliopsida > Malpighiales > Erythroxylaceae > Erythroxylum > Erythroxylum novogranatense. The sequence continues at coordinate 23,467,525 of CM057228.1, forward strand.
GATTATTAGCGAAATTTTCTGGTAGTGAACCTTTATCGTGGGATACGTGTCGGAGCGACCTTCGGGCGTCCCGATGTGTACCCTACGGTGAGGGGGCGCTACATCTTTAGTGATGTCTATGTGCGAATCCTGCAAAAGTGGCATGCTAGAACAATCAAAACTCATTGAAACTTAATACATTTTTTTTTCACATTTATCATATGCATATGCGGATAGCAGTAATCAATCGGACTTATACTTTTATTTGATAAAAGTCGAAATCACAATTGTCATTACACTTTGATCAATCGTTTTTACAAAGCATTTCTAATTTTCACCAGTTATTACACACATTAATATTTGAATACACGTTCTACAAAAATTGCGGAATATACAAATTTGCATAAAAATAAGAAAATAGAAATGCAGATGCAAACTGATTCTAGCCTCAACCCCTTACCTGAATGTAATGACTATACTTTCGTTTGCCCAACAGGGTAACTCTTTTGAGCCTAAAAAATATTGCAAATTTTGGGTGAATTTAGTGAGTGACTATCCTCGATGGCTCACTCCATCACATATCACATACAATTCACATATTCACATAATTCACATCATTTCATTAATAATCATATTAAGTCACATATATTTCACATTCGCTTGAAACATATCTCATATTAAAAAAATTAGTCAAACTACTCAAATCATATACATCAAATGCATATGTAGTGCTTATGAGACTCATTTTCAATTTGTTATTGTTGTGATTGAACACTTATAAATGTCCCATATCTATTGTGGATAACAGGTTTATTAATAACTGTCTCGTATCCATTAGAAATATTAGGCTCATTTTACACAGTGAACCTTTGGTTCTTATACACTAATGGAGCTTTAAACTCTTTTTCATAATATGAGCTTTAAGCTCTTTTTCATATTCTGAGCTTTAAACTCTTTTTCGGTGGCTACTCAGGTCACAACAACCTTTATCTTTCATGCATTCATGAAATAAAATGCATCACATTCACATCTTTTCAATCAGTTACTTTATTTCACTTTACACATGTCATCAAACCTTATTCCGACATTGAACATTTAAGTTGACAATAAGTTTTTTTTTCATTTATATGCATATTCACATTTCTCTTTGGAATTCAGTCTGACATTTAACAATCAAGTTGAGGAATCACATATTTCGTCCAATTCACATTCAAGTATCACTTCAATATCACATTCACATTTAAACATCAAAAGTCTGAGATCTTCAATATCCAAAAATCAGTACAATCACAATCACATTCATTAGTAATTCAATACAAAATTTAAACAAAACAAACAATAAGTAAGACCATCTAGGTTGATTCACAGTACGCTCCAGATTAGCAATTGCTTTCAACATCTGGAAACGTCTAAATGGACATTTATCTTGCACATAAAAAATTATGCAATACACACATTATGTTGGATCCCGTTTCCGAAATCCAACTATGCATACAGATTCCCTCATACGAACGCATGATTCCTTATAAACTCTTCGCTCGATACCATCTATGTTGGGACCCGATCAAGAACCGGATCCCAACGAAAGCGAAACGAAGGGCGCGAATCGGATGAAGCGGACATTTCGGATCGAAAACAAAATGCGGAAGCCAAAAGCGGAATCGAAGCGAAGCAGGCGAATCGGAAGCGGAAGCAAGAACTAATCGAATCAAGCGAGCAGTTGCAGCTAAGCGAAAGCGAAATCAGGATACATCCGACATCCAGGAAACAATAATCAAAGAAAACTTATCGAATGAACATAATCGCGTTGGGAATCCTAAGGCGTTCCAAAATCCGTTATGAATTTTTTTCTTATTCTCATTTCTTTTCTCGTTACTCGATCATATACCAATCATCTTAAATCCATACGATCGTACATAATCCGATATAAATCCATACCAATCTCAAATTTCTCAAACTCTTATATACACTTATACATATCCAAAATCTCACTTTTATCCAAATTTTTTACCAAAATTTGAAAGATAACGGCTGCCTTTATCCTAACCCAAAATTTCCTGCAAAGGCAAAATACACTTCTATAATCCCTAATCAAAATATCGAACCATCGGACTCTCCGTCAGGAATCCCAACACCAATGAAAACACAAACCTAAAACTAATACTTCCATATTTCTCAAATCAATATACCAATCTCATAATTCAAAATCAATATATATCTCAAATTTATACAAATTCCCAAATCAACCATACAATATGTTCTCAAATTCTCCATAATTTCCTATACAAATTTCACAATCATTCACAATACTTAACTTTATACACAAATCGTTTTCTTTCACACCTTTCTTAAACCACAAACAGATCCATACTCAAAATCCAAAATACACAAAAGCTAAGCGACACATATGCCGGCTGATGTCTTCACATTCTTTCATCCGATCTCCTTTCGAAACACGGAGATGGGGATGAAAGAATTAACTCAGCTCGTGGATAACACATTTATAAAGCGATAAATAAGCGAAAACATTTCTTTATAAACATTTTGCCAAAAGGGCTAATATTTCAAACTTTTTAACTTTGGAATATTTCTCTCAAACTCTTTCAATTTTCCCAAACTTCTCGTAAAATCTCATTTTCAAAATTCTCAATTCTTCATAAATATGAATGCAACATAATTTCAATTTTCATTTCTCACTTTATAAACATGAATGCGAACATAGAAACAAATCAAAACACATAACATATCGAGAATGGTGCAGCTGGGTCCAAGCAGAGCGTCTTTGCGATCCGCGTAAGCGGTCTGCGATCGTGAAACGAAACGTACTACACTTTCCGCATTGCGGTCCAATTATGGCCGTGAAGGAGTCCGAAATCAGACTCCGTGCCCTTACGAGCAGCCTGGAGAAGGCTATACACATAGAGACAAATGACTCACCAAGGACCTACCAAACCCACATAACACATAATCGAAAAGCGAAGAGTCGGATTGCGAAGGCACTTTTCAATTTCTTAATTTTCACACATTCACATAAAGCATACAATTTGATCAATTCATCATTCAATTCTAATTTCAGAAATCAAATCATTCAATGCATACACAACAAATGCATTTTTCAAATTTCTATCGGTTTATCAAATCATTTAAAGCAATGAATTTACGCTTGTAATAATTTTCCAAAATCATTGAGAAATAAACAAAATGAAAATCTGTTCTTTCATTTTCTCAAATTTTGAAAAGTAATATTTAACTTATAAATCAAAATATAAATATGCTACCCACCTCAATTATTGCGAAACTTGATCCTAGCTCAATTTGATCCTTGCTTCTTTCCTTCATTCAATTAAAATCGACCTACGCCATAATCATTCAATTTCATATCATAAATTTGTATAATCTCAAAATTAACTATAGGAAATTCATAATTATCATATTTCCAAGCTATTTCAATCTCAATTTTGAAAATCCCAATTTTCAAAATTGGCCTAAACAATATACCCAAATTCGATCTCATAAAACATAAATTCTTCAAAATTAATCTCACAATTCATCAATTCACATTAATTCCAAACTATTTAAATCCTCGATTTCAAAATCCCCAAATCTTAAAATTGGCCTAAACCAATTTATCCCAATTCAATACCATAAAATACAAATTCTTGAAATTGATTTCATATATCATCAATTCATCATATTTCCTATAATTCTACACCAAAATATCTCAAAATCCTTAATCATAAAATTAACCTAAACTTTAAACAAATTTCCATCCAAAATTAAACACAACCTAAAGCACATACTTCAAAATTAACTTCATATAACACATACCCAAGTCCTTTTTCACAATTCTAAACCAAAAATTCACCAAAAACTCAAAGTTCAAAATTTTCTCTTACCTCTTTTCTTCTCCAAATTCGAATTTTTTTGGCTTGGAAGGAAGCTCTTGTGCTCCTCTACCTTTTTCCTCTTGAAATCTTCTCAAAAACCTCTAAGAAACAAGTAGAAAAATCAAAACTAAGCTTTCTCTCTCTTTTCTCCCTTTTTTTTCTCTCATCCGAAACTTCAATCTTCTTTTCTCTTCTTATTTTCCTTCTTTTCTCTAGAAAAATCGTGAAGCTCCTCTTTTAAAAATTTCCAGATCTTGTTTAAACGACAGCACATCATCAAAAGGTGCCATGTCATTAAAAATGGCTAAAAAGACCAAAATGCCCTTGACTTGTTACCTTCTGCCATTCTCATATGCGGTTTGATTCGCACTATTAATTTGAAGGAATTTGTCCAAACTTCCTTCTAAATAAATGTTCCTCTCAATCATACGAATCCAACGCCACTGACCGCGCTCAATTCGGATCACTACATCAAAAGTTATGCGCAAAATAGTTCGGGTATATCCATATTCTAACACATTTCTTATGTACGATTATTTCAGTCCCAAAATTCACAATCTTAATCCCAGAATTGAAACTCAAAGTCTTCATAACAATTGTAGCCTTATGTCTCTAGTTAATTCAAAACAAGAATTACCTCATTTCGATTACCAGATCAAAAGTTATGCTCAAAACACTCCTAGGTGTTCCAAATCCAAAAACTGCATACGAATTTGGACTTCCATCCATAATTTGAGGGTCTTAGGGACAAAATTGACATTTCATGTCTTCATATGATTTCTAGCCCTTTGTCTTATCTTTATTTCGCCTTCAGAATCGCTTCAATCGGATCTCTACAGATCCCGAATTTCACAAAACACTGAACTATGCTCGGAAAATTTCCCGACTCACTTTGATTGAATTAATGACCATTAATTTAATCTCAAAATTTCACAAATTTCTGTGACGATGTAGATAATTGTCTTAGGAATCCAACGCCGGAAGAATCAACTCAATCGGATGTCGGACGGAAAAGATATAAGCAAAATAGTGAACAAAGGTCGAATTTGTGAAAGGAAACTAACAAAGGAGTCAAAACGGCGCCGTATTGAATAAACAAAAACGGCGTCGTTCCAAGCAGAAACGCCCGCGTTTGGGCGAGGCGAAGACGCGGTCGCCCTGGCGACCACGTCGCCCTAGCGACGCGAGCCGAATGCTCGCCATCGCTATGGCGATCTGCGCGTCGTAAATGCGACGGTGATTGGACATTCGCCATCGCTATGGCGATCTGGCGTCGCAAATGGCGACGGCGACTGACTTCGCCATCGCTATGGCGATACGCGTCGCCCTAGTGACGGGGATAAATCATTTTCCTCTTTTTTTTTTTCATCTAAACTTCCAAAATTCATAATTCTCAATCCCGAACTCCAATTTTGACAAATTTAGTCTCTATAGAAAGCTTGAGGGAAGCTCTACATCTTTCACGAATGACATAAAACTCAATTTGATTCCTACGGAAGTCCATTTTTCGGTCAAAGATACTATCCTCTATACAAACTTGTAAAAATCATAACTTATCATTCCGATATCGAAAAATTGCATACTTTATATCGAATTAAAGATTAAAACAAACCCTTCAATTTTCATGAAGAACATCAAGGCTAAAAAAAACCTCTAACTAGGTTAATTTCTCAGTCAAAGTTTCAACCATAATAAAAGTCAAACTCGATCAAACATAAACTTTGACTGATCATAATTTTCACTGCCGATATCGAAAAATTACAAACTTTATGTCCACAAAAATCTCTTAACATAACCTACAAGTTTCCAGAAGACCATTTTATCAAATTTTGCCTAAATCATAAGTCAATTCTCAAAGTCAAACATTCTCTCTCCAAAAAGTCAAACTTTCTAAATCCTTCAAATTTTCACACTTTTTCTTTCTAATTCTTGCTATTTAGCTTCATTTCAGTCAACTCATCCACTTGACCATTCATATTACTAACTCAAATTGTCACTCAAGGTTCGGGGTCCAACACATTACACACACACATTAATAACTTTGCACAATTATAAGCATTTATCTATGCAAAAATGTGTATACAGAATATGTACAATGCATGTTCTTGTCAATCCCGGGTATATTATCAAATTTCAAATCTTATCTACATTCTCATTTTATAACTCGATTACTCGTCATTTCATTTTTAGCATTATTTGCTCTTGTAAAATCAAATTTTCATTCACTTTAACTTTAACTTGGTACTCATTACTCATTTCCTTTGAATAATAACTATAATCATATGAACCCCTTAATCTTTAATATATAGATGTCTTTGTCACTTTAATACCAACAATTCATTCACTATTGTTATTCTAACATTATATGATCATACAATATCCAAACTCTCATTATTTCTTATAAATTCTCTAAAATTATAGACCTTTGGGTCTATTTTTCATGATTGATTAGACAATGAAAATGAAGTAATTTGGAAAAATGTTCTTCTAGGAAATGTTCCCATTTTCTTAAGTTTCTAATGACACCAAGATCATTCAATTTGGTTCAATATTTCAAAAGTTATACTCCAAATAATTCATATCGTTCTTTAACTATAACAATATTTTGTACCCAACTTCAAGTCAGATTTTGGAGCTCTGGAGACAAAATTGGAATTCAATTTCTTCATAACAATTCTAGCCCTATTTCTCTATTTTAATCTAATCGAGAATTATTCCATTTTGATTACTACATAACAAGTTATGCCTAAAATATCAAAGCATGTTCAGTGATAATACTCCAGTCATGAAGTTCCAGGATTGTTCATCATTTTTGTCCCAATTAAATCAATCAATCTCTTCCAAATGATTTCAGATGGCTATAATTTTCTGTGGAGATGAAGATCAAAGTGCTACGAGTCCAATGGTTTAAGTCCCATGTCATTTGGAGGTCAGAAGAAGAAGTTATGACCAAAAGACTGAAGGATGTTCACATCAATCCACTTCAGTAAGCATTCAACGTCACAATCATGCATAAGCATGATTGTGAGATTCAAGTTGACACAAGCACGAATTGTGCTTTTCCAGAATTCTCCAAAAAATCACAATTGTGCAGAAACATGATTGTGTAACTCCTCTTTTCTTCTCCAAATTCACGCACTGCAGAGTCTCTTCTTCTCAAAACAAACCTTTGGGTCAATATTTCATGGAAATGTTGACAAGAAAAATGAAGTATTTAGGAAAAACACTCTTCTAGAAAATTGTTCCTTTATGTCTTCAGTTTGTAATGAAACTAATTTCAGGTAATTTGGTTCAATATTATGCAATTTATGATAAAACAACTACAGACTGTTCCAAGCCACAACAAATTCCATAAACTCAACTATGAAACTCTTAGAGACAGAATTCAATTTCAATTTCTTCATAAAAATTATAGCCATATGTCTTTAGTTTAATATAAATTTAAAATCATCCTATTTGCATGTATATGGATCAATATATGACTAAAATACAGATGCATGTTCAGTAAAGACTCTACATCTGCACATGTTCCAACACTTTTCATCATCATTTTCATCTCTTTTGCTTAGTCTATCTCTTCTAACTTATTTCAACCTCCATTTTCTACTTCATTCAACCCAAAACATTCAAAAATAGACCAAAAACCAAGAATCAACACTAAATATCAAAAGCATCACATATTCACGCATCTTCTTCATTTCTGCGTTTTCTTCACTCTCATTTTTCTACACTTTCATCTTATGTACAATTTTCCATTTTTATTCTTAAACTTTCGTTTGAATTCACTTTCCCATATCAAAACATCATCTTATAACTATCCCCTAACTCTAAATTCATTTTTAATCATCGTTAAAAACACTCAAAATGCTCAAGTATACACAGTGAAGAAAACATAGAATACACGTATTTATATATCCACCTTTCTCCAAAAATTTCTGCACTCATTTCATTCCTATTTTCATTGATTTTTCAACTCAAACATTATTTTAAAATACTCTTATGACATATTAATAATCAAATACATAAAAACCACAAATCCATGTTGTTGGACCCCGATTTTTAAGTGAAATTTAGAAATAATAATTGAAAAGAAATGAGTGTTTTTGTGTTTATGTTATGGTATAGTGCATTTATACTTAAAGGAAAATGGATGAGAAAAGAATTATTTTGGTTTTGATGGTTTTGATAATTGTGAAGATTTGTATGAGTTATGAAATTTAAAGTGAATTAGTGGATTGAAATGAAAGTTGAAAATAAGGAAATAAAGAGAAAAAGTGTGAGAATTTGAAGAATTAGGAAAGTTGACTTTTGTAGATAAAAAATTTGACTTGAGAGTTGATTTTTTTGATTTAAGCAAAATTTGAGAGAATGGTCTTCTTGAAACTTGTAGCTTATGTTGAGAGCTTTCTGTCGCCATAAAGTATGATATTTTTCGATGTCGGAATCAAAAGTTATAAAATTTGAAAGTTTGGATGTGTTATGGGTTGACCTAAGTTATGGCAAAAACTTTGACTGAAGAATTGACTTAGTTAGAGTTTGAAATTGCTTTTAAGTTCTTCATAAAAGTTTTAGATTATGTTTTGATGTTTCCATTGATAGAAAGTATAGAATTTTTGGATCCTGGAATAATAAGTTATGATTTTTACAAGTTTCTGTTATTGTTTTGGCATGATTATTAGAGGACAGAATCTTTAACTAAAAAATTGATTTCCTTAGAGGTCAAATTGATTTTTCTGTCCTTCATGGAAGTTTTAGGTGACTTTCTGATCTTCGCATTGATATGAACATTTTGGACTTTGGAGTTGAAAGATACAAATTTTCAAAGTCGAGTATTGTTTAGGGATACATTAAATGGGGGCAGTATCTTTGATTGGATTTTTGACCCCTTTAGAGACAAAATTGATTTTTGAGTTCTACATGGAAGTTGTATAGCTTCCTTCAAGCTTTCCATAGAGACCAAATTTGTCAAATTTGAAATTCGGAAACAAAAGATATGATATTTGAAAAATTCGGATATATATATATAGACATTATATAAATATATATATTAAAAAAAGAAAAGGAAAATTTTTGCAGGAGCAATCTCGCGAGGGCGAGGCATCGCCCTCGCGAGATCAAATTTTTATAAATAATTTTTTTAATTATTTAATTATTATTTTCATTTTATAAGAAATATGACCCTCTTCCGATCTTTTGCTGATATCTTTTCCGTCCGACATCCGATTGACTTGGTTTTCGAAGAGTTGGATTCCTAAGACAATTATCTACATTCTCATGGGAAATTTATAAATTTTTTTGAGATTAAATTGAGGTTGATTAAATTAATCAAAGTGAGTCAGGAAAGTTTCCAAACATAGTTCAGTATTTTGAGAAATTTTTAATCTGTGGTGATCCGATTGAAGTGATTCTTAAGGCAAAATAAAATTAAGACATGGGGCTACAAATCATATAAAGAAATAAAATTTCAATTTAGCCCCAAAGATTTTCAATTTCTGAATTGAAGTTCGGATTAGTATGCAGTCATGGATTGGGAACATCTGAAAGTAATTTAGCTATAACTTTTGTTCTGGTAATCCAAATGAGGTGATTCTTAATTTGGATTAAATTAGAGAAATAGAGATAAAATTTTTATGAAGGACTCGAGTTTCAATTTTGTCTTTAAGAATGTCAATATTTGGATGGAAATAATGTGCTAGAAAATGATTTAACATAAGACATATCCAAACTGTTTGGAGCATAACTTTTGATGTAGTACTCCAAACTGAATGATTCTGGTGACGTTACGAAATTAACACAATAAGGAACAATTTTATAGAAGGAAGTTTTGGCTAATTCCTTCAACTTGATGATTAGAAAATTGTCCAAAAGTAAGCATGACTAAAAGTAAAGTTCAAGGGCAATTTTGGAACACCACTTAAAGAGTTAAGGATTTAGCCTTACATGGAGGGGCATTATGGTCATTTACCAATCATTAAATGACATGGCAACATACAAAATACTTGGCTGTCGTTTTCCTTAGAGGGAGAGGCCGAAACTTATGAGAGAAGAAGAAGAAAATGAGAAGAGAGGTGAATGAGAGCTTCGGATGAGGGGAAGAAAAGAGAAGAAAGGGAGAAGCTTAGGGTTTTCGAATTTTTACGGCTTCTAGCATGATTTTTGTATGGATTCTATAGGGAAAACATGGAAGAAGGTGAGAGCTTCCTATGGAGCTTGGAATTTTCGAAAATGGAGGAGAAATGAGGTAAGATAAAATTTTTAAGTTTTGAGTTTTTCTTAAATTTTTGGTTTAGAATGATGGAAAATGGTATGGGTTTGTGGATTATGAAGTCAATTTTGGTGAATGCTTAGTTTAATTGGTTCAATTTTGGATAATTGTGAATTAGAATTTATGCCCAATTTTTATGATTTGGGAATTTTGGAAGTTTATGATTTAGATAGTTTGAATATATGTGGAATTAGTGTTTTCTAAGCTCAATTTGAGAAATTATGATTTTTATGACATTGAATTTGGGTGAATTGGTTTAGGTTATTTTATGTTGGAAGAAAGAAAGAAGCTATGGACAAATTGACGATTTGGTTAAGCTTTTAGCATCGATTCGAGGTGGGTAATATGTTTATTCTTTGAATTATAAGCTATATATGAGTTTTAAAAAAATCAAGAAAGCACAAAAGTTTATAAATTATGGTTTTTGCAAAGGATTGAATTAATTGGAATTTGGAATGATTTACGAATTGTTGAATTCATTATTTCCAAAGGATTTTACAAAAATTGTTACAAAGGTTAAATTGATTGTTTTCAATGATTTCGATAAATTGATGAAATTTCTGAAAATTTATTATTTATGAATGATTTGATCAATTATGAAAATTGTTCATTCATTGATTTTGAATGATTTGATAGAGTTGAAATTTTTGTTACATGATTGTGTTTGAATGTGTTAATAATTTCTGAAATTCATAAATTTTCAATGTTGATAAATTATGAAAATTGCATTTCCTTGTTGTGAATGATTGCACATTGAATTATGTGAAATTGTGACATTTGTGAATGACTTTATGTTTAAATATGACTCGACATGAAAGATTGAAATTTTGAAATATGCCTTTGGGCACTCTGAATTTTTGAGTATGATTATGTGTTATATGGGTTTGGTCAGGTCCCATAAGTGGGACAAGTGCGCACTTGTCTGTTTTTAAGCCTTCTCCCGGCTGCCCGCTAGTGGCACTGGAGTTCCAATTTCGGACTCCCATAAGTCACGGCTACACCGGACCGCGATGCGGGAAGGTGTAGTACGTTCCGTTCATGGCTGCACAGGACCGCTATGTGGGAATGTGCAGTACGTTCTGTTTTGGACCAAACCAAACCATTTAATGTGTTATGTATTTTTTTTGTTTATATCTGTGTGCATTCATATTTGGAGTTTGTTTATGAATTGTGAAAGTTTGAGAAATTTGTGATTTGAGAAAGTGGGTTTCAATCATGAAATTTTAGAAATTGTTATAACTGTTTTTGGAAAGTGAAAGTTGAAAACAATAAGCTTTTGATGAATTTTAGATTTGAAAAATGTTTTTGAATGAAAAAATGAGTTTTGGAAAAATGTTTTTGCTTATGGTTCAGTTTATAAACATATTATCCACAAGTTGTGTAACTCACCCCCCTTTCATCCCCATCTCCAGGTTTCGAGTGGGAGATTGGATGAAAGAAAGTCAAGACTTTGTTTCGAACTTGTTCGGCTTTTGTATTTTCGTATATTTGGATTTTTGGGTTTCTGGATTGTGAATGGCTTGGAAAGCTATTAGGGTTTTGTAAGAGATTAATTTATGGTATGTATCTAATGTGAAATTGTATAAGAGCTTGTGTATGTTTATGATATGATTGGAAATTGCATATGATTGATTTTGAAATATGGATGATTTTGATTTATGATTGAGGCTTATTGAAGTGTTTTAGAAGTAGGATTGCGTTTGTCTATACTGAGATCCTGGATGGAGGGTCCGGTGGATTTTGATGATTGTATGATTGATTGGGATATATATTTAGAAGTGTGTTTTAAACACTTTGCAGGTTGGGTTAGTCAAAATGCAGCCGTTATGCTGCTGAAATTTTGTTAGATAATAAGTTGAAAAAGAAAAAAAATAAGAATTATATGTTTAACAGATGGATTATGGGACTTATATGATTGTTAAGAAGTTTGTTATGAATTGAGAAATTGATTGAGGATATGTCCAAAAAAAGGGGAAATTGTATGGATTTGCATGAGTTTGAAACAAGATGGTTATAAGAAAAAGAAAAAAATTTATATCGAATTTAGAATGTCTTAAGGTTTCCAACGCGACGCTTTTCAAAAGTGTATGTTTACGGATGTCGGAAATTCGTATTTGATTCGCTTCCGCTATTTATGTTTGCTTCAATTTGATCCGTTTTCGTTTCGCTTTCGATTCACATTTTATTTTCGTTCGTATCCGTTTTGTTATTTGATTCGTTTTTGCTTTCGATTTTGTTTTCATAATTTGTCTCCGATCTTTCGTATTTGTTTCGCAATTTTTTGGCTTCAGCGTGTGTTTGCTTTGATCCGATTAGCTTTCGCATTCTTTTTCGCGTTTATTTTTCGTTTCCGTTTCCGCTTTTCCGGTTGGGATCCGGTTCCTAGATCAAGTCCCAACACATGTTTTCATCTTAAACCCACAATATTCACAAAATAACCATTTTCTCATGATCATGTAATGACAAATATATCACCAAATTTGATTCATATTTCTACCACTCATAAGGATTTTCATAATAATTACTTGATAAAACTCCAAGTTCTTCAAGGTATAAAGAAGTCTTAACTCTCATGCACCTACGTACATCATCTTGAAGGTTGACAATGGGTTTGGTTTTTCTTGGGGTAGAAGAAAGAAATAACAAAGTGGGAGTAACAATAGGTAGAGGAAAACAAGGTTTTTCTTTAGTGAAGGTTCAGTGAATCAAAAATTCTAATAAGAAGAAGAAGCTTCAAGAAAAAAGCCACCAAGAAGATATTTTAAGACAAGACAAAACAGAGACTTTGTCCTTCAAAGTTAAAAAAATGTGGGCTTAGGATTTGGACACTTGTCCAATTCCTAAAACTTTAGCTAGTTTCTCATTTAATCAGTTCAATGATATCTAAATCTTACTCGAAATGTCTCCCAATTTCCAATATCATTTTCTCATAAATTCTAAAATCATCTCCAAATTTTCAAAGTCATTTTCTCAATAATTTCTAAAATCATTTTTTAACAATTCTCCAATACCATTTGTTTCTTATTTCTATTTTTTTTTCCATCAATTTACTTGCTAAGTGGCATTTTTCATAGTCTAATAATATTCAAAATTTTCAAAATTTATTCCTAAAATTCACTAAAAATTCAAAATCACTAAACACACTTTCCAATTAAATATTCAATACTCATAAATCACAATTCTCAATTAAATCTGCTTTCGCTTATAAGTCAATTATACCCGGAATGTTAATAAATGCATATACAGTCATTTTAGTATATGCAAAAATTCAAATTCACATGTATGTATGCTAACAATATGCATTAGCATGAAAATGCATTTTTTTCTTAATCTCTCATTGATCTCACATGTAATGTATTTTTTGGTTCTAACTCTTAATATGAGAACGAGATGTTACATTTTTCCCCCTTTAATAAATTTCGTCCTCGAAATTTTTATCTGATTGATCAAAAAATTAGGAGTATGTTTCCTCATATGTGTCTCCATTTCTCATTTAACTATCATCACTCGAATATTTTCCTCCACTTGACTAAAGTCAATAGAATCACTCGATCTTTTAATCACTTATTTAGATATTCACTTTCGTAATTGGTTTCTCATTGTGTTTTAGATTACTTACAATTTTTCACTTCATGTGCTGACAATACATCTTTGTCAGATCATATTAATATTTCTTAGCATACTCTTATATCACTCATTATGAATTTGAGAGATATTTATGAATAATATAACTCATAATTTATTGGTCTTATGTTTTCAATAACTTCATGTGGACCAATACAATTTGAGCTTAGTTTATCCTTTTTCCTTATTTGAGCACAAATTACCTGTAGCATCCTACTCCCGCGCGGCCCGAACCCAACATCGACGGTGATATCCGAAGTGCATGCCTCATGAGGGTGGCGTCTAAAACAACGATTCGATGTCGATACATTTTTTCAAAACAATATATGCAGAAATCAATGCCCAAGTTGGGTCCTCATTTAATCATATACAAATTCATTATACACAATTTTCAATAGCCACTCGGGCCTATTTCTCAAATACAAATATACACTTCAATACATAAATAAAGACATGCAATGCAGACGCGAACTGATCCCGACTCTAATCCTTCATTTGAATCCTGCAAATATACTCCCGTTGGCTTAACGGGGTATTCTTCTGATCCTGAAAAATAATTGCAAATTTTGGGTGAGTTTTGCTAACTCAGTGAGTGACCATCATCGATGGCTCACCCATCACATATTACATGAGACACATATATTTCATAAAACACATTTCATTACACATTTTTCCAATATCGCACATGTTCATATCATTTCACAATCAATCACTAAACCAATCTCACTTTATTTCTTATATCACAATATTTCCCATATTTATATCTTTTCATTACAACCATATTGAATCACATAAACTTTTTTAGTTATTTCACATCCAATATCATTTAATCATTTATGCCATGCATACTCAGTGTATAAGAGACTCACTTTCCAATTGTTACTCTGTTGTGATCGAGTGCCTGAACTGTCCCATATAGGGCTCATTGATAACTGTCCCATGTAGGGCTCATTGATAACTGTCCCATGTAGGGCTCATTGATCGTTGAGCTAAAAAGCTCTGAAACTATCCCCTTTTGGGGCTCATTAATCGTTGAGCTAAAAAGCTCTGAAACTGTCCCCTTTTGGGGCTCATTAATCGTTGAGCTAAAAAGCTCTGAAACTGTGGCTGCTCTGGTCACAACTATCAATTTTCTATTCATGCATTCCTATATAAATTTCATATATCACGATTTATCACTTTATTTATGTATTCAATGGCCACAATTATTTCCAAATTACCACAAACGGACAAATGATTCACAATTTTTCACATGAAAAAGAAACACCATCACAGTTTCACTTTCTCATAACACTTCTATATCATATCATAACAATACTCTGGACTTTCGGTCTGGAGTTCTGAATCGATCACAGTCCCACCATTATTCACCACAGTTTTATAAAGACAGAATTCTAAGCACATAATAATGGAGGTACTGTCTAGGTTACTCACCTCATATCCATGCTTGAAATTATCCAAAGCATCAATTTCTTCATTATTTCTTTCCTTCATCCAAGTTAAAATTTCCTAAGCCACAATTTCCCAAATTCAACATCACATACTGCATAAACACTAAAATTGAGCTTAGGAAACACGACCCTATACCAATCTTAAGCCATATGAACCAAACCCCCTTCAAAATTTAACAAATCAAAAATCTCAATTTTACCTTGATCTTTCACCCATCAATGAATTTCTTGGCTTGGATGGAAGCTCTCATCATCCTCCACGTTTTTCTCTTCTTGAGCACCATGAAAATCCCTCTTGAAGGGCTTAGAAAATCAATACCTAGTTTACTCTTTCTTCTTTCTTCTTCTCCAATCCGAAGGCTCTCGACTCTGCTCTTTTCTTCTATTATTTCTTTTCTGTTTTGCACAACCTACTTACTTTTATAGTGTCATGTCATTTAATGAATGAGGAATGACCCATATGCCCCTCCATTTAAGCCTATAAACTTAACCCTTTAAGTGATGCTCCAAAAATGCCCTTCCTTTTTGCCTTAAAACTGACATCTTGTCTGATTATTTCGATCAAGTAAATGAAGCCATTTGACAAACCTTATTTTATATAAATGTCCCTATATGTCTTACGAATCCATCGTTTCAAGAATCAGATCGATTGGAGCTCTATAACTCAAGATATCTCCAAAATACTGAAGTCTATTCTTCAGACCCGAGGCTGAACACTACGCCGAGCTTCACTCAAGAAATTAAAAGTCTTAGAGACTTAATTGTCATTCGGCTCCTTCAGAACATTTGTATCCTCATGTCTCTAGTTTAATTTGAAAAAAGAATCTGATCAATTGGAGCTCTACCGATTGAGATATTTCCAAAATACTAAACACTATTCAAACCATTACAAAACTGAAACTGAACACTACACCTAACTCCGATCCGAAATTGAAAGTCTTAGAGGCTAAATTGTCGATCGACTCCTTCATAACATTTGTAGCCCCATATCTCTAGTTTAATTTGCAAAAATAATCAGATCGATCAGAGCTCTATAGCTTAAGATATATCCAAATTACTGAAGTCTGTTCAGACCATTACAAAACTGAGACTGAGCACTACACTTAAATTCGATCGAGAAATTGAACGTCCTAGAGACTAAATTGTCGATCGGCTTCTTCAGATAAATTGTAGATCCATGTCTCTAGTTTAATTGACAACAAGAATCAACTCAATCGGAGCTCTACCGATCGAGATATCTCCAAAATACTGAACAATATTTAGACTTTTTTCACCAATCATCTCACTTTAATCTGATCGATCTCTCTCCATTTAATGTCAAGTTTCTTAAAAATTCAACGCTTCAAAAGTTAGATCAATCGGAGGTCAGACGAAGAAGTTATGGCCAAAAGAGTGAAGGGAGGTCGGTCGGCTGAAAATTGACCCCGCGGGCTGATCGACCAGCGCGCGGGTGCTTCGCTCACCCGATCGGGCGAGCGGCCGAGCGTTGTGCTCGCCTGAACGGGCGCGCGATTGCTCGCGCGCGAGATTCGACCTCCTAACTTCCGACATTCATATCTTTTGACTCCGAGCTCCAAATTTTACAAACTTGGTACCGTTGGAAATATAAAAGAAAGATCTACAATTTTTAAGGACTCAAATCTACAATTTTTAAGGACTCAAAAGCAAGCTCGATCCTTAAAGGGGTCAAAAATGCACTCAAAGATGAACGATCGATAATCTCCTCAAAACTTTAAACAACAACTCAACTTGTAAACATCATAACTTTTGACCCAGAACTCCAAATTTGACAAACTTGGTGTCTACGGAAAGTTAAAAGAATCCTCAACAACTTTTATGAAGGCCTTAAAAATCAGATCGACCTCTAATTAGGTCAAAAACTCCACATAAAGTGACTGGTCGATCAGCTTCACACTAAACAGCATCAGCACTTCTAAATATCATAACTTTTCATTCCCTTAGCCAAAAATTTCAAATTGTATATCAATAGAAAGAGAAAAACAAATTCTACATCTTTCAAGAATAACTTAGAAGCCAATTCCATCTCTAACCAAATCAAATTCGCAAACAAAGGTTCAGCCTACCCCATTTATCCTCAACAGAAATCCAATTTTTCAACATTCATAACTCCACATCCCCTTGGCGAAAATTTCCATACCATATAGAAATAAAAAGCTTAGAAAATCTACTACAATTCTCAGGAAGGATTTCAAGGCAAATTCCAACTCTAATTAGGTCGAATCCACCCATTAATGTGGCTGCCCTGCTAAATAGTATTAAAACAGCATATAACCTAACCATAGCCAAAACTTTACAAATTCATATTTAACAATCCTTACATCCAAAATTCACATAAAATACCTCATTAGAAAGCTATAACAATCCTATACAACTTTCTAGAATGTCACTCAAGCTAATTTCACCCTTTACAGTCCCAAACAAATGTCAGAACACAAAGAGCACAAAATCTATTCCCTTAAAGCATTTGCACACTAAAACATAATTTGGGCTGAATTACCACCTGAACATTATCAGGCCATAACTTATGATCTACACATCGAAAAATATCATACTCAGTGGCGTTAGAAAGATAACACATAAATCTGCAACTTTCAGTAATACCAATTTTAGAAAATCTGTCTCCTTTATCCTAGAAAAATTCTCAAAGTTTCAGGTCGTCAATAATGGAATCAAGATCCAGATATTGTTCATCCAGCACACCCATCTCAACTTCCGAGCCAAATTCAAAGTTCTTCAAGCCACCATTGGCCAGAACTTCATTCATAGGAGTTCTAGCCATACTTGTCAAGTTTAATTTAAAGCAAACCTCAACTCAATAGAATAACTACATCAAAAGTTATAAACAAATATCTGAAACATGCACCAGTTCCATTTTTTTTTCCAGATTTCAACCACAACTCTACTCCTTTCATGCAAGCATCTATACCACATCAATAATCATCCCATTTAATCGAGAATTTAACCACAAATTTATCAAGACATTTACTTGATTAATTTATCCCAATTTGCAGCACAAACATAAAATCTTCTTACTTGAATTTACCACTTATCTAACATTATTCAAACATCAAAACCAAATCCAAAACCAATCCAACACATGTTCAATCATTTAGCCTCACATAAACATGCACTTATACCCATACAATTATCTATCCCTTTCAATCACTTCTCATATCATCGAACTTTAGTCCGACATTCCACCCTTAAAGTGGAACATCTCACAGTTTCGTTCATATCTAAATACACATTTGTCAATCAAATAAGTATAAGGCATTTTTTTGCCTTTCACCAAATCAAATTATTCACTCAAATGCATATGGAATGCGTATATGACACTTTTCTCATTTATTTCAGTGTTGTGACCGAGCGCTCAAACTGTCCCAATATGGGCGCATTAATCGTTGAGCATAAGGCTCTGAAATCACTGCGCGCTCAAGGCCCAAGTACGGTGAGCTATTAGCTCTCGATAGCTACTCCGGTCACAACTACCATTATCTAATTTTGCACTCATGCATGGAATGCATATGTCAAAATTAAGTGCAGTATTTCAATTACAATCAATCCCAAATAGTTCACAATCACATTTTAATCACAATCCTATTTATGCACATTTCAAACACGGAGGGTCCAAATTCACAGACAATTTACACTTCGATGTCATAACCTCCCATTTCATCGGACCTTCTGTCCGGAATCCAAAATCAACGCAATTCACTAACCCACCTTTAATTCCTAGCAATAATCAATGAATATATGTATCACTTAAAGAGCCAGTAATCATTATGTAATGCATGTATGCTAATAAGATGCATGAGAAAACCAATGCATTTCTTTTGTCTCTCCTTGAGCACACTTGTACATTATTTCGGGTCCTCACCCTTCATTTGGGGACGGGATGTTACATTACCAAGGTGGTACTTTTAGAAACAATTCATCTTTCCTTTAATAATTCCCATCTCTTCATTGTTAATACACTCCACTCTTATGCCTATTTCACTATATTTCATAACCTCGATGTTGATCCATCAAATTCATTCATCTTTCATAAGCTACTTAATTTTTATTACATATTCATTTCACACACTAACAATATCTTGAATTTATTATGGCCTTTAACCATTTCTAGGCCCTTTTAATTTCAATGTAAGGGCAAACAACTCTTTTTGTCGTAGAATGCCTTATATAATATTCAAATGATAGCACTATGATAATGATTATCATTATGCCTAATGTCAATTACAACTATACATTGATCTCATGTTCCTATGAACTCTAAACATATAAACTTTAAACATATCTCCAACAATTAGGACTGTTGGTAATTCAAACATTCGGTCACTTGTTTCTACATCCTTAACAGCTAAATACTATTTCGGTGTATTCCTATTAGGATGTCTAACTTAGGTTGTTACTTGCCTTTTCTAGTAATCTTGTTGGACCCCGAACCTTGAGTGACAATTTGACTTAGTAATATGAATGGTCAAGTGGATGAGTTGATTGAAATTAAGTTGAAGATCATGAAATAAAGAGAGAAAGTATGAAAATATGAAAAATTGTGTAATAGTTGACTTTCTGGCCTTTGAAGGTTGACTTTTGATTGAGGCAAAATTTGATAAAATAGTCTTCTGGAAACTTGTAGGTTATGTTAAGAGATTTTTGTGGACATAAAGTTTGTAATTTTTCGATATCGGGAGTGAAAGTTATGATCAGTTAAAGTTTATGTTTGATCGGGTTTGACTTTTATTATGGTTGAAACTTTGACTTAGAAATTAACCTAGTTAGAGGTTATTTGAGCTTTGATGTTCTTCATAAGAATTGAAGGATTTGTTTTGATCTTTATTTCGATATAAGTATGCAATTTTCGATCTCGGAAAATTAAGTTATGATTTTACAAGTTTGTATAGAGGATAGTATATTTGACGGAAAATGGACTCCGTAGGAGTCGAATTGAGTTTATGTTCTTCTTGGAAGATTTAGAGCTTCTCTCAAGCTTTCTATAGAGATTAAGTTTGTCAAAATCGGAGTTCGGGAGTAAAAGTTATGAATTTGGAAGTTTTGATTTTAAGTGAAAAAAAAAAAAGGAAAAGTTTTAGCGCCTCGCTAAGGCTGACGGCTCGCCCTAGCGGCGGGCGCCAGATGCGCCTCGCTAGGGCGACGCCGCCTCGCCTGGCGAGGCGAGTATTGTCTTCGCCTCGCGAGGCAAGGCTCGCCCTCGATGTGTGCGCCTCGCTAGGCGACGCCTCGCCTAGCGAGGCGGCTGCGACGCCTCGCCCTAGCGAGCGGGCGCCTCGCCTCATGAGCAGGCGTCTCGCCCTCATGAGTTTGGGGCGTCCGTGCGCTCAACGCCTTTTGTTTCTGAAAATTTTTGATTTCTTTGTTTTAATCCGACCTTTGCTCACTATTTTGCCTATATCTTTCCGTCCGACATCCGATTGAGTTGATTCTTTTTGCGTTGGATTCCTAAGACAATGAATTTCATTTTATAAGAAATTTGTGAACTTTTGAGATTAAATTAATGGTGATTAATTTAATCAAAGTGAGTCGGGAAATTTTCCGAACATGATTCAGTGTTTTGTGAAATTCGGGATCTGTAGAGATCCGATTGAAGCGATTCTTGAGGCGAAATAAAGATAAGACAAGGGCTACAAATCATATGAAGACATGAAATGTCAATTTTGCCCTTAGAACTTTTAATTTTGAATTTAAGTTCGGATTAGGGTTTAATTTTGGATTAGGAACACCTGTGAGTAATTTGAGTATAACTTTTGATCTGGGAATCGAAATGAGGCGATTCTTGTTTTGAATTAAACTAGAGACATAAGGCTACAATTGTGATGAAAACATCGAGTTTCAATTCTGGGATTAAGAATGTGAAATTTTGGACGGAAATAATCGTACATGAAAAGTGTGTTAGAATATGGATATTCCCGAACTGTTTTGCACATAACTTTTGATGTGGTGCTCGGAATTGAGCGCGGTCAGTGGCGTTGGATTCGTATGATTGAGAGGAACATTTCTCGAGAAGGAAGTTTGGACAAATTCCTTCAATTTAATAGTGCGAATCAGAACCGCAAGTAAGCGTAACTTTAAGTTTTGAATGGAGGGCAATTTGGTCAATTAACCATCATTTAATGAAACACAGATGGTGATGTCGTTTTTGGCATATTAAAAGCCACGAAAGTGGCTGGAAATTTCCAGAGAAAAGAAGAAGAAATAAGAAGAAGAAAGAAGAGTGAAAGTTTCGTATGGAGAAAAGATGAGAGAGAAAGTTATTTTTGATTTTTCTACTTGTTTTCTTAAGGATTTTGGGATGGTTCCAAGAGAGAGAAAGGTAGAGGAGCATAAGAGCTTCCTTTCAAGCCAAAAAAATTCGAATTTGGAGGATAAATGAGGTAAGAGAAGATTTTCAATTTGAAGTTTTTGTTGAATTTTTAATTGAGAAGTATGGAAAAGGACTTGGGTTTGTGGTTTATGAAGTTGTTTTTGATGTATATGCTTTAGGTTGGGTTTTATTTAGGATGAAAAATTGAGTAAGGTTTAGGCTTAATTTTATGATTGAGAATTTTGAGATATTTTGGTGTAGAATTATAGGAAATATGATGAATTGATAATATATGAAATCAATTTTGAAGAATTGGTATTTTATGGTATTGAATTTGGATAAATTGGTTTAGGCCAATTTTAAGATTTGGGGATTTTGAAATTGAGGATTTAAATAGTTTGGAATTAATGTGAATTGAGGAATTGTGAGATTAATTTTGAAGAAATTATGTTTTATGAGATTGAATTGAGTGTATTGGTTTAGGCCAATTTTGAAAATTGAGGATTTTCAAAATTGGAGATTAAAATAACTTGAATGTAAATGGAATTGGTGAATTCTAAGTTGATTGTGAAAATTAAGTATTTTCGATGTGAAATTTGGATGATTATGGTTTAGGTTTTGGTATTTTGGAAGAGAGAAAAGCGAGGATCAATTGGAGCTTGAAATCAAGTTTAAGCAATAATTCGAGGTGGGTAGCATATTTATATTTTGATTTGTGAGCATTATGCAATTTTGAAAAATTAAAGAAAGCAATTTTCAAAAATTGAAGAAAGCAAAATTTTGGATTTTGATACATTATTGTTTTAGTAAGTGTTTGAAAAGAAAGGTTGGTTAATGTTTGAAATTGTGATTTCAAAGGATTTGGAAAAATTATTACAAGTGAATTATGTTTGAAAAGAAAATAGAAATTTCGAAAGTTCATTTTGTTATGTATGCATTGCTAAATTATGTAAAGTCTTTGAAGTTATTGATTGATTGATTGAGTGATTTAATAGTATGCATTATGTGAATGTGTGGAAAATCAAGAATTTGAAAAGTGCCTTGGGCATTACGAAATCTCGTTTCGATTATGTGTTATGTGGGTCGGTTAGGTCCTTTGGTGAGTCATTGTCTCTACTTATTAAGCTGCTCCGGCTGCGCTAAGTGTACGGACTCGATTCGGACTCCCTCACGGCTATAACTGGACCGCTATCTTGAGAAAGTGTAGTACGTTCTATTCGCTCACGATGCATATGATCGCTAGAATGTGCGAGACGTCTATTTGGACCGAACGGACCATTCGATGTGTTATATGTTTTGATTTGTTTATGTGTTCGCATTCATATTTATGAAAAATTCAAGAAGTTTTGAAAATGAGAAAAAGTGAGATTATTATGAAAAGTTTGAAAATATGAAAAAAATGGGTTTGAGGAAATTGTTTGAAAAATTATAAAGTTTGAAAAAATTAGCCCTTTTGGCAAAAAGAGTATTAAAATGATTTCGCTTATTTATCGGTTTATAAATGTGTTATCCACGAGCTTTGAGCTCACCCCTTTCATCCCCATCTCCGGGTTTCGGCGGGAGATCGGATGAAAGAATGTGAAAACGTATGTCAAGGCGTCGGTTCGACATTTGAATCGTTGGTTTTGAGAAATTTGGATCTTGTGTATGAATATGTTTATGACTTGAGATAAGTTTGGGAAAAATGTATTTGTGTATAAAGTTGAGTATTGTGAATGAATGAGAAATTTGTATATGAAATTATGAATAGTTTGGGAATCTATATGTATGATTGATTTGGGAATGAGATTGAACTATGAGAATGGTAGATTGAATGACAAGTATGAGATTGTTTTAGAATTAGGTTTGTGTCTATCTGCGATATCCGGATGGAGGGTCCGGTGGTTTCGAGATATTTGTGTGATTGATTGGCATTTAGAAGTGTTGTTTTGAACACTTTGCGAGGTTTGGAGTTAGGATAAAGGCGTAGTTATCTTTGAAATTTCGATAAAATCGGGATAAAATGTAATTTGAGATTGGTATGGATTTATATAAGATTATGTATGGTGTATGGATTGAAGATGATTTGGATATGATTGAGTAACGAGAAAAGAAATGAGAATAAGAAAGAAAAAAAAATTCATAACGGATTTTGGAGCGTCTTAGGATTCCCAACGATTACATTTCTGTTCTTTGCTTAGTCACGGATGTCGGAAAGTGTTTCAGTTTACATTGATTTGTTTGCTTACTTTGTTTTCTATCCGAATTCGTTTTGCATTCAATTCGATCCCGCTTTCGCTTATTCGTTCCGCTTTGTGATTCGTATTCGATTATTTCGCTTCGCTATATTCGATTGAATCTGTTCGTTTGATTCTATTAGCATTTGCTTCCGCTTGCCTTTGCTTCCGCTTCGCTACTTTCGGATTTGTTCGCTTCCGCATTTTATTTTCGATCAGAAATTTCCGCTTCCCTTCGTTTCCGTTTGTTTCGTTTTCCGATCTGTATAAGTAGTTGGGTTCCGGTAACGGGATCCAACATTTATGGTATCAAAGCATAGAGTGAAAGTGTTAAGTTTATTCGGTTGGGATCCGGTTCCCGGATCGGGTCCCAACAAATCTCTTTGCTCAATCATCTTTATTGAGCACACATTCTTCTTATTTCAATCAAAAAATATCATTCTTTCTATTCAAACTCAAAAATTCAGATTCATTTTCAATTCCTCTATAAGATTCACAATCCTGAATCCTCAGTTTTTGAGCTTTGTTATTTCTTTCATGTGAAATTGATCTTAGATTTCAATAGCTAATAGTACTTTGAACTGCCCAAAATTTAACTCTAAATTTTATGCTTTTTACGACACTAGATCAGTAACCTAAATATCTAAATTTGTGATACACTGTTATTGAATTTTCTGTTCAGTACATCAGATTACAACATTGGCTTTACTGGGAAATACTCATTTGTACATCATAATCTTCCAGTAACTTTATCCATTGTCTCAGTCTCATTTTATTTCTTTCAAACCCAATAATTATCTCTTACTTTAATAATATGTATAAAATCCGAAATGTTTCATTGTACTTATAATGTCTCCAAGCTCCTCATTGCAATTACTATTGTAGCAAATTCTAAATCATGTATCAAAATTTAGCTCACGAGGCTTAAACTATCTCCATGTATAAAAAATCACTTAATTATACTGCATTAGATTTCATCCTAATTTTTGATGTGAAACTTGATTACATACGACATAATCTCCATAACCAAACAATATAATTACGTCGGTGTTATAATTCATTAAGGATTCTTTTTATATTCATTAGTCCATACATTTTACATGTTTTCCCTAAGAAATTTTCTTGAAAAGATTAAGACCAGTAAAAACTCCTTAATTGTTGGATCTCAAACTTTTCTTAGAAATAAGAATTATTAAATGAAATTAAATGAGAAATTGGTGGTGATTTATTCATGTGCAAAGAAAAAGGAAAATTCTTGAATTTGAAAGATATACAAGATTTGGGTAGTGAATGTAGTAAGTTGTGTTTAATGTTTTATTTGGGTAATGTTAATTAGATTAATTGCAATGATATTTTGAGGTTACTGCATGAAATGGGTGTTTTGTGTATGTATGTATTGTGGGTGTTATTGAGCTTTAACGGAAGTTGATGAAGAGTGAAAAAAATTTGATTTTTATTTTTGATGACTTTAAGATTTTTGAGTAAACTTGTATGTGTAAGGGTACTACGAAATTTATAGTGAATGAGTTAATTTGAATAGAATTAAAAAGCAAGAAATGAATAGTGAAAGTGTTAGATTTTGGAGAATCAAAAGTCTGAAATTTTTGGGATGAATAGTAGCATAGAGTTGAACTTTTGATCTGAAACTTTTGTGAATTTTTCTAGGTTTATCTAGGTGTATTTAGCTAAAGTTGTTTTCTTAAAAGTTGTAGCTTATGTTTCCAGCTTTCTAACGTTATAAAGTATGACATTTTTCGATATCAGGACTGGGAATTATGATTGATTGAAGTTGTGATGTTGTTTAGGATGAATTCCAGGGGCAGTCACTTTAACTGAAATTTTGACTTTTATAGAGACGGACATTGCTCTTAAAATCTTCATGAAAGTTGTAGATCTTTCTTTTATCTTTCCAACGGTATATATTATGAAAATTTTAGATATCAGAGTCAAAATTTATAATCCTTATAAGTGGAGACGTTCTGGGCAAAAAAAGGCAGACGATAGAAAGTGAAAGGAAGAAAAGTAGACGATAGAAAGTGAAAGGAGGAAAAGCAGACGATAGAAAGTGAAAGGAAGAAATGCAGACGATAGAAAGTAGATGGAAAAAAGTTAAATGATGAAAAAGTGAGACGATACTGAAGCTAGACGATAGAATTGACCTTTGAGGTCTTCATGAAGGTTATAGATCTATAAGTCTTCTTTCCAATGGTCTAAAAATTAAGTCAATTTGATATCTTTATCAAAAGTTATGGCATTT
The DNA here is from genome assembly GCA_029891385.1 of Erythroxylum novogranatense. NCBI lineage: Eukaryota > Viridiplantae > Streptophyta > Magnoliopsida > Malpighiales > Erythroxylaceae > Erythroxylum > Erythroxylum novogranatense. Next base: position 23,493,547 of record CM057228.1, read on the forward strand.
GTACTGAGACATGTACATTTCAAGTGAGGGCATAAACGCGTTGGAGTCTTTTGTCCATAACTTCTTCTCTAGACCTCCAAATGACCTGATTCTTGAACCATGGGATTCGTAAGACTTTTCTATACATCTCCACCAATAATTGAAGCTATCTGAAATTTATGGAGAGAGATTAAGTGAAAAGAGTGAGACGGGTACAGTGAGTGTGTTCTTCAATCATATGAACTGGTGTTATCTCACTGAACATGCTTCAGTATTTTGGTGATATCTTGATCTGTAGAAATCCAAATGTGATTATTTCTAATTAGGAGTAAGCTAGAGACATATAGCTACAAAGTATCTGAAGGAAGTGAAATGTGATTTAGTTCCTGAGACTTTCAAGTTTTGGATGGAAGTTGTAGATAGCATACTGTTTTAGACAAGAGCAGTTCAAAAATGTTTGAAGTATATCTTTTGAATCACTAAACCAAATTGAATGATTTCGGTGGCATTAGAAACTTAAGACAATGGAGGAAATTTTCTAGAAGAAAGTGTTATGTCAGAATGTTCAAGGGTATTTTTGGCAAGACACTTAAGTTTAAAAGAACATAAGCCTATAAGGAAGGATAAAATGGACTTTTTGGACTCATTAAGGGCATAATTGGAAGAAGAAGTGTTGTCTTACTTATGAATGAAGAAAAAAAACGTGAATGAGAAGATTTTAGAGAAACAAAATGAGTGGATGAGAAAAGAGATAAGAGAGAGAAAATATGGAAAAAGAATGAAAGAGAGAAATAAGAGAAAACAAGCTAGGGTTTTAATTTCCTTAGCCTTCAAGAGAGATTGTGAAGTTGTTCAAGAAGAGAAAAAGTAAGAGGAAGAAAAGAACTTCTTTTCAAACCAAGAAACTCCTCATTTGGTGAAGAATCAAGGAAATCAAAAAACGAAAGAGGAGCAAAGAGAGTAAAGGCTTTTTGAACAAGTATTAAGCAAGGAAATAAGGTGAGTTTTTTGTTTATAATTGAACAATGAACTATTAAAGTTTTCGAAATCAAAAGAATGAATTGATTTCAATTACTTTGTTAATGTGCATATATTGCTTCTCAATGATTTTAAGAATTTGTTTATATTTGTGAATATGCAAAAAAATGCATTGGGATATATGATTATGTTATGATATTGAATTGTGTCATGGCATTTTATTTTGAATGGAAAGAAGAAAAAGAATATGAAAAGTATGAAAGCATTTCATTTTAATAAAAATGATTGTGAGCATTGATTATATGCTTTTGTTGGGGCAAGAGAGTAACGTTTCGTAGTCACGTGCACGTTGACGTAAAGCCTTTTCTCGGCTGCCCACTTGTGGCCCACGAGATCAGAAAATGGACTTGTTTTGTTCACAGTTTAAATTTCGGTTTATTCGTTTTGTCTCACGAAGCTCTCGAGCCATTTATTGTACATTGCATATTCAATTTGTTATGAATGATGCATAATTGAATGTTATGCTTTGACGGCTAATTGTTTATGAAATGTTTATGTGATGAGGTTTTAATTATGAGTTTTGAACTAGAATTGTGAATTTATTTGAAAACTATGTGTTTTATGATTTAATAAGAATTTTCTATGACAAAGGAATAATTTCAATGGTTTTGTTCGTTATTGACTATAAGCATGTTACCCACGAGCTTAAAGCTCACCCCCTTTTTCATTCCCATCTCCAGGTGATGAGAAAGAAATCGGGTGAAAGAAAGTAAAGGCATTTGCTTGGTTATGCACATGTTGTATTTTAAGTTAGATTGTTGTAAGAATAAAACCTTAGACATATATTTGAGAATTTTGGGGATTTGTATATTTTGTATTCGAATTTTTGATATTGATGTTGTAATATGACTTGGAATGCCATTAAAGTTTGTAAACATTTATCTTATGATGTTGATGAAATATGAATTATGTATGAATGGTATGAATTGAGTTGATGAACTTTGAATATGAATTGTTGCGATTTATTAATAGGTGAATTATGAAAAGAAAGGTAGGATTTGTGGTTAGTGATAAGATGTTTTTGAATATGAAGAATCATATAAATTGAGGTTTGGGTGTGGGATGAATTCCAATTGGAAGTTGAATTGCTTTGAATGATGTTGTAATAAAGGAAGTGAAGTTGGGATAAATTCGGTATGGATTTATGAGGAATTTGACTAAGTTGATTTCTACCTTTCTAAAGATTTAGATTATGCAATTTTTGATTATCGGAGCAAGAGGTTGGGTTTCGAAAACGGTGCCCAACATTTGTGGTATCAGAGTAAGAAAATGAAGCGATAATAGTTATGGTTTTCTTTAAGAGTTGGGTCCCGAAAACGGGACCCGACATGTGTGGTATCAGAGCTCCAAAATTGAGGTTTTACATGGGCATTTTAGTATTATGTGTTAGAGTGCATGTATTGTGAACATGTCATGGTAGGCATTAGTGATTGATCCTAAGTCACATGCACAAGTAATTGATAAGAGTTTGAATGGATAGAATTGAATTAGTGAGAAAAGCGATACTCTTTTGAAATGGTTAAAAATGACAGACAATGAGTCAACGCATTTGTATGGGTGGAATTGAATATGACACCAATATTGTACTGTGGAGTATATCCCCGAATGTGATAATGATGTGAATGTATTTTCATGAATTATTTGAAGAACCAAAGTGGTTGTTTGTTTAAGGTGACAAGAGTTATGATAGATCATAAGAATGTGTTAATGGAATTGAGATTAGAATTTCATGATGATTATACTTCTACAATTTTGTTGAATTGAATTCAAATATACATATGTGAGATGCAATAGAAGAAAATTGAAAGATGAGATAAATGATGGAGACATATATAGAAGTTCAAAAGGTTGAATTGAATGGTATTTGGTTCATATTAAGGTTATTAAAAATTGGACCATTGACTTGTGTAAATATGTTAAGAAATATTGATTTGATATGATATTGGTGTTATTGAAACAAGAAGTGAAAAATTGTGAGTAAGTTGAGATATATGTATGATGAGGAATTAGTTAAGAAAGTGATTGACTAAATAAGTGACTGAAAGACCAAGTGAGTCTATTGACCATGATCATTTGGAAGAAATTAATTGAGAGAATAAGTTACTTGGGAGATGAAGGAAAAAATAAGACAACATCACTTTCATTTGTTTGATTACTTAGGTAAGAATTTCGAGGACGAAATTCTTTTAAAAGGGGGAGAATTGTTGGATTTCAAACTTTTCTCAAAAATAAGAATTATTAAATGAAATTAAATGAGGAATTGGTGGTGATTTATTCATGTGCAAAGAAAAAGGAAAATTCTTGAATTTGAAAGATATACAAGATTTGGGTAGTGAATGTAGTAAGTTGTGTTTAATGTTTTATTTGAGTAATGTTAATTGGAGTAATTGCAATGATATTTTGAGGTTATTGCATGAAATGAGTGTTTTGTGTATGTATGGGTTGTGGGTGTTATTGAGCTTTAATGGAAGTTGATGAAGAGTGAAAACAAATTTGATTATGGTTTTTGATGACTTTGAGATTTTTGAGTAAACTTGTATGTGTTAGAGTACTATGAAATTTATAGTGAATGAGTTGATTTGAATGGAATTAAAAAGCAAGAAATGAATAGTGAAAGTGTTAGATTTTGGAGAATCAAAAGTCTGAAATTTTGGGATGAATAGTAGCATAGAGTCGAATTTTTGATCTGAAACTTTTGTGAATTTTTCTGGGTTGATCTAGGTGAATTTAGCTAAAGTTGTTTTCTTAAAAGTTGTAGCTTATGTTTCCAGCTTTCTAAGGCCATAAAGTATGACATTTTTCGATATCGGGACTGGGAATTATGATCGATTAAAGTTTTGATGTTGTTTAGGATGAATTCCAGGGGCAGTCATTTTAATTGAAATTTTGACTTTTATAGAGGAGAAAATTGCTTTTAAAATATTCTTTAAAGTTGTAGATCTTTAATTTATCTTTCCAACGGTATATAATATGAAAATTTTGAATATCGGGGTCAAAAGTTATGATCCTTATAAGTGGAGATGTTCTGGGAAAAAAAGCAGACGATAGAAAGTGAAAGGAAGAAAAGCAGACGATAGAAAGTGAAAAGAAGAAAAGCAGACGATAGGAAAGTGAAGGGAAGAAAAGCAGATGATAGAAAGTGAAAGGAAGAAAAGCAGACGATAGAAAGTGAAAGGAATAAAGAAAGTGAAAGGAAGAAAAGAAGACGATAGAAAGTGAAAGGAAGAAATGTAGATGATAGAAAGTAGACGGAAAAAAGGTGAACGATGAAAAAATGAGACGATACTAAAGTTAGACGATAGAATTGACCTTTGAGATCTTCATAAAAGTTATATATCTAGAATTTCTCTTTCCAATGGTCTAAAAATGAAGTCAATCTGATATCTGTAGCAAAATTTATGGCATTCGTATTGAGACATGTACATTTCAAGTGAGGGCATAAACGCGTTGGAGTCTTTTGGCCATAACTTTTTCTCTACACCTCCAAATAACCTGATTATTGAACCATGGGATTTGTAAGACTTTTCTATACATCTCCACCAATAATTGAAGCTATCTGAAATTTATGGAGAGAGATTTAGTGAAAAAAGTGAGACGGGTGTAGTGAGTGTGTTCTTCAATCATATGAACTGGTGTTATCTCACTGAACATGCTTCAGTATTTTGGTGATATCTTGATCTGTAGAAATCCAAATGAGATTATTTCTAATTTGGGATAAAATAGAGACATAGAGCTACAAAGTATCTGAAGGAAGTGAATTGTGATTTAGTTACTTAGACTTTCAAGTTTTGGATGGAAGTTGTAGATAACATACTGCTTTGGACAAGAGCAGTTCAAAAATGTTTGAAGTATATCTTTTGAATCACTAAACCAATTTGAATGATTTCAGTGGCATTAGAAACTTAAGACAATGGAGGACATTTTCTAGAAGAAAGTGTTATGTTAGAATGTAGCGCCCCCTTACCGCAGGGTATACACCGGGACGCCCGTAGGTCATTCCGATACATATCCTACGATAAGGGTGAGCTACAAACGGTCACTACTATACTTCACATGGCATCATAATAATAAAAAATAAATATAAAAATCACTAATTTTTGAAACCAACTTTTTCTCATTTCATTGATCAAAATTAAGGAGTTTATACATCCGTCATTCTGTACTGTCTGTATATAAATCCCAAAAATCCTAAGACAAAAGGCTACATGAAAGAGGAAAACAACAGATCTATTTAGGTCATCCCAAAAGTCCCAGCTGACCGACCTGTGAGCTATGACTTCTCTCGCCAACACAATCTACACCGCAGAAAAAGTCCCTCTGGAGCTAGGAGTATACTCTCGATCCAAAAAAATATGTTGCAATTTTAGGTGAGTTTGCGAACTCAGTGAGGTAATCATCATCGATGGTTCACTCAATTCATGCAACACTTAAGCATAACACAGTTATTTCATAAACTTACATTTAGAAGTACCACATGATTGTTAGCACATAAGTACAAGGCATTTTACCTTTCACTCAATCAAAGAGATTAAATCAAATGCATATGAAATGCGTATGTGACACTTTTCCGATTTATTACGGTGTTGTGACTGAGCGCCTAAACTGTCCTAATATGGGCGCATTAATCGTTGAGCCTGAGGCTTTAAATCACTATAGGCTCGAGGCCCAAATACATTGAGCTTTTAGCTCTCGGTGGCTGCTCCGGTCATAATTGTCATTATCTGAACATGCATTCATGCATGGAATGCACATGTCACAATGAAGCAGTATATGTCTCACAATCAACACTTATGTCACAAATTATCACAGCTCAAGCAAGTAGTTCGCAATACACATACAAGTAGCACTTCTATGTCATAACTCCCCAATACATCGCACTACAAGAAAATCGTCATATAGCGACGGAAATATACCGACGGACAATATAGTGTCTGTTAATTGCGACGAAAAAACTATTTCGTTGGTTAAATGAAGATTATTTCCGACGATCAATAATTCCGTTGCCAAAGTTGGAGGAAAATTTTCTCGGGGCCTTTTTATGACGGAAATATGCCGATGGAAATAATTCAGTCGGTAAATAGGGACGGAATAAAATAATCGGTCGATGAACTTGTCGGTAGAAATGGGTCGCCGACGATAACAAATCCGTCGCTATATTAAAGAAGACCATTTACGACGGTCACCAAATCCGTTGCCAAGGGTATAGGGAAAACAATTCGGCGACAGAAATATGCCGTTGAAAATTATTCCTTCTGTAAATAGGGACGAAATTAAAATTCGGTCGGCAACATTTCGGAGGGAAAAATGTCACTGACGGAAAAACGCCGTCTGTATATTAGGTTTCCAGATTTAACTCACCGACGGTATATTTCAATTATACCGACGGATAAGTTTTGTCGCTAAAATAAAATTAAATCTTTGCGCATCCTTCTTCCTTCTCTCCTTCCCTGACTCTCCTCTTCTCTTTCTCTCTCATTTCTTCCAGCGACCCACTCTGCTTCTCCTTTCGTCTTCTCCGGCGATGTGGCGGCGTTCCCCTTCTCCATCTCCGGCGACGTTGGCTGCTCCCTCTCTCCCCTTGACGTTGTCCGAAGGTAAAATCCAGAAGCTTGTGGGTGTTGTACATGGATATTGTATTTCGTTTGAACTGATTTGAAGATTATTCATTTGATTTGTTAATTTCTCCCTCCAAATCATGTAGATAATGGTTTGTTATGAATGGTATTTTGAGTAGCACTACGTTAACTTTCCCAGATTTGGATTGAATGATAAACCATCGTAGGGTAGGTTCCCACTCATAATAGTTATTCATAGCATCAGTCTTATGTTGAATATTATAGGTTGTAGATTCAATGGTTTCCAATCTGTCCAAATTTAGAACATGTCATTGGATGCTGTTAAGAAATTAATACATGGTCGTTTTTAAGTAAATTTTAGCTTCGTTATGGTGGTATTAAATTTGGATATTCAATACTAAATTATAATTCAAGTACAAGTGAATACAATTGGAAACCATACTTAGAAGTAAATATATTGCAACTGACATTTATCGGAGTCACCACTGCAAAGCTTGTGATAGTTGGTTTGAAAAATATAGTTGTGAGGAATCAAAACTTACTTAGAGAGTTTATATCAGCCCATAAAATCCAATAAGCTGCTCACACAATATACAGCTTATATCAGTACAAATACACTTAGATGATGTAGGAAAAATCACATGCAATACACAATAAATTGTGGAGAAGGAGTATTTGTAAAACCCAAGCCTCCAAAGATAAATCCTCACAACATTATAACTTGAATGGCTGCGGAGAGCTAAGCAGTACCAACGACTCAGCCATAGACCTATAATTATATAGTTGTAAGCTAGGTTCTTCAGTCCAAAAGGGTTACAGAGAGCTAATTAAGTATCATTAACAGACTAACCTTCAATATTAAAAAATAATTTTTAAAATATTAAATAAATTTAATTTTCATATTAATTCAATGAAATTTATAATTTTTATTTAAGTTAATTTTTAATTGTAGTAATCTATCAATTGAACAAATACTTCAATTTAGATTTAAAAATCATTTTTAATAATCAAGAAGGGTTGTGGTTTAATTATTTAAATTTTTTATCAAAAAAGGTACTTTTTAATTTAAGAATTAAAAGAGAAACTTGAGGATAGAGGACCGAAGATGATGATAGGATGCATGCATATATTAGTTTTTAAATCTTCCCTCATTTATTACCTAATTGCAACTTATAATTTTTATCATTATTATTAAATAATTTTTAAAAACTGTTGAATTTAATTGGAAATGCAGTCACTTAGGGTATGCATACTACAAGTAAACTCTAAACATTTAACCCTCTTAAAGAAATAAAATTTAAAATATTTACAATTACAACCTAGAAATTTTGTTGACGTGCGGAGTTTTAAAAAATCTACTAATACGTTATAATTATTCCTAATTAATAAAATGTTATTTTCAAATTACTCACATAAATTAATTATTGTTTTAATATTACAATTTTATACTTTTTATTTTTGTTTAATAGATTATTAAATATATCAATGAATGATTTTCCTTATTATAATAGAAAGATATAACATATATAACAATCATTTTAATTCAAATCAAGTAGAACAAGAAAATAAAATAAAAAATAATTCCATATATAACAAACATTTTACATTCTTATATTAGTCATTTCAATAAATTAGAGTTCAATCATTGTATGATAAATGCTACTGACGCCTCGATATGACAAGACACAATTTTATTTTGTTTGTTGTAGGAGCTATATTGTCCCCAGATTTATACTTTGGAGGAACGTTAAGATAAGCTTCACGCAGTATTGAAATGACAACTATACTTTTACTTCAATTGTGGTAACTTTAAGCATATATTTGTTAATATTATTTGACGTTATAAGAAAATTTTGTTTGGTTGTGAATTGCTTTGAGATTATTAATGTTTAATTTTTGAAAAGTAACATGAGTTGTTGACAAGGCAAAGTATGGACATGTAGTTTAGAGAATAGTTGTGAGTTGGCTTTACTTGTCCAATATAGAACTGTATTTTCACTTGCAGGGGGCTCTCTTATGTGTAAGAGGGGGATGATTATGTGATAAGAGAAATGCTGCCGAACTTTCAGCACGATCCTCGTATAACAATTAATGATACTGACATACATTGTTATATGTGTCATACATGAATTAAACTGACAATTGATTGACTTATTGAAATTAACAGTATCGCAGCTATGAGCTGGCAGGATAGATCTTGGATGTATAGACGATTAACCCCTACTGGCTTCATTAATCCTGAATTCGTGCATGGAGTTGACAGTTTTATTCATTATGCATGCTCTCAACTGATTCGGAGTCTTGGGTTGCCAGTGCAAAAAATTGATTGCTGTCGGTTGGGATGTATGTTGTATTGGGGAGATGATGTGAACTTAGATGAGTGTAAATTTTGTGGTCAATCGAGGTTTAAGCCACGAAAGCGTGCAATGAAACAGAAATTAGTTCCATGGAAGCGGATGTATTATTTCCCGCTAACTCCGAGACTGCAGAGACTTTATGCATCTGATGTCACTGCATGTCACATGAGATGGCATGTTGAGCACGATTAGGAAGATGGAGTAATGCGTCATCCGTCAGATGCACTAGCATGGAAGCATTTCAATGACACCCATCAGCACTTTGTAGTTGAAAGTCAGAATGTGCGGTTGGGATTGTCGACTGATGGATTCCAACCTTTTGGTCAATCCGGGCAGCAATATTCATCTTGGCCGGTGATAATTACTCCTTATAATTTGCCTCCGTGGATGTGTATGAAAGAGGCTTACATGTTTCTTACAGTTATTGTGCCAGGACCAACAAATCCCAAGCAGAAAATAGATGTTTACTTACAACAGCTGATATTAGAATTGCAGCATCTTTGGGAAACTGGTGTGCAAACATATGATGTATCTTTAAAACAGAATTTTGTTATGAGAGCAGCTTTAATGTGGACGATAAGTGACTTCCCGGCTTTGGCCATGTTATCTGGTTGGAGCACAGCTGGGAAGTTGGCTTGCCCTCATTGCGGCAATGATTCAGATGCGTTTTATCTTCCATCCGGTGGCAAAATTAGTTGGTTTGACAATCACGAAAATTCCTTCCTCCCGATCATCCGTTTAAGCGCAATAAATATAAGTTCATGAAAATAGACGGTCAAACAACCGACTTCACCTCAAAATGTGGTGTTGAGATTTTGCAAGAGATTAAGGCATTGGGCTTGCTTAAAGTAATTGAATTTGAAGCCGATGAAGTAAATCGAAGCATCAGTCAAAACTTTGGTTGGCGAAAGCGAAGCATATTTTGGGACTTACCATATTGGAAAACAAATATGGTACGACATAATCTGGACGTGATGCATATTGAGAAAAACATGTTTGACAACTTGTTCAATACGATTATGAACATTGAAGGGAAGACAAAAGATAATGCCAAATCCATAGCTGATTTGGAACTGCTCTGTAGAAGACATGAGTTACATAAAGATGTTCGTACCGGTAAATATCTGAAAGCATGTTACACTTTGGACAAACAACAAAAGGAGCGTTTGTGTGAATGGTTGAAAGGACTCAAGTTTCCTGATGGTTGTGTTTCAAACCTGTCTAGGTGTGTAGATATGAGAAAGTACAAATTATTTGGGATGAAAAGTCATGATTGTCATGTTTTTATGCAAAGGCTAATTCCAATTGCCTTTCGTGAGTTGCTACCTTCTAAGGTATAGGAACCATCAACGGAGTTGAGCTTGTTTTTCAAAAGCTTAACATCATCTGAAATCAATTTAGATAAAATGGAAAACCTAGAGAATGAAATTCCAGTTATTTTGTGCAAGTTAGAAGGGATTTTTCTTCCTAGCTTATTTGACTGCATGGAGCATCTACCGGTGCATTTACCATACGAAGCAAAACTTGCCGGTCCAGTCCAATATCGAGGGATGTATCCATTTGAGAGGTAACTCCTGTACTATCATATCGTTATCCATTTGTACATGTTGTGTGTACTGTACATTGTAATAACCATATGCTTTATTAGAGGTATTTACATCATCTAAAAAAAATGTCAAAAAGAAAGCTAGAGTTGAGGGCTCCATATGTAATGCTTATTTAGTTGAGGAAGCTAGTACGTTTTGTGGACATTATTTTGAGCCTCATGTGCGTACAAGGGTGAGACAAGTTCCTCGTAACGACGATGGGGGAGGAACAAGTGGTGCGGATGAGAACTTGTCAATTTTTACATATCCGGGACGGACATCCGGGCGTGCGTGAAGACGAATGCTAACAGAGGAGGAAATTGATCTGCACATGGGTACATTTTATTGAACTATCAGGAGGTTCTTCCATTCGCATGATGAGTTACCTGTTGGTATGCTCCATTGCAGGTATTATTGTTTTGAACGTTTCTGATTGGTGTCATGTCATATGCAGCTTATACGAGGCATTGTTGCACGAGGTAATGCCTGGTATCACACAGGATGACATGAATAACGAAGTTGGAAAACAATTCCCTCGATGGTTCGCACGATATGTAAGTTCTCACTTTAAACTATTCCTATTGTTAGCCACCATGTTAACATGTTCCGATGACATTGTACCCTTTCCTTTGCTACTTCCTGTTACATAGGCTGTGGAGAATCCAATACAGAATAAGTTCATATCTGATCTTGCGAAGGGACCTCTGCGAACTGTGAACTCGTATCCGGTGTATTTCGTGAATGGATATAAATACCATACAGAGTCGCATGTTCATACCATTTCAAGTATGAACAGTGGGGTATCGATACAGGGAGAATTGATGGACTATTATGGGAAAATAATTGAAATACTTGAAGTTGAGTACCCTGCGTTGCCAATTAAGCGATGTGTGATATTTAAAAGTGACTGGTATGACCCGACACCAAACGTTGGAACAAAAGTGCATAACCGATACAATGTCGTTGAAATCAACTTCCGTAAACGGTTGAGACAATTTGAACCATTCATCTTGGCTATGCAAGCAAGACAGGTGTGTTATGTCCCTTTTCCAAGCTTACGATGTGATAAGGCGGATTGGTTGGCGGTGTGCAAAGTTAAACCTAGGGGAGTGTTTGAATCCTATACAAACGTAGAGGAGAGAAATGACAGTGAAGCGTTTCAAGAAGACGTGGCTTCTATTCATGATACGATAACGTGTGACGACACAGAACCTTTGCACGATCCTTCTAACGCTTATGTTGATATTTCGTCTGCAGAGTCTGACGACGGTAACAATGAATCTGAACAAGAAGAAGAGTTTGATTCTTATTCTTCCGACGAGGAAGATGATTGTAATTTACATTTAAGTTCTGATAGCAATTAATATATCTTTGTAATAGACTATTTATTGTACCAAATACAGTATTCCTTTTAATCATTGGAATTCTTATTCAAGGGATGTCGATGTGGCGAATGGTTCCCGACGGTAATAATTCTTTCCGTTGGGAGGAATGTGGAAAATTTGTCCCGTCCCAGGGAATAACCATTGCAGGAAACAACGTTGCGGAAAGCACTCCGATTCGTTTGCCATCCATGACCGATCTTCTACTTGAAGGTGTTTGCTATGATTATTACGTCTGTGTTCTTATTCAGTACATCTTATTTCCTTATGTTAAGTGCCCATAGCATAATAGTAATTTGATGGTTTTAACTTCATGTTGCTCAAAGCGTCCTTTATTTTGAACGAAGAAATAAGTGCCAGTAGAGGCTAGAGCCATGACACTACGACATATGACCGATATGACAAATCAGTTGTTGTTCCCCCTTCTAGTAGTTCATCCGGACAATTCGTCCTCTGTACCAAGAGCGGCGAAACATTTACAATTTCCTCACGAAGTATGGCTATAGCCAAAACGTTATTGAGAGAAAGTGTCCAAAGGCCTTCACCTGGTGGGAGAAGTTTGACTGTTTCCCGAGCTTCTTTTGAACGTGCCAGGACGCTTCTCGGAAATCCAGAACTGGGGGACTCATTTACTTATACGGACTCTCATGTCACATGGAATCCGACGGAATAATTTACTCATGCATTACATAATTCGACAATGTTGAAAAGATGTTTGTTGTTGTATATGTTTCAATCTGGTAAACATAGTCATAATTATATAATTGTTGATGTTGATTTGTTGTTGTTAACTTGTTTGTTAACTTTCAATGACATTGGCTTATATGTAAATAACTTCATTAAACGATTGCTCTTAAGATTGTTATATTTGTACAGAATTCGATAAATTTTGTATTTCATTCATTAATATGGGACCAAAGAGATCACGTGAGGTTATGCGGCCGAGGTTTAGAGGGATGTTTGGCGGGCAGCCGTCTCAAGGTGGATCGTCACAGTCTGGGACTCGCACTGACTCACCTCCTCCTCCTACACATCCTCCCGTTGCAGATGAGCCATCACCTGCTGCTACTAATGCCACACTATCCCCTACACCAACTCATTTATCATCCAATACCACAATAAGGGATGGAGGACATGTCTGGGAACCTGGATCTGTAGGAGATGATGGGCGAAAGTATATCACTTACATCAATGACCAGTAAGTAATATGATAGGATTACACACTGTTTCTAGACTTTATATTTTTGGTCTATTTGTACACTACAATGACTTCTTATTTTAGGTTCGTACCGTCTGGAATGGTTTCCAGGCAGATGAACTCCACTTTTAAGGAAAGGATTGAACCCGATGGATATACGTGGAAAAATATCACTGCAGCTACGAAAAAATTGTACTTTAATGAGTTCGAGGTACAATAATTATTTCTGTTATTTAATTAATATATATATATATATAGGGTCATGATTAATATATTTATAGTTTGACATTAACTAACATATATTTGTTTGTTCTTTAATCAGAAAGCATTTTTCTGGGACGCTACTTTGGATGGAAGCATATACAAATTCTGGGAGAGGCGGGCTCGTACACGTTATCGCGACTTCATTAACGTGATAAACAAGGCTGGTGCACGACTCCACTTTATTTCGGAAGATATATGGAGTCGTTGGCTGGCGTATTGGGCATCACCTACAGCAATGTCCATCTCAGGACGTAACTCGGTCAACAGACATGGAGGCCCAGGTCAACAGAGTCTTCCCGTACATACGGGAGGTTCAATCACTCACCAAGAGCATGCAGACAGACTTGTAAGTATCTACACTTTACACTAATTTTGTCGATAGTTAGCTTCGTTGTATTATGGATAATGATAATGGTCTACCTATCTGGTGCCACTTATGGCAGTGTTGACTGATTTTCATTGTCCAACTAGAGGCGAATATCATACAACTTTACGATCCTCTGCCGAGGTTTAAACAATTTCTAGTTCACATCTAACGTTTTAGTCTTTCTCATGTAGGAGAAGTCATTGGGCACGAAGCCTACCCCCCTTCAGTTATTTCTGCACACTCACACAAAGAAGCATGACGGTGTAACCTTCATCAACAACCGTTGTCGAGAGCTTAATGTATGTCCAGTTATTGCTTTTTTGTAATTTCTAAATACTCCTCCCGTCTGTCGTCTTAATGTTAACTTCACATACCTTATAGGACCAATTACAACAAACCCTAGAGCGGCAGTCGCAAGAGGAACAGCCTGTAGACGTTTCTCAGACGTATTTTGAGGCCGTAGGTGGTAGGGATCGCCGTGGCAGGATATTTGGTCTAGGTTCGTATGGGAACACGTGTTATTCCCAATCTTCCATGTCCAGTACAGCAGCGTCCACTAGGCCATCGAACAACAATGAAGTCATCGAGCTCAAGACAAAGACAAGCATTAATGGACAAGATTGCTAATTTGGAAGAGGGCGACAGGCGGGAGGAACAACGGTTGAGGAGGCGTGAGCAGGAGGAACAACGGTTGAGGGAGCTGACAGAGCGGGAGGAACAACGGATGAGGGAGCTGACAGAGCGGGAGGCTCAACGGATGAGGGAGCAGGAGCAACGAATCAGGGAGTAGATGGAGCTACAAATGAGAGAGCAGATGACGAAGATGAGAGAAGAGATTTTGCAGATGGCTCAGTTGCAACCACCGTCCGAACAGTCGAAGGGAAGCTCTCCGAAGGACCACCAACGATCACTATAACTTTAGATTTTTGAACTCATGATTTTAAGGTACAATCATAACAATTTATGTTTACTTTGATGTGTTTTTATTCAATTGTAATCCAATTGACATTATTTAAACCTTTGATGTACTGGTTGATGTCTGGATGTCCCATTATGTATAACCAATTGTATACAATTGTCATTATTCAAAACTTTGATGTACTAGTTGATGTGTGGATGTCCAATAATATATGCACCTAATGGGTCAAACCTTCTTTTTTCCACCGACAGAATTGCTTATTCCGTCGGTAATAATTTAACGACGGAATAGGGCATTTCGTCGGCACATAATTGGACTAAATTTGGCGACGGCAGAAATTCCGTCGTTAAATATATAACTTACTACGGAATATTCACGACAGTTGTCCCGTCCCTAAATAATACCGGCAGTCATATTCCGTTGGTGATAAGGTAATTTCACTGACGTCATTTCCAAAAACATTTCCGTCGGAACCAAACAACAACGACTAATATTCCATCGGTTAACCGTTGACAAACTATGACGGAATATTTCCGTCGGTAAACAATAACGACAGCCTTGTCTACGATGGTTTCTTCTTTCGTCGGGTTCCGTTGGCAAATATAATTTTCGACAGAACTAACCATTCCGCCGACAGAATTTTCCGTCGGAGAACGTGAGTTTTCTTGTAGTGTCGGACCTTCTGTCCGGAATCCATAATCAGAAACACAATTCACTAACCCACCATTATTCACCACAATTTTCTAAGCAAATAATAATTGAGAGAACCGTGTAGGTCACTCACCAATAGCTTCCGAGCTAATGCCTAGAAGTTCGGCAACATTGGTGGGTTGACGTTCTAAAAGCGCCTCTATAACAACCAAAATATACAAACATTACCAAATGTACAATTAGAAATATTTAAAAATGCACATGTAGCAATTAAAATGTGTACAATGCATGTTCGTGACATTTTCAGCATTATTCCAAAAATATTCATCACATAAATTTCCTCAAAATTGTAGAAATCTAAAGACACCAAAATCACTCAATTCAGACCTCTATAGGCCCAAATATTGACAAAACATGGACCAGAAAAATAATTATCTGATCCCCTCACTTTGACCTAATTAATCCACGTCAATTTCAAATCTAAAAATTCACAATTTCACATAGAAATGAAATTAAAGGACTCACGAATCCGATGCCTCGAGACTCAGATCAATCGGAGGTCGGACGAAAAAGTTATGCACAAAAGAATAGGAGAGGGTTTGGGTTGTGCCGAATCGGGTTCTTATTTTTCTACTAGTTATTATTTTTATCTATTATTCTAATATTTTTATATATTATTATAATATATATTAATATATATATATAATATATATAAAGAGTATATTAGATATTATAATATATATTAATATATATATAGAATATATATAAAGATTATATTAGAATAATATATATAATACTATATATAGAATATATATATAAAGAGTATATTTACTAGAAATTGTACAAATCTAAAGACCAAAATCACTCAATTCGGACCTCTATAGGTCCAAATATTGACAAAACACGGGCCAGAAAAATAATTATCCGGTCCCCTCACTTTGACCTAATTAATTCACGTCAATTTTAACTCTAAAAATTCACAATTTCAAATAGAAATAAAATTAAAAGACTCACGAATCCGATGCCTCAAGAATCAGGTCAATCGGAGGTCGGACGAAAAAGTTATGCACAAAAGAATAGGATAGGGTTTGGGTTGGGCCGAATCGGGTCAGCCCGCGTCGGACCGGGTTGACCCGTGCGATCCAATGGGTGGCTCGCCCCCTTGCGAGGGTGAGTCTGACTCTCGCCCTCGTGAGGGAGAGGATCAGTCCCGCACCTGCCAATTCCGATTTTCCTTTTTTTAATAAATAAAACACTTAATAAAACCAATTTTTCACCTAATACCTTCTCTCCTTTCCCCAAACCCTATCTTTTCACACAAGTAACCAAAAATGACAAATAAGGTCTCATTGGAAAGATCACAGAAAACCTTACAAGTTTCATGAAGGGCTTGAAAACCAATTTCACCTCTAAGGGTGTCAAAAATGCAATCAAAGTTACTGCCTAATCAATATCATCCAAAACAGTGCAACATTTTTTCAAAAATCATATCTTCCCATACCCTTTGCCAAAAATTTCAAGCTTTATATAAAAAGAAATATCGAAACATACTCTACAACTTTCATGAATAACGTGGAAGCAAATTCAACCCCTAAACAGATCAATTTCTCAACCAAAGCTTCTGCCCATATAATTGTCATCCTCAACAGTAACACAATCTTCCAAAAATCATAACTTCCTTTCCCATTTTCTAAAAATTTCATACTTTACCTCAATAAAAATATCAGAAAACATGATACAATTCTCATGAAGGACTCAAAAGCAAAATACACCTCTAACTAAATCAAATTCACACATGATTGTGACTGCCCTGTTAAAGAGTATTAAATCAACATATCACCTAAATCATAACCATACTTGAAAAATTCATAACTTACAATCCCTAGATCCAAAATTAGCATATTATACCTAATTACAAAGCTAAGACATTCCTATATAACTTTACATAAGATCACTTGAGCTAAATTAAACCATAATAATCCCAAATTAGCTTCGAAACACAGAAATCACAAAACCTATACTTAGAAACATTTCACATACAAAGCACATTCATACTTTGAAAAATCATCTGAAAGTTCACAAGTCATAACTTTCAATCTCAAACTCGAAAAATATCATACTTTGTGGTGATAGAAAGATAACAAGAAAATCTTCAACTTTTATGAAGACCAATTTCACAAAATCTGTCTACTTTAGCCTAGAAAAATTCTCCAAAGTTTCAGGTCACAAAACTCTACATGCTAGAATTACTACTATTCACTCTGCACATAAATCTCACTTTCAAAGCAAAATTAGAAACCTTTCAAGCCACAATTAGACAGTACTTCCTTCATAAAAATTTTAGGCAAATTTCTCAAGTTTAATTCAAGTCAAACCTCATCTCAATAGCGTAAACATATAAAAAGTTATGACCTAAACATTAAAACATATTCACATTCAATTTTCCAGCTTTTACACCTAACTTTACTCCTATCATTCCAATGCCATTTCTACTCCAATAAGCATCCAATTTAGTCAAGAAATCAGCCCAAATTTCATCAAGAATTTCACTTAAACAAATAGCCCTAAAATGGCAGCACACACACACAACTTTATTTCTTTACTAAACACTCAACTAACGTCAT
The DNA here is from genome assembly GCA_029891385.1 of Erythroxylum novogranatense. NCBI lineage: Eukaryota > Viridiplantae > Streptophyta > Magnoliopsida > Malpighiales > Erythroxylaceae > Erythroxylum > Erythroxylum novogranatense. The sequence continues at coordinate 23,511,488 of CM057228.1, forward strand.
CAAACTTAATCTTAAACACTTAATTCACATACTACACATGCTATAACATTTATCTTCAATCACTCTTAAATCAACCAAGAAAATAACCTACCCATTTACACCAAACACAAGTTCATGCAATTAATGCACAATAAATCACAATTAATGCATCTAACTACCAATTTATACATAAAGCACAATTCTTACCTATTAAAACCTTCAAATCTTCCAAAACCACAAACTCTCAAATCTCCTTCACCACACCCACGATCATCATCTTCTTAAGGGGAGAAGCTTAGGTTTGTAATTTTTGTGAATAAAAGAAGAGGAAATACGTAGGATATGAGGGCTTGTGTTGGTGGAGATGAGTAGCAATTAATAAGAAGGAGAAAACCAAAGAAGAAGAAGAGGAAATGGAAGCTACGGGTGAGAAGAGAATTTGCATTTAAAAGTGATTTTAAACCCTTGCAAAGGAAAGCATTGTGATAACTAAAGGAAGGCTAAGTCTTATTTAACCCAAGTATAAGACATATGTAGGCAAGTGACAAGTGTCACTTGCCACATGTCCACTCTTAAACCCCTTTCCAATAAAATTTCCATTTCTACTCCAATTTTGTCCCAAAATTCCAATGGATCAAAGTAATAAATAATAGAATCATGTATCTAACTTTTCAGTGCCATTGGACAATCATTTCCGGTACTGGAATTCCAATCAGTCTGCTACTTTGCAATTTTTTCGATCCGAAAATTTTCTTGAAAAAATTCTAGAAGAAAGTTTAAAATTTTCCAAAAATGTAAAACACACAAAAATCAACTCCAATTCAATTTGTAAGCACAAAATCATATTTTCACAGTAAATACATTTATAAACACATATGCCGGAAAATGTCATGAATGCATGTACAATCATGTGCATGTGCAAAAATTTCTACTCATGTATATATGGAGGCCATATTATGCATGATCATGATGAGATAAGTTTACACAATCATAACCTATTCCAAATTACTATTTTACCCTTCCCATCGGTGATGGGATGTTAAGCAGAATGCTCAAGGGTATTTTTAGCAAGACACTTAAGTTTAAAAGAACATAAGCCTATAAGGAAGGATAAAATGGACTTTTTGGACTCATTAAGGGTATAATTAGAAGAAGAAGTGTTGTCTTGCTTATAAATGAAGGAAAAAAATCGTGAATGAGAAGATTTTAGAGAAACAAAATGAGTGGATGAGAAAAGAGAAAAGAGAGAGAAAACATGGAAAAAGAATGAAAGAGAGAAATAAGAGAAAACAAGCTAGGGTTTTAATTTCCTTAGCCTTCAAGAGAGATTGTGAAGTTTTTCGAGAAGAGAAAAAGTAAGAGGAAGAAAAAAGCTTCCTTTTAAACCAAGAAACTCCTTATTTGGTGAAGAATCAAGGAAATCAAAAGAGGAAAGAGGAGCAAAGAGAGCAGAGGCTTTTTAAACAAGTATTAAGCAAGGAAATAAGGTGGGTTTCATGTTTATAATTGAATAATGAACTATTAAAGTTTTCCAAATCAAAAGAATGAAATGATTTCAATTACTTTGTTAATGTGCATATATTGCTTTTCAATGATTTTAAGAATTTGTTTATATTTGTGAATATGAAAAAAAAACATTGGGATATATGATTATGTTATGTTATTAAATTGTGTCATGGCATTTTATTTTGAATGGAAAGAAGAAAAAGAACATGAAAAGTATGAAAGCATTTCATTTTAATAAAAATAATTGTGAGCATTGATTATGTGCTTTTGTTGGGACAAGAGAGTGACGTTTTGTAGTCACGTGCACGTCGACGTAAAGCCTTTTCCCGGCTGCCCACTTGTGGTCCACGAGATCAAAAAATGGACTCGTTTTGTTCACGGTTTAAACTTCGATTTATCCGTTTTGTCTCACGGAGCTCTCGAGCCATTTATTGTGCATTGCATATTCAATTTGTTATGAATGATGCATAATTGAATGTTATGCTTTGATGGCTAATTGTTTATGAAATGTTTATGTGACGAGGTTTTAATTACGAGTTTTGAACTAGAATTGTGAATTTATTTGAAAACTATGTGTTTTATGATTTAATAAGAATTTTCTATGACAAAGGAATAATTTCAATGGTTTTGTTTATTGACTATAAGCATGTTACCTATGAGCTTAAAGCTCACCCCCCCCCTTTTTCATTCCCATCTCTAGGTGATGAGAAAGAAATCGGGTGAAAGAAAGTAAATGCATTTGTTTGGTTATGCACATGTTGTATTTTAAGTTAGATTGTTGTAAGAATAAGACCTTAGACATATATTTGAGAATTTTGGGGTTTTGTATCTTTTGTATTCAAATTTTTGATATTGATGTTGTAATATGACTTGGAATGTCATTAAATTTTGTAAACATTTATCTTATGATGTTGATGAAATATGAATTGTGTATGAATGGTATGAGTTGAGTTGATGAACTTTGAATATAAATTGTTCCGATTTATTAATAGTTGAATTATGGAAAAGAAAGGTAGGATTTGTGATGAATGATAAGATTTTTTTGAATATGAAGAATCATATGAATTGAGGTTTGGGTGTGGGATGAATTCTAATTGGAAGTTGAATTAGTTTGAATGATGTTGTAATAAAGGAAGTGAAGTTGGGATAAATTCAGTATTTATTTATGAGGAATTTGACTAAGTTGATTTCTACCTTTCCAACTATTTAGAGTATGCGATTTTTGATTATTGGAGTAAGAGGTTGGGTTCCGGAAACGGTGCCTAACATTTGTGGTATCAGAGCAAGAAAATGAATCGATAATATTTATGGTTTTCTTTAATAAGAGTTGGGTTCCGAAAACGGGACCCAACATTAATAGTCTTTGGTAGTATCTAACATGCAGCTAGTTCTAAAGAACTCCGAATCTTGCATATATTCCTTGTAGTTTCTCACTTTATCATTGCCTCTATCTTCTTTGAGTCTCCCAATGTGCCATGTTCAAATACAATACCACCCACAATTTATTTGATCAAGCTAAGATTCACTTTTATGGAATTTGACATATAACTATTCCTACCTTCATGATATGTAAGATTTCCTCAAGTATTCAAAATCTTATCTTTACTTTTCGAATACACTCAAAATACCATCTATGATCATAGTTGCTAATTGATACAATTTTGCTTAGATCACTTTAATCTTCAATACCATAATACTGTCGGGGGCATTGTTAACTCCAACAAATATAACCCAAATTTCCTTCTTCCCATGATTTGTTCTTTTAATTCTTTAAGTATCTAATTCCTCAATGAGGTAGTGTTATTTCATGTTATTTTTTATTTTCTCAATTGACTTCTTCTTATCAAATGATTTTCTCAATTCATTCTATTTCCTCTAATTTTACATTGACTTGTTCTAATGTCTATTCATTCTTACTAGTTTCTCCACACATTTCAATTTATTTGCAATCTTAACTTCCTGTGTTTATAACACATTCATCAGATCAAATTTGTATCTCCTGAATGTATTTACATAGAATATAACATGGTCCTATATTCTCCTCATATTAGCAATTAATATCTCCTCAAATTCAATAATCTAATTACATAGTTAGATACTTTACATCAAGCAAAATGCATACATTCTTAGTAGCATATTCTATGTCTTATTCCTAAGTCTCCGTTAGGGATATGAATCCAATATTTACTTTTGATTTATTACATATTTATTTCTTATTTGTTTCTTCATTAATCCTTCTTAAATTGAATCATCTGATCAGCTTAACCTAATTCAGGGAAATTCTTCTTTGAAAAAAGATTTCTTGCTACTATCATTGATACTGTTCATGTACTCCTTATCAATCAACTGTCTTTATCATCGCTTATCGATCATTCTTAGTACTTCAAGAAGATTAGTTTCTATCATTTCGAACACGGTCATAATGTTTTATTCATCAAAACTCAATGATCCTAGATAATAGTCCTCTCTTTATCCTTGCCACGATCGGGGTTTCCTCGCATTGACATATGCTAACATCAACTTTACCTCCAATTTATAGAATTTTCCTCTTCTAATGTTATATCATGTTATAATAATTCAACTACTATATTGGGTACATTAACTCTTCTCCTTTGATTCATCATCTTTTTCTTTATCTCATCTTTTATCTCATCTTCCTATTGTCATTTATTTCATCTCCTAGATGTATATCCTCAATCAATTCAAAATTATAGATGTATAATCATCAATAAATTTTGATCTCAATTTCCACTAATATATTTTTACGATGGACCGTAACTATTGTCACATTTATCAAACAACCACTTCGGTTCCTAATTCATCTTTTAAGATCATAACAATTTTTGTTTTCATTATATTCTACTTGTACACTTTAATCTCATCATTTCTAATTATTTCCTATTTTCCTCGATCAATCCATGACAATATATATATATATATATATATATATATATATATATATATAACTATCTCACATTCAAGGTTATATCATCACAGTACAATATGGATATCATGTTCAATGATACAACCACATATACAAATTTACATAAATATAAGAAAATACAAAAGCAGACGCAAACTGATCCCGACCTCTACCTCTTACTTGAATGCAATGGCTATAATTTCGTTTGCCTAATGAGGTAACTCGTCTGAGCCTAAAAAATATTGCAAATTTTGGGTGAGTTATGTGAACTCAGTGAGTGACCATCCTCGATGGCTCACTCCATCATATAACACATACAGTTCACATATTCACATAATTTGCATCATTTCATTAGTAATCATATTAATTCATATATATTTTGCATTCCCTTGAAAAATATCTCATATTCAGAAAATCAGTCAAACTACTCAAATCATACATATCAAATGCATATGTAGTGCTTATGAGACTCACTTTCAATTTTTTTATTATTATGACCAAGTACTTATAACTGTCCATATCCATTATGAATACCATGTTTATTAATAACTGTCTCGTATTTGTTAGAGATACCAGGCTCATTTTACATAGTGAGTTTTGGGCTCTTATTCACTTTTTGAGCTTTAAGCTCTTTTTCATAATCTAAGCTTTAAGCTCCTTTTCACATTTTGAGCTTTTACCTCTTTTTCGGTGGCTACTCTGGTCACTACAGCTTTTATATTTCATGCATTCGTGAAATGAAATGCATTACATTCACATCTTTGTAATCAATTACTTTATTTTACTTTACACATGTCAGTAGACCTTAATCTGGCATTCGGCATTAAAGTTGAGAATCATTTTTTTTCATTTATATGCATACTCACATTTCTCTTCAAAACTTAGTCCGGCATTTAAAAATCAAGTTAAGGAATCACATATTTCGTCCAATTCACATTCAGGTATCACTTTAATATCACATTCACATTTAAAGTTTGAGACCTTTAATGTCCAGAAATTAGTATAATCATAATCATGTTCATTAGTAATTCAATACAAAATTTAAGCAGAACAGATAGTAAATAAGACCATCTAGGTTGACTCACACTATGCTCCAGATTAGCAATTGCTTCCAAGATTTGGAAACATTTGAATGCGGGCGTTTATCCTACACATCAAAATTATGCAATATACACATTACACACGCACATTAATAACTTTACACAATTATAAACATTTATTTATGCACAAATGTGTATACAAACTATGTACAATGCATGTTCTTAACAATCCTGGGTATATTACCAAATTTCACATCTTATCCACATTCTCATTTTATAACTCAATTACTCGTCATTTCATTTTTAGCATTATTTGCTCTCATATAATCAAATTCTCGTTCACTTTAACTTTAACTTTAACTTAGTACTCATTACTCATTTCCTTTGAATCACAACTACAATCATATGAACCCTTTCATCTCCATTATTCACATGTCTTTGGGACTTTAATACTAACAATTCATTCACTATTTTTATTCTAACATTATATGATCATACAATATCCAAACTCTCATTCTTTCTTATAAATTCTCCAAAATTCCAGACCTTCGAGTCTTTCTTTCATGATCAATTAGACAATGCAAATGAAGTAATTTGGAAAAACTTTCTTCTAAAAAAATGTTTCCTATTGTCTTAAGTTTTTAATGACACCAAGATCATTCACTTTGGTTCAATATTCCAAAAGTTATTCACCAAATAACAAATTCAATTCAGTTTCTAATTTAAATTAAGAATCATTCCATTTAGATAACTACATAACACATTATTCCTAAAATACCAAAGCATGTTTAGTGATAATACTCCAATCATGAAGTTCTAGGATTGTTCATCATTTTCATCCTGATTAAATCAACCAGTCTCTACAAAATAATCTCATATGGCTATAATTTTATGTGAAGATTAAGATCAATGTGTTACGAGTCCAATGACTCAAGTCCCATGCCATTTGGAGGTCGGGAGAAGAAGTTATGACCAAAAGAGTGAAGGATGTTCACATCAGTCCACTTCAGTAAGCATTCAATGCCACGATCATGCATAAGCACGATCGTGAGATTCAGCTTGACTAAAAAAAGTCACGATCATGCATTCCAAACTTCTCCAAAAAGTCACGATCATGCAGAAGCATGATCGTGCAACCCCTCTTTTCTTCTCCAAATTCACGTACTGCAGAGTCTTTTATTCTCAAAATAGACCTTCGGGTCAATCTTTCATGGAAATGTTGATAAGGAAAATGAAGGATTTAGGCAAAATGCTCTTCTACAAAATTGTTCCTTTATGTCTTAAGTTTCTAATGAAACTGATTTAATGCAATTTGGTTCAATATTATGCAGGTTATACTATAAACACTATAGATTGTTTCAAACCATGACATATTCCACAAACTCAACTTTAAGCTAAAATTTGAAACTCTTAGAGAAGAATTCAATTTCAATTTCTTCATGAAAAATATATCTATACGTCTTTAGTTTAATATAAAGTTAAAATCATCCTATTTTGATGTCTACAGATCAATATATGGCTAAAATATAGATGTATGTTCAATAAAGACACTGCATCTGCAAATGTTCTAGCACTCTTCATCATCATTTTCATCTTAGTTCATCTCTTTTGCTTAGTCTATCTCTTCTAACTTATTTCAACCTCCATTTTCGACTTCATTCAACCCAACAAATGAAAAACCAAGAATCAACACTAAATATCAAAAACATCACATATTCATGTATCTTCTTCATTTATGCGTTTTCTTCACTCTCATTTTTCTGCACTTTCATCTTATGTACATTTTCCATTTTTATTCTCAAACTTTCATTTTAATTCACTTTCCCATATCAGAACATCATCTTACAACTGTCCCTTAACTCTAAATTCATTTTTAAACATTGCTAAAAACACTCAAAATGTTCAAGTATACACAGTAAAGGAAACAGGGCATACACGTATATATATATATCAACCCTTCTCCAAAAATTTGTGCACTCATTTCATTCCTATTTTTATTGATCTTTCAACTCAAAAATCATTTTAAAACACTCTTATGGAATTTTAATCATAAAATACGTAAAAACCACAAATCCATGTTTTCATCTTAAACCCACGATGTTTATGAAATAACCATTTTCTCATGATCATGTAGTGACAAATATATTAACAAATTTGATTCATATTTCTACCACTCATAAGGATTTATATAATACTTACTTGACAAAACTCCAAGTTCTTCAAGGTATAAGCCTTAACTCTCATGCACCCACGTTGTTGGGCCCCAATTTTTTTTAAATTTATTCATTGATTTATTTAATTATTCGCTTACTTTAATTATTCCGTATTTTGTTTTAATTGATCTAATTATGTGTTTATATAGATATATTTTATTTACGTTTTGGAATTAGTAGGTAGAAGTTGGGAATTAAATGAAGGGTTAGATTTAAATATTGGAAAGTATGGGCTTAGAGAATAAGTGGAGTTATGTGTGGTAGGCTTGGAAGGAGGAGAGTCCAAAAGCCTAGTAAGTTAGAGGAGAGCCCAAAGGAGTTAAAGAGAGCTTTAAGGAGACTTAAAACTATGTAGTTTTGGGAGGAGGCTTTAAGTGAAAGCTAATGAATTAAGTCTTTAAAGAAGAGTAGAGAAGTTGTCGTAGAACCAAGGAGAAGAGAAGCAAAACGTGAGCTAGCAAGGAGAGGAGAGCTTCGGCCAAGAGAGTAAGGGAGAGCTGTAGGAGGCTTGGAGGAAAGAAGAAAGAAGAAGAAAGAAGGAGAAAAAGAGAAGAAATCTTCTTGTGAGAGGTAAGTTTTACCGTTGCTTAAGCTAGGTTTAAGAATGGTGTTAGATGGAAGTTAGGGTTTGTGTAGAGATTGAAGAAAGATAGAGAGAAAGGTGAGATCTATGGAGTTTGGGGACTTTTAAGCTAAGGCCTTAGGTATTCTAGCTTAAATGACGTATGGGTAGGTTAGGTTTAAAGTATACTTTTATTTTGCTTGATTTTTGTGAATGCTATGCTTTCTTTTAGAATATAAATAGTGAATGGAGTATGTTTTGATTGAACGAAATCAAGAGAACCCCACTCACAACAAGGAGGAAGGGCAATCTTGAATTTGGATACCGACGATAGGTGGGTAACATTTTTATAGTTGTTGTGTAATAGGCAAATGCCCTATGTGTGCTATCTTTGATAATTATGTGCATATTGAAAGTGTATTTCCTTTGATTTGAAAGTAAAGTGTGAAACTATGATGATTCGAAAGAATGAAAGAAGCATAAAATGCTAGTTTTGTGCTTGAATATGTGATCATAAATTGGCTGTGATTGGGCAAGAGAGAACCTACTTCGATAAGTCACGTGCACGTTGACCCCCTTTTGCATTCTTTCGGCAGCTCGTTTGTGGCCCACGAGATCCGAAAATGGACTCGTCGTGTTTACGGTAAAACTTCGGTTTTTCATCGTGTTTATGGAACTCTCGAGCCAAATGTGTGCATTTCATCATTTAATTATGTTTATGATGCATAATATGTGTTTTTAATTGCAAGAGGATTCCATGTTATGCCTTATGTGAAGAGTTGAGTTAATTGTGATTTATGTGACAAAGTTGAGTATTTCAGCATATTATGTAAATTGCTAATGCTTTGGATTATTAATGATGTGTTGTGTGGCTCATTACCCGATGGCTATAAACATGTTAGCCACTGAACTGTGTTAGCTCACCCCATTCTCCCTCCTCACGTGCAAATTCAAGTTGAGAGCTGAACCTTGCAAAAAGCTTCAGGCATCACTCCAAGAAATTTAGCTACTTTTGTATTAAGTTAGTAACTAGCTTTTGGAATAGCTTTGTAAGAATATTGATCATTGAGAATCTCATCTTTTGTATTTTGTACTTGATCTTGATGAATATGTCAATATGTAACCAAAGCTATGCATGAATCTTTGTTATGATTTGAAAAGAGTATGAGAGCTCCAATACTCTCTTGTCTTGTGTTGATGTTGATTTGTGTACTGTGCATGGCCTTGAAATAGTGTGTATGAGTATTATTAATTGTTGAGTTGCTGATGAGGTTGCCTAGAGAGAGCTCGCTGGAAATGTGCCAAGGATTTGTGAGTTGTGGAAGTTTCTGCAAAATTTTGGGTAGGTTGTGTTTTCTGCAATTTCTGTGTTGTTATAGGTCAATTGGGATTATTGAGACTCCTTGAGAGTGATAGGTGAGCTGTAGAGCTCTCCCAGGAGGTTTTATGAGTTATTCATGATGTGTTAAATTGGTAGGTGTGGTTGTTAGAATTAAATGCAGGTGCTGTCAAAATGACAGATCTTAGGCAGAAGCTTCGAGTCCACTTTTGACCCTTATAGAGTTGGATTTTAGGTCAGTGATATGCATAAAAGTTGTAGATAATTCTTTTACCTTTCCATAGACACTACGTTTGCTAAATTTGGAGTTCTGGGTCAAAAGTTATGGAGGTCGCAAATTCTGGTGCTGTTAGGGAGAGCTAGTCGATCGGCATTAATGTAAATTTTTGATTCCCTTAGAGTCCGAGCTTGCTTGTGAGTCCTTCTTAAAAAATGTAGATTTTTCTTCTAGCTTTCCAACGCTTCCAACCGTGTCTGATTTGGACATCGGAGTCAAAACTTATGAGGGTTTGAAGTTTCAGAGCTCGGAATCTGAAATGAAGCTCGGCAGTGGGCACTCGGTCCGTGCGCGAGCGCTGGGCGATAGCTCGCGCGTTTGGGGGTCGGTTTTGGCTGACCGACCCCTCTTCCTTCTTTTGGCCATAACTTGTTGTGTAGACCTCTGATCGACCTCATTTTTGAAGCGATGGATTTATAAGAGATTTTTCTAACTTTCTACATCTGATTTATCAATTTTTATTTTAAATTGAAAAAGGTAGTTTGAAACAAAGTGTGGAGGTCGGCTGATCATGTCCGAATATACTTTACTAATTTTGAGATATCTTGAGATATAGAGCTCCGATCAAAGCGATTTTTGTTTTAAATGAAACTAGAGACATAAAACTACAAGTTTTATGAAGGAACCGATCGACAATTAAGCCTTTAAGATTTTCAAATTCTGACCTGAATTCGGTAGTGCTCAATTTTGGCTGTTTTCTTTGAAATAGCATTTTTGCCATAACTTCTTCATTTCTGATCCAAATTGAGCGTTTTCAGTGGCGTTGGAACCGTGAGAGAGTAAGGAAAATATTTTTTTAAATAGCCTATCCAAAGTTTCTACTACAAGTTTCCCCTATTGTGGTGAGTTATGGGTCTTCTATGCTTATGTGTGCTTATGTGGTCCGAATGTTGTGCCTCGGCGACGGGGTCCAACATTGTTTGGTATCAGAGCTTAGGTTTCACTCCTAGGCTTAGAATGCATAGTAGGAAATCGTTTTCTATGTGATTAAATGTTTTCATTATGAAGTGATTGTTTGTACTAAGTGACATGCATATCATGCATACATATAGAAACATAAGATTAAAATGAATTGTAGCTAATTATAAATGTTTTCATTGAAGGAGTAAGATGCCACCTCGTAGAAGGACAGGAGGAGTTCTGCAAGGTTCTCTTGCACCTGACTCTCCACTGAGAGAGGAGAGCACGGATGAGTCCGTAGCCCCGGGAGTGGCTGAGGCCCCTCTAGGGCAAAGTAGTGAGCCCCTTCGATCTCGGACATCAAAGAATCGCCTAGTCGGGCCCGAGCAAGTGCGCTCTTGATCCGAGATTGTTCTGCATTTACCCAAGCATTTGTTCAGGCTATGGGTCAAATGCCACAGGCTTCTGGTTTGGCCCCAGCTAAGAGGGGGAGACAGTTTGACAAGATGAGGAAGTACGGGGCGGTGGATTTCCACGGGACCACAGATCCTGAGGAAGCTGAGACTTGGTTGAGGAAGACCGAAAGGGTCTTGGATCAGATGGAGTGCGAGGATGATGAGAGAGTGGTTTATCGCTGATCGCTTGTGGTGATGCCTTGCATTAGTGGGAGACTGTACCAGGGAGTCAGATGAGACCAGTAGGATTGACATGGGGAGACTTCCTGACTGTGTACAGGAAAAAGTATCTGTCTGAGGTGTACATTCAGTAGAAGCAGAGAGAGTTTCTGAGTCTCACCCAGAGAGAGATGACTGTTGCTGAATATGAGCGCTGGTTCACGCAGTTGTCGAGGTATGCTTCAGAGTTGATGTTCATTGAGGCTGTTAAGTGCCACCGATTTGAGTCAGGTTTTCATGTCGCCATCAGAGAGAAGGTGGTAGTGCAGAACTTTGGCGACTTTCAATAGTTGGTTGAAGCAGCGTTAAGAGTAGAGAACATCGAAAACATCAAGAGTGCAATCAATAGAAAGAGGAAGGGAAGAGAGCAGTTCAGGAGGGGGGTGGTACTTCTATTCCTGAGAGAAGTGCCAGAACTTTTCCTGTATAATCTGAGGAGAGGAACACCGGTGGGAGCCGACCTAGACCGATGAGGACTTCTACTGTGTCTCACCAAGCCTCAACGGTGGGCGACGGTAGAAGAGGAGATGGGGAGAGACCACCTCTTCCTAAATGTGAGCATTATGGGAACCTCCATAGAGGGGAATGTCTCAGATTTTCAGGAGCATGCTTCAATTGTGGGCAGAAAGGATACATAGCTAAGCAGTGTCCTAAGCCGGATAGAAGAGAGGGATCACAGATGCAAGCTTCTAGAAGGACAGAGGCAGTGGGACAGAAAGTTGTGACGGAAGTGGGTAGCTCTGGTGTACCTAAGAGAGCTTATCCTCCAGACAGATCCAGGGGGCAAGCACTAGATAGAGTGTTTGCTATGACTCGAGAGGAGGCAGAGACCACTCCAGAAGTGGTAACGGGTATGATTAAACTGTTTGACATTGATGTTCTTGCTTTGATTGATCCGGGTTCTACCCACTCTTTTGTGTCATCAGGTAGAACTGTATGTGGTAGAGTCTTGAGCCCATTGGATACTCCGCTGATGGTGAGTACTCCGATTGGCTAGTTTATTATTATCAATCAAGTGTATAGAGACTGTGAGATAGAGATTAGTGGAGGGAAGTTTGTGGTGGATTTGATGCCTTTGAAGATGGGAGGATTGGATGTGATCCTAGGTATGGATACTTTAGAGAAGTATCATGCCAACTTAGACTGCAAGCAAAAGACAGTGGAATTTGAGTCAGAGAATGACAGAAAAGTGGTATTTGTGGGAGATAGAAGCGCCAGTCCACCTCGGATTGTTTCAACTATGTCAGCAGAGAGATTGATGAGTAAGGGGTGTGAAGCGTATTTGGAATATGTGTTAGACACGGAGGCAGATAGAGGGAGGTTGGAGGATATTCCTGTAGTCAGGGAATTCCTAGACGTCTTTCCCGAGGAATTGCCAGGACTACCTCCTCCGAGGGAAATTGAGTTTCCCGTTGAGCTTCTTCCAGGTACTACGCCGATTTCGATTCTGCCTTACCGGATGGCCCCGGTGGAATTGAGAGAGCTTAAGGAGCAATTGAAGGATCTTTTAGAGAAGGGTTACATTAGGCCGAGCTCTTCGCCTTGGGGAGCTCCGGTTCTCTTTGTGAAGAAGAAAGATGGATCGTTGCGGATGTGTGTGGATTACAGGAAGTTGAATCATGCCACCATTAAGAACTGATATCCACTCCCTTACATAGATGATTTGTTTGATCGATTCTGGGCGTAGAGTCTTTCCAAAATAGATTTGAGATCGGGTTATCATCAGTTGAGGATTAAGGAGACCGATGTGTCAAAGACTGCTTTTAGGACGCGGTATGGCCACTTCGAGTTTTTGGTTATGCCTTTCGGGTTAACAAATGCTCTGGCAGTCTTTATGGATTTGATGAATAGAGTCTTCAAGTCTTTCCTAGACCGATTTGTCATTGTCTTTATTGATGACATATTGGTCTATTCTAAGAGTGATGAGGAGCCCGAGGATCATTTGAGGGTTGCTTTGGAGACTTTGAGAAAGAATGAATTGTATGCCAAATTCGACAAGTGCGAATTTTGGTTAAGGGAAGTAGTATTTCTCGGGCATGTGATTTCAGAGCGTGGAGTGCATGTGGATCCACAAAAGATAGAGGCTATGGTTAAATAGGAAGCACCTAAGAATGTAGCTGAGGTGAGAAGTTTCTTGGGATTAGCCGGATATTAAAGGAGGTTTGTGGAGGGCTTTTCTATGATAGCTGCTCCACTTTCCAAATTGACGAGAAAGAATCAGAAGTTTGAGTGGACTGAGGAGTGCCAGAGTAGTTTTGAGGAATTGAAGAATAGGCTTACTACTGCACCGATTTTGACATTGCCCTATGGTGATGATGGATACATTATGTATAGTGACGCTTCTAGGAAGGGTTTAGGGTGTGTATTGATGCAAGGAGAGAAAGTGATTGCCTATGCTTCGAGGTAATTGAAGCCTTATGAGATGAACTACCCTATTCATGATTTGGAGTTGGCTGCTATTATTTTCGCATTGAAGATTTGGAGACACTACTTGTATGGAGTTACTACTAGAGTATTTACGGACCATAAGAGCCTTAAGTACTTGTTGACTCAGAAAGAGCTGAATTTGAGGTAGAGGCGATGGTTGAAGTTATTAAAAGATTATGATTTGGTGATAGACTACCATCCGAGGAAAGCTAATGTGGTAGCTGATGCATTGAGTAGGAAGTCCACTATGGCACATATGGAGACAGTGTACCTTCCCTTGCTGAAGGAATTAGCCAGACTTGATGTGACATTGAGGCAAGTTGAGCCTGACTGTATTTTGGCAAATTTCAGAGTGAGACCAGTGTTGAGGGGGAAGATCAAAGAATTGCAGGAACAGGATGAGTACTTGAGTAAGCTTAGAGCAGAGATAAAAGATGGCAAGCCTTCTGAAGTAGAGGTGAAGGAAGATGGATTGATGGTTATGGGTGATAGATTGTGTGTTCCAGATGTGTTAGAGCTGAAGGATGAGATCCTAGATGAAGCACATAACGCTCCTTATGCAATGCACCCAGGGAGTTCTAAGATGTATCGAGATTTGAAAGAGCATTTCTGGTGGAAAGGAACCAGGAAAGACGCGGAAGAGTATGCTAAAAGATGTTTAGTGTGTCAGCAAGTGAAAGTTGAACACCAAGCACCTTCGGGCAAACTTAATCCCTTGCCGATTCTGGAATGGAAATGGGAGAAGATTACCATGGATTTTCTGATGGGATTACTAAGGACTAGCAAGAAGAATGACGCTATTTGGGTGATTGTGGATAGGCTGACTAAGTCAGCCCACTTCTTGCCAATTAGACAGACAGATTCTTTGAATGTTTTGGCTAAGAAGTATGTGGATGAGGTAATCAGACTTTATGGGATTCCGAGTTCGATAGTGTCTAATAGGGATCCTAGGTTTACCTCCAGATTTTGGGAAAGTTTGCAGGAGGCTCTGGGGACTAGATTGCATTTTAGTACAGTTTTCCATCCGCAGACTGATGGACAATCGGAGAGGACGATACAGACTTTGGAGGCTATGTTGAGAGCTTGTGCTTTAGATTTCAAAGGTTCGTGGGATGATCACTTATCTTTGATTGAGTTTGCTTACAATAATTCCTATCACTCGGGAATTCAGATGGCACCTTATGAGGCTTTGTATGGTAGGAGATGCAAGACTCCTTTATGTTGGGATGAAGAAGGTGAGAGGAAGCTTGTAGGACCTGAGTTAGTGTAGGTTACTGTGGATAAAGTGAAGTTAGTGAAGCAGAGGCTTAAAGCAGCTCAAGATAGGATGAAGAGCTACACAGATGCCCATAGGAAGAGATAGAATTCGAATTGGGTGAGAAGGTGTTTCTTAGAGCTTCTCCATGGAAAGGTGTTTTGAGATTTGGTAAGAAGGGCAAGCTTAGCTCGAGGTATATAGGTCCCTATGAGATCATTGAGAGGATTGGACCTTTGGCTTATAAGTTAGATTTGCCATTGGAGTTGTCTAAGATTCACAATGTATTTCATGTGTCGATACTAAGGAAGTACAGATCAGATCCTTCGCATATAGTTCGACCTTCGGAGGTTCAGTTGAGAGAGGATTTGACCTATGAGGAGCAACCAGTGGAGATCTTAGATTCAAAGGAAAAAGTGTTAAGGAATAAGATTGTAAAGCTGGTTAAGGTCTTGTGGAGGAACCATTCGACCAAGGAGGCAACTTGGGAACCTTTGGAAGCCAAGAAGGAGAAGTATCCGTACCTCTTCATGGACTCAGGTAAGGATTTCGAGGACAAAATTCTTTTAGGAGGGGAGAATTGTTGGGCCCCGATTTTTTTTTTAATTTATTCATTGATTTATTTAATTATTTTCTTACTTTAATTATTCTGTATTTTGTTTTAATTGATCTAATTATGTGTTTATATAGATATATTTTATTTAAGTTTTGGAATTAGTAGGTAGAAGTTGGGAATTAAATGAAGGGTTAGATTTAAATATTAGAAAGTATGGGCTTAGAGAATAAGTGGAGTTATGTGTGGTAGGCTTGGAAGGAGGAGAGCCCAAAAGCCTAGTAAGTTAGAGGAGAGCCCAAAGGAGTTAAAGAGAGCTTTAAGGAGACTTAAAACTATGTAGTTTTGGGAGGAGGCTTTAAGTGAAAGCTAATGAATTAAGTCTTTAAAGAAGAGTAGAGAAGTTGTCGTAGAACCAAGGAGAAGAGAAGCAAAACGTGAGCTAGCAAGGAGAGGAGAGCTTCGGCCAAGAGAGCAAGGGAGAGCCGTAGGAGGCTTGGAGGAAAGAAGAAAGAAGAAGAAAGAAGGAGAAAAAGAGAAGAAATCTTCTTGTGAGAGGTAAGTTTTATCTTTGCTTAAGCTAGGTTTAAGAATGGTGTAAGATGGAAGTTAGGGTTTGTGTAGAGATTGAAGAAAGATAGAGAGAAAGGTGAGATCTATGGAGTTTGGGGACTTTTAAGCTAAGGCCTTGGGTATTCTAGCTTAAATGACTTATGGGTAGGTTAGGTTTAAAGTATACTTTTATTTTGCTTGATTTTTATGAATGCTATGCTTTCTTTTAGAATATAAATAGTGAATGGAGTATGTTTTGATTGAAGGAAATCAAGAGAACCCCACTCACAACAAGGAGGAAGGGCAATCTTGAATTCGGATACCGACGATAGGGTAACATTTTTATAGTTGTTGTGTAATGGGAAAATGCCCTATGTGTGCTATCTTTGATAGTTATGTGCATATTGAAAGTGTATTTCCTTTGATTTGAAAGTAAAGTGTGAAACTATGATGATTCGAAAGAATGAGAAGCATAAAATGCTAGTTTTGTGCTTGAATATGTGATCATAAATTGGCTGTGATTGGGCGAGAGAGAACCTACTTCGATAAGTCACGTGCACGTTGACCCCCCTTTTGCCTTCTCCCAGCAGCCCGCTTGTGGCCCACGAGATCCGAAAATGGACTCGTCGTGTTTACGGTAAAACTTCGATTTTCCGTCGTGTTTATGGAACTCTCGAGCCAAATATGTGTATTTCATCATTTAATTATGTTTATGATGCATAATATGTGTTTTTAATTGCAAGAGGATTCCATGTTATGCTTTATGTGAAGAGTTGAGTTAATTGTGCTTTATGTGACAAAGTTGAGTATTTCAGCATATTATGTAAATTGCTAATGCTTTGGATTATTAATGATGTGTTGTGTGGCTCATTACCCAATGGCTATAAACATGTTAGCCCCTGAGCCGTGTTAGCTCACCCCATTCTCCCTCCTCAGGTGCAAATTCAAGTTGAGAGCTAAACCTTGCAAAAAGCTTCAGGCATCACTCCAAGAAATTTAGCTACTTTTGTATTAAGTTAGTAACTAGCTTTTGGAATAGCTTTGTAAGCATATTAATAATTGAGAATCTCATCTTTTGTATTTTGTACTTGATCTTGATGAATATGTCAGTATGTAACCAAAGCTATGCATGAATCTTTGTTATGATTTGAAAAGAGTATGAGAGCTCCAATACTCTCTTGTCTTGTGTTGATGTTGATTTGTGTACTGTGCATGGTTTGTCTTGTGTTGATGTTGATTTGTGTACTGTGCATGGCCTTGAAATAGTGTGTATGAGTATTATTAATGGTTGAGTTGCTGATGAGGTTGCCTAGAGAGAGCTCGCTGGAAATGTGCCAAGGATTTGTGAGTTGTGGAAGTTTCTGCAAAATTTTGGGTAGGTTTTGTTTTCTGCAATTTCTGTGTTGTTATAGGTCAATTGGGATTATTGAGACTCCTTGAGAGTGATAGGTGAGCTGTAGAGCTCTCCCAGGAGGTTTTATGAGTTATTCATGATGTGTTAAATTGGTAGGTGTGGTTGTTAGAATTAAATGCAGGTGCTGTCAAAATGACAGATCTTAGGCAGAAGCTTCGAGTCCACTTTTGACCCTTATAGAGTTTGAGTTTAGGTCGGTGATATGCATGAAAGCTGTAGATAATTCTTTTACCTTTCCATAGACACTAAGTTTACTAAATTTGGAGTTCTGGGTCAAAAGTTATGGAGGTCGCAAATTCTGGTGCTGTTAGGGAGAGCTAGTCGATTGGCCTTAATGTAAATTTTTGATTCCCTTAGAGTCCGAGCTTGCTTGTGAGTCCTTCTTGAAAAATGTAGATTTTTCTTCTAGCTTTCCAACGCTTCTAACCGTGTGATCGGCGGCTTATCGTTCAATTTAAGAATTGATCCTTGGAAACCGGTCAAATAAAATTTATACCAAGGATTGCAATACTGGATGCAACCTCGGGTCGACTCTCAAGGAACCAATGCACCAATTGATCCTAGACTAGCCTAATGTTTGAATTATGCATGCAATGAAAGCAATAAAAGGGGGTTTTGATTGATTAATCTAAAATTAAACTAAACTAAAGCAAAGGTAAATATTTTTGGGATTTTGAAAAGATAAGGCAATTTAAATTAAATGAGACTGAAAACTATTAATTAAAACTCTCCTGAAAATGCGGCTCGGTCATCATCACTCAAAATAAATATCGGGGTTTAAAATCCACTAAGTTTCGAAAACACAACCTTAACAACTCGTTAAGTCCAAGATTTAATTGATCAACTCGATAAATTAAAGCTTGTTAAAACCCTTAGTGTATGGCATGAAATGATTTATGCAATAAGTTAACAAGATAAAACACAATCAATTCAATCAAACACAACTAGGTAGATTAAATTAACTCATGCA
The DNA here is from genome assembly GCA_029891385.1 of Erythroxylum novogranatense. Taxonomy (NCBI): domain Eukaryota; kingdom Viridiplantae; phylum Streptophyta; class Magnoliopsida; order Malpighiales; family Erythroxylaceae; genus Erythroxylum; species Erythroxylum novogranatense. The sequence continues at coordinate 23,530,072 of CM057228.1, forward strand.
AATCTGTTTAACATACATGAAACTTCATGTATTTCAGAACAATATCCAACACAAACTAATCCACACCATAAATCAAAATTTTACATCCAATTAAACTATAGCCGGATTCAATCCATCATATATCGCAATCTCCAACTCGGAGGTTTTACAAAACATGACAAAAATCTAAAACTATGGTTGATTACCCCTTGAAGCTCATGGAACTCCGACCTTCGCTACATTTTCGGGAGAATACTGATTTAGCCGCTCATGACTCCGGCCAACTCCATCACTGCTGGAGAATCACCGATACTCATGATCGAGATTTAAGCTGTTGAAGATGAAGACAATGAACGTTGTGCGTGGCTGAACTGTAATACGAATGAAAACCTATTAGAAGCGAAAACAGAAAAGAATGAAAGAAACTGGAGAAGAACGAAGAAAAGGGAGGAAAAGAAAAACTCATGCGGCCGTCCTTTTTGCCCTAAATGACAAGTTTTATAGGGATACGTCTTGGCCGGAATTGAACAGTGGATACTTTGCCAAATATAGGCCGGGTTACCCGACATTCGCTGCGGCGAATGGCTGTAGTTCGCTGCGGCGAAGTCCGGATGGTCACTCGTCGCAGCGAAGTAATTGCATTTAATTTATTCGCCGCGACGAATGGAGGTTTGGGTTCGCCCCAGCGAATCTCGCGGCATGTTGACTTCTTGAATGTTGACTCCTTTGGTCCTACAAAATACAACCCATTTGCAGTATCAATTGTCCCAATAAAAATTATGCAGAATTAATGACAAATGACAACAAAATACTGACAATGTGCAATTTATCAAAACTCAATGTGCGGGACCAAAATAAGCATAAAAATCATAGATCAGGAGTCAACAGATGCATAATTACTAGAGAAAACGGGCCTAATTTATAGTATAAATTTGGTCCAATCAAATTCCCCCACACTTAAACCTTTGTACTCCTGAACAAAGCTTATAAGAGTCAAAAAGGTACAAGAGTAAAAGAAAATTCTGCCCCATGCTCAAACAATAACCAAAATTGACTCAATCCACTTTATCAGAATTCTAACGCAGCAAATTGAAAGAGTGCTAATAAAACAAACATTGAAAGAATTTAAGCACAAGAGATTGAACAACGGAGAATCACTCGGGATATGGTGTTTACGCTCAACTCACTTGTATAGTAGGGATATTTTTCTCTCAATCTACTTAATACATCTCCTACCATAGGCTTGTATCAATTTTATTTCTCCACTACAAGGACTATCAATTTGAAGATCAAGAGGTCTTTAAGGGTTGTAATGAGCGGAAGGCTAAATGAATGGATGATGTGAGAAAAAGAAAAATATGAGCATGGCATAAAATAAGGGATCGATGTCGATAATCTATACTGAAACTAGACCTCTACTAAACTAAATTTTGATTGAATTTTTTTTTTTTTGGAGATACTAATCTCATTTTGGGATTCAATACACATTATTATCCCTTTTTTGGAATAAACAAGACTAACTTTTTTTTTCACTAAAAATAGAACAAACTGACTATTGACGTCATCTGAAAATAATGCATGCAAATGCTCATAGTAAGAAGGCTCAAAGGGGCTAGCAAGGGAACGGTGTTTAGGGGTTGGTGTTTAGGGAAAGGGCTGAAAGAAAGAACGCCTCTATCATATCCACAAAAATCTAGTCCATCAAGCTTTGAGTAAAAACTGACACAAGTTCTAGAGAAGCATGAACTAAGCAGATGCACACACAAAAATATAGAAGAAAAATCTTTGGCTCGAATATCCTTCCAACAAGGTTTTGTCTCAATGATCAATCTCAAAACTTAAAAACTTAAAATGCTACCTTGTTAGCATGCTCCCATTTACTTTGTTTTGAAAACTTCAAAAGTTAAAATTTTTGCTAAAACCAATTATCGTTCGAAGAATGGAGAGCATTTTCACAAAAACTCAAGTATCAGTTTGAAACTTATAAGGGCTTTGCATGCAAGGCACAAAAGAACGAAAAGCAGAAAATGTTTGATTGAGTCCAAATTTATCAGTAAAAGCAACGGGCCCACAAAATTATGCACAAGTTTTAATAGGTGTACAATGCAAAATATAAAAGGGAACGGCTCCCCCACACTTAAACATGGCATTGTCCACAATGACAAAAGTAGCAGGGCACAGAGGAAACGAAACAAAAATAGACAAAACAGAAATGTGGATATAGCATTAAGTTCAAAATGTAATGTACAAAAAGAGGATCCGTAGAATGAACTAAAAAAAAATACAACGAAGAAAAGAAAATACAGGAAAAACAACAACAAAAGAAAATAAACAGCCCAGACTATGTGGCAGGATCGACATCATTTGGCAGGCAAGTGATGAAGAGCTAGGAGCATTTGAAGAAGCCGGTGCCTGAGGCGGAATAGGTAGCCCGAGGTGGGCCGCAATCATAGTGAGCAGGGAATGCGTGGCGGCCACTGAGTCTCGAAAGAAGTGAACCAGCTTGAAGTCAAGGACTTCACGCAGTGAGCCACCTCGGAAGGAGGCGGGGAGCAGAGGGCGAGGAGGTTGTGAGGCAAAGCCTCGGGAAGCAGGAAGGATGGGAGAAGGGCTCTAGGTGAGGTGGGAAGAAGATCTGAAGCGGGTTGGGCGGGAGGTAGGGGTGGAATGACACGTGGGTGACCTAAGCGGACATAGACAAATGGAGAGGCGGGCGAAAAGGTGAGATCGGCGGATGTTAGGGACTCGATAGGTCCGAACAGATCGGAAATGAGATGGGGAAAAGGAGTTTGTGTTTAGGGTTGGTGGAGAGAACACTTTGGCGAAGGGCGTGAAATGGCGGGGTTAGGTCTACAGGGGCGATCATCGGCGAGTAGATATATAGGGCACGCTCTTTGGGGATGTTAGAAAGATGGAGGGTCGGCATAATATTGTTACATATAAAATGTAACCGAGGGACGAGCTTCAAGAAGGAGGTGGTCGAGCGGATGTACCGTTGAGAACCACGGGTTGAAGCCCTTGAGACCTGCGGTCGCGAGAGTACCAATGACTTCCTCCATGGGTAATCACGGATGAGGTCGGAATATTGGCAATGAGGACGACGGAAAGATGGTAATGCTCACGGATAATTACGGAAGTGAAAACATCGAATGGAAACACCTCGGAAATTAATTCCGTAGGTGTGGGAATGTGACATATGAATAGTATTGGCGGACAAATGTGAGGTTGCCAATAGAATTAGGTTGAGCAAGGCCAGCTAAGTCTAATTCAAAAGTCGACGGACAAAAGGGTTTGTTGCGGGGTTAGAGAAATGGTTTTCCTTAAGTATATCTTGATTGGCAACACGAGTTGCCGGTGATCGTCTCGGGATCTACCGGACGAGAGGAAAGCGGGAAGGTTGCGAGGAAGGGAAATGGTGTGATCGGAGGAAGAAGAGGATGGGCTGCTTTGCTTTCCGGTCAGAGGCTTGTTTCATTCTAGGCATAATCCTGCACACACAAGCGTTAGAACAGGCATTAAACTAAGAAAATTACAGAATCAAAGTCTTGACCATTCGCCGCAATGACAGGAGCATTATTGCGCTAGAGGAGACTTCGCCATTCACGCAGCCTAACAGGATGTTATTGCGTGAACTGGCATCTTCGTTACGCGGCTAGAAGAACATTAAATCGCAGCGAACCGATACCCTACGTTTGCATGGCGAGATATGAAATTCGCCGCAATGAATGGCGATTCTATGACGATTATGGCGACGGCGTCATTGCTTGCCTCAAATCTAACGAATAACAACGAAAATGGACAAGAGGAGGGAATAGGAACACTTACAGAAGGGTTAAAATGGAGTTGGAAGGAGATTGGAGGAGATTGGGAGCTTCAAACAGCAGAGGGCACAGAGAGGAGCGACGGCGAGGCAGCGAAGGTGGCAGCAAAATGAGGAGGGAAGGAGAAAGAAAAAGAAGAAGAAGAAGAAGAAGGACGCGAGAGAGGAAAAGACAGAAATGGCCCTCGGACAAAAGAGATGTCCAACGGTCCAGAGGGGCGGAGATGTCCTTATTCGCATGACAAGCGATCCCTACCGCATGCGAACAAGTAGTAAAACCTAGATTAGCCGCATGACGAGAGATGCTCACGCGCTAACTACCCGAAATGCATCACAATGTCTAAGGATCCTACTCGGTTTGCACAATCATTCAATTAATCATCCCACATATCAACCATTCTCGTCAATCTAATCATGCTTTATTAGGAAGAACACAGAGCTAACAAAGGGAAACACTTTATTCAAGCGGAAGGAAATCCTACCTAACTACGGCTAAACCTCTGGTTGGGTCTCTCCCCACACTTAATCAACACATTCATGCAACACAACATATCAAATCAAATCAAAGAACGTGCACAAATATATATCGAAAAGGCGGGAAGAGAAACACCGGTGCTCACGGTGGATCTTGTAGCTCGGGGTGGATGAGCGATCGATATCCAAGCTCCATGTCAACGACTTGGGTCTTGGGCGACTCATGTCCATTCCCATATCCGAATAGGCACTGCACTATCATCAAAATAATCTTCTCCAAGAGAGTGTCGATAGGATGGGTCAAAGTGTGGCGAAATCAACACATGCATCATCCACAAGCACATCAAGCATATTCACCCCAAGCAAGTAGTAATCCTCGTTAGGGTGCTTCATAGCTTCATACATGTTGAAGCTAACGTGTTGATCACCAACCTCCATGGTGATCTTTCCTTCCTTCATATTAATCATTGTGCTCGCAGATCCCATGAAGGGTTAGTCAAGGATCGGAGAAGTGTCTGCACCACTTGAGGTCATATCCAACACGTAAAAATCGGCAGAAACACTAAACCTTTCACTTGGACAAAATGTCTTCGATGATTCCCCTTTGGATGTCGGAATGATCTATCACCAAGCGTAAGACTACGAAGTAGGCTTTATGCTCTTAACGCCTGTGGCTTCATAGGCAGATTTGGCATTACGTTAATCGCCGCTCCCAAATCAATAATGCTCTCCCAATTGTTACCTTTCCTATAACACAAGGAATGGTAAATGAGCTGGATCTTGGCACTTTTTGGGATTTGGGGCTTAAATAAAGCCGACACATTTGAACTCACTGGACACGTTTATTAGGCCTAAATTTTTGCTTGTTTGTGCACAAATCCTTGGTACTTGGCGAAGCCGCACTTTCTTAATCAAATCCAGCGAGGGCACGTTGACTTCAACCTTCCCAAACAGGTCAATGATTTCTTTTTCGTGTTTGAGCTCATTGACTCTCTTGCTCATCGGATCTGAGTTCGGAAAAGGAGGTCCTTTAAGTTGACTTCCTTCTTGGCTGGTTCATTTCGCTCGATTTATCCTTATCGCTCTTCTTCCGAAATGCTCGATGATTGCTCTTTATCCTCAATTGTTGATTGCTTCTTGTTCCTCAACAATTCTTCTTCGCGATCACTCTACGATGCATGCGACTTCTCTCTCACTTGAGGCACTTCTTCAACCTCAATTTCCTCGGTGCATTCTTCTTCTTGAGAATGTCGAAATGCACCTTCTTTCCACTCCTCAACTCAATTGCATTTAAACTCTTCGGGTTTATTACCGTGTTGGAGGGAATGGATCCACTGCTCTGAGCTTGGTTGTCACTCAAATTATTAGACAATTGGGTGACATAGGCATTCATGTTCTCGGCCTTGGTCTCCCATTGCTCCATGCGTTTCTCCAAGGCACTAAAGCGGGCAGCATTCTTAGCAGAGTCCTGTTGGATGAGGTTCGCGATGGCGTTGAATTGATTTGCTGTGGAAGTTCGTTCCTCTTTCATCAACGTCATCATACCATGCAGAAGCTGATTAGTGTCCTCTTTTGGTGGCTGTGGTTGCACCGTCAACACTTGCTGATCAGGAAACTAGTTTGTAGATGGTCCAGCTCCACTCCCTTGTTGAAAACGGTTGGGTGCTCTATCTTCATTATTCCTCCAACTGAAGTTAGGATGAGATCTCCATCCTTCGTTATATGTGTTGGAGTACGGGTCCCACTTAGAATTTTGTGCCGGGTAAGCAGCGGACACTTCTTCATACCTTCCGGACAGAACTTTGAAATGTGCATCACCGATCCACAAGATTCGCAACTAGGTGCGACGATTCGATGGAAGGCGATGGGCGATGCACATTCGATTCTTAAGCTCGGCCGTGATCGAGGATAGCGTGAAGTTATCCTATGCTCGAGAATCCACCTTCGATTCCGGCTTTCCATACTCTTAGTTTGAGCCGTCATGGCTCCTACTTCATTCACATTCTGGAATCTCGACACTATATTCTTGATGATTTAGGGCCATCCTCTTGATCAAGGCCCATGCTTGAGTGCGGTGAGGTCAATCAACGAACCTCCCGACGACATCCAACATTCCTTTTCACGATTTTTCACCCCATCGTAAAAATATTGAACCAATTGTTCATCAGGGATCTGATGATGGGGGCACCGAGATAACAGATCTTGGAATCTGTTCCAAAATTCATATAAGGATTCGTCGTAATCCTGCTTGGCGGAATAAATCTCTTTTCGCATCGACGAAGTCCTCGAGGCTAGAAAATATTTTTCCAGGAAAGCTTTCCGCAAGTTGGCCCAACTATGATAGGCATTCGCGACATGCCTTGGGAGGCTCATGTACCACTCCCGGGCCTTTCCTTCTAACGACAAGTGGAATACCTTCCACAGCACCTGGTCCAGATGTGCTCCTACAGGCTTCATACTTTGACAGATCATTGTGAGGGCCTGAAGATGCATGTAGGGGTCCTCTCCCGCCAAACCGTGAAATTTGGGTAGGGAGTTAATCAATAAACCTTTAACTTCAAAATTTACGTCAAAGTTAGGGCAGGCAGGAGTGAAAGGATCGTAGTTTACGTCCGAGGTTGTAGCTTCTCGGATGGTTCTACGTCTGATGTTCGCATTGTTGTCATCTACGCGTTCTCGGTCCTTTATTAAGACCGTGATCTCCATTTCGGGTGGTTGACGGGATATTCTTGGTGTTGACCATCTCGATTCTAGTCGATCTAGTGTCTAAGTCTTTCTTGCTCTCTCTTGTTTTCCTAAGTTGTCTAAGGTGTCGCTCAATTTCAGGTTGAAAATGAACTAGCCTAAGTCTACGGGGCATGCATAAGAGAAGTTCACCTAAGATAGCTCACTAAAACGACAGCGGATAGCAAGGCTTCAATTCACTCAGGTTCGCTGCGACGTGTAGTAATTCGCTGCAGCGAACTGAATAAATTGTAACTTTCGCTGCGACGAATATATGAACTCGCTGCGGCGATTAATGAACTCGTTGTGACGAATGATGAACTCGTCACGACCAAGAAGCTACTGAACCGAGAAAGCAAACGAATCGAGAATAAACACTTAAAACAAAGCAGAATGAAATCACAAACAGGATTAACACTAAAAACACTTAGGCAGAAAAGAAATTAAATAAAATTATGCAATGCAAACAAAATGTAAACAACAAAAATTAAGATCAAAACAAACACTGGCTAACCTAGAGAACCAATTAATTTGATTCCCAAGAACGGCGCCAATTTGATCGTGACTTATCGTTCAATTTAAGAATTGATCCTGAAACCGGTCAAATAAAATTTATACCAAGGATTGCAATACAGGATGCAACCTCGAATTCGACTCTCAAGGAACCAATGCACCAATTGATCCTAGACTAGTCTAATGTTTGAATTATGCATGCAATGAAAGCAATAAAAGGGGTTTTGATTGATTAATCTAAAATTAAACTAAACTAAAGCAAAGGTAAATATTTTTGGGATTTTGAAAGATAAGGCAATTTAAATTAAATGAGACTGAAAACTATTAATTAAAACTCTCCGAAAATGCGGCTCGGTCATCATCACTCAAAATAAATATCGGGTTTAAAATCCACTAAGTTTGAAAACACAACCTTAATAACTCGTTAAGTCCAAGATTTAATTGATCAACTCGATAAATTAAAGCTTGTTAAAACCCTAGTGTATGGCATGAAATGATTTATGCAATAAGTTAACAAGATAAAACACAATCAATTCAATCAAACACAACTAGGTAGATTAAATTAACTCATGCAAATCATTTAACATACATGAAACTTCATGTATTTCGAACAATATCCAACACAAACTAATCCACACCATAAATCAAAATTTTACATCCAATTAAACTATAGCGGATTCAATCCATCATATATCGCAATCTCCAACTCGGAGGTTTTACAAAACATGACAAAAATCTAAAACTATGGTTGATTACCCTTGAAGCTCATGGAACTCCGACCTTCGCTACATTTTCGGAGAATCTTGATTTAGCAGCTCATGACTCGCCAACTCCATCACCGCTGGAGAATCACCGATACTCATGATCGAGACGATTTAACTGTTGAAGATGAAGACAATGAGCGTTATGCGTGGGTGAACTGTAACACGAATGAAAACCTATTAGAAGCAAAAAGAAAAGAATGAAAGAAACTGGAGAAGAGCGAAGAAAAGGGAGGAAAAGAAAAACTCATGCGGTAGTCCTTTTTGCCCTAAATGACAAGTTTTTATAGGGATACGTCTTGGTTGGGTGAATAATGGATACTTTGTCAAATATAGGCGGGTTACCGACATTATTGCGGCGAATGGTTGTAGTTATTCTTGGCGAAGTCCGGATGGTCACTCGTCGCAGCGAAGTAATTGCATTTAATTTATTCGCCGCGGCGAATGGAGGTTTGGGTTCGCCCCAGCGAATCTCGCAGCATGTTGACTTCTTGAATGTTGACTCCTTTGGTCCTACAAAATACAACCCATTTGCAGTATCAATTGTCCCAATAAAAATTATGCAGAATTAATGACAAATGACAACAAAATACTGACAATGTGCAATTTATCAAAACTCAATGTGCGGGACCAAAATAAGCATAAAAATCATAGATCAGGAGTCAACAGATGCATAATTACTAGAGAAAACGGGCCTAATTTATAGTATAAATTTGGTCCAATCACCGTGTCTGATTTGAAGCTCGGAGTCAAAACTTATGAGGGTTTGAAGTTTCAGAGCTCGGAATCTGAAATGAAGCTCGGCAGGGCGAGCTCGCGCGTTTGGGGGTCGGTTTTGGCCGACCGACCCCTCTTCCTTCTTTTGGCCATAACTTGTTGTGTAGACCTCCGATCGACCTCATTTTCGAAACGATGGATTTATAAGAGATTTTTCTAACTTTCTACATCTGATTTATCAGTTTTATTTTAAATTGAAAAAGGTGGTTTGAAACAAATTGTGGAGGTCGGCTGATCAAGTCCGAATATACTTTACTAATTTTGAGATATCTTGAGCTATAGAGCTCCGATCAAAGCGATTTTTGTTTTAAATTAACTAGAGAAATAAACCTACAAGTTTTATGAAGGAACCGATTGACAATTAAGCCTTTAAGATTTTCAAGTTCTGACCTGAAGTAGGTAGTGCTCAATTTTGGCTGTTTTCTTTGAAATAGCATTTTTGCCATAACTTCTTCATTTCTGATCCAAATTGAGCGTTTTCAGTGGCGTTGGAACCGTGAGAGAGTAAGGAACATATTTTCTTAAAAATACTATCCAACTTTTCTACTGCAAGTTTCCCCTATTGTGGTGAGTTATGGGTCTTCTATGTTTATGTGTGCTTGTGTGGTCCGAATGTTGGGCCTCGGCGACGGGATCCAACACACGTACATCATGTTGAAGGTTGACAGAGGTTCGGTTTTTCTTAGGGTAGAAGAAAAAAATAACAAAGTGGGACTAACAATAGGTAGAGGAAAACAAGGTGTTTATTTAGTGAAGGTTTGGTGAATGAAAAATTCTAATAAGAAGAAGAAGCACTAAGAAGATATCTTAAGACAAGACAAAACAATGTCTTTGTCTTTCAAAGTTAAAAGAAATGTGGGCTTTGGATTTGGACACTTGCCCAATTCCTCAGACTTTAGCTAGTTTCTCATTTAATTAGTTCAACCATCTCTAAATCGTACTCCAAGACTCCCAATTTCCAATATCATTTTCTCACAAATTCTAAAATCATCTCAAAATTTTCAAAGTCATTTTCTCATTAATTTCTAAAATTACTTTTTAACAGTTCTCCAATGTCATTTGTTTCTTATTTCTATTTCCTTCCATCAATTTACTCTCTAAGTGACATTTTTTCTAGTATAATAATATTCAAAATTTTTGAAATTTATTCCTAAAATTTACTAGAAATTCAAAATCATAAGCACATTTTCCAATTAAATTTTTAGTACACATAAACCACAATTGTTAATTAAATCACCTTTCACATATAAGTCAATTATACCCGTAATGCAATGAATGCATATACAATCATTTTAATGTATGCAAAAATTCAAATTCACATGCGTGTATGCTAACAATATACATGAGCATGAAAATGCATTTTTCTTAATCTCTCATTGATCTCATATGTATCATATTTTTGGGTTCTAATTCTAACTCTTAATATGAGAACGGGATGTTACATACCATGATTATGAAATTTGGAAAATGGATGTCAAAATAACATTTTTCAATGGAAATGTGCAAGAGGATGTGTATATGACACAACATAAGGGTTTTGAATCCAAAGACTTTCCTGATCAAGTATGCAAGTTGTAAAGGTCCATTTATGGACTTAAGTAAGTGTCACAGAGTTAGAACATTTGTTTTGATGAAACAATCAAAGAGTTTGATTTATCAAAAATGTGGATGAACCTTGTGTTTACAAGAAGGTATGTGGGAGTGCAGTCGTTTTCTTAGTGTTTTATATGAATGAAATATTACTTATTGGAAATGACATTTTAATGCTCCAATATGTTAAGATATGGTTATCTAATAACTTTTATATGAAGGATATGAGAGAAGCATCTTATATACTAGGTATAAAGATCTATCGAGATAGATCAAAAAGGTTGCTTGGATTATCTCAATCCACATATATAGATAAAGCGGTAAAGAGGTTTAGCATGGAGAATTCCAAAAGGGAATTATTACCTATATCACATAGGATTGCTTTCTCATATAGTCTGTTTCCAAAGGCATAAAAGGAGAGAGATTAAATAGATTGTATTCCTTATGCTTCGGCAATTGGAATAATCATGTATGCGATGTTATGTACTAGACCAAATGTTGCTTATTCTTTGAGCATAACAAGCAGCTATCAAGATAATCCTGCTGAGGCTCACTGGACAACTGTGAAAAACATCTTGAAGTACTTGAGAAGGACTAAAGATATTTTTTTTGGTCTATGGAGGAACTAAGCTGAGAGTTCATGATCATTTGGATGCTAGTGTGATCAAGACGATAGTAGATCATAGTCAAGGTATATTTTTTACTCTTTATGGTGGTACGGTTAGTTGGAAAAGTTTTAAACAACCAACTATCACAGATTTAACAACTGAAGCAGAATACATTTCAGCGTCAGAGGTGGCAAAGGAAGCAGTTTGGATCAAGAAGTTCATCATTAAACTTGGAGTGGTTCCTAGCATTGTTGATCCCATAGTATTGTATTATGACAACAGCGGTGCTATTATACAAGTGAAGGAACCCAGGTCTCATCAATGATTCAAACATATACTTAAGAAGTTTCACTTGATCAGGGAGACAGTGAAATGGAAAGACATAACATTGGAGTGAGTTCTCACTACAGAGAATCTAATAGATCCTCTTACTAAACCATTGTCTCAAAAGAGACATGATCGACATATGGATGGATATGGTATCAGATTCATAGGGTATTGGCTTTAGTGCAAGTAAGAAATTGTTAATTTATGCTTTTGTAGCCAATCAATTGGATGCAAATTAATGTATGACATTATTTGAATTAATGAAAAGGCTTTATTTATCTTTATGTATTAATTTAATGAATATTTTATTTTTAATACTAAAGATAAAATCCTTAGAATAATTATTATGTAATTGAAATTATGATGAGAATATAATTATAAGATTCAATTTACACTTATGTGTTATTCCTAAATGTTCTTAGTTGTAGTTTCATTAAGACTGGATATTGTAAAACTAGCACACATTATGTTTCTTTCTTTTGAAGAAAGTAATTGATCTCATAAATTAAAGTATAGAGATACTTAAACTAATGTGCGGGTGATTATTAGAAAATAAATCACTAAACTGACCAGATTATGAGAATTTTGGATGGAATATTACTTATATGTCTATTGATTATCTCATAATGTTAGTTCTATAATTAATCCTCGAACTTGAGATTACCAAGAAATCTACTATAGGAATTACTGTGTTTTGATGCTACTTAGGAATCATCTTAGGATAATTTAGGTGGTAGTAATTGGATACAATATGAACCATATATAGATAGTTGAGTAAGTCAATATAACATTCGTCAATATAACATTCGTCAATATAACATTCGTCACTTTAAAGTAATTAGAGAGAATATTCTATTGTTCTTGATTAGTAATGATTTATAGAATTCTCGGCGAGTAAATTGATATTTGAAAAGGATTTTCAAATTTCAATTATAAATCAATTACTAATTAGTAAGAATGAACATGATTGGATGATAAAAGTAGACACTATATCCATACTCTGTCTAATTAGAATATTAAATGACAAAACGATTAAATTATACATTATGGCCATGCATGGATAAGTTAAGTCAATCACTTTGATGTTCCTAATATTTGGGTAATCATGACATGTTATTAGATGTCAATCATTATTTATGATTATGAATTATTTTATTGAAGAATTAAACATAAATTAAAAGTTGTTTTAATTTATCTAATTTTAATTGTGAATTAGAATTATAATTTATAATCATTGCCAATTTACTAGGAACCTAATGAATCACACATCAAAGAGCAATTTGTGAAAGAAAATCAATGTAATTAAGTTGGACTTAATTATAAAGTTTGAGAAACTTTAAGGATCAAATATGAGATATTTTATTTTATTAAAATTAAATTAATTATAATTATAATTTGATTTTAATTATAATTAAAGAGATTTAATTTTAATAAAAGACTCTTATGATTTTTTTATTTAAAGGAAAGAGCTTTTTGTAAACTAGCATTTTCTTTTATCTTCTTCCTCTCAAATCAGTTTGAGAATTGCTTTATGGATATCATCAGAGGCTGAACACTTGAACAACTTGTGATTGATCAATCGGAAAATGTTCAAAGATTTTTCAACAGAAAAGTGAACAAGGTACGATTTTTAAATCTTTTTATGTTTTATTCAAGTTTATTCAATTATCGGGATCCACTCGAAATCTGTAAAATTTTTGTTTCCGCTGTGCTTATGATTCGATCGCGGTTGGATTCCAACAATAATAAGTTATAAAATAAACAAACATCAAATGAAATTTATATTTACAATGATGATCTTCCAAATGTAATGTACAATCCATGCTCAAAATTTTCAAAGTTTAATATATTGAAATTCTTTTCAAACATCTAAAATTGTATTAACACTAAAGCTAGATTCAATACAAAGCTTGTTAGATGTACAATCTATGTAGTTATCAGGGACATATAATTAAAAGTAAAAACATACGTATTATACTTAATACAAAAGTTTTGAAATGTTATGTTTGACTCATATACATGGGGCGCAATCTTAGAGTGTTTCAAGAAGTGAACATGTGTTTTTATAGAAAGTAATTGGGTGAATACGATTTGGGAAACTAGTGTAACTGAACGTGTGTTTAATTCTAGAAATCAGAAGTGAAGACACAGGCTAAAGACACAGGCTAAAGACACAGGTGTATTAGTGTGGTGAAAAGTACTTTTGTAGGAGACATGGTCTAGGATACAAACATGTTATAGGCCATGTTTAAGTGTACAGAAAAGTAACAAAATCCACAATCCAAAAACATAAATATGGTTGAACTTGTGTCTATGTACGAAGTGAAATAGTGAGATCCACGACCTAAGACATAGTCATGACCCAAACTATATTTGTGAAAGTCAGGCTTATCTAAAAACATGTTTTCTTTTGCTATAGTATAAACTCTAAAAGGATTCTAGGACTTGTTAGAATCATGGTTAGTGTTAGTAAGAACAAGTCAGGTAGAATTATACTAGCTAGAGTGTCTAATTGAGTATAATTGTACAAACTTAATCTATATAAAGGAAATATGTAATCTTCATTAAATGGAGAGTTATTGATTAATAGTAAAATTAGTTGCTTTAGGATTCTAAGGATGTAGACATACTTAATTGTTCAAACTCATTAAAAATATTTTGTTGGTTCTTATTTGTTTTTTGTTTTTAAATATATTCTTATTACATAAACTTTATTTCTCAAAAATGGTATTAATGTGCAATTGAGGTATCAATAACTTCTATTAAAAGGATTAAAATAGGAAAGTTAAATAGAATTAAAAATTTAGACTATAGCAACAAATAGTGAATTATTTGTTTGCACATAAGACTTATTAAAGGGGCTACAAAAGAATACATTGAAAGACATAGACGAGCTTAATTGGGAGGATATGCAAGTACAAGTAGTTGGAATCATTCAATTATTTTTTATAGACTAGGTCCTGTATCATATTGTGAAAATTCTTCACTATAAAGATATGGTAGAAGCAGGAGAGTCGATGCATATCGAAGTCTCTCATAAATAAATTGTATCTAAAGCACAAACTTTATGGGCTAAAGATGTAGGAGGGAAAATTTTTAGATCAACATACCAGCCCATTTAATTAAATAGTCATTAATATGATAAGGCTTAAATTAACTATTATGGATGAGGATCAAGCAATGATTCCACTTTATTCTTTATCTCTTTCTTATGAACGTTTAGTGACCATGCTTATATTGGGTAAGGAGAGACAATTGGAGGATATCACCATAACACTATTGGCTCATACCTAATAGAAACTCAATATTGGTGAAAACTCTCAAGTTAAAGGACAATATATGAGGGGAAACCAAATTGGGATAAACCATATGAAAGATGGATTATATAAAAAGAGTTTCACTAAATCCAAGGGTGGGAAGATGGCCTGGTGTTATAAATGCGAACAAATCGGGAATATTAGGAGGGACTATCTAAGTAAGGAGTTAAAGGACAAAAGAAAAACTGATAATTTCTTAAGGTAAACTAATATAGTGTGCATCAAGGACTAAAATTTCTCTAATGGGGACATGATCTACATTTTAAATAGTCAATTATAGGACTTATAGATTTTGGACACATGATGTCATCACATCATACCAAATAAGGATTAGTTAATTGTTCGATTGTTGGAATTGATAAAACTTACAAAATCATTATAATATAACATGTTAGGATAAAGAAGTTATATAGTATGATTAGGATGTTAAATGATGTCTGGTTTATACTAGATTTGATGAAGAATATGGTCTCTCTTGGAAACACTAAATGTAAATGATTTTATATATAAGACTGAAGAGGACAATATTAATGTGTTTAAGAGTATGATGACTATAATAAAAAAGGGCCAAAATTGACAAAAAATAGCTACATATTAATAAAGAACATATTTGTAGGTTGGAAAGCTATTAGTAATTGAGTTAAATGAATATATTATTATGTAATGGTACCTATGTCTAGGTCTCATTAATGAGCAAGGGTTGACAAAATTTTATATAAGGAGCTTATTGAAGGGTGACAAACACTAGAATGTAAACATCTATAAGTTTGCACAATTGGTAAAAAAACTCTCAGATAACCTTTAAGGGTGTAATGTTTAGGGAGCAGCACATGTTAAGACAAACATATGGAAAGGATATGACAAGGTTAGTAAAAAGCATTATTGGTTCAAAGGTGGTACATATTGAACTATAATATTTTGGAGTAGATGATAAAGGATACAGGAATTTTACTTCGAGAGATAGAACAATATTAAGAAAAAAAACATGAACATGGTGTCTCCATAGATAGAGTGAGATGAACCATTAGACCACCAAGGAGATATTATTGGTAATATTTATTCACATATGCTTTTAGATCAATGATATGGATCCAAATAACTTTCAAGGGACTACAAAAATTTAAAAGAAAGATATATGGATTGATTGCATCTAGTCAGATCATATTAGAAAATGTTATTACTTTAGAAAAGCAGTTGATTAATATCTAGGAGTATTAGATATAGTTATAACCTAATGTATAAAGACTATATTTGACAAGGTGGAGATTTTGTGTATGAAATCATAAACACAGATGCAATTTTAGATTATTGAATTAGAGTATTTTCTTAAATTTTTTTAATGTAAGCATGACCTATTAAACATAGTTACAACTCAATATATAAAGACTATATTTGATAAGGTGGAGATTGTTGTGTATGAAATCATAAACATATGTGCAATTTTTGAGTATTTAACTTGAGTATTTTCTTGAATTTTTTAATGTAAAGATGACCTAAGATAATCCACACTCTCTTTGCATATTAGAAAGAGTTCTTCCATCCCATCTATTTCATTTTAGTACCTATCCATTTTGTGTACAAGTAGTTTAATTCTTGCTTAGTTTATAGGCACCATCTCTCCTTCATGTATTGAGATAGTTTGAGGTGAAGCCTCTTAGCCATCAATTCCTATCTTTTCTTCATCACTATCCTCTGGAGTAACTCCTCCTATTTTGTTTGCTTTCATCTAAATAGCTCTGAGTTCCTTTCCCTCCATATACTATAAACTACAACTGCTAAACAAATCTTAAACAACTTATTCTCTGCCTTGCTCTTTAGCTTGACTTGTGAAGCCCATAATTATGTTGTTTTCTTCCAGTTTTTTAAGTTTGGTATACTTAATTCATTAATTTTTTTTCTACTTATTGTAAAACAATACTAATTGCAAAAAGAAATTCTAGTTAGTATTTTAGAATAGGATTCACCTAGTTAATGAAAAAAATTACTTTATTTTTGGTGTTTTAGAAAGCATTTTTAGGATTACCTGGTGTGTACTTTTTTATCTTAAGCTTTTTTTTTTGCAAATTGTTCCATCCATAAGTATCCATAAAGGGTTAACAAAATCAAATTCTAGAAAAGCCAAAAAGAGCGCTAACATATGTATTAAGCAATAAGTCACTAAGTTTGAAAAAATTCTTATATACTTGACTTATTTCTTTCATTTGTTTCAATTCATTACATTACTAGGAATTAGATTTTGAACCTTATTCCATACAAACGATCGTCAACTTGTTCTCCAAGAATTTTCAAAACTAAGGAGATTGCATGTACTCTTCTCTATGGACCCATTTCTTATTAATATCTCTTATTAATTATCTCTTGTTTTCATCTTTTCATGGCACATATTATTTTCAAAATTTATAATATGTTACTTTTTTTGCAAATGACCTTCAAAAGAAATAAAAAAGATGGCATGATTCTCTACTTTTTCTCACCTCACCCGAGTCCTTCTATGACTGATCTAACCTCCCTGTTTGATCTCCCTAGCTTCATCATTGCATACACACTTCTCTTCATCATTCATTTTTTGTCTTTAAACTCTCATTGTCCCTTATATCTCATCTTTGTTCAGCTCACTGACTAGTCTAAGCTAGGTTCCTTTCATTTTAAAGTAACCCTCTCATTATTTTATTTCTCACTTTGATTTAACCACTAAAAAATTAATATTATAAGTAAAATGTCAGTTAAAGCTCATCCGACTCCCGCACCTGGTCTAGAAGCAAGTTCTATATCTCATCTATTACATGAAGACTTCCCTGCACTTCCATCCAAATTGCTTGAATTTTTTAACCTTCCTTCTGCTCAATAACTGGAGAAACCATCTTGTAGAAGAGTTATAGGAGATCCATAAAATTTTGGAAAATTACATTTTATACCGTCGACTAAAGAAGGACCTGTCTCACCTTAACCAAAGATATTGAAGAAAGGAGTGAGCAAAGGGAGATCTACCCTAGTAGGTTAGTTCTTATAATGGGCTAATTAGAATTGAAAGGGATGGGGCCTAGTGAACACACCGATAACTAAAGATGAACTCTTTATTTTCCACTTCTCCTCAAAGGGATGCAAAGAATTATGAATTTGGGCCCATTGCATATACAGGGTAAACCTATTTTCTTAAGGAAATGAGAAATATACTTCAAGTTGGATATATTAGATCTAAATGAAATAGGTTTCCATTGAGTTTCATCATATGTAAGTCTTCAACTCCCTATTTGAAAGACACCATCAAGTTCTGGATGCCTAAGAAAACTGAAGCCAAAAAGGCAAATGCAGTTGTAGAGGACAACATTTAGCTAACATATAATAACTATAATGTTACTGTCATGGGTTTTATTCGCAATTTTTTTAAAAAGTCAAGAATTAAATTATGGGTTAAATGCATTTACAAGAGAGGGTAAAAACCAAATCGTTAGCCAAAAATGACGTAGCTTTGGGAAATAAATACACGTACCATAGAGATAGAAATAAAGAGATACAATAATAATAAACTCGTTAACCCCATTGAAGCCTCCAAAGAAAGGATTCCCAAATTAGGGATTCATCACCCTACTCCCCACCAATGTCCGAATGCATACCTCGAATCCTCCTCTTCTATAAGGAACTTAAATCCTTTGATTTCTGATGAAAGACTTGATGAACCCTGCAATGTCTTTGCCTTTGTTACAAAGTTGATCAAGCACTTTCTCATCCAAGTACTCCTCTATTCTACTCAGCAATTTTAGAGATTATACTAACATGGGAAGTCCTTCGTCCAGTTCTAGAAGGGATACCCAAGTTAGGGTTTCCATCTGCCGACTCTTCTCCACATGGTGTTTAGCATCCATCCATATATGGTAAACCTTAAAAAAAATTTTGAGGCTTGAAATTAGTTCTCCTCATCTTTGATGAATTTCAACTCTCATCGTAGAGATGGATTCCCCCAACTACACCAACCTGCTTGGCTCACCTATTCGTCAGTCATGTAAGTGGTCTTTTACTTTTGATTAATATTAGTTGATTGCTTGCATTAGTTGATTCTCCATGAAATTGTTAGATTAGGATTTACTCTGTCTGATATACAAAGTAGTTGCTCCCTAATTCTGTATATTAAGGAGGACATAATCTCATCCCTATTATGAATTTTACTATAAAATCTCTGTAGATTTTGCTCTCTTCATAGTTCTTTGACAATCGAAGTTAAAGAAATGATAAGAACCACCTTACTAAACGAGGGAGAACCTTTCATCTTTAGTAGCCATTCAATAACATCCATAAGCTTACTACCCATACTAGATTGCATGCAGGGATCCAATATTCTACTCTAAATGAATTTAGAAAGATCACAAAGGAAAAAAAAATGGTCCCTAGACTCCACCTCTCAGCCATGTAGGATGCAATCAGTACTAGTAGCTATGTAAGGCAATTTATCCAATGTGCTCAATTTATCTAAAGTAGCCAACTACAATATGAAAGAGTAACTAAGAATGAGAGTAAGTGGTCTTTTACTTTTGATTAATACTAGTTGATTGCTTGCATTAGTTGATTCTCCATGAAATTACTAGATTAGGATTTGCTCTGTCTGACATACAAAGTAGTTGCTCCCTAATTTTGTATATTAAGGAGGACATAATCTCATACCTATTATGAATTTTACTCTAAAATCTTTGTAGATTCCACTCTCTCCATAGTTCTTTGACAATCGAAGTTAAAGAAATGATAAGAACCACCTTACTAAATGAGGGAGAACCTTTCATCTTTAGTAGCCATTCAATAACATCCATAAGCTTACTACCCATAATAGATTGCATGCAGGGATCTTGTATTCTACTCTAAACTAATTTAGAAAGATCACAAAGGAAAAAAAGGTGGTCCATAGACTCCACCTCTCAACCATATAGGATGCAATCAGTACTAGTAGCTATGTAAGGCAATTTATCCAATGTGCTCAATTTATCTAAAGTAGCCAATTACAGTATGAAAGAGTAACTAAGAATGAGAGCTCCATGCCTTATAATTGAGGACCATTCAACCCTAGAGGTTGTAGGAACTAATTAATCCATAAATCTTGATAAATTAAATATACATGGGGGTTGGTTAAGACATGGATAAAAATCATTGCTTACAAGATTAGGGGTGTAATTAGGAAGGAGAAATTGTAGTTCTAGAGGGAAATTATCCCACTATCCCCTTATTAGAAAAGAGTAACCTTAGAATGGATAGGGATAGTGTTCCAACTAGCCACAACTTAAGGAATTTTGATCAAGGGCCTCAACCTGTCCAATTATCAAACCAAAAGGAAGTCTTCTCTCCATTAACAATATGACAAAACACAGTGAGTTCCAATATGGCCCTTATTTTAAGCAATTGAGTCAGGAACCTCTTATTAGCAATTTTGGTAATTATGAACTAGTCATTACAGAAATCAATCTTCCAAAATTAGTGAAACTAATTTAGAGAAGACATTGTCTCATAAATCACCTACTGAGCAGTTTGTAAGGAATAACATTACTTTAGTTGATGAGGACACTATAAGGAATGAGGTAACTCAATCCTTTCCAACATAATATAGTAATGAGGAGCCTATGGAGAGCTTAATCGTTGGAACTAAAAGGGATGAATATGACCCAAGGGAATGGAACTATAATATAAAAATTGTAAACAAAGGAGGAGGAAAACCAAAGCTAATGACTCTTGATGATTTGCATTGTATTGAATGTTTGAGGACTTAATTGTCTAAATAAATAACTAGCTGTAATGGACTTTTTGATAGCTAGAAAAGCCTATTTTGTTGGCCCATGGAGACCAAAATAATGGAAGAGAATTTTCTTAAAGGTCAAAAATTTTTGCCTGCAAATTGGACCTTTTTTAGTAACCATTCAAAGCACCAAAATAGAAGAGTCATTGTCTCTTTTAATCCTCCTCACTTACATTTATCTGCTTGGTTTTGCTTTAATAAACTTATTAATTGTGAATTCATTTTGAAAGCTAGTAATATCCCATTAGCCATCTCTGTGATCTATACTGTTAATTAGGAATGTCAAAGAGCTAGCTTATAGAGGGAATTAACAAAGATATAGGCCAGTATGGTTATGTCTTAGATGATTGTTGAAGATTTCAATTGCATACTTTCACACTCTGAATCAAATGGTGGCAAGGGTACTTCATATTATAATGTAAAAGAACTTATTAACCTTACTTCTTCTCTAGGTTTAGTGGATCTTAGATACTATAGAGCCTTCTTTACTTAGAGTAATTATTAAAATGGGAGAGATTCTTCAAAGAAAACTTAACATGTGATTAATAAATAGTTTGTGGCTTGCAAATTTGGGTGAGGGCTTTGTCACATTTAAACTACCGCTATTCTCATGTCACACCCTTATTATTATTAACATTTATATTAAGCCATTGAAGCCCATTTAGATTCTTCAATTCACTCCTTAAGCATCCCCAACTCAACTCAATAATTTCTAGAGATGTGGAGAAAATTTATTATGGTTCTAAAGCCTATCGATGTATGAAAATGTTGAAAGCCATTAAAGAAGAATATGTTTTCCAACAGAAAAATAATGTTGATCTAATGCTATAAGACAAAAAGTTGGCACTGAAAAATCTAATGGAAGCTTAAAGGGATTTATTTAACTCACCAGATGATATAGCTCTGAGGAAAAAGAAATTGTTGAGTTGAAGAAGTACTTTAAGTTTCTAGAAACTTATAACTCCTAATTAAAGAAAAAATCCATAATATAGTGGCTTCATGAGAAGTAGGAACAAAATTGTATCACTAATTGATCCTTGATGAAATCTTGTTTAGGAATAGACCAAGCTTAAGGAACTAGCTAAAAATCACTTATTGGGAATCACAGATACTTGATACAACACCTTATAATTCCTTGTTGATCTACTGAGAACTATATAGGGCTCTATAAAATAGGCTCATCTTGCATCATTGTTTAAAGAAGTTATTAGTGAGGAAATCAAGATAGTATTCTTCTTTTGATATCTAGACAAGGCTCTAGGGTTAGATTACCTTAATCCTAGATTTTTTCAAACAAATGGGATCTAATTGGTCGTACGATTATATAGGCAGTAAAAGAATTCTTCAGGATTGATAGGTTACTCACTGAACTTAATTAAACCTATCTATGTTTGATTCCAAAAGTCTCTAATCTAGAGAGCCTCAACGACTATAGACGTATTACATGTTTTAATGTCATATACAAGATTATTTAATAAATCCTAACAAATAGGTTGAAACAATCTCTTCTTGAGGTGATAAATGCAAGCCAAAGAGCATATGTACATAGAAGAAACATATGGGATAGTATAATGCTTTCCTTAGGACTCTTCAAAGATTACAATACCAAGTTGTAAATTAATAATTTTTCTCTGGAAATTGATTTTACCAAGTCTTTTGACATAGTAAGCTAGAAATTAATCATTAATGCTCTTTAAGATTTGGTCACCTTGGCAGATCCATTAAATGGGTTCATACTTGCATTTCTTGTTAGCCCCGAATTTCTTTTATGTTAATTAAGCATGATTAGTGTTAGTATTTAATTAAGTTGTTATTGATTAAGTAAGGAGGCATAAATAAGTTAGTCGACTAATGATTTAAAGTAATAAAATGTGTTAGATAAGTTGTGAAGTAGTAGTGAAAGAAGAATAAGAGAATAAAGGTGGAATGGGCTTTAGTTGTCTTGACTTAGAAAGAAGGAAAAGAGTGGGCTTAGGCTAAATGGGCTTAAGTTGTAAATAGTAGTATAAGAAGAAGAGGAGGAAATAAAGAGAAGGGAAGAGGATAATTGGGCTTAATGAATTAATGGGCCTAAGCAAGTTGAGTAGGAAAAAGAATTAGTGGGCTTAAAGAGAACCAATGGGCTTAAGTTAAAGAGAATATGATGTAGGAAAATAAGAAGGAAGATGAAGAAGGAAGTAGAAGAGAGGAGATGGGCTTAAGTGATTGGGCTTGAGAATTTAGTGAGGAGTATAAAAGAAGAGTTAAATGAGTAAGTAGGAGGATTTAAAGAAGGAAGAAACGAAAATGTAGGAGAGGAGAGAGGAGTTTACTGCAATGAGAGGAAAAGAAGAAGAGAAGAAGAAAATGCTAGGTCATGGGATTTCTAATGGTTCAAGAGCTTGTTTGAAGAAAGTTGAAGAAGAAAAGTGTGGAGAATGCTCCAAGCTACAATCTAAGCTAAGAAACTCTTTGGGAAGTTGGAGATTAAGGTAAGCTTGGATTTTAGTTTGATCTTTTGTTGGGTTTTGGTTGAAAATGCTTGGAAATAAGATGGGTATAGTGATTCCCAAATCAATTTCATGAAAGAGTTGATATAGTTTTCCAATTGAAGTTGTTTTGATTTGGGTTTTGTTGTTCTTGAAGTTGAACAAGAAGAAAGAGAAGAGCTAGGGGGAGAGCTCCATTAGACAAGGATTTAGCAATTGATGAGGTAGGTTTTATGTTTATAGTTGAATAATGGGCCATTTATATGTTTTCTAAATTTAAAAGGTTAAATGATTTCAAATTTATAGTTTATGAATGCTTTGAGAAATTAGCATCATTGATGTAATTGTTTTAAAATGATTTGAGAATTATCATGAGAAGTTGATTGATTGAATGAAAATTGTTAAGTGTTGTTATGTTAAATAGTTGATTGATACTTGTGTTGGATGAAATGATAAATGCATATGAAATGCTTCATGTTCATGACTTAAGGTATGAAGATTTGCATGATTTATGCAATACAAGAATTTGCAAAATATTGCCATTTTGGCAATCATGATTTCAAGCACATGATTGTATGTTAAGTGGGTTAGGTTAAGTCCACCCAAGAAACGTCTCGTGCACGATGACCATGAAAAGCCTTCTCCCGGTTGCCCCGATTGGGCTAGGATGTTCCTTTTTGGACTCCTCAAGAATTTGCCTACATAAGACCATTAAATGGAATTATGTAGTTGCCATGAATTGTGGACTTACCGAACCATCATGATGTGTTTAAGTATTATGTGTTATGTGTTACATTACAAGATCATTTCATGAATTGCATTCATGTCTTTATGACTAATTAGAAAATGCATGAGTTTTATTAAAGATTTCATGAACGTTTGAAGAATGTGGGAATTGCAAATATGACCCTATGAAGCGATTTAAAATGGAGTATAAATTGCCTTTATGATTTACAAACAAGTCGAAAAGTGGTATGGTTTAAAATTTTTAAGCAAATGACAAGAGGTTTTATGAAACAAATGTTTCATGATTTCAAAAGGAAAGTTTTATGGAAATGGATTTTATAAACTGTTTTGTTCATTATTATGATTATAAGCATATTACCTATTGAGCCCCAAGCTCACCCCCTCTTTTCCCAAATTCCAGGTATTAAACAAGAAAATCAAGAGATGTGAGATCAAGGCACAAATAGCCTATTTTGTTGTGTATTTAAAGTTAGATGATGTAACATAAGGTTAAAATTGTATTGTGAGCGTTTGAATGAGGTAAATTGAGATGATTGGGATTTGTGTATATGTAATTGGGATATTGGTATTGGTAATGAAATCTTGGCTTGGAAATGACATTGGGATATGTAAGCGTTGATCTTATGGTATTCATGAAAGATTGGTTTCAGATATGAAATTGAATTAGATAAATTATATATATATGAATGGTCATGATGATGGTTGAGTATGAATGGATGATATAAGTTTGGATATATATATATATCGTATGCAAAGCAGTGGAAAATAAGTAGGTTCAAAGAAGTAATCAATTGAATTGATGAGCATTGAGTACAAGTTGCCATTGTTGGAAATCGAAACTTTATGAATAAGAAAAGATGGGAATAGTATGAAACATGAAATGTTGTTGAATATAAAGGATCATATGGATTGAAGTTGAGAGTTAGCTTGTGATGGGTGAAAGTTGCTTGAGTGATGGCTTGGGTCATGTGGATGGATCCATTGGCAATTGGGATTAAATTGAGAGTAGATGAGTTGAATAAAAGTGTCAAAAGTTGTGAGGGTTAGAACACATGCCGTCCTTATTCATTCGGTCATATTATTATTTCAAATGGTCATGATCGAGTAGTGACCTTTGAGTGGACTTTACCTTACTAAATGATGGAGTTAGCTTTACACCCTTCATAAGATTTATAGTTCATCTTCTTACCTTTCCATAGAGGTATAGTATGCCCCAATTGGAGCTAGGGATCAAAAGTTATGAGTCTTGAAAGATGATGATTCCAAGTGGTTCGAAAGAAGGGTCCCGATCGATCGGAAGGTGTTCGATCGACTAGGAAGGGTTCCAGTCGACTGGAAAGTGTTCCAGTCGACTACTCGGAGGGCGGAGAATATTTCTCGTAAGTTCCGATCGACTATAAAGTGTTCCATCGATTGGAAATGTTTCGATGACTATAACCAAAGATAATACCTATCCGATCGACCAGCACCTAGTCCAGTCGACTAGATTGTTAGCCAAGTGTTTTGGACGTTATTAGAGGCCGAATTTGGTTTTGTGGTCTTCATAAGAGTTGTAGATCTAGATGTCTACTTTCGTATGGTGAAAGAATGAACACATTTGAACCTCTATATTAAAAGTTATAGCAATCGCGCCAAAAGAGTTTCAATTTGATTTTGAAGTGAGCATGGTCCATTGTTTGGGGCATAATTCACTCATCCGACCTCAAAATGAGGTGACTTTTGAACCATAGACTCATGAGACATATAGGTACCTCTACATAAAATTTTATAGCAATTGGAGTTGAACTGAGCAATTTTGTATTGTATCAAGTAAGAGGTCAGCTAAGAAAGCATAATGAAGGTTTTGTACACATTATGGTTTTTCGGGATATCATGAGCTATAGAACTCCAAATGAAGTGATTTTTGAGCCATGGATTCATGAGACATGTAGGTATCTACCCATAAGAATTTGTGCCATTTGGAGTTAAATTGAGGAACTTTTCTTTAATGCAATTGAGTGGTCGGACAAGAGAATATGATCCGGTTATGAATAAACTTTGGATTTTAAGCGTATCTTGAGTTGTAAAACTCCAATGAAGGTATTTCTTATGTCAAATTTAACAAGGATTAGTATTATGATACTAGGAAGAAGTCAATTGAAATTGAGTTCTCAAAGTCTTCCCAGTTGGACCACAAGTAAGCAAGTTGAGTTCGAGGATGAGACATGTTTGGAATGGGCCCGACATTGAAGATGTCATAAGTGAAATTCGAGATGATAGAATATGAACAAGGTATGATTCATGTCTATTAAGGGTTTTCAAAATGTAAATAGTCCAAAAAAAAAAAAAAACGACGGCTAATTAGGGTTAATGGCATAAACCCTACAAGGTAAAATGGCTAAGTTTCATGTTACATGATCCGGAGTTGGACTCCGGTAAACGGGTCTAACATATGTGGTATCAAAGCGCTAGTATTACGATCTTACATGGGCGCATGAACACGAGTTAGGTGCATAAGAAACTGTTACGAGTCTGAGGAGATGATGATAATGATTCGATGCCATTACATGGAAATGTCGAAAGTCTTTGATTAAGGATATGAGTCTCGGATCGTTAAGTTGGCGTCCTTAGCGGTCGGATGATTTTGACCTCGATCGAGTACTTATCGACATTCCTTTTGATGGTAGGAAATATGTGAATTATGAGCATGGATTGTTTGAGGAAAAGTAGGGGACAAGGATTACAAGGATTAAAGGATTCAAGTAGAACTTCATGAAAGTCGAAATTTTATGGTTTTAAGAAGATGAAACCGAACCCCGGTGGGTGTATGCTTATAATAAATTCAAAAGGCCAAGTTTGTTTTCATTAAATTAAGCAAGAAAATTTCATAATTTTGTAACATCCCACCCCGACGTGAAGGGTAAAATAGTAATTTGGTCGGGGATGAGAGTGATTAGGGTGATTTGACATTTTCATGCATCTTGGTATTTGTGAGCAGTGAATTTTGCACATGAAAATAACGTACATGCATTCATGATATTTCCGGTATTTAGGCCTAAATGGAATTTTATTGTGAAGAATGTGGAAATTATGTTTGAAAAATTTATTGGAGTGAATTTTCGTGTGTTTTATATTTTAAGGAAATTTTAGAAATTTTTCGAACTTTTAGGAGAAAATTTCGGACGGAAAAAAATCGCCAAGTGGCTAACTGGTTGATTTTGGTATTGAAAATTCCGTCCATTTGGCACTAAAAAATTTGATTCATGGTTTTGGAAATAATTGGATTAGAGCAATTGAAAATTGAATGACCTAGAGATTAAATCTTAATAAGGTCTTTTATTTAACTATTTATTTATTGATTGTTGTTTTATTTGGTGACAAGTGTCATGACATGTGTCATGAAACTTATTAAGCCTTTATTAAAAGCCTCCTTTGGTCTTGATTCTCGATGCTTCCATAGGAGAAGGCCAAAAGCAAAATTTTCTTCATGTTTTCTATCTCCTTCGTAGCCTACCTCTTCCTCCCCTCTTCTTGGTTTTTTTGCTTGCTTCTCCTTTTCATCTCCTTCTCCATGGTTAGCTCTTCTTTGGTCTTATCATACAAAACAAAAGTTTAACCTAAGCTCTAGATGATGGTGATTGTCGTGGATGTGGAAAAAAAGAGAGAGAGAGATTGAAGTAGTTAAAAGATTGAGAAGATTTGAAGCTTAAAGGTAAGAAGCATGCTTTATATTCTTAATTGGTAATTAAATGCATTCTTTGTGATGGTTGTACATCTAAGTGCATGAATATTGTGTTGGTAAAGTTGGGTGAGAGCTTTGAGTGATTAATTGTTGGTTGATGAAGTAGGATGATGCATGTAAGAATAATATGTGATGTATGTCATTTGAGAGGGTTTGGATTGCATTAAGTAATGTTAATGGTGTTGAAAATAGATGAATGAATGTGTATGAATTGCTGTCATTTTATGATCATTGTTCAAGTGGGGTTTTGATTATAGTATGGGTGAATTAATGACTAAATTGGATGCTTATGAGTATAGACTTGGAATTTGAATGATAGGAATTGGAGTGAGTAGTAAAGCTGGAAATTGTACTTTGAACATGTTCTAATGTTTTTGTCATAACTAATTGTGTGGTTGAGAAAAGAGGTGAGGCTTGTTTTGACTTAAAATTGAGACATTTTCTGCAATTGTTGTGAAGGGAGCACTGTCCAATTTGGATTAGAAGAGTGTTGAATCTTGCTTTGAAAGTGATGTATAGGTGCAGTATGAACAGTAACCGAGATTGATGATCTGAAACTTTGATGAATTTTTCTAGGTTGATTTATGAGGAATTGGTGAAAATGGTCTTAATAAAAGTTGAAGCCTATATTGTTAGCTTTCCATTGCCACTAATTTTGCAATTTTTCGATATGTACGTTGAGATTTATGAACTGTTAACTATTGACTGATTTTGGATATGGTGGTGAAACCTAGCCTAAGTGTCAGATTTGCAAACATTCTGATTGGAAGCAATTTTAGTAATTTCTGTGAATTGAATTGGCTAAGTAATCTTCTGAAAGTTGTAGAGGAAACAATTATCTTGAAAATGACATATAGCATGCTATTTTTAGATAACAGAATTGAGACTTATGATGTTTCAAAGATTGGACTGAAGTTAGGTCATGGACTGCTGAACAGGGCAGTAACTTGCAGGACTGTCTTGAATTGGTTAATGATGGAATTTGATTCTGAGCCCTTCATGAGAAGTGTAGTACTGTGTTTTATCTTTTCATGGGTGTAAAGTATGCAATTTTGTGACATTTTTACAAGGAGTTATACTGTATGGAAATTTACTGTCCAGATTGGTTGACTTCAGTGGGCAGATGCTTTGGTGAATTATTCGACCTAGTTAGCAATGGAATTGGATTTTGATTGTTCATAAAGTTGTAGATCACATTGTGATCTTACTGAGCACATTTATTGTGTAATTTTGACTAAGGAAATGGGAAGTTATTGAATTTATAAAATACTGCACTGGTTAGGAACTCTACTGCACTAGTTAGGAACTCATTGACTGGACAGAAACTTTGATTGTATTTTAACACCCTTAGAGGTGAATTTGGCTTCTGGGTTCTTCATGAACATTGTAGATCTCTCTTTCTCTATGAAATAGACACCAAATTTGTCCAAATTGGAGTTGGAGTAGAGAGTTATGGCCTAAACAAGTTGGCATGTCGGAGGAAACTGTTTCAGATTTGTCATTGTAATAAGACTAGTCGACTACAACTGTACTAGTCGACTAGGACATGCGATTTCTGCACTAGTCGACTACAACCTGCTCTAGTCGACTAGGATGGGTATTTTCCTCCTTTTGCTCATAACTTTTCGTCAGACATCCGATTGGCCTAATTCTTGAGGCATCGGATTCATGGAACATTGAATTTCATTTCATGGGAAATTGGAAATTTTTGACGGAAATTGACGGGTGTCGGGTAATGGTTCTTTAGTCCTTTGTTTGATTTTTCGATGGAACAAAATGGGATTAGGGTAGGAATATCATGAACATGCATTGTCCTTATTCTATATTTGTGCATAAATGGAATTCTTATGTAAAGTGATTAATGTGTGCATATGGCATAAATTGGCAGTACAGGATAAATGTCCGCACTCAGGCGTTCCCAGAAATTGAAACTGATGCAAATCTGGAGCGTACTGTGAGTAGACCTAGATGGTCTTATTTATTGATTATTTGCTTTTGTCATATGTTGAATGAGTATTGATTTATTTTATTGATTGTGATTAAATATGGGTTCCGGACGGGAGGTCGGTGATTGATATGTATTGGGAATGCGTTATTGAAGTGTTCCTTGAATGTGAATGGGATGACCTAAGTGTATATATTGAGATTGTTAAAATGTCTTGCATGCATAATTGCACATAAATGAAATGTGACTTAATTAGATGTCGAATGCGGGACTACGGTCCGATAATAGTCATTATGATTGATTGGCGCATGCAAATATGCATAAGGCATTCCAACGCATGAATACATGAAAGATAATGGGAGTTGTGACGAGTAGTTAACAATGAGTGAAAAGAGCTTCGTGCTCGAATCGATTGAGCCTCGAGCTCAGCGACAATGAGCCCTATATGGGACGGTTTACAATGAGCCCTATATGAGACGATTTACAATGAGCCCTTTATGGGACGATTTACAATGAGCCATATATGGGACGATTTACAATGAGCCCTATATGGGACGATTTTCAATGAGCCCGATATCCATGGGTGCAGGACAGTTTAGGCACTCGGTCACAACAAAGTAATTAAATGGAAAGTGGGTCTCGTGCACATATGCATAACATGATTGATTTGATTATGCGGAATGGAAATGGTTGAATTACTTGTATTGAAGGACAACGCAACATTGTATTGAATGGGAATGTGACATTGTGTTGAATGGGAATGATAAATTGGATTGAATGATCGATTTGATTATATTGAATATGACATTGTATTGACATAATGAAAATATGAAGCTGTATGTGAATGTGAGGTGTGATTGGGAATATGAATTGTGACTTAATGGAAATGAAAATATGTGTTATATGTTATGTGATTGGGTGAACCATCGATGATGGTCACTCACCGAGTTCATAAAACTCACTCAAAATTTGCATCTATTTTCAGGTCTTGAAGAATACCCGTTTGACACGGGAGTATGTCTCTTGTAAGCAAGTGAAGGATAGAGGTCGGGATCGATCAGTATGCGCATTAGTGTCTTATCGAATTATATTCGCAATCATTGTGCAATAATGCTTTGTATTTATAATGAGCCATTATGGTTCTATTATTTCACATTGATTGATTGTAAAATTATTATTGAATGACCGTAATAAGCGAAAATGATTAATTGTGAACATGGGCTCAAGTTTCTCTTTGTTTATGTCGCGACAATGAGCGCTTTTTAAAAAAAATAATAATCATAATAAGAGGAGAAAATGTTATCTTGAGTTTTATCTTGAGTGGTGTAGCATGTCACCCTCATGGGCACGGACTGGATGTCACCGTCGATGTCGGGTTCGGGTCTTGTGAGAGTGGGGTGTTACATTTAGGTGGTATCAGAGCCCAGTAGTACGTAATGTATCTGGGCACAGTCTGAAACATAGGTTAAGGTGCATGCATTTGAGTCGTGTTGTTGCAGACCATGGCAACTGATCCCTAGTCTGAGTTGCATGAGTATAAATCCTACGTGTGAACTTGTGTTAAGTGATTAAGTGTGAGAAAATTGAGAATGCATCATAATGTGAACCCATGGAAGTGTATGAGCAATTAGGAATGGGAAAAGAAAATGGATAAGGATAGCTATAATGTACCGTGGTTATGAACCTTCGATTGTGATATAAGTATGATTACGTTGGCATGGGCTGATAGAGGAAAGAAATGATATCAAAATGAATTAGGAGATTTAAAGGGTAATATTACGGCGAAAGAAAGCGAAAAGTTTTATAGCTTGGAGAGGTCCACTATGGATATGAGAAACATACGGTTAAAGTATGCCTATGTGAGATTCAAAGTTCAAGATGATGAGGTAATGAGAGTGTTGACTTGTATATGCGACGACATGGGAACAATTGAAATGAACAAAAAGTATATGGTCCGATCAGGCAGATATGGATTCACTACATTTGTGTTAATGGATATTATAGATGATGATAGCGAGATTGTAATGATATCAATATTGTACCGTAACGGTTCACATTTAAACAAAAAGCGAAGTGATTCTAAGGTTAGGAAGAAGTAGAAATGGTGAGACGAAAGTATCTGAGATGAACTGAAATGGACTCGTGAAACGGTTATGATCATGAGCATGAGTTTGGGACCAAAATGGTTATGTTAAGAGTTTGTGAATCGGTATAAGGGAAAGTAGGGGAAAAAGGAAGACTGGAAATTTCTACTGATAGTGTATCGGAAAATTTTTAATTGATTGACTATATGTATATGGAAACAAACATGGTAAATGGACGGGTAAACAAATAGAGATGCAGTGTATCTGTATTCATGAACGAATATTTCGTCGTGCTTTGGGTGATGTGTTTCCGAATGTACTATCAAGGTGAATACCCTATCATGGATTGGTTGAGAAAATAAAGAGATAAGTAGTAAGGATGAGATGACAGTGTATAAGTCAAGTTGATGTGACCTTAAAAAGGCCAAGCTTGCATGTACGTGAGATGGGACTAAAACTATGTGAAAAGAAGTACAATGACAAGTGGGAAAGGAAACAATGATAGTGATAGTGAAACAAGGATAATGATAATGAAACGATAATTGTGGTATATGAAAAGAGTTGTCGAGTCGAGGGTAATTCACCTTTGTGAGTATACCTTGGATAGTGAAATAATTGAGCTTATGTGTGGAAATAATAGAGGAAACGATCGGTGTTTTATTGACTAAGTGCTAATCATAGTTCCTATAGTAGAAGGGTCATAATTTATAGTGCTTGTTCAGGAGGAAAGTAAAATTTTAAATGATGTAATGTATGTGAAGAATTCAAGGAAAGAAGAAAGATACGATTATGAAATAAGTCTTTTGTTCGAGGATTGGCACAAATAGAAAAGAGTGTTATAGAATCCTTAGTAGTATAAGCTACTAATTGGTCCCTGGATGAAATGAAATGATTTTGGTGATGTATATACCAAGTGGAAGTGTCAAAGAGATTGTTTAGTGCCTCACAGAACCTTAGTGCAAAGGATGTTCCGATCATTCAAGTTACGCATTCAAGTTATGGTATAAACTTGGAGACAGCAAGTATAGTTGAAATTAGTCCTTATGAGATACTACGAACGATTAAACAATTGAAAAGCAATTATGGAAAATAGTTGGTTGATGAGAATTTCGTGAACTATATCGATGATTGTAGCAAGAAATTGAGTTAAGATGAACGGACGATTCAAGTTAATAGCGGTCATGATGGGAACAAATCGAAAATAAGTATGTACTAAATCAAAAGTGAAATGGAGTCATGTTTCGAGAGGAGATTCATGCATAACAAGTGGAATATACTACTAAGATTATATGCATTTTGTGTACAGTAATGTATAGGATTCAACTACATGAGTGGATTTATTGCAATGTGAAGAAAATCAGTCTCCATAAGATTTGATGCAAAGGGAGATCTAAATTGAAGCTAAGAAAAATAATACCAACCCATAAAGTGACATACTCAATGAAATGGAATGTATGGAGTATGCAGTCTGAATGAATAAGCATTGACATATGTCGATGTGACTGAAAGGAAATTACATGAAAAGAGAAATAGAGACAAGAAGTCTAAGGGGAAACTGAAAATGACATGAGGTAATGCCACCTTCATTAAGGGATCGTAAATAAAGCAATTGTAGACTCAATCGGTGATGTCATTGAAGTTAGCAACACCCCAATGGAGATTTATGCATGGTAAATAATGGTATCAATTGGAGACTATGATCATAAATGAGATGAATCATGGAGAAATTTAACACTGATGATAAGCATATCCTTTGGAGATTGGGCAGTGTATACCGAAGTTTCACTAATTGGTATTGGTGCTATGAAAGAAATTGTTGGAAGCTTTGGAGACCTTAGATATGCTAAGGCATTCCTATAATGCATAAAGTGTGTAATTTCGAGAACATTATTGAGTTTGAAAGGCATTGACAAATTAATAATATACCCGGTAAAGGTAGAGTGTAGTCTAAAACAATGAGCATAACAATCAAGTAAAAAACACGAATGTAGATATTGGGTTTCCAAATCTAGGACAATAAAGAGTGTAAAATGTCAAGTAGAAGATGGGGTAAACTAAGAGGTTACTAGTGTATTGAAGGTTTAGATTCAACTCTACTGGAAAGAGGTAAGAGAGTTAAAGAGGTTAGGAGTCAAAATGATGAGTCCCATAATGAATCTGATCTTTCGAGTGACATCAGAAAAATGATATTTGGTAGTTTAAAGAAGAAGTATGTGTACCCGACAAAAGTAACTTGAGCAAAGGAATTGTTAGAGAAGCGTACGTACAGAATACACTAAAAGTGTATTTTAGCTACGAAGGATATAGAATTTTGTGATTATATGTTCGAATTTCTTACAGTGGTGAGTGCTTAAAGGTTTTGAAATTCATAGGAATGCGAGCTTGGTATATAACTCTGAGTGACTATAGGTATAACGATGGTGATCACAATAAGGGATTGTACATTTTTGCATTAAACTGAAAAGTGCCTAATAATAGTCAAAGACCAAAATCTATTCGAGATACTGGTGATGAGTGAGACGAAGGAAAGTGACTGAGGAAAACTGAATGGGTTAGATGAGGAAGAACCGGATCAGACAAATGAAATATAGTAAAATGCATATACAAATAGAGTGCATGAACACTAAAGAACAGCGAATTGTCAAAGGAGAGATGAATCGGAGCTAAGAGTCAATGAGATATATAGGTTAAATGGTTTAGGTGAATTATTTGGTTATAACAAAATAGACATAGGTGTCACTTGTGTTAGTACCAAAGGAAAGGGAGTGGCAAAGGCGAGATGAAGGGTTTTCTTGTAAGTATCACCTTGGTAAGGTGTAATCGAAATTGGCAAAAGGGTATCAATGGAGCATGAATTATGCATATTGTTACCGTGAAAAGGCTTGAGAAAGCGTGATAAGTTGCGTGGGGCGAAATAATGATCTACTCTAAAATAAATCGAGATTGTTGACATAGCCAAATCGTGGTGAACGACTCATTAAGTCTATTTATTGTGATCTTTCAAAAATGAGTCATTGATTGATGAGCTGTATGGGACATGTAGGGACATATGACCACCGATCGTGTTTACCATATGGAACCATCATTGAGAATTTCATGACGAAATTTTTATTAGGGGGGAATTGTAACATCCACCCCGACGTGAAGGGTAAAATAGTAATTTGGTCGGGGATGAGAGTGATTAGGGTGATTTGACATTTTCATGCATCTTGGTATTTGTGAGCAGTGAATTTTGCACATGAAAATAAGCGTACATGCATTCATGATATTTCGGTATTTAGGCCTAAATGGAATTTTATTGTGAAGAATGTGGAAATTATGTTTGAAAAATTTATTGGAGTGAATTTTCGTGTGTTTTATATTTTAAGGAAATTTTAGAAATTTTCTGAACTTTTAGGAGAAAATTTCGGACCGGAAAAAATCGCCAAGTGGCGAACTGGTTGATTTTGGTATTGAAAATTCCGTCCATTTGGCACTAAAAAATTTGATTCATGGTTTTGGAAATAATTGGATTAGAGCAATTGAAAATTGAATGACCTAGAGATTAAATCTTAATAAGGTCTTTTATTTAACTATTTATTTATTGATTGTTGTTTTATTTGGTGACAAGTGTCATGACATGTGTCATGAAACTTATTAAGCCTTTATTAAAAGCCTCCTTTGGTCTTGATTCTCGATGCTTCCATAGGAGAAGGCCAAAAGCAAAATTTTCTTCATGTTTTCTATCTCCTTCGTAGCCTACCTCTTCCTCCCTCTTCTTGGTTTTTTGCTTGCTTCTCCTTTTCATCTCCTTCTCCATGGTTAGCTCTTCTTTGGTCTTATCATACAAAACAAAAGTTTAACCTAAGCTCTAGATGATGGTGATTGTCGTGGATGTGGAAAAAAGAGAGAGATTGAAGTAGTTAAAAGATTGAGAAGATTTGAAGCTTAAAGGTAAGAAGCATGCTTTATATTCTTAATTGGTAATTAAATGCATTCTTTGTGATGGTTGTACATCTAAGTGCATGAATATTGTGTTGGTAAAGTTGGGTGAGAGCTTTGAGTGATTAATTGTTGGTTGATGAAGTAGGATGATGCATGTAAGAATAATATGTGATGTATGTCATTTGAGAGGGTTTGGATTGCATTAAGTAATGTTAATGGTGTTGAAAATAGATGAATGAATGTGTATGAATTGCTGTCATTTTATGATCATTGTTCAAGTGGGGTTTTGATTATAGTATGGGTGAATTAATGACTAAATTGGATGCTTATGAGTATAGACTTGGAATTTGAATGATAGGAATTGGAGTGAGTAGTAAAGCTGGAAATTGTACTTTGAACATGTTCTAATGTTTTTGTCATAACTAATTGTGTGGTTGAGAAAAGAGGTGAGGCTTGTTTTGACTTAAAATTGAGACATTTTCTGCAATTGTTGTGAAGGAGCACTGTCCAATTTGGATTAGAAGAGTGTTGAATCTTGCTTTGAAAGTGATGTATAGGTGCAGTATGAACAGTAACCGAGATTGATGATCTGAAACTTTGATGAATTTTTCTAGGTTGATTTATGAGGAATTGGTGAAAATGGTCTTAATAAAAGTTGAAGCCTATATTGTTAGCTTTCCATTGCCACTAATTTTGCAATTTTTCGATATGTACGTTGAGATTTATGAACTGTTAACTATTGACTGATTTTGGATATGGTGGTGAAACCTAGCCTAAGTGTCAGATTTGCAAACATTCTGATTGGAAGCAATTTTAGTAATTTCTGTGAATTGAATTGGCTAAGTAATCTTCTGAAAGTTGTAGAGGAAACAATTATCTTGAAAATGACATATAGCATGCTATTTTAGATAACAGAATTGAGACTTATGATGTTTCAAAGATTGGACTGAAGTTAGGTCATGGACTGCTGAACAGGGCAGTAACTTGCAGGACTGTCTTGAATTGGTTAATGATGGAATTTGATTCTGAGCCCTTCATGAGAAGTGTAGTACTGTGTTTTATCTTTTCATGGGTGTAAAGTATGCAATTTTGTGACATTTTTACAAGGAGTTATACTGTATGGAAATTTACTGTCCAGATTGGTTGACTTCAGTGGGCAGATGCTTTGGTGAATTATTCGACCTAGTTAGCAATGGAATTGGATTTTGATTGTTCATAAAGTTGTAGATCACATTGTGATCTTACTGAGCACATTTATTGTGTAATTTTTGACTAAGGAAATGGGAAGTTATTGAATTTATAAAATACTGCACTGGTTAGGAACTCTACTGCACTAGTTAGGAACTCATTGACTGGACAGAAACTTTGATTGTATTTTTAACACCCTTAGAGGTGAATTTGGCTTCTGGGTTCTTCATGAACATTGTAGATCTCTCTTTTCTCTATGAAATAGACACCAAATTTGTCCAAATTGGAGTTCGGAGTAGAGAGTTATGGCCTAAACAAGTTGGCATGTCGGAGGAAACTGTTTCAGATTTGTCATTGTAATAAGACTAGTCGACTACAACCTGTACTAGTCGACTAGGACATGCAGTTTCCTGCACTAGTCGACTACAACCTGCTCTAGTCGACTAGGATGGGTATTTTTCCTCCTTTTTGCTCATAACTTTTCCGTCCGACATCCGATTGGCCTAATTCTTGAGGCATCGGATTCATGGAACATTGAATTTCATTTCATGGGAAATTGGAAATTTTTGGACGGGAAATTGACGGGTGTCCGGGTAATGGTTCTTTAGTCACTGTTTGATTTTTCTGATGGAACAAAATGGGATTAGGGCCGGGAATATCATGAACATGCATTGTCCTTATTCTATATTTGTGCATAAATGGGAATTCTTATGTAAAGTGATTAATGTGTGCATATGGCATAAATTGGCAGTACAGGATAAATGTCCGCACTCAGGCGTTCCCAGAAATTGGAAACTGATGCAAATCTGGAGCGTACTGTGAGTAGACCTAGATGGTCTTATTTATTGATTATTTGCTTTTGTCATATGTTGAATGAGTATTGATTTATTTTATTGATTGTGATTAAATATGGGTTCCGGACAGGAGGTCCGGTGATTGATTATGTATTGGGAAGTACGTTATTGAAGTGTTCCTTGAATGTGAATGGGATGACCTAAGTGTATATATTGAGATTGTTAAAATGTCTTGCATGCATAATTGCACATAAATGAAATGTGACTTCTTAATTAGATGTCGAATGCTTGGGACTACGGTCCGATAATAGTCATTATGATTGGTGGCGCATGCAAATATGCATAAGGCATTCCACGCATGAATACATGAAAGATAATGGGAGTTGTGACCGAGTAGTTAACAATGAGTGAAAAGAGCTTCGTGCTCAGATACTGATTCAGAGCCTCAGGCTCAACGACAATGAGCCCTATATGGGACAGTTTACAATGAGCCCTATATGAGACAGTTTACAATGAGCCCTTTATGGGACAGTTTACAATGAGCCATATATGGGACAGTTTACAATGAGCCCTATATGGGACAGTTTTCAATGAGCCCGATATCCATGGGTACGGGACAGTTTAGGCACTCGGTCACAACAAAGTAATTAAATGGAAAGTGGGTCTCGTGCACATATGCATAACATGATTGATTTGATTGTACGGAATGGAAATGGTTGAATTACTTGTATTGAAGGACACTGCAACATTGTATTGAATGGGAATGTGACATTGTGTTGAATGGGAATGATAAATTGGATTGAATGATCGATTTGATTATATTGAATATGACATTGTATTGACATAATGAAAATATGAAGCTGTATGTGAATGTGAGGTGTGATTGGGAATATGAATTGTGACTTAATGGAAATGAAAATATGTGTTATATGTTATGTGATTGGGTGAACCATCGATGATGGTCACTCACCGAGTTCGCAAAACTCACTCAAAATTTGCATCTATTTTCAGGTCTTGAAGAATACCCGTTTGACACGGAGTATGTCTCTGTAAGCGAAGTGAAGGATAGAGGTCGGGATCGATCATGTCTGCATTAGTGTCTTATCGAATTATATTCCGCAATCATTGTGCAATAATGCTTTGTATTTATAATGAGCCATTATGGTTCTATTATTTCACATTGAGTGATTGTAAAATTATTATTGAATGACTGTAATAACTGAAAATGATTAATTGTGAACATGGGCTCAAGTTTCTCACTGTTTATGTCGCGACAATGAACGTTTTTTTTTAAAAAAAATAATAATCATAATAAGAGGAGAAAATGTTATACTGAGTTTTATACTGAGTGGTGTAGCATGTCACCCTCGCGGGGCACGGACCTGGATGTCACCGTCGATGTCGGGTTCGGGTCTTGTGAGAGTGGGGTGTTACAATTTTAAATTGCATCATAATTGTTGCATCAGTTGTGCATTGAGTGCATTATGAAATGTTACATGTTTAATATGTGATTATGTGAATGATTGATGAAATGAATTTAAAAAGGGGTTTTCTTTTAAGAAATACAAGTTTATGAAATTATGCTTTCAGACATGATTTGTTCAAGAATATCACGTTGTGAAAAGCAAGTTTACAAGAAAGTGCCATTCTAGGCAACAAGAAATCTATGTGATGTATGATCTATGCAATGATTTTTCATGAATAAGTTTGTATTAATGATCAAAATATATAGATAGAGATAAATGCAAGATATGCAAGCTATTATATGGGGGAAAACGGGATGATAATATGAATGATAAAGTAGATAAGTACAAGAAGGTAATTTGTTTTCTATTGAGAGTATCAATATGATGATCCAAAGTTTGTGGGGTCAGCACATGCAAGTGAGTTTGTTATGCACGAAGGTAGTACGTGTATGGACATGATCGAGGACACAACCTAAGACCTAGAATTATTATGTTAATATAGCTCCCATAGTCTAAAGTTTAAGGGGAACTAGAGTATCACATGACAGTGCTCCCAATGATCATGCGGGGACCACTTGAAAATTTTCAAAAAAAAAAAAATGTTGCCCTAAGAAATGATTTGACGGTCCAGATAAGAATATTATCTGGAATGATAGAAATCAAAGTGGCAAGAATGTAAAGCAGAATTTGTAAGTGGGCAAAATGGGATGAAATTTATGATGCCACCCACGTATAGGTGGTAATAAGTGTGTTCATTTATTCCTTTAGGTTTGGGCAAATTGGACATGATAACTTTGTGAGGATGCTGGAAATTGATTTTCCAGAGGTATTAAGAATATCTAACATGATGATGAAATAGGCAATTGAGCAAGGTTGCATAGATAGTATAGATAATTGTAGCAAGAAATGATTAAGTTGGAATAAGCGGATCGATATACCAAAGAAGGAAGCATAATGTATTATTGAATAAGTATGTAGATATTACCCTCATGCTAAGGGATCGCATGAGTGAAATTATGAAATTGAAGAGACAATGATTTCTACTACAAGGATATATATATATGCCTAAGTTCAAGCTAATACCATGTGAAAGTATCTAGGAGATACAGATTATGACTCGATGAATATGTTGAAGTCATAAGAAGGTAAGTTACAAATGAGTTTCAATATAAGGAGAAATTGACACGAATGAGCAAATATGAGAATAAGTCCGGTGAAATCGGAGGAATTACAGGGAATGAAGAGAAAAGTCATTCAAGGAAGAAAATCAATAAGGGAAATTGAAAAGGAAGTGAGGCAGGAAACATGAAAAATGATGAGGGAACACATGGAAATTGATACAAATTGTTTGGGTTAACAAAGGCCCGATAGCACTATGGTATTGAAGACTAATATGATCCAATATTTGATGGCGTATGGATGAAGACATGAAGAAAATGTTTAAAGTGTATGAGTAATATAAGTAAAGGTAATGTATATCATATGAATTTGGAGGTTCTATGGTATGACCGATATGATATAAGAGATTTGGTAAAATCCAATGCGGGACAATAAAGTGAATTCATATGTATCAAGAAAAGCGAAAGTCGTATGGGTTAATGATTTGGTGCAGGATTTAGAATGACTACATTGATAATTGTTATGTAAATTTGGAGATAAAATATGTGTGAGAACATCTTAGATATGCACATGCAAGTGCACATCGTATGATTTGATCTGATTCAAGAATCGAAAAAAAAAAATGTGTAATATGAGACCGAAGGTCTAGGGTTGTACAAGTGAGAAGCTCCAGGTAGAGTTGAGTGATATATCAGATACATTAAGCATGAGTTCGATATCATGATGACCAGAACTAGAGCAAAAGTAAGCATAATATGGTGGGGTTTAGTATATCCCAAATTGAGAAAATAAGAAATGCGTAGAGTAAATGGAAATGAATGAATAAATAGATTGTTAACAAAGTACAAGTGGTAGCCTAAGATTATGTATCCTCGTAGGGAAATATTGAATGGTCTTCCAGTGATTAAGAATATCACGTAAGCAAGTAAATATTTGAATTAATGGGTTTAATTATCAAGAATATGTTTAAGGCAGATAGTTGAAGTTCATAAGACTATGAGATCCAAGTATAGGTCTAATTGACTTTAAGTGCAAAAATCACGATACTAGTGAGTTCAGTTAAACTTTGTATGAGGAATTATAGGGATCAACGACAAGAGCGCGAAAATTGGTAAGAATAAGCAAGAGCGTAAGAACGTTAGTACCGAATCACTTAGCGTTTTCATGATGGGATCATTAAGTGCATGACAAGTTACTCAGTGATACTCCGAGAACTACATGAACATGAATACATGATTATGAATATATATATGTATGAATACAATCATGCTAAGTTATGCTCAAGATAAATCAAGTAGGGTCAGGAAGGCATGATATCTAAGCAAATCACGATATGAATGGCTGAATCTGTTAATTTGGGGTTATGGAAAAGAAAGAATTTGAGTGAGGAAAGGAATAGAAGAGCAAAAGAGTCCAAGAGGAAGTAACCCTTAAGACTCTATCAGTAAGATATGAATTTCGAGGACGAAATTTCTTAAGGGGGGAAGAAATGTTAGCCCCGAATTTCTTTTATGTTAATTAAGCATGATTAGTGTTAGTATTTAATTAAGTTGTTATTGATTAAGTAAGGAGGCATAAATAAGTTAGTCGACTAATGATTTAAAGTAATAAAATGTGTTAGATAAGTTGTGAAGTAGTAGTGAAAGAAGAATAAGAGAATAAAGGTGGAATGGGCTTTAGTTGTCTTGACTTAGAAAGAAGGAAAAGAGTGGGCTTAGGCTAAATGGGCTTAAGTTGTAAATAGTAGTATAAGAAGAAGAGGAGGAAATAAAGAGAAGGGAAGAGGATAATTGGGCTTAATGAATTAATGGGCCTAAGCAAGTTGAGTAGGAAAAAGAATTAGTGGGCTTAAAGAGAACCAATGGGCTTAAGTTAAAGAGAATATGATGTAGGAAAATAAGAAGGAAGATGAAGAAGGAAGTAGAAGAGAGGAGATGGGCTTAAGTGATTGGGCTTGAGAATTTAGTGAGGAGTATAAAAGAAGAGTTAAATGAGTAAGTAGGAGGATTTAAAGAAGGAAGAAACGAAAATGTAGGAGAGGAGAGAGGAGTTTACTGACAATGAGAGGAAAAGAAGAAGAGAAGAAGAAAATGCTAGGTCATGGGATTTCTAATGGTTCAAGAGCTTGTTTGAAGAAAGTTGAAGAAGAAAAAGTGTGGAGAATGCTCCAAGCTACA
Source organism: Erythroxylum novogranatense (assembly GCA_029891385.1). Lineage (NCBI taxonomy): Eukaryota > Viridiplantae > Streptophyta > Magnoliopsida > Malpighiales > Erythroxylaceae > Erythroxylum > Erythroxylum novogranatense. The sequence continues at coordinate 23,572,368 of CM057228.1, forward strand.
ATCTAAGCTAAGAAACTCTTTGGGAAGTTGGAGATTAAGGTAAGCTTGGATTTTTAGTTTGATCTTTTGTTGGGTTTTTGGTTGAAAATGCTTGGAAATAAGATGGGTATAGTGATTCCCAAATCAATTTCATGAAAGAGTTGATATAGTTTTCCAATTGAAGTTGTTTTGATTTGGGTTTTTGTTGTTCTTGAAGTTGAACAAGAAGAAAGAGAAGAGCTAGGGGGAGAGCTCCATTAGACAAGGATTTAGCAATTGATGAGGTAGGTTTTATGTTTATAGTTGAATAATGGGCCATTTATATGTTTTCTAAATTTAAAAGGTTAAATGATTTCAAATTTATAGTTTATGAATGCTTTGAGAAATTAGCATCATTGATGTAATTGTTTTAAAATGATTTGAGAATTATCATGAGAAGTTGATTGATTGAATGAAAATTGTTAAGTGTTGTTATGTTAAATAGTTGATTGATACTTGTGTTGGATGAAATGATAAATGCATATGAAATGCTTCATGTTCATGACTTAAGGTATGAAGATTTGCATGATTTATGCAATACAAGAATTTGCAAAATATTGCCATTTGGCAATCATGATTTCAAGCACATGATTGTATGTTAAGTGGGTTAGGTTAAGTCCACCCAAGAAACGTCTCGTGCACGATGACCATGAAAAGCCTTCTCCCGGTTGCCCCGATTGGGCTAGGATGTTCCTTTTTGGACTCCTCAAGAATTTGCCTACATAAGACCATTAAATGGAATTATGTAGTTGCCATGAATTGTGGACTTACCGAACCATCATGATGTGTTTAAGTATTATGTGTTATGTGTTACATTACAAGATCATTTCATGAATTGCATTCATGTCTTTATGACTAATTAGAAAATGCATGAGTTTTATTAAAGATTTCATGAACGTTTGAAGAATGTGGGAATTGCAAATATGACCCTATGAACGATTTAAAATGGAGTATAAATTGCCTTTATGATTTACAAACAAGTCGAAAAGTGGTATGGTTTAAAATTTTTAAGCAAATGACAAGAGGTTTTTATGGAAACAAATGTTTCATGATTTCAAAAGGAAAGTTTTATGGAAATGGATTTTATAAACTGTTTTGTTCATTATTATGATTATAAGCATATTACCTATTGAGCCCCAAGCTCACCCCCCTCTTTTTCCCAAATTCCAGGTATTAAACAAGAAAATCAAGAGATGTGAGATCAAGGCACAAATAGCCTATTTTGTTGTGTATTTAAAGTTAGATGATGTAACATAAGGTTAAAATTGTATTGTGAGCGTTTGAATGAGGTAAATTGAGATGATTGGGATTTGTGTATATGTAATTGGGATATTGGTATTGGTAATGAAATCTTGGCTTGGAAATGACATTGGGATATGTAAACGTTGATCTTATGGTATTCATGAAAGATTGGTTTCAGATATGAAATTGAATTAGATAAATTATATATATATGAATGGTCATGATGATGGTTGAGTATGAATGGATGATATAAGTTTGGATATATATATATATCGTATGCAAAGCAGTGGAAAATAAGTAGGTTCAAAGAAGTAATCAATTGAATTGATGAGCATTGAGTACAAGTTGCCATTGTTGGAAATCGAAACTTTATGAATAAGAAAAGATGGGAATAGTATGAAACATGAAATGTTGTTGAATATAAAGGATCATATGGATTGAAGTTGAGAGTTAGCTTGTGATGGGTGAAAGTTGCTTGAGTGATGGCTTGGGTCATGTGGATGGATCCATTGGCAATTGGGATTAAATTGAGAGTAGATGAGTTGAATAAAAGTGTCAAAAGTTGTGAGGGTTAGAACACATGCCGTCCTTATTCATTCGGTCATATTATTATTTCGATGGTCATGATCGAGTAGTGACCTTTGGTGGACTTTACCTTACTAAATGATGGAGTTAGCTTTACACCCTTCATAAGATTTATAGTTCATCTTCTTACCTTTCCATAGAGGTATAGTATGCCCCAATTGGAGCTAGGGATCAAAAGTTATGAGTCTTGAAAGATGATGATTCCAAGTGGTTCGAAAGAAGGGTCCCAATGATCATTGGAAGGTGTTCCAATCGACTAGGAAAAATTCCAGTCGACTGGAAAGTGTTCCAGTCGACTACCGGAGGGCGGAGAATATTTCTCGTAAGTTCCAGTCGACTATAAAGTGTTCCAATGATTGGAAATGTTTCGATGACTATAACCAAAGATAATACCTATCCGGCCGACCAGCACCTAGTCCAATCGACTAGATTGTTAGCCAAGTGTTTTGGACGTTATTAGAGGCCGAATTTGGTTTTGTGGTCTTCATAAGAGTTGTAGATCTAGATGTCTACTTTCGTATGGTGAAAGAATGAACACATTTGAACCTCTATATTAAAAGTTATAGCAATCGCGCCAAAAGAGTTTCAATTTGATTTTTGAAGTGAGCATGGTCCATTGTTTGGGGCATAATTCACTCATCCGACCTCAAAATGAGGTGAATTTTGAACCATAGACTCATGAGACATATAGGTACCTCTACATAAAATTTTATAGCAATTGGAGTTGAACTGAGCAATTTTGTATTGTATCAAGTAAGAGGTCAGCTAAGAAAGCATAATGAAGGTTTTGTACACATTATGGTTTTTCGGGATATCATGAGCTATAGAACTCCAAATGAAGTGATTTTTGAGCCATGGATTCATGAGACATGTAGGTATCTACCCATAAGAATTTGTGCCATTTGGAGTTAAATTGAGGAACTTTTCTTTAATGCAATTGAGTGGTCGGACAAGAGAATATGATCCGGTTATGAATAAACTTTGGATTTTAAGCGTATCTTGAGTTGTAAAACTCCAATGAAGGTATTTCTTATGTCAAATTTAACAAGGATTAGTATTATGATACTAGGAAGAAGTCAATTGAAATTGAGTTCTCAAAGTCTTCCCAGTTGGACCACAAGTAAGCAAGTTGAGTTCAAGGATGAGACATGTTTGAATGGGCCCGACATCAAGATGTCGCAAGTGAAATTCGAGATGATAGAATATGAACAAGGTATGATTCATGTCTATTAAGGGTTTTCAAAATGTAAATAGTCCAAAAAAAAAAAAAAAAACGACGGCTAATTAGGGTTAATGGCATAAACCCTACAAGGTAAAATGGCTAAGTTTCATGTTACATGATCCGGAGTTGGACTCCGGTAACGGGGTCTAACATTTCTAGAGTCTCTTTTGTAGTGCTAATTAATAGGGATCTATCAAAACTTTTTAAGCTTTAAAAGGCCTGAGACAAGGAGATCCATTACCAACTTATCTTTTTACAATCACTATAAATTTATTACACAAGATCACTAATCTAATCACTGTTAAAACTTCATAGTTCAAATACCATCATAGGAGTGGAAATCTTAAAATTTCATAACTATCATTTGTTGATGATTTACTAATGTTGTTGCTAATAATCCTATATCAATTGGAGAATTATTAAACTCATTGTAAATCTTCAACAGAATTTGAGGATTAAGTTTTAATCATACCAAGAGTTTTGCCTATTTTTATAAACATAATCGAGTAGACTCTATATAATTGATTTCAAATATAGGCTTGAAGAGTTTGTAGGTATCTTATATCTTAGTGTTCCCATTTCAATAAAGAAACTGAAGGAAATATAATACAAGCCTTTAATATCTTCTATTGAGAAGAGCATCTTTTCATGGAGTAATAAGTTCCTTTCATATGGAGGAAGATTGCTATTAGCTATCTCAATCTTAGTAACTTGCACATCTACTAGCTCTCTCATCTTGCATTGCCAAGGAGTATACTAAAGAAAATTGATAGAATGATGTGAGACTTTAAATGGAATGGTCAAAATACCTTTTATGGAAAAAAATCATAAGGTTAAATGGAGTGCAATTCGTTTCCCTAAGGAACAAGAAGGTCGTGGAATTACATTTCAAACTAGAATGGCTAAAGCAATAACGGCTAAGAGGCTTTGCATAATTTTTGTTTAAAAAATAAAATCTTTGGGTCAAATAGTTCACATTAAACAAGAGAACATATGGACTATTAAATGTAAACAATCCTATTCACTTTAGTAAATCCTAAATTGTAACATCCCACCCTCAATTGGAAGGGTAGAATAGTAAATTGACATAGGATGTGCTAGATTGGGATTTCATAGGACTGCTCATGCATAATAGGATTGCTACATAGTCACAATTGTGCACATGAACTTACTGTACATGCATACATGACATTTCCGGTTTTCGTGCCTAAGGCAATTTTATTGGGATTAACGTGATTTTTGGGTTTGGAAAATTATTCTGAGTGCGCCATAAATTGTTTTCTAATTTAAGGGATTTTCAGGAATTTTTCGGAGAAAATTTCCGGACAGGAAAAATCGCCAAGGGGCGAACCGGTTGATTTTCGGTATCGAAAATTTCTATCCAATGGCACTACAATATTGGGTATAATATTTTGGGATTTAAATTAGGGCCATTGGAGTGGATTGGGTTAATTGTTGATTAGGATTAATTGATTAAAGTTTATTAAGTTCATTACTTTGACTTTTCTTCTTTCATTTTGGACTAATATTATTTTGACACCTAGCCTTCATTTAATGCTCACTTGCTTCCTCCCACAGTTTTGCCTTGTTAAATGAATGAAAAGAGAAAGTTGATAGTTTATTTCATCCTCATCCGAAAGCATCTCCTCCCTTTTTGCTCTCTCCATCGATTTTTTTTTCTTCTCCTCCTTTTATTTAGCTAATTGTTGTCTTCCTCCTCCAACCTTAAGAGCCTTGCATGCATCCAAGCTACTTTTTATGATGATGACCTTGTGTGAGGATTAGAAAGTAAAGAAAGTGGTGTAGTATTGAAGAGAAAAGCTTGAATTAGGTAAGTTGTATTGTTAAGCTTTAATTAAGGTTTAATTATGAATTTATGAATCATGGTAGTTAGAAACATTAAATGGGAGATATGGTATGTTTATTATGTTTATTGATGCCTTAAATTGATGGTAATTATTGCTTGAATTAATGGGTATAAGATTAGGGTTAGTTATGAATTGAAAGTAGGATGAGTGATGAATGGTTTTAGCTTGATTGTAATTGCATTTTGATGATGAATTGTGCATAGGAATTGAGGAATTAATGCTGCCAACTTTTGTGTAAGTATACAAATAAACATTGTGTTGAGTTTGTGGCTGAATTGGAGGTGTAAATGAAGGTATATTAATGTAGGTAAAGTGATAGAATGGAAGAGGATGAGATATAGATGAAATCTGGAAAATTTGGTGTTTAACCTAGTGAAATGTTTTGATCATAACTCATTGTGTAGGTGATAAAATGAGGTGAGGTTTGTGCCCAATTAAACTTTGGGATGTTGGCTACATTTTTGTGTGAAATAGGTGTTGTCAAATTTTAACTTTAAAAGGTTGCAATATGGCTTGGAAAGTTACTGCTATTGACTGGAATGAATAGTACCCGAAACCATAACCTAGAGTTTTGCTAATTTTTTTCTAAATTAATTGATAAGGAATTAGGACAAATGGACTAAATGAAAGTTAAAGCCTATTAAGTTAGCTTTCCAATGCCACTGATTTTGAAATTTTTCGATATGTCTATTAGGAGTTATGGACTGATGATTGTTGGCTGTTTTTATGCATTGAATGAAACCTAGCTGGAATGTCAAATTTGGTGTACATTCAGATTAGGAGGAATTTTAGTAATTTTTGTGCATTGAATTGGTGTTGGAAATCTACTGAAGAGTTTTAGATGACACATTCATCTTGAAAATGGTGTATGGAATATAATTTCTGGAAATCAGATGTGGGAGTTATGGATTTTCACAATTTGAACCTACATTGTGATGTTAATTGCTGATTAGGTCAGAAATTTGCATAACATATTTGACACTGTTAGAGGCTGAATTGGAGTCTGGTTATTTCATGAAGAATTGAAGTTTGAGATTTTATCTTTTCAGGTATATAAAGTGGTCATTTGTTTGACTTGTATACAGGGAGATATGATTGATAGAAAGTTACTGCTCAAATTGAGTGATTTCAGGGACAACAACCTTGAGTGAATTATTTGACCTAGTTAGCAAGGGAATTGAAATTTGGGTTGTTTCATGAAAGTTGTAGATAACATTGTGATCTTGATGAGAATATTTATTGTATAATTTTTGACTGCATAGAATGAAAGATAGTGAATTTTCAATGACTATTCTGTTTTAGGAAGTGAATGTGTGGGCAGTAGCTTACATTGGATGTTTGACACCCTTAGTGGTGAAATTGATTTTTCTGGACTAAAGGAAACTTGTAGAGGGTTTCATTTTCTTTCCAACAAGGTATAGTTTGCATTTTTCTGAAATGTGTACAAAAAGTTATGAGAGCTTGAATTTTGGACAGGAAAGAGGGAAAAAGAGAAGGAAACATGGGTCCGGGTAAAAGTCTGTGTAATCACTGTTTTATAAAGTTGGGACCTATAGAGGTCAAAATTGAGCGCCGTCAACGCCATTGGATTTCTTATTTTTGAAACGGATTTTTCTGTGGAAAAAGATGAGATTAGGGTCGAGAATATCATGATCATGCATTGTGCACCTTCTAAGTGTTACATGTGCATTCTGAAATAGTTCTGATTGAACAATTGATAATGTTTGTTGTTTGCTATCACTGTTATAGAGTCACACTTGGAGCGTCGGTCCACCGACGTCACCGAGACTGCCAGATTTTGGCTCGAAAATACAGGTGAGTAACCTAGTTGGTTTCTCAAATTCTGAATGTCTAAATGCCTATGTGAATTACTTCACGAGGTGATTTACATAGACATCAAACATATTGGATGGAATTACATGCTTTTACTGTATTGAATGGAACTACTTGCAAAGGTGAATTGTATGGTTACTGAACTGTATAGGATTAAGCTGCATGCTTTTACTGTATTGGATTGGACTACTGCATGAAACTGAAAAATGCAATACTGAGCTTTTATAGCCATATCCTTTGGATTACCGAAAATCGCAATCTTGGGCTTTTATAGCCATACTACTGTAAACCACTGAGTACTGCATTACATGCATAAATGCATGAACAGATAATGGACGTTGTGACCTAAGTTGCGATTATTATTGACCGGGCCTCGAGTCCGAGGGATTTATCCTTGAATACTGTACTGACCAGGCCTCGAGCTCGAGGAGAGAAATCACGAGCGTCCCCATTGAATCGGTGAGCACTTGGGCACAACATCAATAATTGGAAAGAGTCACATATGCATTGTATTCACATGAATGACCTTTTGTGAAAATTACTGACACGTGATGGCATGATTTACTGTAAACTGTTACATGTTACTGCAAATCATTATTTAATGCTATAAATTGTTATGTTACTGCGAATTGAATATTATTGTATTATGCTGTACATCATGTGCGTAATGCATGATTTGAGTGAACCATCGATGATGGTTTCTCACTGAGTTCGCAAAACTCACCCAAAATTTGCATCTATTTTTCAGGTCCTGAAGAATACCCCAGTTGTAACATCCCACCCCCGACAGGAAGGGTAAAATAGTAAATTGGCATAGGAAGAGATTGATATGGATTTATTCGTATTGTCCATGCATACTGGTACTAGTGACCAGTGAAATCTGTGCACATGAAATAACTGTACATGCATACATGACATTCCCGGTTTGCGTGCCTAAGAAAATTTTATTGGGATTAACGTGGTTAATGGGTTTGAAAAATTATTCTGAGTGTGCCATAAATTGTTTTCTATTTTACTAGAATTATAGGAATTTTTAAGGATTTTTCGAGAAAATTCGATTTGGAAAAAATCGTCAAGTGGCGAACCGGTTGAATTTCTCTTGTTATGTGATCTTAAAACTCTTGCATATTCTGGTGGGACCCTAAAGTAGACCCTTAAACCATGTAGTAACGAAATTGTGGGTGTATAAGTTAGATATTTATTTATTAAAGTGATTAAAGTGATTAATGGAAAGCTTTTGACTTTTCTTCATTTCTCCATCAATTGCCAAGTGTCCAAAATGCTTTTGTCTTATTCTTAGCCTTGTAAGTCGGCAATTCATGGATAAAAGGAGTGAAAAAGGTTGAATTATTGCTTATGCTCATCATCCACCGAAAATCCTCTCCATCTCCATCTCCATCGATTTTCATCTTCTTCATCAAACCTTCCTCCAAACTTCAAGCCTTCTTCTTCTAGACACCAAGTTCCTTACTTAATGGAGGGCCTTCACTTGCATGAGGTTAGAAAAAGGGGTTAGCAATTGTTAGGAAAGAATTGAAGAGAAGAGAAGGTTGGAAAAGCTAATAGGTAAGTGTTAAATTAAGTTTTGAATGGTGTTTTCAATGATGCTTAAGTATTACTTTATGAATCATGGTAGATAGAAACATTGAATGGGAGGTTTGGTGCATTTATTATGCTTTTGGTTGCATTAAATTAATGACTATAATGGTTTGAATTAATGGGTAAAAGGTTAGGTTGAATTATGAATTGAAAGTAGTATGTTAGAAGTGGTTTTAGTTTGATTAGTGATGGCATATTGATGATTGATTTTACTTGGAAAGAAAGAATTAAGTGCTGCAAATTTTTTTTGTGTATTAGCCCTAGTACATATATAAATGGTATAAGAACTGATTTGTGTTCATTTGGATGGTTAATGATGTGTTAATGGTATTAGAAATGATAGAACAAAGGTTAACACCAAATCTGGAAAAATTAGGGTTTTTCACTGATTGTACTGTTGTTAGCATAATTAATTGTGTAGGAATGCAAATGAGGTGAGGTTTGTGCCCAATGAAACTTTGGGATGTTGGCTAAAACTTTGTGTGAAATAGGTGGTGTTAAATTGTAATGGTAGAAGGGTGAATTTTTGCATGGGAAGTTACTGTTTTATTGCCTGTGAACAGTAACCGAAACCATAACCTATGAGCTTTGCTGATTTTTCTAAATTAATTAAGATGGAATTAGGGAGAATGGTCTTCATGAAAGTTGAAGAATATTGAGTTATCTTTCCATTTCCACTGATCTTGCTATTTTTAGAGGTGTATATTGAGAGATATGAACTGTTTTCTATGGACTGGTTTTGGGCATGTTGATGAAACCTAGCTTAAGTGTCTGACTTGTGAGTATTCTGTTTGGAAGCAATTTTAGCCATTTTTGTGGACTGAATTGGTGTGAGTGATCTTCTGCAAAGTTGCAGAGGAAGAAATCATCTTGAAAATGAGATATGGCATATAATTTTTAAAGGGAAGAATTGGGAGTTATGATTTTGCAAAAAACTGATCCTGCATTGTGATGTGAACGGCTGATCATGGCAGTAACTTGCATAATAGATTTGAAATTGTTAGAAATCGAATTGGAGTTTGAGTTCTTCATGAAACTTGAAGTTGGTGATCTTATATTTTCAGGGGTGTAAGGTAGTGAATTTGGTGACATTTGTGCTAAGAGATATGTTGTTTGGGAAATTACTGTCCAGATTAGTTAATTTCAGTAGACTGATTCTTTGTTGAATTTTTTGACCTAGTTAGTTATGGAATTTGATTTTGGGTTGTTCATGAAAGTTGTAGATGACATTGTGAACTTATTGACCATATTTATTGGGTAATTGTTGACTGAAGAATCAGAGAGTTACTGAATTTGAAATGTACTGCCCTGTTTTGATAGGTTTGAGTGGGCAGTAGGTTTGAGTGGATTTTAACACCCTTAGGGGGTGAAATTGATTTTTATGGTCTTCTTGAGAATTGTAGAGCTTTTCATGACCTTTCCAACAAGCTATGGTTTGTATTTTTCCGATTTGTATGCTAAGAATTATAGAGATTGGAAATTTGGATTGAAAACAGGAAAAAGGGCAAGGAAGTAGAGGAACTCGCCAGATCGCGAGGGAGACGTCGCCCTCTCGAGGCGAGGTAAATTGGCCCGGTCGCAAGGGCGACACCTCTCCCTCGCGACGAAGTGAGTTAAGTCGGCCTCGCAAGGGCAACGTCTCGCCCCCGCGAGGCAGGCACATATATATATATTTTTTATTATTTTTGTTATTATTTGGCATTAAGTGACCCGATTGTTTCTTTTGTCAATTTCTTTTCCGTCCGACGTCCGATTGACCTGATTCTTGAAGCATCGGATTTGTAACATATTGAATTTCATTTTGTGAGAAATTGGGAATTTTTAGACGGGAAATTAATGTGGCCACGGGTAACGGAGCCTTTAATCACTGTTTTGTTTAATCGGGAACCTATAGAGGTCCGAATTGCGCACCGTCAGCGCCAATAGGTTTCTAATTTTTAGACGGATTTTTCCGAGGGAAAAAAAAAGATTTTGGCCGGGAATTCATGAACATGCATATTTCACCTACATGTGCACAAATTGCATATTAGTGACTCGTTCTTTTTCTGATTCTTATAGAGGCCCAAGTGGAGCGTCGTTCGACCGACGGGGCAGAAACTTCCCAACATTAGCTCGGAAGTAATAGGTGAGTAACCTAGTTGGTTTCTCAAATACCTGGACATGCTCTACGTGAATTACATGCAAAGATGAATTGTATGACTACTGTATGATTACTGGCATGTATTAGATTGAATTGCATGCTTTCACTGAACTGAACTGTACTGATACATGACACTGAGATTGAATACTGGGATGTATAGCCATATCATAGCGATTCTTGAATCTTTGGAATCTTGGGCTTTATAGCAGTATCTGTAAATCATTAAACATCTTGCATTGCATGCATAAATGCATGATCGATAATGGGCGTGTCCCAAGTTGCTATTATCCTTTGAAAAGAGCCTCGACCTCTCACATCAGATCTTGGCGGGCTTAGCGAGGGGAGAAAATCACAGCGTCCCCACTGTTCTTGTTGAGCACTTGGGCACAACACTGAATAATGGAAAAGAGTCACATGCATTGCATTCACATGAGCATCGTGTTGTGACAATTATCGATTATGTGATGACATGATTTCTCGCAAAATTGTTATATGTCACCGCTAATTGTTGTTTATTGCCGCAAACTGTTATAAAATGTTATATTATACTGATAACTGAATATTACTGTATTATGTTGTACGCCATGTGCGTAATGCATGATTTGAGTGAACCATCGATGATGGTTTCTCACCGAGTTCATAAAACTCACCCAAAATTTGCATATATTTTTCAGGTGTTGAAGAATACCCGGTTGTACGGAGTATGTCTACTATAGGCAAGTGAAGGATAGAGGTCGGGATCGGTCCGTGTATCGCATTAGTATCTTATCAAATTGTGTTCGCAATCAACGTGTAACAATGTTTTGTATTCTCTTGAGCCCATTGTGGTTCTATTGTTTTACTCGTTGGTGATTGTAAATTATTTTGGGATGACTGTAATAACTGAAATTGGTTTATTATGAACATGGGATTTAGTTTCTTTCAAAAAAAAAATGTATGCTGAGTTTTAATTGACTGATGTAATACGCCACCCTCGCGGAGCACGGACTCGGATATCACCAACGATATCGGGTTCCGGTCACTCGGGAGTGGGGTGTTACATTTAGGTGGTATCAGAGCCCAGTAGTACGTAATGTATCTGGGCACAGTCTGAAACATAGGGTGTATGCATTTGAGTCGTGTCATTGCAGACCGTGGCAACTGATCCCTAGTTTGAGTCGCACGGGTAGAAATCCTACGTGTGCGTACGTGTCAAGTGATTAAGTGAGAGAAAAAGTGAGACTGTGTTAGAGGTGAACCCACGAAGTGTATAAGCAATTAGGAAAGAAAAAAATGGATAAGGAGATTGATGACTGTGTTGGCCTAGACTGATTAAGGAAAGAAGTGATATGAATGAATTCCCGGATTAAAATGGCAATATTATGGTGACAGAAAAATGAATATGTCTAGAACTTGGAAAGGTCCACTAGAGATAGGAGAAGCATACTAGTTATAGTAGTCTTAAGTGAGATTAAAGGTCTGGGATGAGTAAGTAATTAGAGTTCTAACTGTATATGTGAGGACATGGGAAACATTGGAACTGAGTAAAGTGTAGATGATCCGATCAGGCAGATATGGATTCATTGCATTTATGTTCAATATCAGTAGATATCATAGGTAGATGAAGATAGCGAGATTGTGATAGGATCAATATTGTACCGTACCGGTCTACCCAGAGCTGAAAGAACTGAAAGAGCAAAGTACCTAGTGCCTAGTCGAGTAAGAAAAAGTAGAATATAAAAGTGTACAGATAAACTGAAATGAACTCGTGAAACGGGAATGATCTTGAACGCATAAGCGTGATACTGAAATGGTTATGTGAATATTGTGCTAAGAGTTTGGAAACTAGTATCATAGGATGGTAAGGGAAAAAGACAGACTGACAATTTTCTACTGATGGTGTATCGGAAATTCTAAATTTGATTGAAAAGATGTATATAGACACAGAAATGGTAACTGGATAGGTAAATAGATAGAGATACAATGGAGTTGTATCAACGATTTTAATCGTGTATTGGGGATTTGTGAATACCTTATCATAGACTATTTGAGGAAAATTAAGAGATACGTAGTAATAAGGAGATGACGGTGTATAAGTCAAGTTGTTATGACCTTACAAGGTCAAGCTTCATGCAGAACGGATATGGAAATACAATGATGAGACATATAGTTCAATGATACGTGGAAAATGAAACATTGAAAGTGATATATGAAAAGAGTTGTCGCATTTAAGTCAATTCTTGTTGGGAGTACCTATTGGACGAGAAAGTTAATTCATGATTAATGAAATGTATGTGAAAGATATATGGAAATCATGGAGGAGATGATCAGTGAATGATTAATTACGTGCTTCTATGAGTGGCTATAAGTGTACAGTTTTTCTTAGGTTAAAGGAAGACATAGGCGAACTGAACGTACCTGTATGGGAGGAAATGAAAAATGATTCTGGTATCAGTCATTTAGTTGAGGATGAGCATAAATGGAAAGGAGTTCTGAGGAGGTTTGAATTGTATAAGTTATTAATTGGTTTCCTGATCATGAAATAAGTTCTACGGAGGTGTAGATTACGGAATAAGCGATAAAGAAAGTATTTATGTGACTGTTACAAGGAACTTTAGTGTAAGGTCTAGTCTGATTTTTAAATTATGGCATAAACTTGTTCTGATTGAGATAGTGCTTAAGAATGAGTGAAATACAATTAGGGACACTAATTGGCTGATGAGAATTTCGTGAACAGTATAAAGATGGTAGCAAGACTAATGGACAAACGGAAAAAAATAGTATGGACGAAATCAAAAGTGAAATTGAGGTTATTTGTACTGTGTGTACGGAAATGTAAAGTATTCAACAACATGAGTGGGAGTTTACTTTGAGGTGATCCTATTGCTATGTGAAGCGAATAGAGCTCCATTGGAAAGGCAAAACTGTAAAATACTCCCAAACTGTAAAGTGGAATATTCAAATGAAGTGGAAATTGATGGAAGTCCAATTACTGATGATTAGGTATAGAGACAAGACGTCCTAAAGGGAAACTGATAATGACATGATGTAGTGTTATCTTCATAAAGGGGTTGCTAATACACTAATTGTGGATTGAATGAATTGAATGATGTTTGGTAATGTATGGAAAAGTTTAAGAGGGAACGATGGAAAGTGAGCAAATGGTAGTGACGATAATTATAGACGGGATGTGTTTGAAAGAATTGAACAGTGAAAAGTAAAATGAACTATATGAATTAATGAAGAATTTGATATTGCTGATAAGCATACCTTTGGAGAGTGGACAATGTGTGTTGAACTGAAACATAATGTTCAAACGGTAGTAGATAAATTGAATTGACGTTGATAAATGGTATGGGTGTCATGATCGCGATTGAAAGTCTTGGAGGCGTAGATTCCTATAAAGATACAATCGTATTTATTCGAGGAAAGAGGCGGGTATAAATGACTACTATCTTGACAATTTAATCGAGCGGACATTTCGACTAGTGAGCAGATAAAATTTGAAAGGAATAGATTAATCACAAATATTGGGATTTGCAAAGAATGTCAAGTAGTTTATGGGTTCTGGAAATTGAGAGACTGAATAAAGGTAAGAAGGGTTAAGAGTGCAAGAGTTACAGTGGTGAGTTCTATAAGGAGCCTGAATATGCAAGTGAAGTCAGAAAAATGATACTGAATGATTCATAGAAGAAGTATGTGTACCCAACAAAAAGTGATAGAACAAGAAAGTGAACAATCGAAGCTAGACATTCGGGTAAGTATATGCGAAAGATAAATTGACTAACTATAGGCATAGAATGAAGTGATTATTGATTCGAGTGCTTCTAAGTTTGAATGTTCAACAGAAAAAAAAATGTTTAAGTGGTTTGGGTTTCATAGGATTATGATCGTATTATAAAGTTCTAATTTACTGCTCCACTGCACAGTGCCTAACAGGGGTCAAAGACCATAATGGCTTTGAGACTGTGATGAGAGAAACAAAGGAACTCAGGAAAGCTGAATGCGTTAGTGTTAGTGGAACCGGATAGGACAAATGAAATAGAGTAAGATGCTTATCTGAATAGAGTGCGTGAACATTATAGAACAGTGAATTGTCCAAGGAGAGTTGCATTAGAACAGAGAGTCAATGGAATATAAAGCATAACTGCATTAGGTAAAGTATCACTGGTTATAGTGAAATAGGAGCTAAATGTCATTGTATTGGTACCAAATGAATGTGAATCGTCCCTGACGAGATAAAGGAGGTTATAGTAAGTATCTGTACTCAATGGAATACGAATTAGACTGCATGGTACTGGAGAGAAAGGTATTGAATTGATAAATATGATAAGTGAACAGGTTCGGAAATAATAAACTGAGTCATAGCATTGGAATTAAAAGTAATGGCGACTCTGAAAGTGGCAAGTGAGATAGTAAGATAGCGAGATCGTCAACTGATAGCCTTGTCGAGTTCGTCTACAGTGACGTAGTGTATGGGAACTATAGGGACATATAATCACTGTCATCTGGAACAGATGATTGAGAATTTCGAGGACGAAATTTTTATAAGGAGGGGGGAGTTGTAACATCCCACCCCCGACAGGAAGGGTAAAATAGTAAATTGGCATAGGAAGAGATTGATATGGATTTATTCGTATTGTCCATGCATACTGGTACTAGTGACCAGTGAAATCTGTGCACATGAAATAACTGTACATGCATACATGACATTCCCGATTTGCGTGCCTAAGAAAATTTTATTGGGATTAACGTGGTTAATGGGTTTGAAAAATTATTCTGAGTGTGCCATAAATTGTTTTCTATTTTACTAGAATTATAGGAATTTTTCTGGGATTTTTCTGGAGAAAATTCCCGAACCGGAAAAAAATCGTCAAGTGGCGAACCGGTTGAATTTCTACTGTTATGTGATCTTAAAACTCTTGCATATTCTGGTGGGACCCTAAAGTAGACCCTTAAACCATGTAGTAACCGAAATTGTGGGTGTATAAGTTAGATATTTATTGATTAAAGTGATTAAAGTGATTAATGGAAAGCTTTTGACTTTTCTTCATTTCTCCATCAATTGCCAAGTGTCCAAAATGCTTTTGTCTTATTCTTAGCCTTGTAAGTCGGCAATTCATGGATAAAAGGAGTGAAAAAGGTTGAATTATTGCTTATGCTCATCATCCACCGAAAATCCTCTCCATCTCCATCTCCATCGATTTTCATCTTCTTCATCAAACCTTCCTCCAAACTTCAAGCCTTCTTCTTCTAGACACCAAGTTCCTTACTTAATGGAGGGCCTTCACTTGCATGAGGTTAGAAAAAGGGGTTAGCAATTGTTAGGAAAGAATTGAAGAGAAGAGAAGGTTGGAAAAGCTAATAGGTAAGTGTTAAATTAAGTTTTGAATGGTGTTTTCAATGATGCTTAAGTATGACTTTATGAATCATGGTAGATAGAAACATTGAATGGGAGGTTTGGTGCATTTATTATGCTTGTGGTTGCATTAAATTAATGACTATAATGGTTTGAATTAATGGGTAAAAGGTTAGGTTGAATTATGAATTGAAAGTAGTATGTTAGAAGTGGTTTTAGTTTGATTAGTGATGGCATATTGATGATTGATTTTACTTGGAAAGAAAGAATTAAGTGCTGCCAATTTTTTTTGTGTATTAGCCCTAGTACATATATAAATGGTATAAGAACTAATTTGTGTTCATTTGGATGGTTAATGATGTGTTAATGGTATTAGAAATGATAGAACAAAGGTTAACACCAAATCTGGAAAATTAGGGTTTTTCAATGATTGTACTGTTGTTAGCATAATTAATTGTGTAGGAATGCAAATGAGGTGAGGTTTGTGCCCAATGAAACTTTGGGATGTTGGCTAAAACTTTGTGTGAAATAGGTGGTGTTAAATTGTAATGGTAGAAGGGTGAATTTTTGCATGGGAAGTTACTGTTTTATTGCCTGTGAACAGAACCGAAACCATAACCTATGAGCTTTGCTGATTTTTCTAAATTAATTAAGATGGAATTAGGGAGAATGGTCTTCATGAAAGTTGAAGAATATTGAGTTATCTTTCCATTTCCACTGATCTTGCTATTTTTAGAGGTGTATATTGAGAGATATGAACTGTTTTCTATGGACTGGTTTTGGGCATGTTGATGAAACCTAGCTTAAGTGTCTGACTTGTGAGTATTCTGTTTGGAAGCAATTTTAGCCATTTTTTTGGACTGAATTGGTGTGAGTGATCTTCTGCAAAGTTGCAGAGGAAGAAATCATCTTGAAAATGAGATATGGAATATAATTTTAAAGGAAGAATTGGGAGTTATGATTTTGCAAAAACTGATCCTGCATTGTGATGTGAATGGTGATCATGGCAAGAACTTGCATAATAGATTTGAAATTGTTAGAAATCGAATTGGAGTTTGAGTTCTTCATGAAACTTGAAGTTGGTGATCTTATATTTTCAGGGGTGTAAGGTAGTGAATTTGGTGACATTTGTGCCAAGAGATATGTTGTTTGGGAAATTACTGTCCAGATTAGTTAATTTCAGTAGACTGATTCATTGTTGAATTTTTTGACCTAGTTAGTTATGGAATTTGATTTTGGGTTGTTCATGAAAGATGTATATGACATTGTGAACTTATTGACCATATTTATTGGGTAATTGTTGACTGAAGAATCAGAGAGTTACTGAATTTGAAATGTCTTGCCTGTTTTGATAGGTTTGAGTGGGCGAGGTTTGAGTGGATTTTAACACCCTTAGGGGTGAAATTGATTTTATGGTCTTCTTGAGAATTGTAGAGCTTTTCATGACCTTTCCAACAAGCTATGGTTTTTATTTTTCCTATTTGTGTGCTAAGAATTATAGAGATTGGAAATTTGGATTGAAAACAGGAAAAAGGGCAAGGAAGTAGAGGAACTCGCCAGATCGCGAGGGAGACGTCGCCCTCGCGAGGCGAGGTAAATTATTTCGATCATGGCTTACACCTCGCCTCATGACGAAATGAGTTAAGTCGACCTCGCAAGGGCAACGTCTCGCCCCCGCGAGGCAGACACATATATATATATATTTTATTATTTTTGTTATTATTTGGCATTAAGTGACCCGATTGTTTCTTTTGTCAATTTCTTTTTCGTCCGACATCCGATTGACCTGATTCTTGAGGCATCGGATTTGTAACATATTGAATTTCATTTTGTGAGAAATTGGGAATTTTTAGACGGGAAATTGACGTGGCCCCGGGTAACGGAGCCTTTAATCACTGTTTTCTTTAATCGGGAACCTATAGAGGTCCGAATTGCGCACCGTCAGCGCCAATAGGTTTCTAATTTTTAGACGGATTTTTCCGAGGGAAAAAAATGAGATTAGGGCCGGGAATTCATGAACATGCATATTTCACCTACATGTGCACAAATTGCATATTAGTGACTCGTTCTTTTTCTGATTCTTATAGAGGCCCAAGTGGAGCGTCGTTCGAGGTGCAGAAACTTCCCGGCATTAGCTCGGAAGTAATAAGTGAGTAACCTAGTTGGTTTCTCAAATACCTGGACATGCTCTACGTGAATTACATGCAAAGATGAATTGTATGACTACTGTATGATTCTTGGCATGTATTAGATTGAATTGCATGCTTTCACCGAATCGAATGTCTTGATACATGACATCGAGGCGAATATTGGGCTTTATAGCCATATCATAGCGATTCTTGAATCTTTGGAATCTTCGGGCTTTTATAGCGATTATATCGTAAATCATTAAACATCGCATTGCATGCATAAATGCATGATCGATAATGGGCGTGTCCCAAGTTGCTATTATCACCGAAAAGAGCCTCGAGCTCTCACCTTTGCATTGGTCGGGCTTAGCGAGGGGAGAAAATCGACGCGCCCCACTGTTCTTGATGAGCACTTGGGCACAACATCTGAATAAGCGGAAAAGAGTCACATGCATTGCATTCACATGAACGACTGTGTTGTGACAATTACTGATTATGTGATGACATGATTTATCGCAAAATTGTTATATGTCATCGCTAATTGTTGTTTATTCGCAAACTATTATAAACTGTTATATTATCCGATAAGCGAATATTCTTGTATTATGTTGTACGCCATATGCGTAATGCATGATTTGAGTGAACCATCGATGATGGTTTCTCTTGAGTTCGCAAAACTCACCCAAAATTTGCATATATTTTTCAGATCTTGAAGAATACCCGGTTGTACGGAGTATGTCTCTATAGGCAAGTGAAGGATAGAGGTCGGGATCGGTCAGGTATGCGCATTAGTATCTTATCAAATTGTGTTCCGCAATCACTGTGTAACAATGCTTTGTATTTCTACTGAGCCCATTGTGGTTCTATTGTTTTACTCATTGATTGATTGTAAATTATTTTGGGATGACTGTAATAACTGAAATTGGTTTATTATGAACATGGGATTTAGTTTCTTTAAAAAAAAAATGTATGCTGAGTTTTAATCGACTGATGTAATACGCCACCCTCGCGGAGCACGGATTCGGATATCACCAACGATATCGGGTTCGGGTCACTCGTGAGTGGGGTGTTACACCGGTTGACACGGGAGTATGTCTACTGTAGGCAAGTAAAGGATAGAGGTCGGGATCAGTCCGTGTCTGCATTAGTTGTAACATCCCATCTCCGATGGGAAGGATATTTTGGTAAATTGGGACGGGCTAGGAGTATTGATTTATATCGCGACATGAACGTACATTATACAACCTCTATAAATGGTGATTCTTGCCTGTGCACATAGTCATACATGCATTCATGACATTTCCCGGCTTAAGTGTCAAATTAAGATCTTTTGTGAAATTTGTGTGATAATTGTATTTGAAAAATTATTCGGAGTGCGCCACTGAGTGTTTTACATTTTTAGGGATTTATAGGAATTTTTCTGGAATTGTCCGGAGAAAATTCCCAGACCGGCAAAATCGCCGATAAATGGCCTAAATGTGTTTTTGTTGTGGAAAATGTGGTTTTCGTGTTTGAACAATTATTGGGAGTGGACTGTCATATGTTTTACAATTTTGGGCAATTTAGGTAATTTTCAAAAAAATGATTCGGGGAAATTCCCAGAAATTTCCGGACCGGGAAAAAAAGCCAAGTGGCGAACCGGTCGATTTTCGGTAGCGAAAGTTTCTACCCAATGGCACTGTAATATTGGGGATATTATTTTGGAATTGAAATTAGGGTCATTTGAGTTGATTGGGGTTAGTTTTTGATCTGGATTAAAGAATGAATAAGTTGACTTTTCTTTAAAAAGCTTTGACCAATCACATTTGGCCACCAAAAAACTTCATTTAATGCTCCACTTTGTTCCTATCGTTTTGCCTAATAAATTACATGAAAAGAGTGAGTTTCTTGTTGTAAAAACTCATAACCGAAACTTCCTCCTCCTCCATGTTTCGTTGGTCTTGTTCTTTCTCCATAATTACTTGCTTTTCCTTTAGTCTCACCTAAGATCAACTTGAACTTTGACATTATGATGATTGTGATGGTCGAAGGTGGGGAGGTAAAGTAGGGGTTGGTATTTTTGTTTGAAGATTTGGGAAACTTAAAGCTTGAAGCTTGGAGAAGAGTTAGAGTATCATTTGGAAAAGCTTGAATTAGGTAAGTTGTTGTTAAGCTTTAGTTATGATTTGATTTATGAGTTAAATGACATGGTAGTTAGAAGCATCAAATGGGAATTTTGGTATTATTATTAAGCTTATTGATGCTTTACCTTGATAAGAATTATAGTGTAAATTGATGGGTATAAATGTATGGTGTGTTAGGTTAATGAATGGTTATGGTTGTAACTTAGTTTAGCTTTGAATTTGGTTGGTAGATGATGACTAATTTTGCAAATAAAGTGAGAGTTTAGTGCTGCCAATTTTTTTTGTATTAGCCCTAGTACAAGTATGAATGGTATAAGAACTGATTGGTGTTTCTTTGGATGTTTAATGATGTGTTAAAGGCATTGGAAATGATAGAAACTAAGATTGGATCAAATCTGGAAATTTAGGGTTTTAATTGACTGTACTGTTTTGATCATAACTCATTGTATAGGAATGCAAATGAGGTGAGGTTTGTGTCCACTTAAACTTTGGGATGTTGGCTTCAAAGTTGTGTGAAATAGATGTTGTTAAATTGTAATGTTAGAAGGGTGCATTTTTGCATGGAAAGTTTCTGTTTGTAGGGTCTGTGAACAGTACCCGCATATATGACCTGATTACTTTGTTGATTTTTCTAAATTAATTGAGATGGAATTAGGGAAAATGGTCTTCATGAAAGTTGAGGCATATTAAGTTAGCTTTCCATTTCCACTGATCTTGCTAATTTTCGAGTTGTATATTGGGAGAAATGAACTTATTACTATTGACTGGTTTTGAGCATTTTGATGAAACCTAGCCTAAGTGTTGAATTTGTGAGCTTGCGGATTGGAAGCAATTTTAGCAAATTATGTGAGCTGATTAGGTGTGAGTGATCTTCTGAAAAGTTGCAGAGGAAGGAATTATCTTGAAATTGATATATGGTGTGTAATTTTTAGAGGTCAGATTTGGGAGTTATGATTTTTCAAACATTGGACCTGCATTAGGTTATGAATTGCTGATCATGGCAGTAACTTGCATGACAGTTTTGAAATTGTTAGAAATTGAATTGGATTTTTAGTTCTTCATGAACATTGAATTTTAAGATCTTATCTTTTCAGGGATATAAGGTAGTGAATTTTGTGACATTTGTGGTAAGAGTTATGCTGTTTGGAAAATTACTGTCAAGATTGGTTGATTTCAGTAGACAGATTCTTTGTGGAATTGTTTGACCTAGTTAGCAAGTGATTTTGATTTTGGGTTGTTCATGAAAGTTGTAGATGACATTGTGAACTTATTGAGCATATTTATGTGGTAATTTCTGGCTGAATAATCTGAGTTATGGAAATTGCAATGTACTGTCTATTTTAATGGGATTTGAGTAGGCAGTAGCTTTGAAGGGATTTTTGACACCCTTAGGGGTGAAATTGATTTTTATGGTCTTCTTGAAAATTGTAGAGGTTTTTATGATCTTTCCAACAAGGTATAATTTGTATTTTTCTGAATTGTGTGCTAAGAGCTATGAGTGTTGGAAGTTGGATTAGAAATCTGGAAAAAGGGAATGGGATTGTGGAATCACGCCTGGTCGCTAGGGCGACGCCTCGCCCTAGCGACGAGGCCGGATCAGTCGGCCTTGCGAGGGCGACGCCTCGCCCCCGCGAGGCAGGTGTTATTTTAATTATTATTTGATTTTTATGGTATTTGGTGATTCTTTTGTCAATTTCTTTTCCGTCCGACGTCCGATTGACCTGATTCTTAAGGCATCGGATGCATAGAATATTGAATTTCATTTTGTGAGAAATTGGGAATTTTTAGACGGAAAATTGACGTGGCCCCGGGTAACGAAGCCTTTAATCACTGTTTTGTTTGATTGGGGACCTATAGAGGTCCGAATTGCGCACCGTCAGCGCCAATAGGTTTCTAATTTTTAGACGGATTTTTCTAATAGAAAAAAATGGGATTAGGGCCGGGAATATCATGAACATGCATTGTGTACCTGCAAATTGCTTCATATGCATTATTAAATAGTTCTGATTGGACAAGAGGTAATGAGTATATTTTCTGATTATTATAGAGGCACATTTGGAGCGTCGATCTACCGACATTACCGAGACTTCCAGATATTAGCTCGGAAGTACAGGTGAGTAACCTAGTTGGTTTTTCAATCTATGTGTGTTTAATATGACGCATTGATGCCATGTGGAGATAATGGAGGGTTTATGTGTGTTTGATTTTGATTGATTTCGGACCATAGGTGTCCGAAATATTGGAAATGTGATATTGAAGTGCTATTATGTGTAAATGATTATAATGCATCAATGCAATAAATTGAAAATGATATGATTGACATACCGGACCAAAGGTCCGAAGGAATAGGAAATGGCATGAAATGTAAATGGAAATTGGAACATATGCATTCATGCATATTGGTATGATCAGATAAAAGCGTTGTGGACGGAATGACCACCGTATCGGGGCATATCACGCCTAACGTATATGAGCTTTCATTTCAACGAGACCTCGGGTCCAACGTATTGAGTCTCGGGCTCGATGTATCGTGGCTTCAAGCCCAACGAAATTCAGAGCCCTTTGGCTCACCGTTATTGAGCTCGGTAGCATGGTCACAACAACGTAATGAAAATGGAAAGGGTCTCATGTGCATTGCATATATGGTATGATTGTTAGAGTAGTGCCCAAAGGCAATCCCTTTAGCGCATTTTGTTCATAGTCATGTACAGACTTTATGAATAAATAAAGCAAGGCATATTTCATTTATTTGATATTCATTTTATTATGAATTGATAATGATCTTTAATCAAATTAATGAAGTCCACGATACATGACATAGCATGAAGGAAATTATGATGTGATCATACTATTGAGATTCCTATCATGTGCAATTATGTCAATATCTAAATTATCCTAGTCATAGGATTAATGAGGCTGGACATCGTTAATCCGGATAGACTAGCACATGTCAAACTCCTTGATTGGATCAAGCGGTGGATCTCGAAGCGTAAATATTGAGATATTTAGATTTGACATGTGGATGCTTACTAGTGGTAGTAAGTACATTGGATGACTGCTATGAGATCATCACATGGATGTCTATACAAATGTCGATGATAATCTCATCATAGCAATGGTGCAAGTATCCTTAGACTTGAGGTACTCAAGGATATCTTGGGTACTAATTACGTACTTTGACTCCATTCCTTGTTGCCTTTCGAGGTCGCTCATAGGGTGGTGATTGGGTGCACTTGAGGTATTGAAGGTAATTGAGTAGCCAATAGAGGATTCACCACTTACATTATAGCAGAAGAGATACCCATGACCTCTTATCGGGATCATTACTTTGAAGTCTCTGGCGCGGAGCATACATATGTCATGAAGATGGTCTTCATGGACATATAAAGTAATGAGTCCTAGACGAGAACCGATTAAACTTGGACTAGATTTGATCGATCGGTCTAGTAAGAGTTGACACATTGCCCATACTCAAACCAAGTGGGGTATAGCATGGTGAAAGGACGAATTGCACGGTAATTGTCTATGGAAGGGTTCGTGATATGGTTTCATTAGTCAAACCAATTACTTTCCGGTCAATTGGGGTCGTGATGTGTTGCTAGATACCGCTCATGACTTGCTCAGATTAAGTGTTAATCTAAGTGGCCAACATAACCGGGAACCTAATGGGTCACACGCATAAGAGTGACTCGGAGAATCTGTAAAATAGTTTCGGACAGAGATCCGATATCTGGAGAGCAATAGGATTAAATGGATCCCGATGAGATTGGGATATGTCCGATGAGATCGCGACATCGACATTCTTTGAAACCGTTTCGGTGATTTTTCACGCCGTGGGGCGAGCAAGGTAGTAGGACCGACCCCAGTTTGACTGGACCACTTCAGCAATTATATATATTAATTAATTAAGTAAATAATTAATTAATTATATATATATATATGCATTTCGGTGGAGCCATTAAAATGGAGAGGATTAGTTAAGTTTGAAAAGTCAAACTTAATGATGATTTAGCATTTTAAGGCATTTTATGCCTACCAACGTGGATAGCCATTCAACCAAGCTCTTTTATATGTTTTTTAAGTGTTAAATAAACACATTAGAAGATTATTGAAGGAAGCTTGTACGTAGGTTGAAGGAGAAGGGTCGAAAGCTTAAGAGTTAAGCTTTGAAAATTTGGTTTTTCATCTTCTTCATCTCTTCCATTCAAGTTGCTTCTACTCTCCAAGGCTCCACCAAGATCATTTCACTTGCTCTCCAAGGCTAAGGTAAGAGCTAGCACTCTTCTCTTTAGTCTAGCTATTCCCGGGTCAAAAGAGTTTGTCCCTGTTAGGTTTTCCGACCTCTGCGTGGATCTGATTAGAGGCGGTCTCCTTTGGTCGTTATGGTTTGATTGTTTATACATACACATGGATCCTGGCTTTCGGGAATGTCCGGGACTCAAAATTTTAAATTCGCACTGTGGGCATGTGATGCCTACCCGGGATTTTCCTACAGTGGTATCAGAGCCACTTGTGTTGTATAAACAAATCGAAATGATAACTAGGTCGGAGTTCCTTAGTGAATTGAGCTGCTGATGCATGTTATTTGTGTGAATTTCGAATCAGTATAGAGATGCATGTTTTCGAAATTTCTTGCTCAGAATTGTTCATAACATGTTATAGAATATGTTTGTGAAAGATGAGAATTTATCAATTTGATTTGATATGGTTTTGCTATTTAATTCCCTCAAGTTTCGGATGCTGTCTTGTTGATAGTTTCTGAAACAGGTATGCTTGTAAATTCGAGAATAAATTCTAGAAAAATTGTTTTTCGGATTGGTTTTCACTGACATGTCCCTAAGATGTTTGTGAATGTCTCTGTGGATGGAAAAATGTTTTCAAGGTGATTTACCATTTATTTCCGAATTTCTTGTGTGCTGATGGGAATGTTTGTGTTGGAGAACACAGATTCTGGTTCGGCTAGATTGCTGAGGTTCAATGAGTTTTTGTGGGAAATAAATCCTGGAAAAATTCATGGATCATGTTGGGAACATGTTTTAACCTCTTTAATTTTCTCAGTATTTATTGAAAGTGTTTCAATGGTCATTTTGAGCAAAATGTTGAGCTTGGCAGTTTTGAGAAACTTGCTGGGGCTGTTTTGTTTGGAATGATTGGTTGTGTTATTTTCTGTTCCAATGCCATGAATCATTTTTATAGTGATTAAAAATGTGTTATATTGATGTGTCATGCATTCCAAGTTGAGATTCTTGAATTTAGGTTTCCAATAATTTTTGGATATCGATTAGGTCACTTTAGCGTCTCGTTAGCTTATTCCGTTATCTTGGTTATTTTGGCCGTCGCAATTTTTTGTGACAAGTGCCGGAGTAATCTTGATAACGTGTAGCCTACCTAGAGATACTTAGCATGATTATTTGGTGTCCTTGAATTATGTGGAAATCTAGTGATTAATGGTGGATTAATCGGTTTCAAGGTTTTCATATATAGTTAGACTATATGGCATGCATGAGTTGATGAAAATGTTTCATTAGCACATTAATATAAAGGTTTATATACTTGTTATATTGGTGTTGTGCATTGGAAATGACTGGATTGAGAATTAGCCGATTAGATAGCAATTCCAAATGCACAAATGAACAAGTCGACTTATATGTTCATAAGTCGACTTATATGTTCATAAGTCGACTTGTTTGGTGCACTGTAGACTAATAAGTCGACTTGCACAATGGTACAAGTAGACTTGTTCATGCACAGTTGCACAAGTCGACTTACATATGCATAAGTCGACTTATACAGAGACATAAGTCGACTTATACATATACAAGTCGACTTATATCATGTCTTGGTGGGATGATGGGTGATTTTCGGTATAAATTCAATGTGATTGATGCAATGCCCTAAATCAGACCATATAGTCATGGTGACTATGATCCTTGGATGAGATTAGAAAGATGAGACCTAAAATCCCTCATTTAAAATATGAAAACTAACGCCTTCCATTAATATGGTAAGAACCAGAGTTCTTATAGGGTTGGGTTGTTGAGCTAACCTCAAGCTCACTCTATACGAATATGTTCAAACCATGAAAATATGATTTTCGGATTAATGGGTCGGTTTTCCTAGAAGCGTTGATTTGTTGAGCTAACCTCAAGGTCAGCGTGGACAGAGGCTAAATTGGGTAGTGTACATCGGATGTGCGCGCATCGTGTTGATAACCCAATGTATGTGCATACATCATTATTGATAAGATCGGGCGATAGTTGTGTCTAAGATGTAATTGGTATGTACGATACCTCCGAGACATAAGATGGCTTGTTGAGCTAACCTCAAGGTCATTCTTAATGTCGGTCATCGATGATGCAATTGGTATGACTGATACCTACCGATTGACCTAAGAAATGGCTTGTTGGGCAAACCCAAGGTCATTCTTAGTAATGTCGGATATCGACCCACTAGGTCAATGTGCCATTTTGTTTCATGGATTCATGATGAGGGTTATGGATTCTATTGAAACTAGTGGGAGTCATATGTTTGTCATTTAAGTCCTTATGAGTATACATTTAATCCTATTCTAACTATATTTCTCTCTCTACGTTTAGGTTGATTGAAGATGTCGACTAGTGTGAATCTTCGCTCACTAATGGATGCAAACAAATTAACCGGACCAAATTTTCTTGATTGGCTGCGGAATCTGAGAATTGTTCTCAGATCTGAGGATCTAGGATATATCCTTGATTTTCCGCTTCGGATCCACTTCTGAAGGAGCTTCGATGATGATCGGAAGGCATATCGTAAGCATCTAAAAGCGGTGACATAGCCACCGCATTATGCTTGCATCGATGTCACTGAGCTGCGAATAAAGACGAGTCTATGGATGCTCACACGATAGTGTTTCATCTTAGAGAGTTGTTTGATGAGCAAGCACGGTCCGAGCGGTTCGAGACCTCAAGGTTGCTCTTTACAACGAAGATGACTCTGGTTCATCTGCGAAGGCAATATGCATTGAAGATGAATGGCTATATTGAGAGGTTGGCCGTCTTAGGTTTTGTGATGGATTACGAGTTAAGTATAGACTTAATTCTTGTTGGTTTGTCGATAGTTATTCACGGTTTGTGTTGAACTATCGAATGAACCAAATATCCACCACAATTCCCGAGTGATCAATCTGCTCAAGGCAATGCAGAACAAGTTGTCAAGCAAGATAGCAAAGCGTTGTTATTGGTGGATTCTTCTTCCTCTGGTTCCAAGAAGAGGAAGCAGAAGAAGAAAAAGGCTCAAAAGCCGCGAAAGGAAGTGCAGCGAAAGGCAAGAAGAAGACCAAAGAGACGCACCAAAAGGTACCGCTTCCATTCGGTAAGACCGGTCATTGGAGGCGAATCGCAAAGTTTATCTGGAAGAAGCTGAAGCGAAGAAGGCATCATCGCCTCGACTTCTTCGGTATGTTTGTCATTGAGGTTATCTGTTTCGATCATAACATATGGGTATTAGATACGGTTGTGGCTCACACATATGCAATGATATGCAGGGCCTCGAGAGGCGATGGCGACTCATAAAGGGAGAAATGGACTGCGTGTTGGCAATGGAGCAAGAGTTCTTTGCATTAGCCGTAGGGACTTATGTTTTGACACTCCCGGTGGGCTTGTACTTAACTTGGATGATTGTTATTTTGTACGTGTTAACAAAGAACATCTTGTCTGCATTTCTTGTTTAAATAGAGTTGGTTTCTATTTGTCTTTTGGTAACAATGGTTGTTCTATTAGTTCAAATGGAATGCTTTATGGTGCTTGGTACATTATGCAATGGAATTTACATATTAGATATGTCACATCCAGTTATGAATGTCAATGGCGCTAAAAGACATAAAGAGATAATTTAAAATCAACTTACTTATGGCATTGTCGCATGGCCATATAAATGAGAGACACATCGCTAAGCTCCACAAGAGTGGAAGTTTAGGGTCATTCGATTATGAATCTTATGACACATGTGAATCTTGTTTATTAGGCAAGATGACTAAGTTACCTTTAAGGAAAAGTGGTGAGCAATTGGATTATTAGACTTAATACATTCAGATGTATGTGGTTCGATGTCCATCCATGCGAAGTGGTTGCAGTTACTTCATTACCTTTATCGATGATTATTCTCGATATGGGTTTTGTGTCGATGAGATACAAATCTGAAGCGTTTGAAAAGTTCAAACAATTGAAATGAAATAGAAAAATAACTTGGTAAAAGTATCAAAACATTACGATCCGATCGTGGTGGTGAATACTTAGACCAAGAGTTTTGATTATCTCGAGATAATGGGATATTATCTCGATGGACCCTCCTACACACCACTGGCATAATGGTGTGGCGAAAGGAGAAATCGAACCTTGTTGGACGTGGTACGATCTATGATGGGCTTTTGCACAGATTACCAAAATCCTTTTGGGGATATGCACTTGAGACATTTGTTTACTTGTTAAGCGAGTTCCATCAAGCAGTTGATGTTACTCCATATGAGATGTGGACTAACAAGAAACCTTATCTTTCTTATTTGAAAGTATGGGGTTGTCACGCTTATGTGAAGCGGACACGGTCGAGATAAGCTTGAAGCAAAGTCGATAAATGTTTGTTCGTAGGATATCCTAAAGAAACAAGAGGATATCAATTCTACTTTCTTTGAGGAACAAAAGATGTTTGTTTGATGCATGCTGTCTTTTAGAGAAAGAGTTTCTTTTAAAAGAGGGCGATTGGGAGCAAAGTGGAACTTGAAGAAGTTCAAGATGCTTTCGGACGACGCGGATCAATGCGTGAATCAAAGCGTAACTCATCTGAGATGAGGTAACAGTTCAACCTTCTACTACACACGAAAGTCGAGGTCAAGTAGGATACGCCTGTCCCCGAGAGATATGGATTTTCGTAAGTGAGCAGAATGACGTATTGCTTTCATAGAGGATGATGAGCCTACTACCTATGAAGAGGTTCGAAGAGTTGAGTGCGAAAAATGGCTTCGTGCCATGAAATCGAAATGGATTCCATGTATGAAAACCAAGTATGGACTTTGGTTGATGCACTGAAGGATAAAACCTATAGGGTGCAAATGGGTTTTCAAGAAGAAAGCGGCATGGATGGTAATGTGCTTACCTATAAAGCAAGGCTTGTGGGTAAAGGCTTTCGTCAAAGACAAGGAGTTGACTATGACGAGACCTTGATCCAAAGAGCAATGCTTAAATCCATTAGGATACTCCTAGCCATTGCGCTCATTATGATTATGAGATATGGAAAATGGATGTGAAGACGACTTTCTGAATGGAAATCTGGCCGAGGATGTGTACATGACACAACCTCGAGGGCTTCATTTCACGATGGCGAAAAGGTATGCAAGCTTCGTAAATCCATTTATGGATTGAAGCAAGCATCCAGAGTTGGAATATCCGTTTGATGAGACAATCAAAGAGTTTGGTTTCTCACAAAATCCGGATGAACCTTGTGTGTACAAGAAAGTGAATAGAGCTGCGATCGTATTCCTTGTATTATATGTAGATGACATATTGTTGCTAGGAAGCGATGTCTCAATCTTGCAATCGGTAAAAATTTGGTTGTCAAACAATTTGCCATGAAAGACCTTGGAGAAGCAACTTATATCCTTGGGATAAAGATCTATAGAGATAGATCGAAGAGGTTGCTGGTCTTTCACGATCAACGATACATAGACAAGGTGCTAAAGAGGTTTAGCATGGAACAATTCAAGAGAGGGTTTCTTCCCATTACTCATGGGATAACACTCTCAAGTCCATGTCCCAAGACATAGGATGAGAGGATGCGTATGAATATGATCCCGTATGCATCTGCGATGGGATCTATTATACTTAATGCTATATCTGAGACCCGATGTATCATATGCTCTAAGTGTTCGGCGGATACCAATCGGATCTTGGTGAGGTCCTTTGGGTAGGTGTCGAGAATATCTAAAGTACTTGCGAAGAACTAAGGATGTTTTCTTGATATTTGGAGATGGAAGTCTCAAGTGGCGGCATCTGGATGCTAGTTTTGAATCGATAAGGATGACTCGAGGTCCCAATCAGGTTATGTTTTCACACTAAATGGCGGGCGATCGGTTGGAAGAGTTCCAAGCAGAGACGGCTGGCGATTCAACGATCGAGGCGAGTACATTGCCACATCAAACGCTTGAAAGGAAGCGGTTTGGATCGAAGTTCATTTCGAACTTGGTGTGGTTCCTAGGCGTGATGGACCCATCTGTTGTATTGTGACAACCTTTGGGGCTATTCTTGCAGTAAAGGAACCAAGGTCTCATCGGCGATCCAAACACGTACTCGCCGATACCATTTGATTCGGAGATCATTGCTCGGTGATGTCTGATAGAGAATTCCGAGCGAGAACATTCTTGATCCGTTGACAAAGCCGTTGCCACAGAAGAATTTTGATTCTCATGTACTCGCTTATGGTATTAGATACCAAGGCAATTGGCTTTAGGTCAAGTGGGAGATTGTTAGAGTAGTGCCCTAAAGGCAATCCCCTTTAGCGCATTTTGTTCATAGTCATGTACAGACTTTATGAATAAATAAAGCAAGGCATATTTCATTTATTTGATATTCATTTTATTATGAATTGATAATGATCTTTAATCAAATTAATGAAGTCCCTGATACATGACATAGCATGAAGGAAATTATGATGTGATCATACTATTGAGATTCCTATCATGTGCAATTATGTCAGTATCTAAATTATCCTAGTCATAGGATTAATGAGGCTGGACATCGTTAATCCGGATAGACTAGCACATGTCAAACTCCTTGATTGGATCAGCGGTGGATCTCGTAAAAGCTGTAAATATTGAGATATTTAGATTTGACATGTGGATGCTTACTAGTGGTAGTAAGTGCATTGGATGACCTTTATGAGATCATCACATGGATGTCTATACAAATGTCGGTGATAATCTCATCATAGCAATGGTGCAAGTATCCTTAGACTTGAGGTACTCAAGGATATCTTGGGTACTGATTCTGTACTTTGACTCCATTCCTTGTTGCCTTTCATGTAAGTACAAGTCGACTTGTACTACTGATAAGTCGACTTGTTCTTGAAAAGTACCGATAAGTCGACTTGTACATTGCATAAGTTGACTTATTCAAGGGCTGCATCGTTTATTTGTGCCTAAAGGCAATCCCTTTAGCGCGTTTTATTCACGATCGTATGCTGGTGAATGAATAAATAAAGAAAAGGCATAATTCATTAATTTGATGTTCATGAACATTGTTTATGAATTGATTGGATCTTTAATCGATTAATGAAGTCCATGATATATGACATAGCATGAAGGAAATTATGATGTGATCATACTCACGAGATTCCTATCATGTGCAATTATGTCGATATCTAAATTCTCCTAGTCAAAGGATTAATGAGGCTGGACATCATTAATCCGGATAGACTAACACATGTCATATTCCTTGATTGGATCAAGCGGTGGATCTCGAAACCGTAAATATGAGATATTTAGAATTGACATGTGGATGCTTACTAGCGGTAGTAAGTTCATTGGATGACCCGCCATGAGATCATCACATGGATATCTTATCTAGTGTCGGTGATAATCTCATCATAGCAATGGTGCAAGTATCCTTAGACTTGAGGTACTCGAGGATATCTTGAATCTTGATCACTGCTTTGACTCCATTCCTTGTTGCCTTCGGAGATAACTCATAGGGTGGTGCTTGGAGTGCGGCTTGAGGTATTGAAGATAATTGAGTAGCCAATAAAGGATTCACCACTTACGGATTAGCGTAAGAGATACCCATAGCCTCTTATCGGGATCATTACTCGAAATCTCGGCGAGTGAATATGTCATGAAGAGTGTCTTCATGGACATATAGAGTAATGAGTCCTAGGGCGAGATCTGTTATCACTTAGGCTAGACTCGGTCTAGTGAGAGTTGACACTTTGACCATGCTCATAACCAAGTGGGGTATAGGATGGTGAAAGGACGAATTGCACCAGTAATTGTACATGGAAGGGTTTGTGATCCGGTTCGTGATGAATACATCAAACCGATTACTTTCCGATCAATTCGGGGTCGTGATGTGTTGCTAGATACCGCTCATGACTTGCTCAGATTAATTGTTAATCTAAGTGGCCAATATAACCGGAGCCTAAAGGGTCTGCGCTTAAGAGTGTCTCGGAGAATCATAAAATAGTAATTGGACAGAGTTCCAATTATGGAAACATTAAATTAAATGGATCCCAATGGGATTGGGATATGTCTGATGAGATCGCGACATCAATATTGCTAAGAAAGGTTTAGGAATTTGTTTGACATCGGGGCGAGAGGCAGTAGGACCGACCCAGCTTGATGGACCTCTTAGTAATTATATATATGTTAATTAATTAAGTAATTAATTAATTAATATTATATATATATGCCATGTGTGCACATTGGAAAGAGGGAGAGGATGAGAGCTTTGACTTTTCAAAGCCTTATTACTTAATTCATTAAAGAATGAATGGCTAATATGGCTTACACTTGTCCTTCTCTTATGGTACTCTTTTAAAGGTTAAAAGATACATATATGAAGGCTTGGAAAGGAGTAGTCGACGGTTGCTCAATGGGTAAGAAGAAAAGTGATACTTAAGTGTTAAGTTTCCTTGAAAAATTGGTTTTTCAAATCTTCTTCCTTAAGGCATAATCAGATTCTCTCTTCTCCAAGGCATGGATTCCAACGTCTTCTCAAGCTCTCCAGGACAGAGGTAGGCTCTAGCAGGCTTTAATCTGTTCTAGCTATTCTCGGGTCAAAGGGGTTTGATCCGGTTAGGTTTTCTGATCTCTGCGTGGATCACCTTTAGAGATAGTCTCTTTTGGCTATTTAGGTTTATGTCTTCATACGGATACCTGGATCCTGGGTTCGGGAAGGTCCCGGGAACAAAAAATTTTGTTTTCCGCTGCCTGTACATGTGATGTACCTCCCGGGATTTTCCTACAGTGGTATCAAAGCGTCTGGTATCCCGTATGAAGCTAAAACCTAAGCTAGATCAGAAACCCTAAGTGCTGTTGATGTTGATGCATGTGTACTGCCCAGATTTCGAATTGCTATAGAGATAGGGTTTTCGAAATTTTTCTAGCCAGAAATGTTCATAACATGTTAGAGAATATGTCTATGAATTTTCAGAATTTATCGATTTGATTTGGTATACTTTTGCTAATTAATTCCCTAAGGTTACAGATGCTGTTTTGTGAAACGATTCTGGAACAGGCAGTAGTATAAAATCGAGAATAAATTCTATAAAAATCTTTTTCTGGATTTTCCTTCACCTACATGTCTCTAAGATGTTGGTGAATGTCTGTGAGCATGGAAATTGGATTTCAAGGTGATTGGATATTTATTCACGAATTTATTCTATGCTGTTGGGAATTGCTGTGCTGATGAACACAGATTTTGAATCGGTTTTGTTATTTAGGTTGACTGAGTTTTTGATGGCATAAAATCCTGAAACAATTCATGTAGCATGTTCTGAACATTTAGTAACCTATATAATTTTCTCATGATTTATTGAAATTGTTTCATTGATCATTTCAAGCAATGTACAGAACTGGACAGTTTTGGTGAAAATTGTTGAGACTGCTTTGCTTGGCTTGATTGAGTGTGCTTTTTCAGTTCCAATGCCTTGCACCATTTTTAATGTGATTAAAAATGTGTTATCTTGATGTAGTATGATTTTCAAACTGAATTGCTTGAATTTGTTTATCCTAGAATTTTCGGATGCCTAATTGATCACCTTTGTGTCTCGTTAGTATATTTCATTTTCTTGCTTGTTTTGGCCGTCACAATTTTTGTGACAAGTGCCGGAGTAAATTTGATAATGTATATGCTAGCTAGAGATGCTTAGGATGATAATTTGGGTGTTCCTAAATTGTTTGGAAATTAATGAGTTTTGACTCATTTCAAGCTTTTCATATAGTTTGACTATTTAAGGCATTCATGGATCAATGAAGTGTTCATTGATACATCAACTAACAGATATTACCTTAGGTATGATGGTATTGAGAATTGGAATTGCATTGATTGAGGAATTAGCGATTAGAGATTTTAGCAAAATTCCTGAATAAGTCGACTTGTAATGGAATAAGTCGACTTGTTCAAGGTTTTGGATAAGTCGACTTGTGTATAGAATAAATCGACTTGTTCAAGATTTCAGTATAAGTCGACTTGTAGCTTCTTGTAAGTGGACTTATACATGGGCAGTGAAATAAGTCGACTTGTGTCATACAAGTGGAGCTTGTGTGTAAGAAGCATAAGTCGACTTGATGACACAAGTCCACTTATTTCACTGCCCATGTATAAGTCGACTTACAAGAAGCTACAAGTCGACTTATACTGAAATCTTGAACAAGTCGACTTATTCTATACACAAGTCGACTTATCCAAAAACCTTGAACAAGTCGACAGAAGCATAAGTCGACTTGCATTTGATGAAAGTCGACTTGTGGCATGCTCAGGTTGGATGATGGATGATTAAAAGGATTGATTCAATGCGATTGATGAAACCTAAATCATTCCATATAGTCCTGGCGACTATAATCCTTAAGCTTGGAGTCTAGAGATTCGAAATCCCTCCTCGGAATATGAAAACTAACGCCTTCCATTAATATGGTAAGAACCGTAGTTCTTATAGGGTTGGGTTGTTGAGCAAACTCAAGCTCACTCTATCTGGATATGTTGAACCATGAAAATATGATTTTCGGATTAATGGGTTGGTTTTCACTAGAAGCGTTAGTTTGTTGAGCAAACTCAAGGTCAACGTGGACGAGGCGTAAATTGGGTAGCATACATCGGATGTATGCGCATCAAAGAGTTGATACCCAATGAAGTGCACACATCAACAAGTTGATAGAGCGATTGATAGTTGTGTCTAAGATGTAATTGGTATATCTGATACCTCCCGAGACATAAGGTGGCTTGTTGGACAAATCCAAGGTCATTCTCAATGTCGGTTATCGATGATACAATTGGTATGACCGATACCTACCGATTGACCTAAGTTGTGGCTTGTTGGGCAAACTCAAGGTCACTCTTAGCAATGTCGGATATCGACCTACTAGGACATTATGTCACATTGTTTCTCTGAATTCGTAAAGAGGGTTATGGATTCTAGGAAACTAGTGGGAGCCATATGCATATCATGCAAGTCCTTATGATTATGCAGGCATATCTATCCTATTATTCCTTCTCTCTATCGCGTTTAGGTTGATTGAAGAAGTCTTTCAGTGTGAATATACGCTCTCTATTCTGGACCGATTTTCTTGATTGGCTAAGGAATCTGAGAATTGTTCTCAGATCTGAGGAACTGGGATACGTCCTAGATGTTCCACTTCCATATGCACCTGCTGTCAATGCTTCTGATAAGGATCAGAAAGCATATCGTAAGCATCTAATGGACGGGGACATGGCTATTTGCCTCGATGTCACCAGAGCTGCAGAAGCAACACGAGTCCATGGATGCTCACGTTATAGTATCTCATCTTAGGGAGCTGTTTGATGAGTAAGCTCGGTCTGAAAGGTTCGAGACCTCAAGGCTTCTCTTCATCACAAAGATGGCTCCAGGACAGCTCATGCAAGATACCACGAAGATGAATGGCTATATTGAGAGATTGGCCATCTTAGGATTTGTAATGGATTATGAGTTAAGTAGAGACTTAATTCTGGTTGGATTGTCTGATGGTTATTCACAGTTTGTGTTAAACTATCGGATGAACCAAATATCCACAACAATTCCTGAGCTGATCAATCTGCTCATGATAGCTGAGCAGGCTATCAAGAGAGATAGCAAGTGATAATGGTGGATGCTTCTTCTTCTGGTTCAAAGAAGAAAAGGCATAGAAACCAAAGGGAAGTGCCAACAAGAAGAAAACCAAAGAAACTGCCCCAAAAGGATTTTGCTTTCATTGTGGCAAGTCTAGCCACTAGAGGCGAAACTGTAAAATCTATCTGGAGTCCACGAAGCGAAGAAGGCATCGATGCCTCTACTTCTTCAAATATGTTTGTCATTGAGGTTAATACTATTCCTGATCCAAACATATCGGTATTTGATACCGGATGTGGCTCATACATATGAAATGATATGCAGGGCCTCAGGGACAGTAGAAAGCTCATAAAAGGAGAACTGGACTTTCGTGCAGGTAATGGAGCAAGAGTTGCTACATTAGCCGTATGCACTTATGTCTTGTTACTCCCTACTAGGCTTGTATTCAAATTGGATGATTGTCATTTTGTACCTGTTTTAAACAAAGAACATATTGTATGTTTTATGTTTAATTAGAGCTGGTTTCCATTGGACTTTTAGTAGCAATGGTTGTTATATTAGTTGCAATGGAAAGCTCTATGGTACTGGTACATTACGCAATGGAATTGACATATTAGATATGTCATATCTAGTTATGAATGTCAATGACGCGAAAAGAAATAATTGAGATAATTTAAAATCAACGTACTTATGGCATTGTCGGCTTGGCCATATAAATGAGACACGCATCGCTAAGCTCCATAAGAGTGGATGTTTAGGGTCATTTGATTATGAATCATATGACACATGCGAATCTTGTTTATTAGGCAAGATGACTAAGTTATCCTTTAAAGGAAAGGGTGAACGAGTGAATAGAATATTAGACCTAATACATTCGGATGTATGTGGTCCGATGTCCATCCATGCGAAGTGGTTGTTTTACTTCATTACTTTTATCGGTTATTATTCACGATATAGGTATACAGATCGATAAGATACAAATCTGAAGCATTTGAATAGTTCAAATAATTCAGAAATGAAGTAGAAAACTAACTTGGTAAAAGTATGAAGACATTACGATCTGATCGTGGTGGAAAATACTTACACCAACAGTTTTGGATTATCTCATAGATCATGAGATTTTATCTCAGTGCACTCCACCTTACACGCCGCAACACAATGGTGTGGCTGAAAGGAGAAATCGAACCTTGTTAGACATGGTGCGATTGATGATAGGTTTTACTGATTTTGGGAATATGCGCTCGAGACAATTTGTTTACTTGCTAAACAGAGTTCCATCAAAGAGCGATTGATGTTACTCCATATGGAGATATGGACTAAATGAAAATCCTATCTTTCTCATCTGAAAGTATGGGGTTGTCTCGCCACGTGAAGCGGACATAGTCGATTCGCTTGATGCAAAGGCGACAAGTGTTTGTTCGTGGAATATCAATTCTACCTTGCTTAGGAACAAAAGTTGTTTGTTTCAAGCATCTGTTTTCTTAAAGAAAGAGTTTCTTTTACAAGAGGACGGTGGGAGCAAAGTTGAACTTGGAGAAGTTC
Organism: Erythroxylum novogranatense; assembly: GCA_029891385.1. Taxonomy (NCBI): domain Eukaryota; kingdom Viridiplantae; phylum Streptophyta; class Magnoliopsida; order Malpighiales; family Erythroxylaceae; genus Erythroxylum; species Erythroxylum novogranatense. The sequence goes on from CM057228.1 coordinate 23,609,811, forward strand.
AAAATGCTCGAACAAACATGTATCAATCGCTGAACTCAAACTGTCACTCATATAGATGAGGTAGCAGTTCAACCTTCTACTACACACAATTTAGAGGTTAAGTAGGATACGCCTTTTCCCGAGAGATATGGATTTCGTAAGGGAGCAGAATGACGTATTACTCATATGAGATGATGAGCCTACTACTATGAAGAGGTTACGAAAAGTTGAGTGCGAGAAATGGCTTTAAGCCATAAAAATCTGAAATGGATTCCATGCATAAACCAAGTATGGACTTTGGTTGTTACACGAAGGATAAAACCCACGAGGTGCAAAGGATTTTCAAGAAGAAAACCAACATGGATGGTAATCGATTACCTATGAAGCGAGGCTAATGGCTAAAGGATATAAATCACGCAGAGGAGTTGACTATGACGAAACCTTGATAGCAATGCTTAAATCCATTCGGATACTCCTAGCCATTGCCACTCATTATGATTATGAGATATGGCAAATGGATGTGAAGATAGCTTTCCTGAGAGGAAATCTACCCGAGGATGTGTATGACACAACCTGAGGGCTTCACTTCCATCGATGGCGAAAAGGTATGCAAGCTTCAGAAATCCATTATTGGATTGAAGCAAGCTTTCAGGAGTTGGATTATCCGTTTAGTTGAGTTAATCAAAGAGTTTGATTTCTCACAAAATTCGGATGATCATTGTGTGCATAAGAAGGTTAACGGGACTGCAATCGTATTCCTTGTGTTGTATGTAGATGACATACTGTTACTCGGAAACGATGTCTCTATGCTGCAATCAGTTAAAATTTAGTTTTCCAATCAATTTGCGATGAAAGACCTTGGTAAAGCAACTTATATCCTTGGGATATAGATTTATGCAGATAGATCAAAGGTTCCTTGGTCTTTCACTAGCATCGTACATAGATGAGATGCTAAAGAGGTTTAGCATGGAACGATGCTATGTACGAGGCCCGATGTATCGTATGCTCTAAGTGTTACGAGCAGATGCCAATCGGATCTTGGTGAGGGTCACTGGGTGGCTGTCAAGAATATCCTCAAGTACTTGTGAAGCACTAAGGATGTTTTCTTTATCTATGGAGATGGAAATCTCCATGTGAGCGGGCATTCAGATGCCAGTATTTAATCTGATAAGGATGATTCTGAATCATGATCGGGTTATATACATTCTGCTTGAATAGCGTGGCGGTCGGTTGGAAAGAATTCCAAACAAGAAAGGATTGCTGATTCATCAACCGAGGCGAGTACATTGCCGCATGAGATGCTAAAAGGCGGTTTAGATCGAAGTTCATTCTTGAACTTGATCTAGTCCCTACCGTGATGGGCCCATAGAATTGTATTGTGATACAATGGGGCTAATGTGAGCAAAGGAACCAAGGTCTTATCGACGATCCGAACTCGTGCTTACCGATTCGGGAGATCATTAGTCGAGATGATATCTTGATAGAGAGAATTCCACGAGCAAAGTGTTCTTTGTTCCATTGACAAAGCCATTGTCACGGAGAATTGTGATTCTCATGGACTCGCTTATGGTATTAGATACTAAGGGGATTGACTTTAGGTCAAGTGGGAGATTTGTAAGTACAAGTCGACTTGTACTACTGATAAGTCGACTTGTTCTTGAAAAGTATCGATAAGTCGACTTGTACATTGCATAAGTCGACTTATTCAAGGATCGCATCGTTTATTTGTGCCCTAAAGGCAATCCCTTTAGCGCGTTTATTCACAAATCGTATGCGGTGAATGAATAAATAAAGAAAAGGCATAATTCATTAATTTGATGTTCATGAACATTGTTTATGAATTGATTGGATCTTTAATCAGATTAATGAAGTCCATGATATATGACATAGCATGAAGGAAATTATGATGTGATCATACTCCTGAGATTCCTATCATGTGCAATTATGTCAGTATCTAAATTCTCCTAGTCAAAGGATTAATGAGACTGGACATCATTAATCCGGATAGACTAGCACATGTCATATTCCTTGATTGGATCAGCGGTGGATCTCGAAACTGTAAATATGAGATATTTAGAATTGACATATGGATGCTTACTAGCGGTAGTAAGTTCATTGGATGACCTGCCATGAGATCATCACATAGATATCTTATCTAGTGTCAGTGATAATCTCATCATAGCAATAGTGCAAGTATCCTTAGACTTGAGGTACTCGAGGATATCTTGAATCTTGATCCGTGCTTTGACTCCATTCCTTGTTGCCTTCCGAGATAACTCATGGGTGGTGCTTGGGTGCAGCTTGAGGTATTGAAGATAATTGAGTAGCCAATAAAGTTCACCCTTACGGATTAGCGAAGAGATACCCATAGCCTCTTGTCGGGATCATTACCGGAAATCTCGGCGGAGTGAATATGTCATGAAGAGTGTCTTCATGGACATATAGAGTAATGAGTCTAGGGCGAGATCTGTTATCACTAGGCTAGACTCGGTCTAGTGAGAGTTGACACTTTGACCATGCTCATAACCAAGTGGGGTATAGGATGGTGAAAGGACGAATTGCACCAGTAATTGTCATGGAAGGGTTTGTGATCCGGTTCGTGATGAATACATCAAATCGATTACTTTCCGGTCAATTGGGGTCATGATGTGTTGCTAGATACCGCTCATGACTTGCTCGATTAATTGTTAATCTAAGTGGCCAACATAACCGGAGCCTAAAGGGTCACACGCTTAAGAGTGTCTCGGAGAATCAGTAAAATAGTAATTGGACGAGTTCCAATTATGGAGAGCATTAAATTAAATGGATCCCAATGAGATTGGGATATGTCCCGATGAGATCGCGACATCAATATTGCTAAGAAAGGTTTTGAAGTTGTTTGAGATCAGAGCCCGGTGAGGCGGTGGGACCGACCCAGCTTGATGGACCTCTTAGTAATTATATATATGTTAATTAATTAAGTAATTAATTAATTAATATTATATATATATGCCATGTGTGCGTTGGAAAGAGGGAGAGGATGAGAGCTTTGACTTTTCAAAGCCTTATTACTTAATTCATTAAAGAATGAATGGCTAATATGGCTTACACTTGTCCTTCTCTTATGGTACTCTTTTAAAGGTTAAAAGATACATATATGAAGGCTTGGAAAGGAGTAGTCGACGGTTGCTCAATGGGTAAGAAGAAAAGTGATACTTAAGTGTTAAGTTTCCTTGAAAAATTGGTTTTTCAAATCTTCTTCCTTAAGGCATAATCGATTCTCTCTTCTCAAGGCATGGATTCCAACGTCTTCTCAAGCTCTCCGGAGACAGAGGTAGGCTCTAGCAGGCTTTAATCTGTTCTAGCTATTCTCGGGTCAAAGGGTTTGATCCGGTTAGGTTTCGATCTCTGCGTGGATCACCTTTAGAGATAGTCTCTTTGGCTATTTAGGTTTATGTCTTCATACGGATACGGATCCAGGTTGGGAAGGTCCCGGAACAAAAATTTTGTTTTCCACTGCTGTACATGTGATGTACCTCCGAGATTTTCCTACATTTGAGGTCGCTCATAGGATGGTGATTGGAGTGCACTTGAGGTATTGAAGGTAATTGAGTAGCCAATAGAGGATTCGCCATACATTATAGCAGAAGAGATACCCATGACCTCTTATCGGGATCATTACTTTGAAGTCTCTGCCGGAGCATACATATGTCATGAAGATGGTCTTCATGGACATATAAAGTAATGAGTCCTAGGACGAAATGATTACACTTGGACTAGATTTGATCGATCGTCTAGTAAGAGTTGACACATTGCCCATACTCAAACCAAGTGGGGTATAGCATGGTGAAAGGACGAATTGCACGGTAATTGTCTATGGAAGGGTTAAGTGATATGGTTTCATTAGTCAAACCAATTACTTTCCGGTTAATTGGGGTCGTGATGTGTTGCTAGATACCGCTCATAACTTGCTCAGATTAAGTGTTAATCTAAGTGGCCAACATAGCCGGAACCTAATGGGTCACACGATAAGAGTGACTCGGAGAATCAGTAAAATAGTTTCGACGTAGATCCGATATCCGGAGAGCAATAGGATTAAATGGATCCCGATAAGATTGGGATATGTCCCGATGAGATCGCGACATCGACATTCGAAAACCGTTTACGGTGATTTTTCATGGGGTTCGGCAGCAGTAGGACCGACCCCGCTTGATCGACCACTTAGCAATTATATATATATATTAATTAAGTAAATAATTAATTAATTATATATATATATATGCATTCGGTGGAGCCATTAAAATGGAGAGGATTAGTTAAGTTTGAAAAGTCAAACTTAATGATGATTTAGCATTTTAAGGCATTTTATGCCTACCAACGTGGATAGCCATTCAACCAAGCTCTTTTATATGTTTTTAAGTGTTAAATAAACACATTAGAAGATTATTGAAGGAAGCTTATGCGTGGGTTGAAGGAGAAGGGTTGAAAGCTTAAGAGTTAAGCTTTGAAAATTTGGTTTTCATCTTCTTCATCTCTTCCATTCAAGTTGCTTCTACTCTCAAGGCTCCACCAAGATCATTTCACTTGCTCTCCAAGGCTAAGGTAAGAGCTAGCACTCTTCTCTTTAGTCTAGCTATTCCGGGTCAAAAGAGTTTGTCCGGTTAGGTTTTCCGATCTCTGCGTGGATACCGTTAGAGACGGTCTCCTTTAGTCGTTATGGTTTGATTGTTTATACATACACATGGATCCCGGCTTTGCGGAATGTCCGGGACTCAAAATTTTAAATTCCGCACTGTGGGCATGTGATGCCTACCCCGGGATTTTCCTACAATGATTAAATGTGGACTGTATGAAAGGCGATACGCCTTACATTTGTGAATTGTGATTGTACGTGATAATTGGTAAATTGTGTGTTTATGCATGAATTGAGTGAACCATCGATGATGGTTTCTCATTGAGTTATAAACTCACCCAAAATTGCAAATATTTTTCGAGGATTGAAGAGTACCCGTTCTTGAGCCGGGAGTATGATGACTACAAGAGAGTCGGTGTTCGATGTCGGGATCAGTTCACGTCTATATTTGTGTGATTTTGACTTATGTGTAAATTTATATTCCGCAAAATGGTACTGAATTGTTTGAGGGCCCTAATTGATAAATATTGTTTGAAAAGTGATCTTTGATAAAGTGTATGGTGAAATGGGTTTTTATTATCACGGGCTGAATCGTTTGTTCTTAATTAGCAGACTCGACTTTTTTTATAAAAAATTCATAATGAGTTTTACATTGCATTGATCGCTCTAGATACCACCCTCATGGTCACGGGCTCGGATATCACCGTCGATGTCGGGTTCGGGTCTCGCGGGAGTGGGATGCTACATTAGTGTCTTATCGAATTGTATTTCGTAATCATTGTACAACAATGCTTTGTTTTTATAACGAGCCCATTGTGGTTGTACTGTTTTACACATTGACTGATTTTAAATTGTTATTGGATTACTGTAATAACTGAAAATGATTACGTGTGAACATGGGCTCAGGTTTCTTACTGTTTATGCTGCGTTAATGAATGGTCCAAAAAAAAAAGAGAGGAGAAAATGTTATACTGAGTTTTAATCGAGTGATGTAATACGCCACCCTCACGGAGCACGGACTCGGATATCACCAACGATATCGGGTTCGGGTCACTCGAGAGTGGGGTGTTACATTTAGGTGGTATCGAGCCCGATGATGCGTAATGTATCGAGGCACGCGATCTGAATCATAAGGTGTATGCATTTGAGTCGTGTCATTGCGGCATGTGGCAATCGATCCTAGTTTGAGTCACGGGTAGAAATCCTACGTGTGCGTACGTGTCAAGTGATTAAGTGAGAGAAAAAGTGAGACTGTGTTAGAGGGTGAACCCCTGGAAGTGTATAAGCAATTAGGAAAGGAAAAAGGAAAAATGGATAAGGAGATTGATATTGTACTGTGGTTAGAATGACTGTGTTGGCCTAGACTGATTAAGGAAAGAAGTGATATTAATGAATTCCCGGATTAAAATGGCAATATTATGGTGACAGAAAAATGAATATGTCTAGAACTTGGAAAGGTCCACTGGAGATAGGAGAAGCATACTGGTTATAGTAGTCTTAAGTGAGATTAAAGGTCCGGGATGAGTAAGTAATTAGAGTTCTGGCTGTATATGTGAGGAAATGGGAAACATTGGAACTGAGTAAAGTGTAGATGGTCCAATTAGGTAGATATTGATTCACTGTATTGGTGTTAGATATTAGTAGATATCATAGATAGATGATGATAGCGAGATTGTAAGAAGATCAATAGTGTCTTTATCAGAACGGTCTATCGAGAACCGAAAGAACTGAAAAAGCAAGATGCCTAGTGCCTAGTAGAGTAAGAAAAAGTAGACATGGTGAGATAAAAGTGTGTAGATAAACTGAAATGAATTGGGGAAACAGTTATGATTATGAGCGCCTAATCGTGAGACTGAAATGGTTATGCGAATATTGTGCTTAGAGTTTGGAAACTAGTATCAAAGGATGGTAAGGGAAAAAGACAAACTGACAATTTTCTACTGATTGTGTATCGGGAAATTCTAGATTTGGTTGAAAAGATGTATATAGACACAGAAATGGTAACTGGATGGGTAAATAGAGAGAGCTACAATGGAGTTGTATCAACAATTTTGTCGTGTTTTAGGGACTGTGAATGCCCTATTATAGATTGTTTGAGGATATTAAAGAAATACGAAGCAATAAGAAGATGTCATTGTATAAGCCAAGTGGACATGACCTTAAAAGGTCAATTTGACACATGAATGCTATGGGAATGAAACTAGGGAAATGAAAAGAAAAAAAAATGAAACAATGATAGTGATATGAAAAGAGTTGTCACATTTAAGTCGAGTTACCGTTGGGAGTACTTATTGGACAGTAAAGTTGATCATGATTAATGAAATGTATGTGAAAGATACATGGAAATCATGGAGGAGATGATTCAGTGAATGATGAAATACGTGCTTCTATGAGTGGCTATAAGCGTAAAGTTTATATTAGGTTAAAGTAAGACATAGGAGGACTGAATGTACCTTTATGAGAGGAAATGAGAAATGATTATGGCATCAGTTATTTATTTGAGAATTAGCATAAGCGGAAAGGAGTCTTATGGAAGTCTGAATTGAATAGGTTACTAATTGGTTTCGGATAAAATGTCGAGGTATAGATTCTTGAATAAGTGTGAAAGAAAGTGTTTATGTAGTATCACAAGGAACCTTAGTGTAAGGAATGTTACGATCTTTTAAATTATGGTATAAAATTGTTACGATTGAGATAAATACATATAGTGAAGAATGATTGAAAAGCAATTAGGAATAATAATTGGTTGATGAGACTTTCGTGAACGATTATAAAGATGGTAGCAAGACTAATGGTTAAGCGGAAAGAAGTATGGACAAAATTAAAAGTGAAATTGAGTCATATCTCATACTCTGAAGTTATCTCAGATTGTGTGTATGGAAATGTAAAGTATCCAATAACATGAGTGGAATTTTAAATTGAGATGATCCTATTGCAATGTGAAGTGAAATACTTAAATGAAGTGGAATTTATGGAAGTCCAAGTACGGATGACTAGGTATTGGCATATGTTGATGTGAATGACAGGAAATCAATTGAAAAGAGAAAATGAGTAGAGACAAGAAGTCCTAAAGGAAAGCTGACAATGACGTGATGTAGTGATACCTTCATAAAGGGATTGCAAATACACTAATTGTGGACTCAATGAAAAAGTTAAAAGATGTATGGTAAAGTCAATGAGACCCTAATAGGGAATTATGCGAGGTAAGCAAATGGTAGTGACTATGATTATAGACGGAATGTGCTTGAAAGTGTTGAATAGTGAAAAGTAAAAAGAACTTTATGAATAATTGAGGAATTTGATATTAATGATAAGCATATCCTTGGAGAGTGGGCAGTGTGTGATGAAATGAGACAATATGTTAAAACGGTATAAGATAAATTGAATTGATTTTGATAAATGGTATTGGTTCTATGATCGAAATTGTTTAAAGCCTTGGAGACCTTAGATTCCTATAAGGATACCTTGGGTTAATTCGAGGAAAGAGACAGGCATAAATACCGACAATTCTGAAATGAACAGACAATTCTGCCTACTAAATTCAAATAGTGAATAGATATTGTTACAATGAACAGATTACAGATATTGGGATTTCCAATGAATGTCAGGTAGGTTATGGCTAATTGTGAAGTATTTCTGGAAACTTGAGATACTGAATAAAGGTAAGGAATGGTTAAGAGTGCTGGAGTTAAAGTGGTGAGTCCTATAAGGAGTCTGAATATGCAAGTGAAATCGGAAAAACAATATTGAATGATTCAAAGAAAAAGTATAGGTACCCGATAAAAAGTGCTAGAACAAGAAAGTGAACAGTTAAAGCTATACATTCTAGTAAGCATATGCGAAAAGTGAAATTGAATAACTATGGGTATAGAATGAAGTGATTATTGATTCAAGTGCTTATAGGTGTAAATGTTCAATAGGAAAAATGCATGATTATGATCGTGTTACAGAGTTACGATTTTCTTGTGGGGATATATCGCTACACCGCATGTGGCCTAACAAGAGTCAAAGACCATAATGGATTTGAGACTGTGATGGGTAAAGCAAAGGACAGGACTTAGGAAAACTGCATGGGTTAGCTGAAGTAGATCAGGATCGGACAAATGAACTAGAGTAAAGTGCATATCCGAATAAAGTGTGTTAACACATTAGAACAGTAAATTGTCTAAAGAGAATTGAATTTGAACACTTAGCCAATGGAATATAAAGAATGACTGCATTAGGTAAATTATCACTGGTTATAGCGAAATGGATCTAAATGTCATTGATTGGTACCAAAGGAAAGTAAATAAATGGGGACGAGATAAAGGAGGTTATGGTAAGTATCATAGTGACAAAGTGCACGCAAAATTGGCATATCAAGGAAGGTATTAGAATAAGTCTGTATATTGAGAAAAAGGTATTAAATGATAACAGGTTCGAAAATAGTGATTTAAGTCATAGCATCGGAACTACTATGAAAATGGAAAGAGAGATAGTGAAGACAGTGAGATCGCCAATTGACAGCATGGTTGAATCTGTCTACTGTGATGAGGGATAGAGTTAGCCAAATAAGTGACTGAACAACTGACTGAATGTGTCACTGTGACCTTTTGGGAAATGATTTATTGAGTGAAAAAGTGTATGGAACATGTAGGGATATTTGAGAACTGTCATAGTGAACTGTTGACTGAGAATTTCGTGAACGAAATTTTTATTAGGAGGGGGGAATTGTAACATCCCACCTTCAATTGGAAGGGTAGAATAGTAAATTGGCATAGGATGTGCTAGATTGGGATTTCATAGGACTGCTCATGCATAATAGGATTGTTACATAGTCACAATTGTGCACATGAACTTACTGTACATGCATACATGACATTTCCGGTTTTCGTGCCTAAGGCAATTTTATTGGGATTAACATGATTTTTGGGTTTGGAAAATTATTCTGAGTGCGCCATAAATTGTTTTTTAATTTAAGGGATTTTCAGAAATTTTTTTGGAATTTTTCGGAGAAAATTTCCGGACCAGAAAAATCGCCAAGGGGCGAACCGATTGATTTTAAGTATCGAAAATTTCTATCCAATGGCACTACAATATTGGGTATAATATTTTGGGATTTAAATTAGGGCCATTGGAGTGGATTGGGTTAATTGTTGATTAGGATTAATTGATTAAAGTTTATTAAGTTCATTACTTTGACTTTTCTTCTTTCATTTTGGACTAATATTATTTTGACACCTATCCTTCATTTAATGCTCACTTGCTTCCTCCCACGGTTTTGCCTTGTTAAATGAATGAAAAGAGAAAGTTGATAGTTTATTTCATCCTCATCCGAAAGCATCTCCTCCCTTTTTGCTCTCTCCATCGATTTTTTTTTCTTCTCCTCCTTTTATTTAGCTAATTGTTGTCTTCCTCCTCCAACCTTAAGAGCCTTGCATGCATCCAAGCTACTTCTTTTTATGATGATGACCTTGTGTGAGGATTAGAAAGTAAAGAAAGTGGTGTAGTATTGAAGAGAGAAAAGCTTGAATTAGGTAAGTTGTATTGTTAAGCTTTAATTAAGGTTTAATTATGAATTTATGAATCATGGTAGTTAGAAACATTAAATGGGAGATATGGTATGTTTATTATGTTTATTGATGCCTTAAATTGATGGTAATTATTGCTTGAATTAACGGGTATAAGATTAGGGTTAGTTATGAATTGAAAGTAGGATGAGTGATGAATGGTTTTAGCTTGATTGTAATTGCATTTTGATGATGAATTGTGCATAGGAATTGAGGAATTAATGCTGCCGACTTTTGTGTAAGTATACAAATAAACGTTGTGTTGAGTTTGTGGCTGAATTGGAGGTGTAAATGAAGGTATATTAATGTAGGTAAAGTGATAGAATGGAAGAGGATGAGATATAGATGAAATCTGGAAAATTTGGTGTTTAACCTAGTGAAATGTTTTGATCATAACTCATTGTGTAGGTGAGAAAATGAGGTGAGGTTTGTTCCCAATTAAACTTTGGGATGTTGGCTACATTTGTGTGTGAAATAGGTGTTGTCAAATTTTAACTTTAAAAGGTTGCAATATGGCTTGGAAAGTTACTGCTATTGACTGGAATGAATAGTACCCGAAACCATAACCTAGAGTTTTGCTAATTTTTTTCTAAATTAATTGATAAGGAATTAGGACAAATGGACTAAATGAAAGTTAAAGCCTATTAAGTTAGCTTTCCAATGCCACTGATTTTGAAATTTTTTGATATGTCTATTAGGAGTTATGGACTGATGATTGTTGGCTGTTTTTATGCATTGAATGAAACCTAGCTGGAATGTCAAATTTGGTGTACATTCAGATTAGGAGGAATTTTAGTAATTTTTGTGCATTGAATTGGTGTTGGAAATCTACTGAAGAGTTTTAGATGACACATTCATCTTGAAAATGGTGTATGGCATATAATTTCTGGAAATCAGATGTGGGAGTTATGGATTTTCACAATTTGAACCTACATTGTGATGTTAATTGCTGATTAGGTCAGACATTTGCATAACATATTTGAAACTGTTAGAGGCTGAATTGGAGTCTGGTTATTTCATGAACAATTGAAGTTTGAGATTTTATCTTTTCAGGGATATAAAGTGGTCATTTGTTTGACTTGTATACAGGGAGATATGATTGATAGAAAGTTACTGCTCAAATTGAGTGATTTCAGGGACAACAACCTTGAGTGAATTATTTGACCTAGTTAGCAAGGGAATTGAAATTTGGGTTGTTTCATGAAAGTTGTAGATAACATTGTGATCTTGATGAGAATATTTATTGTATAATTTTTGACTGCATAGAATGAAAGATAGTGAATTTCCAATGACTATTCTGTTTTAGGAAGTGAATGTGTGGGCAGTAGCTTACATTGGATGTTTGACACCCTTAGTGGTGAAATTGATTTTTCTGGACTAAAGGAAACTTGTAGAGGGTTTCATTTTCTTTCCAACAAGGTATAGTTTGCATTTTTTCTGAAATGTGTACAAAAATTTATGAGAGCTTGAATTTTGGACAGGAAAGAGGGAAAAAGAGAAGGAAACATGGGTCCGGTTAAAAGTCTGTGTAATCACTGTTTTATAAAGTTGGGACCTATAGAGGTCAAAATTGAGCGCCGTCAACGCCATTGGATTTCTTATTTTTGAAACGGATTTTTCTGTGGAAAAAGATGAGATTAGGGTCGAGAATATCATGATCATGCATTGTGCACCTTCTAAGTGTTACATGTGCATTCTGAAATAGTTCTGATTGAACAATTGATAATGTTTGTTGTTTACTATCATTGTTATAGAGTCACACTTGGAGCGTCGGTCCACCGACGTCACCGAGACTGTCAGATTTTGGCTCGAAAATACAGGTGAGTAACCTAGTTGGTTTTTCAAATTCCTGAATGTCTAAATGCCCTATGTGAATTACTTGCCGAGGTGATTTACATAGATTACTGAAACATATTGGATGGAATTACATGCTTTTACTGTACTGAATGGAACTACTTGCAAAGGTGAATTGTATGGTTACTGAACTGTATAGGATTAAGTTGCATGCTTTTACTGTATTGGATTGGACTACTGCATGAAACTGGAAACTGCAATACTGAGCTTTTATAGCCATATCTTTGGATTACCGAAATCGCAATATCTTGGGCTTTTATTGTCGCGACCCGACCAGAGACGGATCCCAACTGTTGGATCCAAGACCCAACCGCATATAACTTACCATTTACCCTCTTGCTTTGATATACAGATGTTGGACCCGCTTCAGAGCCCAATCGATGTCGGATCCCGTTCTTAGGAATCCGACTACTTAATCCTAAACCATCAAACCTATATACAAGTTTAAATTCAATGAAAGCCCTCCGTGCAAAAATTTGTAAGATTCATCGTAATTAACCTCCAATTTAAAATAATCTTCTTAGGATCCAAAATTTAAAATTCAATTCCTAAGTCGATATGAAATCTTATGTCGTTATAAAATCAGCCAAATGAATAGTAAAATGCCAATTTCCACCCTCATAACTTTTTGCTCTTAACTCTGATTCGGACAATTCATACCTCCCTGAAAAGATAAAAGACCCTCTACCTATTTTATGAAGGAAACAAGACTCAATTATATCATTAAGAGGGACAAAATCACGCATGAAGGTGCTGCCTCAAATGACTACATGAACAGTATTTGGGAATAGTGACAGCAATCTTCCAATGACCATAACTTACTCCTTACTCCGAACATTGCAAACTATACCTCATTGGAAAGGTAAAAGGTAATCTACAATTCTTATGAAGGAGTAAAAGTCAGATCAGTCATTAGGAGAGGTAAAACCTACTGGAAGTTTCAGCTAAAATGTAAAACCGATGGAACAGTATTTCTGCAGTATGAACAGTAGCTGTCCACACTCCCAACCACATAACTTTTATTTCTAAATCCAATATCTGCAAATCATACCTCATTTTAAAGATAAAAAGATAATCTACATTTTCATGAAGAAAACAGAAACCAAATCAGTCTCTAATTGGGTGAAAAATCCTTTCAAAGTTGCTGCAAAATTTCATGACTAACAACAGAGGCTGAAACCTTCCCACTCTCATAACTTTTTCATCCTAAGTCCAATTGGGACAAATTTTATATTGTTGGAAAGCTCTAATCATGTCCTACATTATTCAAGAAGACCATCTAAACCAATTCAACCCCTAAACTAGTCTAAAATCAGTGGAAGTTGCTGCACAATTTTGGGAAAATTTGACAGCACCTCCCTATTTTATTCCTAACCCAATTTTTTCAATCTAGACCATAACCTGCACAACAATTCTATATTCAAGGGCAGCAACACACTCTTAGCTTTCTAGACATTCTCAAATTTATACCCAAACCATCACCATGATTCAATTTCCATACACACAAGTATAAATTCTCAAATACATTCATGATCTAATACTTTTACTTTCAAATTCATTCATTCATTCATCATCATTCAATCATAACATGTTCATATAATGCTTTAGTGGGCATTTCAAGCCCAATTACATAAAAGCTTCAAAATACATCATTTCCTTAAATGCAACTAAAGCATTGATGTTACAAAATGATTTCAAATCCCAAAATCACAAAAGAACCGCTGAGTAAAATGCCTTATGCTCGCTCCTCGGGTTCCCGCCATTTCCGAAATTTGTGGGGTGAGCTAATGCTCCGTAGGTAACACATTTACGCTTATATAACAAGCACATCCTTGATTCATGTATTTATCAATTTTCCAAGGAAATCACATCACATGCATAACTCAAACATTTATACATTCATAACAATTTCAATCATTCCATCATTCACGATCTTATACAATTCATGCATATTCATGGCAAACACAACAATGGCTCGGTAAGTCCAATCATGGCAACCACATAAGTTCATCAAATGACCTAATGTGGGCAATTCTTGAGGAGTCCGATATCGGATCATCCTATGCCTCAATCGGGCAGCCGAAGGCTTTTCATGTCGACGCACGTGTGGCGGTTCTTGGGACATTACCTTACCCATGCAACACATAATTCATTTCATAACAATAAAATTGGATTGTTCTTGTCCAAGTTACTGTTTTCATTAAGATCATTCTTTTCATGCATCATTCATGTTATGCACTTCATGCAAAATTCATAATTCTCATTATATTCATTCCATTTAGCTCTCTAGGCTAATTCAACCATCATCCTAGAATTTACACTTTCTAACATTATGATCACATAGCATAATATTTACAATCATTCAACAACCACAACATCAATCCTTCATATCATCCATTTACAATCATCCAACAACCACAACATCAATCTTTCATATCATCCGTTATGGTTTTCAACAACCATACTAACATTCAACACAATCGTCAATATCAACAACACGAGCAATAAACATCATAAATATCATTCATCCATAACTAACACAAGCATTAACAACCATTATTAATGTCATAATTAAATTTACATTAAATGCTCATAAATATAAAAGTAAAGGTGTAACCCACCTTAAATCCTTGATAATTCCTTGAATAGCTTGCTATAATTCTTGTTCCTCTTCTCTTCCTCTTCTCTTCATTAAAACCAACAACATTCCCAAATCAACATAGGATTTAGAAATTGAAAACCTAAATGCTTAAATCATGAAATTGGCAAGAGGATAACTAAACCCACTTGGTTCTTAACTCTTCTAACCAAAACCCATCTAAAACTTAATATTAAACCAAAGACTTACCTTAAATCTTCCTCCAACCAAAGGATTTCTTGAATCAAAATGAAGCTCTAGTCTTCCTCATCTTCTTTCTCCTTGAACTTTCTTCCAAATCTCACAAAATCTCTAGGAAATTACAAACCTAAGCAAAGCTCTTTCTTTTCTCCCTTTCTCCTCTCATTTCGACATCTCCTCTCTTCTCCTCCTTGTAATTTCGTTCCCTCTCTTTGCCTACACCAAAATCACTTAACTCTCTCCTTTTATACTCCTCTCTTATTTCCTAAGCCCATCACTTAAGCCCATCTATCTCCTTCTTCCTTTCTTTCATCCTACAACTTCCTCCTTAACAAACTCAAGCCCAATAACTTAAGCCTCTAAATTTTCTTTAAGCCCATCTCATTTAATTCACCTAACTAACTTGTTTCATTTGGACCCAAAGCCCAATTAACACATAAATCTCACCTAACTCATTTAAGTCCAACTAACATATCTAACTTCATTAATTCTTCAACTAACTTATTAATGCTATCATATATTAATTAATGTCACCTTAATTAATGCTAACATAATTTACTTAATTTGCCTAATCATGCTTAATTAAATAAAAAAAATTTTGGGGCTAACATTTCTCCCCTTTAAGAAATTTCGTCCTCTAAATTCTTACTCGTTGATTGAAGAGGTGGTATCGCTCGCATTGCATCCAAAGGTTCCCGTCGCCTCTTCAATTGCATGATTCCTCCACGGGACTTTGACTAGCTTGATTGTCTTGTTCTCGAGGATCTTATCTTCTATCCGAATTGCCACAGCATTTCTTCATAATCGAGATCATCACTCATTTGAACTTCGAGGTCCGAATGATGTGAGAAGGATCGATCTGACCTTCTCAAAGATCGATACATGGAACACATCATGGATCTGTGATAATTGGCGGCAATGCCAATCTATAGGCCAACGGACCAATCCTCTCCAAAACTTCATAAGGACCCACATAACGAGGACTTAACTTCCCTTTCTTACCAAATCTCATAACTCCCTTCCATGGAGACGCCTTAAGGAACACCTTATCTCCCACTGCATATTCCATTTCCTTCCTGTCAGATCCGCATAACTCTTCATTTCGTCTGGCTGCCTTAAGCCTCTCGCTAATCAAGTCAACTTTTTCAACCGTCATCTGGACCAACTCTGGTCCCACTAGCTTCCTCTCACCCTCTTCATCCCAGCATATGGGAGTCCTGCATCTTCTGCCATACAAGGCTTCATAAGGAGCCATCTGTATGCTCGAATGGTACGAATTGTTGTAAGCAAATTCGACCAACGGCAAGTGATCATCCCATGCCCTTTGAAGTCCATTACACATGCTCTAAGCATCCTTCTAGAGTCTGAATTGTCCTCTCGACCGCCATCCGTCTGAGGATGAAACGCCGTCATCAAATTCAACTTAGTTCCTAATGCTTCCTCAGACTTCCCCAAAATCTGGATGTGAACCTAGGATCCCCGTCGGATACTATGGAACCGAACTCCATGCAATCTTACCACTTCATCAATATACTTTCTCGCTAAAATTTGCAAATAATGTCTCACTTTGATTGCTAGAAAGTGGGATGACTTCACAACCGATCCACTATTACCCAAATGGCATCATGCTTCACGGTCTTAGGCAAACCCATCGAAAATCCATTGTAATCCTCGCCATTTCCATTCGAGGAATGGACAATGGCTGCAACATGCCTGAAGGTGCCGGTGTTCACCTTGACTACCGACACACTAGACATCTACTCACATAATCTGCTACATCTCTCTTCATGCCTTTCCACCGTAAATGTTCCTTCAAATCTCTGACATTCCGGTGTCGCTCGGGTGCATGGAATAAGGCGATTGTGTGCCTCATCCATGATCTCATCCTTAATCGCTTTATCATTCTAATGCATAACCCGCTCCACCATCATTAATCCATCATCCCTTACTTGCACCATCGATCGCTACCATTCTCAGATTTCATCTCTCAACTTACTCAATTCAACATCTTGCTCCTGCAACTCCTTAACCTTTTCCCTAAGAATAGGTCTCACTCTAAATTGTGCAATAACACCTCGGATTCATCCTGCTGCAAACTAATCTTCAACTTAGCCATCTGTTCCAACAGAGGCAAGTAGATCGCTACTCAACATGAGCCATCGACGACTTTCTCGCTCAAAGCATCCGCCACTACATTTGCTTTTCCCGGTGGTACTCAATCATTAAATCATAGTCCTTCAAGCAGCTCCAACCATCTTCTCGCCTCAGATTGCTCTTTCGACTCATGATGTACTTCAGACTCTTATGATCAAGAAAACTCGTCTCAACCCCATACAAATAAGGTTCCAAATCTTGAGCAAAGATCATCGCAGCTAACTCCAAGTCATGAGTCGGATAATTAACTCATACCGCTTCAACTGTCTTGAAGCATAAGCAATTACCCTATCATCTCGCATCAAGACACATCCTAGACCCTTCCTCAAGCATCATCAGAAATCAGATAGCCTCGATCTCCACGGTAAAACTAATATCGAGCACTTGTCAATTTGTCCTCGAGTTCCTCGAAACTCTCTCGACAATCATCATTCCGCATAAACTTCGATTCTTTCTCAACAACTGGTCATCGGAGCAAACTATGATAGAAAACCCTCTACAAATCTTCAGAATACCCGCCAGCCTAAGAAACTTCTCACTTCCTTCATCGCTTTTGGCTCCACCAATTGACTACTGACTTCCACTTTTACGGGATCGACATGAATTCCCTCATCGAAATCACATGTCCAAGGAATACTACTTCATGAAGCCAAACTCGCACTTCATCAATTTGGCATACAATTTCTTCTCTCTCACCTCGTAAGACTATCCCGAGATGTCGCTCATGCTCTCCTCCATCCTTTGAATAGACCGAATGTCATCAATGAACACAATGACAAACCGATCCAAGAAATCATTTAACACCCTATTCATCGATCCATGAAGGCAATTTGAGCATTGGTCAATCCGAAAGGCATGACTCAATTCATAATGCCCAGACGGGTCCCGAAGTCGTCTTCCTAACATCGACTTCGATCCGGAGTTGATGATATCCTCGATCTTAGGTCAATCTTCAAAAGACCCTTGCTCCTGCAATCGATCAAATAAATCATCTATCCTCGCAGAGGATACTTGTTCAATCGCCATCTTATTCAACTTCCGTAATCTATGCACATCCTCCATGTGCCATCTTTCTTCTTAACAAACAGACCGAGCTCCCTGTGGTGAAGAACTCTACCGATGAACTGCTTT
This sequence comes from Erythroxylum novogranatense, assembly GCA_029891385.1. Taxonomy (NCBI): domain Eukaryota; kingdom Viridiplantae; phylum Streptophyta; class Magnoliopsida; order Malpighiales; family Erythroxylaceae; genus Erythroxylum; species Erythroxylum novogranatense. The sequence continues at coordinate 23,627,929 of CM057228.1, forward strand.
CTCCAATAACTCCTGCAATTGCTCCTTAAGTTCTCTCAACTCAACTGGAGCCATTCTGTAAGGAGGTATCGAGATCGCGCGATTCCGGAATCAAGTCAATTTCAACTCAATGTCCTCACCGCAGTAATCCGCAACTCCTCCGGAATACATCCGGGAACTCCTCACCACAATGTAATCCTCCAATCTTCCTACATTGACCTCTGGATCCACTATATGCCAAGAAGGCCTCACACCTTGGCTCATCATCGTCACCACCATAGTGAAATAATCCTCAGACCGCGCTTTCTCGTCCCCTTGAAGACTACCTTCCGATCATCTCCCTGATCAAATTCAACTTCCTTTAGATCGCAATCCACTTCCTTTATACCTCTCCATGACATCCATCCCAAGATGACATCCAACCTTGAAGGTCTAGCGGTAGTAGGTCCACTACCACCTAGCACCCTCGATACTAAGCTCACAATTTTATAGATCGAAGCTTATCACTACCTTACTCCCTAAAGGAGTACTAACAACCAAAGATATTATCCAAAATCTCGGGACACAAGCAGACAAATTCATGCTTGCAGATATAAATGAGTGTGTAGACCCAGATCAATCAATACATAAACAGTGCATCAAATAGCATAGCCATACCCACATTACTTAAGGCGGTTGCAGCTTCCTCTCGTCATGGCAAAGACTCTCACGGTGCTCGACTCGCCTCTAGGCCTTCCTCGCTCGATAAGTCTTCCTTGCAGCTCTGAACTACCCACTTCTTGGGTGGCCTAGATGCCCTTGTCTCGCTCTTCTTGGGGCCGAGATGAACCCTTCTCGCTTGCTCGTGTGGACAATCCTTGATTCTCGTGCCCTTCCGACCACGGCCAAAACATGCGCCTATCTTCATCGACACTCCCCTTATGAAATCTACCACAGTGATCACACCGAGGATTGCCTCTCGCCGACCATCTGGGCTTGCCACACTAGAAGCTTGCACCGACACGCCCCTAAACTGCTTATTCTTTGTGGGGCCATCGCTGCCCACTTCACTCTGTATGACCCGCCTTAGTGCTCTTTGCAAATGCAGGGCACTTATGCTTTCTTTGAAAAGCGCTCTCGTTCTTCCTCTTCTTGGTTACCTCACCCGATATTTTCTAACTTCTCACTGCAATGCAAAGATCCACCATTCGCCGATAATTCCTGAAATTGTGGATGACTACTTTCTCCGGATCCCTAGGTGTAGTCCACCTCAAACTTTCTGCACTTGTCCACTTGGTTGCCACGATGATGTTGGCTGATATCGTGACAACCGAGTGAACTTCACTCATACTGCTACACTCGGCTCCCTCTGGGTCAAATTCAGAATTCTCTTACTTTCTCTGAACATACACCATGGAAAAGTACTTCCCACGGAAAGCTTCTAAGAACTCCTCCATGTCAAGATCGAGGGTTCTTCCCGATCGCTGTGCATCGATTCCCACCAGGTCAGCAGATCCCCGCAGCAAGCTTGTCTGATAATCAACTTTCTCTTCTTGAGCATCTCATCTCGCTTCAGACCCTCTCGGTCCTCTTCACCATGCTTCGCTTCCTCGGGATTAGTAGTCCCTTGAAATCGACCGCCCATACTTCCGAGCTTATCATATCGACCGCCTTCCACTTTGGAGTGGCATTGAGCTCGCCTTCCTTGCCCCATGGCATAGGTAAACGCCGGGCAAAAGCTTGGAAGAACTGGGGTCCATCGGATTTACTTGAGGAGGAGGCGGCGAGGCGCCTCATGTTGCACATCTGGGTGCATCGAGTCGATCACAGGATAGTCCTCGCATCCGTGGAACGCATCGATTCATCCGCATTCGCTATTTGTGAGCTAGGTCGAGCTGGAGCTCCTCGAGTTCTCCTTCGAGGCGGCATTACTCCTTCAAGTTTAAAAATTCAGTGAAAATCTTTAGTTTACATGAAACAAATTCAATTCATGTAAATCAATTCAAAACAATTCAAGGCATTCATTTGAAAACAACATTGCATTGCATGCAATTAAAACAATGCACATAAGTCATGTAATTCATGTAGAAAATGCATGATGACTTGACCTTTAAACATTCCACTAGGTTCCTAGGAAACCGTAAACCCGGTTTCGCTCTGATACCACAGATGTCGCGACCCGACCCGTAGACCGGATCCCAACTGTTGGATCCAAGACCCAACCGCATATAACTTACCATTTACCCTCTTGCTTTGATACTACGATGTTGGACCCGCTTCAGAGCCCAATCGATGTCGGATCCGTTCATTTAATCCGACTACTTAATCCTAAACCATCAAACCTATATACAAGTTTAAATTCAATGAAAGCCCTCCGTGCAAAAATTTGTAAGATTCATCGTAATTAACCTCCAATTTAAAATAATCTTCTTAGGATCCAAAATTTAAAATTCAATTCCTAAGTGATATGAAATCTTATGTCGTTATAAAATCAGCCAAATGAATAGTAAAATGCCAATTTCCGACCCTCATAACTTTTGCTCTTAACTCTGATTCGACAATTCATACCTCCCTGAAAAGATAAAAGACCTCTACCTATTTTATGAAGGAAACAAGACTCAATTATATCATTAAGAGGGACAAAATCACGCATGAAGGTGCTGCCTCAAATGACTACATGAACAGTATTTGGGAATAGTGACAGCAATCTTCCAATGACCATAACTTCTTACTCCTTACTCCGAACATTGCAAACTATACCTCATTGGAAAGGTAAAAGGTAATCTACAATTCTTATGAAGGAGTAAAAGTCAGATCAGTCATTAGGAGAGGTAAAACCTACTGGAAGTTTCAGCTAAAATGTAAAACCGATGGAACAGTATTTCTGCAGTATGAACAGTAGCTGTCCACACTCCCAACTACATAACTTTTATTTCTAAATCCAATATCTGCAAATCATACCTCATTTTAAAGATAAAAGATAATCTACATTTTCATGAAGAAAACAGAAACCAAATCAGTCTCTAATTGGGTGAAAAATCCTTTCAAAGTTGCTGCAAAATTTCATGACTAACAACAGAGGCTGAAACCTTCCCACTCTCATAACTTTTTCATCCTAAGTCCAATTGGGACAAATTTTATATTGTTGGAAAGCTCTAATCATGTCCTACATTATTCAAGAAGACCATCTAAACCAATTCAACCCTAAACTAGTCTAAAATCAAGTGGAAGTTGCTGCACAATTTTGGGAAAAATTTGACAGCACCTCCCTATTTTATTCCTAACCCAATTTTTTCAATCTAGACCATAACCTGCACAACAATTCTATATTCAAGGGCAGCAACACACTCTTAGCTTTCTAGACATTCTCAAATTTATACCCAAACCATCACCATGATTCAATTTCCATACACACAAGTATAAATTTCTCAAATACATTCATGATCTAATACTTTTACTTTCAAATTCATTCATTCATTCATCATCATTCAATCATAACATGTTCATACAATGCTTTAGTGGGCATTTCAAGCCCAATTACATAAAAGCTTCAAAATACATCATTTCCTTAAAATGCAACTAAAGCATTGATGTTACAAAATGATTTCAAATCCCAAAATCACAAAAGAACCGCTTGGAGTAAAATGCCTTATGCTCGCTCCTCGGGTCCCGCCATTTCTGAAATTTGTGGGGTGAGCTAATGTCTGTGAGGTAACACATTTACGCTTATATAACAAGCACATCCTTGATTCATGTATTTATCAATTTTCCAAGGAAATCACATCACATGCATAACTCAAACATTTATACATTCATAACAATTTCAATCATTCCATCATTCACGATCTTATACAATTCATGCATATTCATGGCAAACACAACAATGGCTCGGTAAGTCCAATCATGGCAACCACATAAGTTCATCAAATGACCTAATGTGGGCAATTCTTGAGGAGTCCGATATCGGATCATCCTATGCCTCAATCGGGCAGCCGGCGAAGGCTTTTCATGTCGACGCACGTGGCGGTTCTTGGGACATTACCTTACCCATGCAACACATAATTCATTTCATAACAATAAAATTGGATTGTTCTTGTCCAAGTTACTGTTTTCATTAAGATCATTCTTTCATGCATCATTCATGTTATGCACTTCATGCAAAATTCATAATTCTCATTATATTCATTCCATTTAGCTCTCTAGGCTAATTCAACCATCATCCTAGAATTTACACTTTCTAACATTATGATCACATAGCATAATATTTACAATCATTCAACAACCACAACATCAATCCTTCATATCATCCATTTACAATCATCCAACAACCACAACATCAATCTTTCATATCATCCGTTATGGTTTTCAACAACCATACTAACATTCAACACAATCGTCAATATCAACAACACGAGCAATAAACATCATAAATATCATTCATCCATAACTAACACAAGCATTAACAACCATTATTAATGTCATAATTAAATTTACATTAAATGCTCATAAATATAAAAGTAAAGGTGTAACCCACCTTAAATCCTTGATAATTCCTTGAATAGCTTGCTATAATTCTTGTTCCTCTTCTCTTCCTCTTCTCTCTTCATTAAAACCAACAACATTCCCAAATCAACATAGGATTTAGAAATTGAAAACCTAAATGCTTAAATCATGAAATTGGCAAGAGGATAACTAAACCCACTTGGTTCTTAACTCTTCTAACCAAAACCCATCTAAAACTTAATATTAAACCAAAGACTTACCTTAAATCTTCCTCCAACCAAAGGATTTCTTGAATCAAAATGAAGCTCTAGTCTTCCTCATCTTCTTTCTCCTTGAACTTTCTTCCAAATCTCACAAAATCTCTAGGAAATTACAAACCTAAGCAAAGCTCTTTCTTTTCTCCCTTTCTCCTCTCATTTTCGACATCTCCTCTCTTCTCCTCCTTGTAATTTCGCTCCTCTCTTTGCCTACACCAAAATCACTTAACTCTCTCCTTTTATACTCCTCTCTTATTTCCTAAGCCCATCACTTAAGCCCATCTATCTCCTTCTTCCTTTCTTTCATCCTACAACTTCCTCCTTAACAAACTCAAGCCCAATAACTTAAGCCTCTAAATTTTCTTTAAGCCCATCTCATTTAATTCACCTAACTAACTTGTTTCATTTGGACCCAAAGCCCAATTAACACATAAATCTCACCTAACTCATTTAAGTCCAACTAACATATCTAACTTCATTAATTCTTCAACTAACTTATTAATGCTATCATATATTAATTAATGTCACCTTAATTAATGCTAACATAATTTACTTAATTTGCCTAATCATGCTTAATTAAATAAAAAAAAAATTTTGGGGCTAACATTTATAGCCATACTACTGTAAACCACTGAGTACTGCATTACATGCATAAATGCATGAACAGATAATGGACGTTGTGACCCAAGTTGCGATTATTACTGACTGGGCCTCGAGTCCGAGGGGATTTATCCCGAATATCAGATCGACCAAGCCTCGAGCCCGAGGGGAGAAATCCCTGACGCGTCCCCACTGAATACTGACTGAGCACTTGGGCACAACACTGAATAATTGAAAAGAGTCACATATGCATTGCATTCACATGAATGACTGTTTTGTGAAAATTACTGATTACGTGATGGTATGATTTACTGTAAACTGTTACATGTTACTGCAAATCATTATTTAATGCTATAAATTGTTATGTTATCGCTAATTGAATATTATCAGATTATGTCAGACGCCATGTGCGTAATGCATGATTTGAGTGAACCATCGATGATGGTTTCTCACTGAGTTCGCAAAACTCACCCAAAATTTGCATCTATTTTTCAGGTCCTGAAGAATACCCCGGTTGACACGGGAGTATGTCTACTGTAGGCAAGTAAAGGATAGAGGTCGGGATCAGTCCGTGTCTGCATTAGTGTCTTATCGAATTGTATTTCGCAATCATTGTGCAACAATGCTTTGTTTTTATAACGAGCCCATTGTGGTTGTACTGTTTTACACATTGATTGATTGTAAATTGTTATTGGATTACTGTAATAACTGAAAATGATTACGTGTGAACATGGGCTCAGATTTCTTACTGTTTATGCTGCGTTAATGAATGGTCCCAAAAAAAAAAATAAAGAGAGGAGAAAATGTTATACTGAGTTTTAATCGACTGATGTAATACGCCACCCTCGTGGGGCACGGACTCGGATATCACCAACGATATCAGGTTCGGGTCACTCGGGAGTGGGGTGTTACATAAATACTAGACAACATATGTGACCTCATGTCAAACATATTATTGGAAATGGTAACAATACATCATTTTGGTATGATAATTGGCATCCATTTGGGACATAATCTCTTATCCCATACTTCTAAAGTTCAAGAGCATCTATACCTGTCACTATTAAGGTTCAAATGCTTATTAAAAATGGAAATTGGATTTGTCCTTTTAATTCATTAGGGAGTTCTTGTATCATCATGGAAAATCTTCCAAGCTATCACCATGATCAACTCCAAACTAACTCTATACAATGGGAGCTTCACAAGTCCAAATTATTAACAAAAGATTCATCTAAAAGGTTAATATTGGGAACTCATGACAAGTTCCAATACCATGAATTCATATGGAACTCATATTGCACTAGCTCACTACTTTATAATGTGATTAGCAACTCCGCAGAGGTTGGGGACAAGAGAAAAATTAAAATGCCATGTCCCTTAATATGAAATGTGCACTATGGGAAAATTTATTAAAGACACATAATCATTTTTTTTAAATTTACTCTCGTCAAACATTTGTGGAGACAATTTCCCCTAATGTTTAACCTGACTGAGAACAATCGAACTTGAATAGACACATTTAAGTGGGCAACTAAGGTGAAATTTAAGAAGGAGATTACCTGTTATTCAAAACTAGTTTTGCTATGATGGTTCACTATATAGGCTTACAAATTAACTTGTTTGCATAACTTTCCCAAGAAAATGAGGAATGCCAGATTATTTGATGATGTTAAGGATGTCTTGGAATACAACTTACAAGGGTACATGACCAAACTCAGACTTATTACATTGACAAGCTCATACGAAGACTCAATCGCAATAAATTTTAAAATGAGACTGAACTTATATACAATGGCTGATACTTTTTAGATTTTCTTTTAGTTATTTTGTAAGTGTAGATGGTTTACTCTGCAACCACTTGGAGTTGTCATTGAAATGACCAAAGTTTTGTATTTTGTATTGTACCAACCAAAAAATGGTACAAAAATATGTGTATCGATATCAGCTGCTGGTATCAGTTTGTACCAACAGGTACAAAGTTTTTTTAAAAATGCAGGGACTGGTTTGCAAAAAATCATAAAAAATGCATGGACTGATCTACAGAAAATGAAGGGATCAACGTTCCATCATCTTCTTCTCGCAAACCAAAAGCCATAACCAACACATGTATAGAGTGGAGGAAGACACTAGAACCTCATATCTTCGAGGTGGACGTTATAGGGTTGAAGAGAGAACAGGTGAAAGTGGAGGTTGAAGATGGTAAAGTGTTGCAGCTCAGAGGAGAAAGGAGCAGAGAGTTGGAGGATATGAACGATAGGTAAGGTAGTGTTGAGAGAAGTAGTTATAATGAAGTTTAAACTTACGTGAGTTTTAAATTGCTTATATAACTTATATTTAAATTTGATTTGAATTTTTGAATGGTTTGACATTTATTTTCAACTAGAATAATATATATTTTTAATGAACTAAAATGAATGTAGTCTAGTTTGACAAAAATAAGAAAGAAAAAGTTTGCAAACACATAAATTTGGAAAAATAAAAAGAAATGATCTTGAAAACCAAAGAAATTAAGTCAAAAATATAAAAGTTGCAAACATGAAAGTAATAGGTAAAAATTGTTAGGAAAAGAAAAGAGTTTATAGAATAATTATAATCAATATATATAAAAGAAAATAAATAGTTAATTTAGAGATGATATATAAGAAATATAACTAGTTAATTTAAATAAAGGTGAATAAAAGAAGGCGTAAGCTTTGGGAAAGGTATGTTATTATCATTATTAATTTAGATATAATTTTCTATAATTTTTAATAATTAAATTTAATTGTTTGTTAGGCCTCTTAATAGTACAAGTCATTCAATAAATCCAATTTGCATTGATAATATCGATATTTTGGTGAATTGAGCTTCTGAGGAATTGAGTTTGGTAAATATGAATAACTTGGAAGATACTCTTAGTTGGGGAAACATTGATATATCATTTAATACGTTGAATTTGAATGATGATAATGATGATGAGACTCCAATTAATGATGAAGATTTTGTACCAAATGATAATTGAGATCAATACAGTTATAGTGGGTATCCTTCCATAGACGATTGAATGAAATTCTAGTTTTTATTTCTCATTTTCTTTTAATTTTACTTATATTTGATGTACATGTTAAATTTTATATATGTAATGTAATTGTAAATATTTTTGTTTCAGGTTTTACTTACTTGATTGTTTCCTCATCACTTAACTCTTGTCATAAATTGTAATAGTTTGAGAGTTAATGATATTTATTGCTCTTTTATTTGATATTTTGATGTAATTATTATTTATTAAATGATGAAATTGTAATATTTTAAATATTTTGTATTATTCTTAATTTTATATTTGTATAATGATGATTATCTTTTTATATTAATTGTGGTTATTATTTATATGTGCAATATATAAACATTATTGTTATTTTATATTATTGTGGTTATTATTTATTATTATGATTTTTGGAGAGGTTGATGTAAACTTATAAAGTATACGTTATAATGTATCAATTGACTATTTCATAAATTTAAAAAATTACTCAAAACGACACCTAATATTGACTGGTACTGATATAGTATCGTACCAGAACCTAATCTGATACCAGGGCCAATACGGTATTCATAACATTAGTGATAACTATTAATTTATTAATTTATTAAAGAATTAATTAATTACTTTTTTAAAAAAAGAAATAAAAATAGATTGTTGAGTCAAAATGACTTTACTTATATATGATTTTGATGGATAACAAAGTAGAAAGAAAAAGAAGATGGAAAAAGAAGAATAAAAAGACAGACGTAGAATGACGGAGTTGAAAATAACAGACGGAGTTGAAGAAAAACAGACGCAGACGCAGAAGTTGAAAAACAGACGCAGACGCAGAAGTTGAAAAAGTAGACGTAGATGCAGAATAAAAAGCAAACGCGGACGGAGAATTCAAAAGTAGACGAAGAAAGGAATGCAGACGCAAGAGTCAGTTCGAGTTAGTTACAGAACTCAACTGATTAACCGTTTCTTTCAAGATTCAAGAATCAAGACTCAAGAAGCAAGATTCAAGATTCAAAAATCAAGAAACAGTTACAGACGAAGGCTATAAATAGAAGTCGAAGTCGAAGAGTGAAAAGCTTAGCGAAAGAGAGATCATTATTGAACTTACGCAAACGAAAAGCTGTTGTGAGATTACTGTGTGAAATAGCTGAGAACTATTACTGCTGTAACATAGTTCGGATACTTCTGTAAGAAAGTGTATAGATAGCCTGCAGAGGCTAAGTGTAAAAGAATACTGAGTGTAGAGACCTGAAGAGGCTCGGAAAGAATATTTGTAAACATTGAAAAGATAGTGAAATCTCAGAAAGACTTCTAAGGACTGGACGTAGCCCACGGTTTGGAGCAAACCAGTATAAAATCGTTGTGTCAGCTTCTACTCTACTCTATCTCTCTTTAAATTTCAAAGTTTTGTTATTACTCTGATTTCATAACAAGTTTTCAAAGTTTTGTGTAAATTGAATTTACCGAAGGTTTCGTAAAAGGAACTTGTTTTTTAACAAAACGTTTTTTTAAAAAGAGTTTTCAAAAAGGAGAATACACAATTCAACCCCCCTTCTCGTGTATTCGGTATCGTATTATAAGCATTATACTAATGTGTGATTCACTTCAATTGGTATCAGAGCTTGGTATCCAAACATCACTGTAGCAAAGTGTGGATCAAAGATAATGGTAGAATCACACATATACATTGCAGAAGGTGCCTCAGTCACTAGACCTCCAACATTCAACGAAGAGGACTATCATTACTAGAAAGATAGAATGCGATTGTTCATAGAATCTACTCATGTCGACCTTTGGGATGTGATAGAGAATGGACCATACATACCAGTAGATGAAGATGGTAATCTTATTCCATGGATCAGATGGACAACTGACCAAAAGGCGAGAATTCAGCTCAACTCTAAGACGAAATTCTTCTTGAGATGTACTCTAAGCAGGAGTGAATATGACAAAGTTCAAGGATGTGATACTGCGAAGGAGATGTGGGACACATTGTCCATTTCTCATGAAGGCACAAGCCAAGTCAAAGTATCCAAGATAAGCATTCTTGTGCACCAGTACAAGCTTTTTAAGATGAAAGAAGTAGAATCTATTGATCAGATATTTGGAAGATTTCAAAAAATTTTCAATGGATTGAAAACACTTGGAAGAACGTATAATAACCAAGATCATGTTCGAAAGATCTTAAGAAGTCTTCCGAAGAGGTGGAGACCAAAAGTTACAGCGGTGCAGGAAGCTAAGGATTTGAGCGTGCTAAAGCTTGACGAGTTGCTTGGATCATTGAAGATTCATGAAGTAGAGCTCGATGCTGAAGACAAGCCCAAAAGGGAGAAGTCGATAGCACTAAAGGCCGGACAAAAGAATCACAAGACTCAAAGAAGGAGAAAGCCATCAAAAACATTAAAAATAGAAGAATCAAAGAATGATGACTCAAGCGAATCTGAACAAGAGTCAAGTGATGACGATGATGAATTATCTTTCATTTCTCATAAGATAAAACGAATGTGGAAGAAGAAGACCAAAGGGAGTCAGCCTTTCAAGAAGAATAGTAAAGATGATGGTAAAGCAGAAAAGACATCCATCACATGCTACGAGTGTAACCAACCTGGACATTACAAGTCTGAATGTCCTACTCTAAAGAAGAAACCAAAGAAGAGTAGAGAAGGCAAGAAAAGCATGATGGCAACTTGGGAGGATCTAGATTCGTCAAAATCAGATACAAGCTCCGAGACGTCAGAACATGCAAACATTTGCCTAGTAGCCGAGGAAGAAAGTGATGAGGAGGTAACTTCTGAATACGATAACTTGCATAATGCATATTCAGAACTATTAGAAGATTGGCATGCTATTCTGAAATAGTACAAACTGTTGAAGAAGAAGTATGTAGAAAATCTTAAACATACCGAAGAATTAGAGAGAGAAAATATCTGTTTAAAGAAACAAATAGAGGAGAAAAAGAAAGTTGTAAAATGATCTGAAGAGATTAATCAGTTGAAACTTAGAATTAAGAGTCTTTCATCTGATTTAGCTACATTCACTGAGAGTACAAAGAAAATGAATGAAATGCAAGGAAAATGTAGACATTCGAGTGATAAAACCGGATTAGGGTTTACGGGTAATAAGTCTCATTATGTGAAAAAGCATTTCTCACAAAATAAAAAGCATCACCAAACACGATTTCATCAACAATCCAATAAAAGGCATCAAAGGACTCATTGTGTGCATATTACTAACCAGAAAGGACCCAGGAAAATATGGGTACCAAAAAGTAAAATAGTTTCTCCTGCAGATATCCTTCCTTGGAAGATGCGACAAGCACCATTGGTATTTAGACAGTGGTTGCTCGCGACATATGATGGGAAGAAGGTCTATGTTCCTAGATCTTCAGTATAAGAAGGGAGGATCGGTGACTTTCGGAGACAACCAGCATGGCAAGATAATTGGAATTGGTAAAATAGGTAAAGATTCCTTTGGATGCATCAATAATGTACTGCTTGTTGATGGTCTAAAACACAATTTGATTAGTGTCGGTCAATTGTGTGATTCTGGTTTCTTAGTCACGTTCAATCAAAATCTTTGTGAAGTCAGAAACAAAGATGGGTCTATATTCTTTTCTGCCAAGAGAAGAAATAATCTTTACAAAGTTGATTTAGAAGATTTTCAAAATCAAAATGTTTCATGTTTTCTATCTTTTGAAGAAGAAAGACTAATCTGGCATAAAAATCTAGGTCATGTCTCTTTTAAACACATTTCAAAGTTGGCAAAATATGATTTGGTAAGAGGATTACCAAAAATGAGTTTTGACAAAGACTTTTTCTGTGAGAGTTGTTGAAAGGAAGAACAAGAGGATTTAAGAGATGGCAAGGACTATGCTGTGTGAGATGAATCTTCCTAAGTACTTCTGGACAGAAGCTTTGAATACAACGTGCTATATTCAGAATAGAATACTGTTGCGACCTGTGTTGAAGAAGACTCCTTATGAGTTATGGAATGGAAGGAGACCGAACATATCTTATTTTCATACATTCGGGTGTAAGTGCTCTATTTTGAATACAAAGGAGCTGTTGGATAAGTTCGATTCAAAGACCAATTCAGGAATATTTCTAAGCTACTCATCATCGTCTAAGGCATTTCGAGTTTACAACCTTATCTCAAAGACAGTTGAAGAAACCATCCATGTCAAGTTTGATGATCGTTCTCAAACCCGTAAGGAAGATGACATGGAGAGTGAAGGTCCTTCGAAGAATTTAGATGATGCAACAGAAACTCCATCATCAGGAACTCAAGTAGACAAGGCTGAGGATATTTCATAAACTATCGGATTAAAAAGAGATTGGAAATATAGAAGTTCTCATCTAGAAGAGATAATTATCGAGGAGACCTCAGAAGGAGTTAGAACAATGTCCAAATTTAGAAGAGAAGCTAATGTGGCCTTCATTTCTGAAATAGAGCCTAAGAAGATTAAGGAATCTCTTCAGGACGAAGATTGGGTTTTAGGCATACAAGAGGAGCTGAATCAGTTTACTAGGAATAAGGTTTGGTCCTTAGTTCCAAAACCCTCGAAGAAATCCATTATCAGAACCAGATGAGTTTTTAAGAATAAGCTAGACGAATCAGGCAGAGTGAGTCGGAATAAAGCTAGATTAGTAGCGCAAGGTTATAATCAGCAAGAAGGAATAGACTACAATGAGACATATGCTCCAGTAGCAAGACTTGAAGCTATTAGGATATTGCTGGCATATGCTGTTTGTCACGATATAAAGCTATTTCAGATGGATGTGAAGAGCGCCTTTCTGAATGGTTTTATAGACAAAGAGGTGTATGTTAAACAACCACCTGGTTTTGAGGATGTTAAGAATCCAGATCATGTCTATAAACTTCATAAAGCTTTATACGGCTTGAAGCAAGCTCCTAGAGCTTGGTATGATCGTCTGAGCACTTTTCTCTTGGAGAGTGGTTTTAGTATAGGTCAAGTTGATAAGACACTTTTCAGAAAGGATTTCGAGAATGAGTTCATTTTAGTACAAATCTACGTCGATGATATTATTTTTGATGCTACTTCAAAGAAGCTATGTATGAATTTTGAGAGTCTGATGAAAAATGAGTTTGAGATGAGTATGATGGGTGAGTTAAAGTTCTTTCTTGGGTTGCAAGTTAAGCAAACCGAAGAGAAAATTTTTATTCATCAACAAAAATATGTGAAAGAATTGTTGTGTAAATTTGATATGCATAACGTAAAGCCTATGACTACTCCGATGCACCCTTCAAACCTTTTGTCGAAAGATGAACTTGGTAAGAAAGTGGATCAAACCACAGATAGAGGGATGATCGCTCACATCGTTCTTGTATCTTCTGTGCACTGATATTACATTGGTGTATGCTTGTGTGCAAGGTTTCAGGCTGATCCTAGAGAGTCTCATTTTATTGCAGTTAAAAGGATTATGAGATATCTCGCAGGTACTATTGATCTTTGTTTAATGTTTGAGAAAGGTAAAGATTTCAGGTTAATCGGATATTGCGATGCGGATTATGCCGCAGATAGGATTGAAAGGAAGAGCACTAGTGGAGTATGTCACTTTCTTGGCACAAACCTAGTTTCCTGGTCAAGCAAGAGACAAAGCTCGATCGCTCTATCAACTGTTGAAGCCGAGTACATGTCTGCCGCAAGCTGTTGCTCACAAACATTGTGAATTAAATATATTCAGTTCGAGAAGAGGAGATCCCAATCTATTGTGACAACACCAGCGCCATTAGTCTATCAAAGAATCCGATACAACATTCGAGAGTAAAGCATATCGAAGTCAGACACCATTTCTTAAGAGACTACGTTCAGAGGAAGGTGGTGCAACTACAGTTCATCAAAACTGAGTATCAATGGGCAGATATCTTCACTAAAACATTGAGTGAAGATCGGTATAAGAAAATCAGATGGAACCTTAACATGGTTATGTTAAATGACCAGTCAGGCTAGAAGATCGTCAAAGTTAACGGCGTCAAAAACAGTGGTTTACAGCTGGTAACTTCTCTCACAAGGAAGTTTTGGAGGGAAAAGTTTGATAGCCTTGAGGATCCCAACGATTCTAGAACCCATCGGATAAGACCCTTCGATTAGTCTGAAACTATAATCATTTCGATTACTCTTACTCCCAGACGTTTCATCTCTCTCTCTAAAAACTCTCGCAAACAACTTTACCTTTGAAGAACATCTTACCAGAAGCAGTTTCTAATCAGAATCAATGGAGCCAGCTATGATTTTTGGAAGACATGTGGACTTCGAATCTCTGAGGAGTGACGGCATGGATGTTGAGCCAGAGATTGTAGAGGCTGGATGGAGAAATTTCTTCCAGATGTGGGAACTGGTATACACTGATGAAGTATATGACTTTTGGAAGCATGCACAACTGGTGGATAACACCATTGTCTCCACAGTAGATGGAGTAACTGATATTGTGACAAAGGAATTAGTGGAGAAGATGACTGAATGTTCATCGGTTGGAGAAACCCTATCAACCAAAGCTGGATGGATGTCCAAGGTTAGTATGAAGGAAGAAGATGTCAGAAAACAGTTATATGGAGCTAATGACCCATGGGAGAGGAAGACCTCGAGTCTGGTCCCGAAGGCTAGGGTTCTTCATGCGATTCTATTCAATTGCATCTTACCAAGAGCCGGGTCAAGGCATCTAGTGACTACCTTGGATGAGCAGTGCGTGTTCTATCTGTTAAATCGCTACCCCATAGATCTACCATATCTAATCTTTCATTATATGATTAAGGGGATGAAGGATACCAACAGTTATCCTTACGACATGCTACTCACAAGGGTTTTTAGGGAATCCAGAGTCCTTCTTCACAGAGGATACAGAAGGACGCTAGCTGTCAAGAGTACTATTAATTCAGATACGATAAGAAGAATGGGCTTGAAGACTGTGGTGAAAGAAGAAGCAGTTTCTATGAAGAAAGCTAGAACTGAAGGGGAGTGGTTATTGAAGAAGTCTCCCGCTAGAAGTTTTAAATCTCAAGAAAGTTTGAGGATGCCAATAGAAGAAAGAAGAAAATTGTCTGGAAGACCTTTGATTAAACAAGCAAGTCCTAAAAAAGAATTTAGCCTAGTTCGAAGAACAGAAGAAGGTGCGTTGAAAAGAAAAGGAGAGAATCTTCTGGGTGAAATTTCCAAAAAGGCAAAGAGATCACCAAGGATTCGTACTCTGAGACAGCAGGAAGAGAAGAAAGCTAGAGAATAGAGTCAGGAAGAAGTCTCAAAATCTTGCGCACCAAAGAAAACAAGATCTCTAGTCTTTATCTTATAAGAAGACTCAGCCAAACAGGCTAAGGAGACTGAGAAGAAGAGGAAATCGGAGTATGAAAAACAGAAATCTCAAGTGAAGAAAACTCCAAGATTGACTGAGGCAGTGGAGAAGAATAAGGAGGTTAGTCGAAAGAAGAGTATGAGTACTGCTATGGACGTTTGTCAAAAGAAGGATATTACTGATGCTGCTCAAAAGGAAAAGGAAATTGAGCTTAGCATAGTTGAGTTTACTCCCATTATTGCTCAGGAGGAACCAGTGGAGCTTAGCCTGGTTCAGTTTACTCCTATGGATGTTCAAATAGTGGCAACAGAAGACTTAAGCTTGGTACAGGTACCACAGGAAGTATCTGATGAACCTACTCTGGTAATACACAACTATTCTGAGTTTCTGAAGAAAGATAAGTTGGAGATCAGAATGGTTGAGTATGTGACCAAGAGAAGTACCCCAATCGCCATCTGTGCTGAACCAAGAAGGAAGATGAAGTCCATCCTACAACCTATCTTGATAAATAGTGAGACATGGGACTTACTAAGTGAAGATGAAAAGCATTTTTATGAAGCTTTGAGGGATGCTGCTACAAAGCCATACCCTTCAAAAATGACTAGCCAACCTCTTACTATTTATCCAATTACGGAGAACACGGTGATAAAGGTTATACATGATATTCTGTAACATCCCGTTACCGATGTGAGGGCATATCGGTAATTTGGATGAGTGAACAGTGAGTGCATTCAAAATTGATTTGCACATATCGTGATTCTGCATAAGTGATAAATGAGTTAATTGCACATGCATACATAACGACATGCATTCATGATTGTTCCAGCATTTTATTGTTATTATGAGTTGAATAGTAAATTTTGTGAGATTGTGTGATATGAGTTATTGAGAATTAAGTGATAAGTGAAATTGTGAATTTTGAGCTAAAGTGCTAAAGTGTTAGATATGGGTTAATGAGTTTGGAAAATGTGTGTTGAGTGGACATTGAGTCATTGAGAATTGAGAAATAATGTGAAGTGAATATTTAAATTAGTGGATTGTGATTTGAGTGAAAATCTTAAGAGTATTGGATTGTATAGTTGAGTGAGAGTGAGAATGAGTTCTAGAGAAGCGGAAATGTTAAATTGAGTATAGAATCGAGCGTTTTACCTTTTTTTGGATTTATGGGAATTTTTCCAGAATTTTTAGAGTTATATGATTGGACCGGAAAATTTGACCTAGAGACTGATATTTTGATTTCGGTCCCAAAAGTGAGCGGATATTGGTGTGAAAATTGAGAGTTAAGCGTTTAAGAATTTTTGTGATGAGTCAGTGGAATTTAGAGACTGAGACTAAGTGAATTGGAAGACTGTGGTATATAGGTTTAAATAAACCCTATATATATATATGTGTGTGTTGAGGTTCAAGGTTTGGCATTTTTTCCCTTTTTCCTCTTCCTTCCGTCGACGATGGTGAGCTTCTTCCCTTTGTTCTTCCTTCTCCCGTCGACGATCTCTTCCGTTCCCCTTAGAGATCTTGTGTTCCTTCCATTGTGAGCTAAGAGTTGTAGAGAGCTTGGAGGAAGATGATGAAGGCTGAGATTTGAGAGCTGATTGAGAGAGGGAGGTTGAAGCTTGAAGGATTCGGACGGTTGCGATTTATAGGGTTCGATTGATATGAGATTTTGGTAAGTTTCATTGTGATGATGTTGTTATTTGTGTTGATTGTTGCATTTATAGTGTTAAATATGAGTGATTAGAGTAGTTGAGAGGGATAAATGGGTTTGGTTGAGAGTATTAATGGCGGAAATTAATTTGGAGAAGACGAAGTTCGTCTCTCGCTGCGGCGAGCAGTAGGAGGCGCCGCAGCGAACGGGCGAATTTCCGCGCCGCGGCGAAAGCGAGGTAACGTCGCGGCGAAGGCGTGAAAAATGGTTTTGCGCCGCGGCGAATGTTATGAGGTCGCAGCGAAGAGGGGAATTTGAGATGAGATTGAATTGGTTTTTATGACATATCTTTTAGTGTAGACCTCCAATTGAGATGATTTTTGATTCGTTGTGAACTAGAGAAAGAGGTCTACAAGTGTGACAGTAATTGAGAGTTGAATTATTATAGAGAGACCATGAATTATCAATAGTGAATCAAATCTAGTATCAAATGTGACCTAAGTGTTATAATGTGACAATTAGAGTGTGAAGTGAGGACTTCATGAGTAAGATGGACTTAGTGAATAGTGAATTGTGGTGATGAAGTGAGAGTAAGTGGAATTGGTCTAGAGAGCTGGAAATCATGATCATACATCATATAGTTTGAATTGAGACATGCGCATCAGTGAATTCAATTAATTGAGCAAGTAGTGATGAGAACTCATTTGAATTGTTATAGAGGCGCCGTTGGATCGACAGACCACGGATATTGCTGGTACTTCCAGGCAATAGCTCGGAAGTTTCTGTGAGTAACCTAGTTGGTTCCTCACTTTTATGTGATTAAATGTGCTGTGAATGTGTATGAATTAAGTGTTAAAGTGAGTGATATAAATGTGAAGTGAATGAGCTAAATGCGATAGATGTTACTGATTGTGTGAATGTGAATAAGTGCTCTGAGTATGATAAGTGTAGTGAATGAGATGCATGTGAAATGTGTTACGAATGTGAATACTTGTGATAAGTGAATGAAGTGACATATAAATAGAGATGTGAACATTAGTGAATGTGAAATCAGTGTAAAGAGTATGAGTAAGTGTTCTGATTGAGATAGCGAGTGAAGTGATAAACATGTACTAGTGACTGTGTAAGTGTGAGTACATGCTAAGCATGAGCATAAGTGGTAATTAAATAGTTGTGACCGGATTGGGACATTCCCTTAAGTGAGTGGGCAGTAGTGCATTCCCTGAGGGCTCTCCTACTCGCCAAAAATGTGATCAGTGCGAAAAGTACCGGATTGGGACAGTGTAAACGCTCAGTCACAACAACAACATAAAATGAGAAATTGCATACATATGCATCTGACTGTGTAGTGAAATTGTGAATGCATGTAAATACGTGATAATTGTGAAGTGTATGTCTGAGCCATGTGATAGTGGAAATGTGTAAATTGTGTATAGTGTTATAAAATGTATTATAGTGTGTTGAGATATATATATTGTGTATGTGCATGAGTTGGGTGAACCATCGATGATGGTTTCTCATTGAGTTCGCAAACTCACCCAACATTGCAACTATTTTTCAGGGACTGAAGAGTACCCCGTTGGACCAACGGGAGTATGGCTACCGCTAGCAAGTCAGAGTTCAGTGTCGGGATCAGTTGGCATCTGCATAAGTGTAGTGCTATTTATTGTTAATGTGTTGTGTTTCCGCAAATTATTAAAGATTAGTGTTTTTATTCAGTGGCCCAAATTATTACGGATTTCCGCGCATGTGATTGATTTGTGAAAAAGGAAAGTGTTTTCTGAGTTTTAAATTGCAGTGAGTGTTCTAGTATGCCGCCCTCGCGGGTCACGAGTTCAGATATCACCTTTGATATCGGGTTCGGGTCACGCGGGAGTGGGATGCTACATATTCAGCCTAGATATCCTTTGGATATGAGTAAAGGGAAGATAAAGCTATATCCTGAAGAAATCAATGATGATCTGTCCGCAGATTAGAATTAAGAAGAAGTGCGTCGAATTGATGCAGCATGCGCTTCAATGGAGACAACTGTCGAAGCAGGTTGCAGTTATACGGATAAGAATGAAGATTGTCCAGTAGGGGGAAATCTAATTATAGGACGTTCATTGAGTACCTTGTTAAGACAGTAATGCGTATTAGGCCTCTATCTAATACACTGTCTATTCTAGCTGAAGGCATACCCTGCAAGGAAGACAAGTGCTTATGTTACCTGCTCCTTTCGATTTAGATCTTCCGGAGCCAAATCTATCTGTTCATCCACCAACGTTTGAGATTGTTGAAGACTACATTCCACCCTCAGACGCATATGTTACTACTATTGCGTTTGTAGCACCCTCAGCGGATGATGATGATCAACTCTCCTCACCAATTGATTCTCAAGCTGAAATTAGTCATTTATGCAGAGAAGTCATAAAACTGGAGGAGATGATGAATGACATGAAGGAGACGGTGAATGACATGAAGGAGACGATGAATGACATGAAGGAGATGATGACAGAACTGTTGAAGAGTCGTCGTCCTTGATCATTTTTTATTATAACGAATAGGGGGAGAAGAGCATGGAAGGTAGAAATCAAAGAGTCTCAAAGGGTGTGATTGAAGGAGTTGATGAAGATAGGGGAGAAAGAGGAAGACTAATGAAAGAAGACAGAAGAATACTCATGAAGATTTGTATACAAACCAAACTGGACATAGCCCACAGTTTGGGGTGAACCAGTATAAAATCACTGTGTCAACTTCTACTCTACTCTAACTAGAAAGAAGAACCAATAACACCAACGATAAAGAAGAACCTAAAACAAGCCACAATGTCATACTTCTAAACTCTTCGAATTACTTATTTGGAACATATTTTAGTTGGTAATTAATTGAAGCCAGCTAGTAGTTAATTGAAAAGTGAAAAAAGAGAGATAAGATGACATAAATACGAGAACAGCTGAATGGATGGGATAAATGAGAGGATTAGTAAGGAGTTTATGGATTTTTAAACAAAATTTAATTATTTATATTATATAGTTATGTAAATTTCATATGTATGCTAACGTATAAAATCATTATCCTATGTGACGATCACATGACCAACATTATATTTACAATTAATTAGAATTTTGAGTATTTGATTAATAATATATATTTTATTTGTTAGTTTTAGGAGATTATATTGATCCCTTAATTTTAGGGATTGTGATTTGATTTGATTTACATGTATAGTTACCTTACATAGATAGATGTCTACATATACTAAAACTCCTAATCTATATAATTGTATTGTACAGTGCAATACTGAAACAACATACCGAAAATTCCCCAAATCTCCTATGTCCACTATTCATTTTTCTTCTTTTCTTCATGGTATCAGAGCCAGTTTCAATCCTGTAATGGGATTTGAATCAAGGCCATCATCACTTACCTATACCAATCTCAACCACAATGGCGGGGAATAAAGGCAGCCTCATCAATCCAGTCAATCCGGCTAGTACTGATACTCTGGCTAACCAATTGGCAGCGATATTGCAGAACCTGCCACAGTCAACCCGTTAGCAAACAACCACAATTCCACAAACAGTCATATTATCAGTAAAATTAAACCAAACAATTACTCACTGTGGGCTCGTCTTATGAAGATGGCAATTGGGGGTAGGGGCAAACTCAGTCATATTACAGGAGTTCCAGGGGCACCTGCAAGAAAAGCAGCCGAATACACACAACGGGAGTAGACTGATTTGATAGTCTGCTCCTGGATGCTCGATAACATGGAGCAAGAGCTCGTGGTGAATTATGCAGAATGTCCAACGACAAAGGACCTGTGGGAGGGTCTTGCCGCAACTTACAGTCAGGGAAAAGAAGGAGTACAGATATTTGATCTCACAGTCAGGGCAAATAGCCTCAAGAAGGGAACATATTCAATTGAACAATATTACTCCAATCTCCAAAGGATTTGGAGGGAAATTGAGACCCAAAAGCTGAACCCGATGGTGTGTCTAGAGGACATCACTACTTTCAACCGTCTCCGGTCTGAAACCAGACTTTACCAGTTCTTGGCAGGCGTTGGAGAAGAATTTGACTCAGAAAAAGGGATCTCTTGAAAGAGGACCCATTACCGTCAGTCGAAACAACATATGTTACTATTAGGAAAGAAAGGGACCGACGCAGCATAATGGGGGCTAACAAGGGGGAGCCATCATCGACTACAGTCTCAGGCATCGGAGCCGGATTTGGGATCGACATTAATCCCAAATCCGGATGGAACTCAAGAACTCAAATGGGCAAAACAGAAAATGGAGAAATCGGACAAGGGTATGCTACCAAACCTCGCTCAGAAACGTCGAAGGGATCAAAGTCGTCACCGTGAGGTAGCAACATCGATGAAGAAAAATTTGGAGTAGTAACTGTGGCAAACTCAGGCACAGTAGAGAAGAGTGCTTCCATTTGATCGGATTCCCAGAAGGTTGGCGAAGCCAATGCCGAGAAGGACCGGCGGGCAATGTGAATGGAGCGGTTGCAGTAACCGGAGGCAGCAGTGAGGGGGCGGCCATCGAAACTAGTCAGAAGAGCAAAGAAGGATCTGGAGTAGGGTTAGCCGTCGTTGGAGAAATAAGGAGAGAGGAAAATGATGTTTATAAAGGTAGTGAATTAGGGTTTGGGAAATTACATCCCAAACCCTCGATTTTAAACATTGTCCCTAGAAGTATTGAAAGTTGTGAAATTAACCCCCAATTTGTTAGTAGCTGTGAAATTAAGCAGGGACGGGCATGTATTGCTTAGGATTCGGAGAATGACAAAAATGTACAATGGCTCTTTGACTGTGGGGCTACCGATACGATGACGTTTGACCCCTGAGATTTGGTCACGTCATCTGTACCTACCAAGACATCCATTCAGAGTGCTAATGGAGGTCTCTCTCCAGTTCACAGGGCCGGGATAATAGAACTTTCTCCGTCCTTGAAACTTACAAATTGCTTATATGTTCCTAGTTTGTCCTGCAAATTGTTATCTATCAGTCATGTTACCAAGGAATTAGATTATATTGTGTTAATGGCCTCTACTTTTTGTCTCTTATAGGATATTTAGTCGGGGAAAGTGATTAGGCATGGCACTGAACGTGGAGGGTTATACTACGTTGACGAGGTGGCTTAACATGGAACTACTGCGCTGGCTCACGGAACCGTTGAAAGACAACAGTGGTTATGGCATCGGCGTTTAGGCCATCCGTCTGTAGGGTATCTTCGTTTTTTATTTCCAAAATTTTTTTCCAGTAATAATTCTATGTCATGTGATACATGTCTATTGAGTAAGAGTCATAAGCAGTCTTATCGTCCGACAAATACTCAAGTTCAGTCAGTTTTTTCCTTAGTCCATTCAGATGTTTGGGGGCCTGCTCCTAATTCTGGGTCTTGTATGTCAAACAATGGATTCAAATATTTTGTATTGTTTATTGATGATTGTTCTCCTATGACATGGGTTTATTTTTTGAAACATAAGTCTGATGTGCCCTCTAAATTTGTTGAATTTTATAATATGGTTTATACCTAGTTTCATACCAAAATTAAAATTCTCCGGTCTGATAATGGGGGGGAATATGTGAACACCACCCTTAAACAATTTTTTCTAGAAAACGGCATCATTCACCAAACTTCATGTCCGCACACACCCCAACAGAATGGGGTTGCATGTAGCACCCCTCTCCCGCAAGACCCGAACTCGACATCGACGGTGATATCCGAGTCCGTGCCCCGCGAGGGTGGCGTGCTAAAACACTCATTCAGTAATCGATACATTTTTTTCACATAACAATATATGCGGAATTAAGTGCCCAATTTGGGTCCTCATTTAATCATATACAATTTCATTATACACAATTGTCAATAGCCACTCCGGCCCACTTCCCAAATACAAATACTTGAGTCATTTCAAAATATACATTTTATTACATAAATAAAGACATGCAATGTAGATGCGAACTGATCCTGACTTCTATCCTTCACTTGAATCCTGCAAATATACTCCCGTTGGCCTAACGGGGTATTCTTCTGATCCTGAAAAATAATTGTAAATGTTGGGTGAGTTTTGCGAATTCAGTGAGGAACCATCATCGATGGTTCGCCCAATTCATGCATCACTCAAAACGTCCCCTTTTTACTTTGCAATCACTCTCAAAATACCATCTATGATCACAGTCACTAATTAATACAATTTTTCTTGGATCAATTAAATCTTCAATACCATAGTGCCATTGTGGTATCATTAGCTATCACTCACATTTTTCCTTGTGTTAATTTCTTGCAATTCCTTAGGTGACTAATTTTCCCAATGTAAGTAATTTTATCTCATGTCATTTTCAATCTCCCGCTTGACTTCTTGTCTCTAAGGATTTCCTCTTTTTCTTCGAATTCCTTTAATTCACATCGGCTTACTCAAATGTCTATTCATTTGTACTAGTTCCTTCACACATTTCAATTTATTTGAATGCTTCACTTTGTGTGTTGGTATTTCATTCCTCAAATTGAGTCTGTATCTTTCGAACATATTTACATCGAATAAAAGGGGGCCTATATTTTCGTCACACTTGCAATAGTGTCACCTCGAATTTATAATCCACTCTTGTAGTTGCAGTATACACTTTCAGTGGCCTATTCCACTTTTTATGCCTGAGTTTCTTCTTAAGATGAGACTCCATTGTTCACTTTTGACTTATTACATATTCATTTCCGAGTCTCTTCCTTGATTCAGCTCCTCTTGCATGGCTAACACCCAAGCTTCGTCTCGAAGAGCTTCCTCAACCTTCTTAAGCTCTAAAAAGCCACATTAGCTTCTCTTCTAAATCTGGACCTTGTCCTAACTCCTTCTAAGATCTCTCCGATAATCAACTCTTCTGGATGAGAACTTTTATATTTTCAGTCTCTTTTCAGTCCAATAGTTTCTGGAATATCTTTAACTTTGTCTACTTGAGTAACTGGTGTTGGAGTTTCTGTTGTGTCATCTAGGTTCTTTGAAGGACCTTCACTCTCCATGTCATCTTCCTTATGGGGTTGGGGACTATCATCAAACTTGACATGGATGGTCTCCTCAACTGTCTTTGAAACAAGGTTGTACACCTGGAATGCCTTAGACGATGATGAGTAGCCTAGGAAGATTCCTGGATAGGTCTTCGAATCAAATTTATCCAACAACTCCTTTGTATTCAGAATAGAGCATTTGCACCCAAATGGATGAAAGTAAGATATGTTTGGTCTTCTTCCATTCCATAACTCATAAGGAGTCTTCTTCAATATGGGTCGCAACAGAATTCTATTCTGAATATAGCATGCTGTATTCACATCTTCTGCCCAGAAGTACTTAGGAAGATTCATCTCACAAAGCATAGTCCTAACCATTTCTTGAATTGTCCTGTTCTTCCCTTCAACAACTCCATTATGTTGAGGAGTCCTGGGAGCAGAGAAATTGTGGAAAATTCCATTCTCCTCACAGAATAATCTAAACTTCTCATTCTCAAACTCTCCACCATGGTCACTCCTGATACTAGCTATAGACATTCCTTTTTTATTCTGTAACTTTCTGGATAAGGTCCTAAAACACTTAAAAGATTCATCTTTGTGTAATAAAAACAATATTTGACAAAATCGAGTAAAGTCATCAACAATAACAAGTCCATATTTCTTTCCACCAAGACTTATTGTCCTTGTTGGGCCAAATAAATCAATATGTAACAACTCTAAAGATCTAGATGATGTTACAAAATTTTTAGAAGAAAATGAAGTTTTAACTTGTTTTC
This sequence comes from Erythroxylum novogranatense, assembly GCA_029891385.1. Classification (NCBI taxonomy): domain Eukaryota; kingdom Viridiplantae; phylum Streptophyta; class Magnoliopsida; order Malpighiales; family Erythroxylaceae; genus Erythroxylum; species Erythroxylum novogranatense. The sequence goes on from CM057228.1 coordinate 23,652,989, forward strand.
CTTTCAAACAATTTTCACAGAAAAAGTCTTTGTCAAAACTTATTTTTGGTAATCCTCTTACTAAATCATGTTTTGCCAACTTTGAAATGTGTTTAAAAGAGACATGACCTAGCTTTTTATGCCAGACTAATCTTTCTTCTTCGGAAGATAGAAAACATGAAACATTTTGACTTTGAAAATCTTCTAAATCAATTTTGTAAAGATTATTTCTTCTCTTGGCAGAGAAAAGTATAGACCCATCTTTGTTTCTGACTGCAAAAAGTTTTTGATTGAATGTGACTGTGAAACCAGATTCACACAATTGACTGACGCTGATCAAATTATGTTTCAGACCATCAACAAGCAGTACATTATTTATGCATGCAAAGGAATCTTTACCTATCTTACCGATGCCAATAATCTTGCCCTATTGGTTGTCTCCGAAAGTTACCGATCCTCCCTTCTTATACTGAAGGTCTAGGAACATAGACCTTCTTCCCGTCATATGTCGCGAGCATCCACTGTCTAAATACCAATAGTGCTTGCCGCATCTTCCAAGGAAGGATATCTGCTGGAGAAACTATTTTATTTTTTGGTACCCATATTTTCTTGGGTCCTTTATGGTTAGTATTATGCACATGATGAGTTCTTTGATGCATATTACTAGAACGTTGATTAACACGAGATTTATTATAGTTTCTCTTTTGAGAGAAAGGGTTCTTATGAGGATAAGACATATTGCCTATAAACCCTAATCCGGTTTTATCACTCGGATGTCTACATTTTCCAAGCATCTCATTCATTTTCTTTGTGCTCTCGGTGAAAGTAGCTAAATCAGCTGATAGATTCTTAATTCTCAGTTTCAGTTGATTCATCTCTTCTGATCTGTCTACGACTTTCTTTTTCTCCTCTAATTACTTCTTTAGACAGATATTTTCTCTCTCTATTACTTCCGTATGTCTAATATTTTTTACATACTTTTTCTTTAACAGTTTGTACTATTTCATAATATCATGAGAATCTTATAACAATTCTGAGTAGGCATCGTGCAAGTTATCATAATCAGATTGTACCTCCTCATCACTTTCTTCCTCAGCTACCAGGCAGATGTTTGCATGTTCAGACGGCTCGAAACCTGTATCTGACTCTGATGAATCTAGGTCCTCCCACGTTGCCATCATGCTTTTCTTGGCTTCTCTACTCTTCTTTGGTTTCTTCTTTAGAGTAGGACATTCGGACTTGTAGTGTCCAAGCTGATTGCACTCGTGGCAAATGACAGATGACTTCTCTGGTTTAGCCTCATCTTTGCCATTCTTCTTGAAAGTCTGATTTTCTTTGGACTTCTTCTTTCGCATACGTCTTATCTTTCTAGAGATGAAAGATAATTCGTCATCTTCATCACTTAACTCTTGTTCTGATTGGCTGGAGTCATCATTCTTTGATTCTTCAATCTTTAACGCTTTTGATGACTTCCTCCTTCTTTGAGTCTTGTGATTCTTTTGTCCGGCATTTAGCGCTATCGACTTGTCTCGTTTGGGCTTGTCTTCAGCATCGAATTCAACTTCATGAATCTTCAAGGATCTAAGCAACTCGTCAAGCTTTAGCACGCTCAAATCTTTGGTTTCATGCACCGCAGTAACTTTAGGTCTCCACCTCTTCGGAAGACTTCTTAAGATCTTTCGAACATGATCTTGATTGTTGTATGTTCTTCCAAGAGCTTTCAATCTATTGACAATTGGTTGAAATCTTCCAAACATTTGATCAATAGATTCTTCATCTTTCATCCTGAAAAGCTCGTACTGGTGCACAAGAATGCTTATCTTGGATTCTTTAACTTAGCTGGTGCCTTCATGAGCAATGGACAATGTGTCCCACATCTCCTTCGCGGTGTCGCATCCGTGGACTTTGTCATACTCGCTCCTGCTTAGGGCACAGGTCAAGAAGAACTTCGCTTTTGAGCTCAGCTGTATCCTCGCCTTTTGGTCAGCCATCCATCTGATTCGTGGAATAGAATTCCCATCTTCATCTACTGGTGTATAAGGTCCATTTTCTATCACGTCCCAAAGGTCGACATGAGTAGATTCTATGAATAGCCGCATCCTATCTTTCCAGTAATGACAATCTTCCCGTTGAATCTTTGGAGGTCTAGTAGGATCGAGGCTCCTTCTGCGATGTATATATGTGATTCTGCCATTATCTTTGATCCACACTTTGCTATAGTGATCCTTGGATACCAGGCTCTGATACAAAATGAAGTGAATCACACGTTAATACAAAGCTTATAAAACGATATAAGAATGCACGAGAAGGGGGGGTTGAATTGTGTATTCCCCTTTTCTGAAAAATTCTTTAAAAAATGTTTATTAGAAATAAAATTCTTTTACAGAACTTCCGATAGATTCTAATTAATCAAAACTTTGAAAACTTTGTTTACGAACTAAGGAATGATAAAACTTGAATCTAAAAGAGAGATAGAGTAAGAGTAGTTAACACAGCAATTTATCCTGGTTCACCCCAAACCGTGGGTTACGTCCCTCAGAGTTCTTTATGAGATTTCACTATCTCTTCAACTTTTACAAGTATTCTTTACGAGCCTTTTCAAGTCTCTACAATCAGTATTCTTTCACACTTAGCCTTTGCAGGCTATCTGTACTACTTCCTCACAGAAAAGTGTTTGAAACTTGTTATAGTAAAAATAGCTCTCGGCTAATTTGCACAGTATGTTTTTTACGATCGCGTAGATGTAATTTAGCTAATTTTTCAACCAACTTTGTAATCTTCGACTTCGACTTGTATTTATAGCCTTTGTCTCCAACTGCTTCTTGATTCTTGTTTCTGGATTCTTGCTTATTGAATCTTTAAAAGAAACAGTTAATCAGTTGAGTTCTGTAACTAACCCGAACTGACTCTTGCGTCTGCTTTTCAATTCTTCTTCTGCGTCTATTTTTTAATTCACGTCTTCATCTGTTTTTTATTTTGTGTCTGCGTCTGCGTCTGTTTTCCTCTTTTGCGTCTATTTTCTTCTTTTACGTCTGCGTCTATTTTTCTTAGCGTCTGTTTCTGTTTTCCTCTTTTGCATCTGCGTCTGTTTTTCTTAACGTATGCGTCTGTCTTTCTTTTTTCGTCTGCATCAGCGTCTATATTTCTCTTTTTCTTCGTCTGTATTGCTTCGTCTGCTTTTGTTTTTCTCTTTGTTATACATCAAAATTATATCTAAGTAAAGTCATTTTGACTTAACAACTTCTAGATCGAAGATAAGAACGTGGAATTTTCTGCTGGTAAAAAAGAAATTTAGAAGCCATAATTATGCGACTCTTAAAGGAGAGTCTTGCTATGTTATATAGAAAATAGGATTTAGACTAGATATGTGAAGGAAAAGATTTCATGAGTCTTACAAGAACAAAAGCAATAGATGATTTTTACTACTAATATAAGTAGATTATTTAGTACTAATAAAATTTAATAGTTTTGTCATTTGTAAAAATATAAAGAGAATGTTGCATACAATTAATATCCTTCACCCGACCCTCGTAAAATGGAAGCCTTGTGGACAGAGGTTGTTGGCATGTACGAATGATGATAACCAATATTAAAATTCAAATATTAGGACAAGGTAATTGTTATTAGTTATCATGGGATAAAACATGTTATCCCAATTATCCCCATTTCCTTAACTACCTGAACATTTTTTATTCTATAAGTACGTATAAAGTGTACTTGAAAAAACTATTAAGTGACTGACTAAAATACAAAGTTTGAAAAGTGACCGAGTGGTAGGTTATTGAATAAACATGATATTTCATTTTTGATTGAGTAAAAATACTTTGATGGAATCAAGTTGAATCTGTCGTAAATTCAACATACTATGAGTCAGGAACATTGTAAAAGAATCCTTCATTTGTTGCTTTTACCGTTTACAGTAAGTTTGTTTATAAATTCTACATTGGTATCAAAGCCTCATGATGATTCTTTTCATGTTCCTTGGTTAATCTAGATATGTTGTGCATGATTTCATTTGTTCTTATGCATGACAATGATTGAGTATGTATATCTACAATGAACCAAACTTGAGAAGCTGGCTTTGTTGGAAGAAATTATTTGAAAAATTATTTTTGTTAATTAATATATGAAAGTGGATCTCATTAGGAAGTAGAATTCACGAGGATTCTAATGGTATATTACATGTGTAAATTGGATACAAAAGAATGTGAAATATGCCTTATTGTCGTTTACAAACATTTTGAAGTAAAAAATTTAATATCATACTAATGAAATATTTCATTTATGTTTGATGATGGGCATAATAACATGACATCATATATGTTATTTGTTGTTCGTGATAGCTTACGTGCATTTTATATACATCTGATGATCGATCATACCACAAGAAATCAACAAATCAGCATACTATATAAATGTGTAACATACCAGTTCAAGACATTACTCGCATAATATGATGTGAATTAACCCAATGATGTGGATGTCATTGGAAACTCGATTTTGGGAGAATTTCAACAGTATATTAGGTGCACAAATTAGAGTTTTTGTTAAAAAAGATATGAATGTTTAAATGTTTAAAGAGATTTGGATAAAACTCATATGTGATAATATATATGTTACGAGAGTCAATGTTCTATGTATTGAATGTTTGATAAAGAGTGGACCCAAAATATTTCTTAAGAAAGACATTGGCAAGTTTTATTACTGTATCATGCTCAAATTTTGCTTTTCTGTTACGTTGTTGTTTACAAAAATAATAATTTTTAACATAACAACCTAGTGGGAAGTTAGTGGGAGATTTTAATATCGTATTATGAATGAAAAATTTAATTGTTGAATTATTTATTTATTTTCTATTTTCATAAAATTGCATAAGAATTGAAATATAAGTCCATATATATATATATATTAAAATTTCAGAAAATTGTGAAAAATATTCTTGTTATTTTGAATTTTATGGGTTATATGTGATTATTTTGGCATTTTCAAAATTACTTGATTTAAGCAATTTTGTTTAAGGTATGGTTGTAATTGAATGTTACAAAATTTTAAAACATGCTAGTATGCCAAATATGATTTACATATAAGTGAGATTATATTGAGTTGAGTAAAATTTATTCCTCAATATATGATTTTTGTTAGGAAAATTATTTAAATAATTATATGTTGGAAACTTTATGATGTAACGTGATTATGCGAGTATCAAAGTCTCCTTTAATCATTTATGTTTCATTATAATGATTTAATATGATTGTCGTTACAAAATTGATGCATATATGGCGCTATCAAGATTTATTCAAATGTCGCACTGCTTTTATTTTAGATGGCTTCCAAACAAATCATAGCCGATCTTTACAAAGGTGAAAAGTTTAACAGTGATAATTTTGATATATGGTACCATAAAATTCAATATGTGCTTGAGGAGCAAGATGTCTTAGAGGCCTTAACATCTGTGATAGCTCAACCCAAAGAGGGTACTACTGCTCAACACTGTCAAGATCGTGAAGCTTATGATAGTTGAAAAAGAAAAGTAATATCATTCATATCATGTTGCGGAGTAGTATGGAGAATGATCTCATGTGCGAGTATGAGTAGTACCCCATTGCAAATGCCTTGTGGACGACTTTGAATCTAAAATTTGGAAAGACTTCCACAACTCAGATGCGTGGTTTGACTCTCAAATTTGATAGCTACAAAAAGCATCCTAATCATTCAATGAGAAAGCATTTGAGAGTTTTGTTTGGCATGATAAGTGAGCTGAAAGTGGCTAAAAACAATCTTTTCGATGAGCAATAGATCCAGGCAGTGATTTGATCACTTTTTGATAATTGGGAGCACTTGAGGGTCAATCTGACACATAATGTAATATCCCGTTATCCATGTTAGGGTTATAATTGTGAATTATGAGAAATTAGGAAAATGCAGATCATGCATAATTAATAGTGACATATACATTTATTTTGCACATTCATATGATGGTACATGCATTCATTGGCATTTCCGAGTAAATTTGATTTATAATTGAAAATTGTGGATTTATTGGAGTGTATTAAATATGATTTGGCAATTTTTGTACATTTCGGGTATTTTGAAATTTTTGGTGAATTATTTTGAGCTGATTTTTTTTTGGAGAGTGTTGTCATTATTTTGGATTTTTTGGTGAATTTTAAAAATTTTCGAAAAAATTTGGGATATTTTGGACCAATTATATAGTGACACGTGGCAATATGATGTATGTGACAAATGGTTAAATTGTTTTGTGACAAGTTGTAGCATTATATAGTGATACATGTTAAACATGCAACAACCACGTAGAGGAGGACCTCGGTTTCTCTGTTGTTGTTCCTTCATACTGAAGGTTTTGTTAGATAAAAATAATTTGAAAACACTGGTTATTGATTCTGAAACTAAATTAAGGCTATCAGTTTATTGATAGAGAGTTGATTGCTATTTATCCTGCACACATGATCTGCCAACACAGCCAAAAGCTTGTTAACTCAAGTAAGTGAAGTTTTAAGGTTTTAAGTTTTGTGGATTTGATGATGTTTTATAGTTTAGCGGTGAATATATGCATGTGTGGTTAAGAAATGTACTTTCGGTGTTGATGAAAGAATATGGATATGTTGTTTTTGCATGTTTGAGGAACCATGGGTTTTAAGATAATGATGAAGTGAATTTTGGAGCTAGAAGAATCACGGAAACTATGTTTAAGAAGAGAGAAGAAATTCAGGAAACAGGTTGATCATATTTTGTTTTTTTCACTGTTCATGTATGGGTCTGTTGAGAATCAAAGTTTGATGATTAAGTGTGAATCTTGGTTTTTGAATTTTGTGGGTGCTAATGAGCTGAAAATGGGTTAGAAGAATTGTTTTGAATGTTATTTGGGTTAATTGACATGATGAATGTGAAATCTGGGAAAATAATGAAAGAAAAAGATGAGTTTAGATGCAGTAAAGTGTTAAGTAAAAAAAACTTCACGTTTATTAATTTTGTTGATAATCAAATAATAATAATGTTTAAAATAAATAAATTGTTTTGATGAGTATGTTAAGCGTGCAGTGAAAAGACATAAGAAGTTCAAAATACAGAAGAAGTTCAAAACACAGAAGAAGTCAAAAACACAGAAGAAGTCCAAAACACAAAAAAAAGCGCAAAACACAGAAGAAGTTCAAAACACAGAAGAAGTTGAAAACACAGAAGAAGCACAAAACACAAAAGAAGTTGAAAACACAGAAAAGTTCAAAACACAGAAGAAGTTCAAAAACACAGAAGAAGTTCAAAACACAGAAGAAGTGCAAAACATAGAAGAAGTTCAAAACACAAAAGAAGTTTAAAACACAAAAGAAGTTGAATACACATAAGAAGTTCAAAACATAGAAGAAGTTGAAAACACAGACGATACAAAGATGAAGACATTCTAGTACGTCGATAGTTAGTCAGTTGGAGTTAGTTACATAACTCAACTGAATAACGGTTATCAAAAAGCAAGAAGCAAGAAGCAGTTATCAAGAAGCAAGAAGCTGTTGGAGACTTAGGCTATAAATACCAGTCGTAGTTGAAGACTATACAATTTTTAGCTTTCAAGTTATTACTTACAAAAATTCTGTATTTAAGGTTCGATACAAGAGAGCAAACTCTACTGTAACAAAAAAACTCACAATATCTTTCTAGTGGGAGAAAGAAAAGGCTAAGAGTATGGAGAGGCTAAGATAGCAGAAAGAATACTCAGTGTAAGAGACCTGAAGAGGCTCTGGAAGGGAAGAAAGAATACTTGTAAATTTGGCGAACTATAGTGAATCTCAGAAGAACTCTTGAGGACTAGACATAGCCCAAGGTTTGGGGTGAACTAGTATAAAAATCGTAGCATCTATCCTCTAACTCTTTTCTTTTAATTTCTCTTGTTCTTATACATGTTTATAGAAACTATTTGCGATTTAACTATGTAACTATTTTTGTATAACATTTGTGGTATTCTTTAACATTTGAAAAAGTTTGTTTTTCATAGAAATATCAAAGTGTTGTATTCACGAAAAGAATACACAATTCATCCCCCCTTCTTGTGTATTACGTATATTGTACGTGAGTTCTATATTAACGTGTGATTTACTTTAATTGGTATCAGAGCTCGGTTTCTAAGAACCACCTTTACAAAGTGAGGACAAAGATCCATGGCTGAATTACATATTTTTATAGCTGAAGGGGCCTCCGTCACAAGACCTCCTACGTTCAATGGAGAGGATTATCATTATTAGAAGGACAGGATGCGGCTTTTCATCGAACCCACGCACGTTGATCTTTGGGATATCATCAAGAATGGACGATACGTACTAGTAGATGATGATGGAAATACTATTCCTCGTACTAGATGGTTAGCCGATCACAAAGCTAGATTTCAACTAAACTCAAATGCCAAGTTCTTTCTAAGTTATGCTTTAAGCAGAAGTGAAACGATAAGGTTCATGGATTCGAAACTGCGACGGAGAAGTGGGACACCTTATCCATTGCACATGAAGGCACAAACCAGGTGAAAGAGTCCAAGATCAGCATTCTTGTACATCAATATGAGCTGTTTACAATGAAAGAAGTTAAGTCTATTGATCAAATGTTTGGACGATTTCAAACTATTGTTAATGGACTTAAAGCTCTTAGGAGAATCTACGATAATCAAGACTATGTCAAGAAGATTCTTAGAAGTCTGTCTAAGAGATGGAGACCTAAAGTCACTGTAGTACAAGAGGCCAAGGATTTAAGCAAATTAAAGCTAGAAGAATTGCTTGGTTCTTTGAAGATATATGAAGTAGAGCTTGATGCTAAAGACAAACCTAGAAGAGACAAATCGATAGCATTAAAGGCTGGTCAGAAAAATCACAAGGCTCAGAGAAATAGAAGTTCATCGTCAAAAGCATTAAAGATCGAAGAGATCAAGAATGATGATACCAGTGAATCTGAACAAGATTCAAGTGAGGATGATGAAGAATTATCTTTTATTTCAAGAAGAATGCGGAAGAAGAAACCAAAAGGAAATAAAGATTTTGCTTTTAAGAAAAATAGCAAAGATGAAGTCAAGAACGAGAAGACCTCTATCATTTACTACGAATGCAACAAACCAAGACACTGCAAGTCTGAATGTCTGTTGCTTATAAGAAAACTGAAGAAGAATAAAGAAAATAAAAAGAGTATGATGGAAACTTGGGAAGATTTGGATTCATCCAAATCTAATTCTGATTCAGAAGCTTCAGTAGAAGCAAATATATGCTTGGTAGTCGAAAACGAAGGTGACGAGGAGGTAACTTCTAACTTTAATGAACTCTAAGATGCATACTTAGAATTGTTAGAAGATTCACATTTTATACTAAAGCAATATAGATCCTTAAAAAAAAGTTTGTCGAAAACTTGAAGAACACAGAAGCGTTAGAAAAAGAAAACATCTGCCTCAAGAAATAAGTAGACAATATGAAGAAAAAAATAACCACAGATAGATCTAAGGAAATTAGTCAGTTGAAAAAAAAATTAATTCTCTCTCAGCAGACTTATCAACCTTTACTGAAGGTACGAAGAAAATGAATGACATGATTGGAAGATATAGACAACGTAATGATAAGAGTGGTCTAGGGTTTACTAAAAACAATACTAATTACAAAAAGAATTTTGTTCCTTATAGAAAGAAATATCACTTGTCTTCTTATTATCATTTTATGAATAATTATAAGACTAACCCCAAAGGACCTAAGAAAATCTGGGTATCTAAAAAGAACATAATATCTACTACAGATCTCCTTCCTTGGAAAAAGCAACCAGCACTAATGGTATTTGGACAGTGGATGCTTACGACACATGACGAGAAAAAGGTCTATATTCCTAGATCTTCAAAATAAGAAGGGAGGATTAATAACTTTTGGAGACAACCAGCAGGGCAAAATAGTTGGAATAGACAAAATCGGTAAAGATTCCTTTGCATTTATTGATAATGTTTTGCTAGTTAAAGGTTTAAAACATAACTTGATTAGTGTAAGTCAATTACGTGATTCTAGTTTTGAAGTATCCTTTAATCAAAACTCTTGTGTAGTCAGAAACAAGGACATTTCCATATGCTTTTCAGCCAAAAAATGAAATAATCTTTATAAGATTAATTTAGAAGATTTACAAAGTCAAAATATTTCTTGTATTATATCAACAGAAGAGGAAAAACTTATTTGACATAAAAAAAAGCTAGGTCATATTAGTTTTAAACATATTTCTAAGTTGAGTAAACATGATTTGGTAAGAGGTTTATAAAAAATAAGTTTTAACAAAGATTTTTTTGTGAAAGTTGTCATAAAGGAAAACAGGTTAAAACATCTTTTTCTTGTAAAAATATTGTAACTTCATCTAGACCTCTAGAGTTGTTACATATAGATTTATTTGGTCCAACTAGGACATTAAGTCTTGGCGGAAAGAAGTATGGTCTTGTAATTGTTGATGACTTCACTAGATTTTGTTGGATATTATTTTTTTCACATAAGGATGAATCTTTTAAATGTTTTAAAGGTCTTTCCAAAAAGTTACAAAATGAAAAAGGAATTTCTATTACTGGAATTAGAAGTGATCATGGTGGTGAATTCGAAAATGAAAAATTTAGAATATTCTGTGAAGAAAATGAAATTTTCCATAATTTCTCTACTCCTAGAACTCCACAATAAAATGGAGTTGTAGAAAGAAAGAAAAGGACGATTCAGGAAATGGCAAGAATCATGCTGTGTGAAATGAATCTTCCTAAGTATTTCTAGGTAGAAGCTATAAATACAATTTGTTATATTCAAAATAGAATACTTCTGCGACCATGGTTGAATAAAACTCCATATGAGTTATGGAAAGGAAGGAAGCCTAATATCTCTTACTTCCATCCATTTGGTTGCAAGTGTACTATATTGAATACAAAAGAAACTTTGGATAAATTTGATTCTAAGGTTTATTCTAAAAATTTTCTAGGATATTCATTATCTTCTAAAGCTTATAAGGTTTATAATCTTGCTTCTAAATCTGTTGAAGAATCTATTCATGTCAAATTTGATGATGGTTCTCAACCAGATAGAAGTAATGATACTGATAATGAAACTCTTTTAGTACCCTTAGTTGATAGTGTAGAAGTGTCACCATCAGATGTACCTCTAGATAAAGTAGAAGATGTTTATGAAAATCTTAGTCTAAAAAAGGACTAGAAATATAAATCTTCTCACCCTAAAAATCTGATCATAGGAGAAACTTCAGAAGGTGTGAGAATTAGGTCTAAATTCAAAAGAGAAGCAAATGTAGCTTTTATGTCTGAAATAGAGCCTAAGAAAATTGATGAAGCTTGGATTTTAGCCATGCAAGAGGAGTTGAACCAATTTACTAGGAATAAAGTTTTGTCTTTAGTTCCTAGACCCTCCAAAAATTCTATTATAGGAACAAGAAGGGTTTTTAAAAAATAAATTAGATGAGTCAAGTAAAGTAAGTCATAACAAAGCTAGATTAGTAGCTCAAGGCTATAATCAACAAGAAGGAATAGACTACAATGAAATTTATGCTTCTGTAGCTAGATTAGAAACTATTAGGATTTTGCTTGGATATGTTGTTTGTCATGATATAAAACTGTTTCAAATGGATGTGAAAAGTGACTTTTTGAATGGTTTTATAGATGAAGAGGTTTATGTAAAGCAACCCCCTGGTTTTGAAGATTCTAAGAAACCAAATTATGTCTATAGACTTCATAAAGCTTTGTATGGCTTGAAACAAGCTCCTCGAGCTTGGTATGATTGTCTAAGTTCCTTTTTAATTGAAAATGATTTTAGTAGAGGGCATGTAGATAAAACTTTATTCAGAAAATGCATTAAGAATGATTTCATCATAGTACATATATATATTGATGATATTATCTTTGGTGCAACGTCTAAATAGCTATATTCTAGTTTTGAGAATTTGATGAAAAGTGAATTTGAAATGAGCATGATAGATGAATTAAATTTTTTTTCTTGATTTACAACTTAAAAAAATCGAAGAAAAGATTTTTATTTATCAACAAAAATATGTTAAAGAATTGTTGGCTAAATATGGATTGGAAAAAGTAAAACCTATGTCTACTCCTATGCATCTTTTAAACCTTTTATTTAAGGATGAAACAGGTAAGAAGGTTGATCAAACCCTTTTTAGAGATATTATTGGTTCTTTACTTTATCTTATAGCAAGCAGACCTGATATTCTGTTTAGTGTCTATTTGTGTTCTAGATTTCAAGTAGATTTTAGAGAATCTCACTATATTGCTATTAAAAGAATTTTGAGATATCTTTCAGGTTCTACTGATCTTTGCTTAATGTATGAGAAAGTTAAAGATTTCAAGTTAATTGGCTACTGTGATGATGATTATGCTGGAGACAGGATTGATATGAAGAGTACAAGTGCAGCTTGTCACTTTCTTGGCCATAATCTAGTTTCCTAGTGATCGCGGCTCTGTCGATGCGATCTTACGATCGATCCTTGGAAACCGGTCAAATAAAATAAATTCCAAGATTGCTGTATAGAATGCAACCTCGGGTCATCTCACTTAATTGGAACCAAATAAAAATGGTCTAAACTAGTCTAAATGTCAAAATTTGCAATTGAAGTTGATAAACAGGGGTTTAGTATTTTGGTCAAAACCGATTAAGTAATCAAAATCGAACAAATAGTGTAAAGGGATATTTTTGGGATTTTTGAAATAATGCAATAAACAAAGAATCAGATAAAAATCAAATTGATAAAATCCTCTTGAAAATGAGGCTCAGGCTATCACAGTTCAAAAATGATTTTTAAGGATAAAATCCACTAAGTTTCGAAAGATCAACCCTAAAGGACTCTTTAGGTCCAAAGATTTAATTGATGAACTCCATCATTTAAATCTTTGTTAAAAACCTTAGTGTGAAAATTGGACAAGCAAATGCAATCGGTCAATGGGATCAAAACACAACAATCTAATCAAGCACAACTAGGTAGATAAAGAAAGTAAATGCAATACCCAATGACATATATGAAACTTCATATATTAAGCATCAAAAGTTCTACAAATTACTTAGTCCAAATCTCAACAAAGCATTCAGCACACAGTTAAACTATAACTATGCTAATCTAGCTATATCAATGCACCCTCTAACTCAGAGTTTACATAAATATAACTAAACTACAGAACACTATTTGATTACTCCCCTTTGAAGCTTCTGTGAACTCAAACCGTTGCTACATCTTCAAGAGGAAAGGTGACTTAGCCACGCATTGTTGTAATCGATCCCTCAGCTACGGAAGGTTGGATGATACTCATTTTAGCAGAAGATCCGAACGGTGGCGATGGTTATGGGTGGAATCGAAGGAGATGAAAACGTGTGACGATGGTGAAGAATGGTGTCGTCTCTTCTACCCGAATGATCAGGGTCTACGCCTCAAGTGTCTGCGTGCATCTTTGTGTGAAAATCTGCGTGTGTCCGTCTCCGAGTCTCAGCCTCCGTGTATTCCCGTCTCCTCTGACCTAAAAATAGCAATTTTTTATATGTTGGACACGGGTCAAGTCAGAGCAGTGAGACAGACTTTCCATATTAGGTCGGATATCCGCTCGTACGTCGCGACGAACAAATAAAAATTCGTCACGACGTGTGCAATGGCTTGTTCGTCGCGACGTGTACATCGTCATGCGTTGCGACGTCGCGGAAGTGATGTGCTTTCGCCATGGCGTGGGCTGTCATGCGTCATGACGTGCGGAAGGACCGAGGATCATTGACTTCTTGATCCGTTGACTCCTTTTGCTCCTACAAGAAAATAACAATTTGCAGTATCAATTGTCCTCATGAAAATAATAGAGAAATTAATACCTGATGATGACAATTTACCAACAAATTGTGAATTAAAAGAGCTCATTGTGAGGAACCAATTTAAGCACAAAAAATCATCAATTAAGAGTCAACAAATGCATAAAAAAATATGAAATTGCAGCCAATGTATAATATAAACTTGGCTCAATCAAATTCCCCCACACTTAGACCTTTGTACTCCTGGACAAAGTTTACCAGAGTCAAAAAGCATACAAGAGGAAAAATAAATATCCGCCATGCTCAAATCAATAAAATGAAATTAACGCAAGTCACTTCCTTAGAATTCAAACACAGCAAACAAGAAGGATGATAACAGAACAAACATTGAAAGAATTTAAGCACAAGAGATTGAACAGAAGAGATAGCACTCAAGATATAGTGTTTTCGCTCAGCTCACTTGTGTCTAAGGATATTTTTCTCTCAATCTACTTAATCAATCTCCTACCATAAGCTTGTGTCAATTCTATTTCTCCACCACAAGAACTATCATTCTGAAGATCAAGAGGACTTTAAGGGTTGTAATGTATGGAAGGCTAAATGAAATGGATGAACGGAAATAAAGAAAATATGAGCATATGCACTAAGCAAAGAATTGATGCCATAAACAGGATTTTTCTTTATTTGCTGTTCATGCAACATATGCTGCATAAATTGTTATTGAACTTGTTTTTCTTCTTTTCTTCTTCTTTATATATATATATATTTTGAATTTTGAACATTTTAGAGACATTGTCTCTTTCTGGACACTTTTTTTTTTTTTTTTTTTACAATATATGAAAAATAACTGATGACACCACAAAGATATGAATGCAAATGCTCATAATAGGAGGGCTCAAAGGGGCTGGCAAGGGATAAATGTGTAGTGGACAGTGTTTAGGAAAATGGGTTAAGAAAGGAATGCCTCTATCATATCAACAAAAATTCAGTCGATTAAGCTTCAAGTAAGAATTGAAACAAGTTCTAGAAAAGAATGAAATAAGTAGATGCACACAAAGATAGAAGAAAAGTTATGGCTCAAATATCCTTCCACAAGGGTATGATCTCCATGTACAATCTCAAGTCTCAAAAACTCACAATGTCACTTTGTTAGCATGCTTCCATTCACTTTGAATTGAGAACATTGAAAGCAAGATTTTGTCAAGGTCAATTATCATTAAAAGGATGGAAGGTGTTTTAAAAAACTCAAGCATCATTTTGAAACTAGTAAAAGCTTTGAAAACAAAAACCACAAAAGTCCAGTGCGAGAGAAATTTGAAATGAGTGGAAGAATTAAGCATAGAATCATTCATGCATGAGTATTGCGTCGCGACGTGTAGAAGCAGACGTCGAGACGTATGGATGTCATGACGTATCTGAGAATCGAAGAGCGTTTAGCCATGACGTGTGGACACTCGTCGCGACGAAGAAGTGCAGAATGACAGAAAGAATAGAAAATTCACCAAGTTTATCAGCAGAATGCACCAATTGGCCAACAATTCATATTGTCCTCAATGAAGCATAATATCAACAGTCATACAATGTGAAAAATAAATGAGGAAACAACTCCCCCACACTTGAAGCACACATTGTCCTCAATGAAAAGTAAAAGAAGCTCAAATGCCTAGAAACTCATGAAGGGACAGAAAGGATAATAGAAAAATGAAAAGAAAACAAAGGAAGCTATATATCTAAGGGCTACAAAAAGTAAGTGCAAAACACAAAAAGTAAAGAAACAAGCAAAGGAGACGGAAAAACCTGATATTCACGGTGATTTCTGGTGCTCATAGTAGAGCTTCAAAAGATGGCCATTGACCTTGAGTCGGGTTCCAGTTGCCTCATGTAAAAGCTCTACCATACCAAAGTTATGCACCTTTGTCACCAAGTACGGTCCCCCCCAACGAGTATTGAAAGTCCCATGTTTGAAGGTGAAGCGAGCTTTGAATAACAGGACTTTATCTCCCTCTTTGAAACTTTTTCTCCGAATGATCTTGTCATGCATCAATTTGGATTTTTCTTTGTAGAGTCGTGCATGCTCATATGCCTCTAACCTTAATTCCTCAAGCTCTTGAAGTTGCAACTTCCTCTCCATTCCAGAAGATTCCAAATCCATATTGCATCGTTTGATTGCCCAATATGCTTTGTGCTGCAATTCTACAGGTAAATGGCAAGCCTTTCCATAAATTAGAAGGTAAGGGGACATACCTATTGGAGATTTATACGCAGTCCGATATGCCCAAAGTGCTTCCTCGAGGCGAAGGCTCCAATCCTTCTTGGATGGCTTTACTATTTTCTCGAATGTGCTTCACCTCTCTGTGGAAACTTGACTTGTCCATTAGTTTACTGGGTGATACGTGATGGAGATTTTGTGAGTGACCCCAAATTTAAAAAATAAGTTATCAATGACTCTATTACAAAAATGGGTTCCCCTATCACTCACTACAGCTCTCGGTATACCAAATCGACAAAAAATGTTGGACTTAAGAAACTTAGAGATGGCTTGAGCATCATCTTTTCTAGTGGGGATAGCCTCTATCCATTTTAACACATAATCCACAGCCAAAAGGATATACACAAATCCAAAAGAGGGGGGAAATGGACGACCCATGAAATCAATTCCCCAAACATCAAAGATTTCACAAAATAAGAGAGGTTGTTGTGGCATTTCATGTTGTTTTCCTAATCCTCCAAAACGTTAACATTTATCACATGACCGAAAAAAATTAAATGAATCCTTAAAAAGGGTAGGCCAATAGAAACCAGACTCGAGGATCTTCCTAGATGTTTTCTTGCCTTTGAAATGCCCACCACAAACCATTGAATGACAAGCCGAGATTATATCATCATGTTCTTCATGAGGAACACATCTTCTGATCACTTGGTCACTGCACATTATCCACAGAAAAGGGGCATCCCAAATGTAATGTCTAGCTTCACTCTTAAGCTTCTGAGCTTGTGCCTGAGATATAAAAGGAGGAGTCAGTCCAGATATTAGGTAGTTAACAATATGAGCATACCAAGGTTCTTTAACAATTGAAGCACATAGGACCGAATCAGGAAATGAATCACAGGTAAGGTCATAAGAATCCACTCCCTGTGTGTCATTGGGTAGCCTGCTCAAATGATTAGCCACGTGGTTTGCTGCTCCCGCACGATCCTTAATCTCGATATCAAATTCTTGGAGCAACAATGCCCACCGTATCAACCTAGGCTTGGATTGTGGTTTCTTGTGGAGATACCGAACATCTGCATGATCAGTAAAAATGGTTACATGTGAGTTCAACAGATATTGCCTAAATTTTTCTAAACCAAAAACTACTACAAACAGCTCTTTTTCAGTGGTTGTATAATTGATCTGAGCTGGATCCAGTGTCTTCGAGGCGTATGCAATAACTCTTGGCAATCTCTCCTCTCGTTGACCCAGCATTTCCCCTACAGCACAATTGGATGCATCACATGAAAACTCAAAAGGTAAATTCCAATCAGGAGCAACTAGAATAGGTGGAGAAATGAGTTTTGATTTCAGCATATTGAAAGCACTCTTGCAAGAATCATCAAAGTCAAACTTTTCATCTTTTTGCAAAAGCTTGGAAAGAGGTAACACAATTTTGTTGAAATCCTTAATGAAGCGCCTGTAAAATCTTGCATGACCCAAAAATGAACGTATGTCACGAATACAAGTAGGGTAAGGCAAAGAAGATATAACCTCAATCTTAGCTTTATCCACCTCAATCCCCTTGCTAGAAATTATATGACCAAGCACAATACCTTCACTGACCATGAAATGACATTTCTCAAAGTTCAAAATCAAATTATTTTCAATGCATCTTTGCAAAACTTTTTCAAGGCTGGACAAACAAGCATCAAAAGAATCACCATAGACTGTGAAATCATCCATAAATACTTCCATACATTCCTTTAAAAATTCACAGAATACAGCCATCACACAACGCTGAAAAGTTCCTGGGGCGTTACACAAACCAAAAGGCATCCTTCGATATGCGAAGGTGCCAAAAGGACACGTGAATGTGGTCTTGTCTTGGTCCTCCGGTGCAATGGGTACCTGAAAGTATCCAAAAAAACCATCCAAGAAACAATAATGTGATTTGCCCGCAAGCCTTTCGAGCATTTGATCAATGAAGGGAAGAGGGAAATGGTCTTTTCTTGTGGCATCATTTAATCTTCTATAATCTATGCACACACGCCACAAATTTTGCACTCTAGTAGGAATAAGCTCATCGCTATCATTTTTGACCACTGTTATCCCACTCTTTTTAGGCACTACATGAATTGGACTAACCCACTCACTATCAGAAATAGGATATATTATCCCTGCACTCAACAACTTCGTGATTTCCTTTTTTACAACATCTAAGATGAGTGGGTTAAGTCTTCTTTGAGGTTGCCTCACCGATTTTGATCCCTCACTCAACAGGATCCGGTGTGTGCAAATGGCTGGGCTAATACCTGGTATATCTGTTAATGTCCACCCTACAGCTCTCTTGTGTTTCCTCAAAATATTCATGAGTCTCTCTTCATCAGTGTCGGGCAAGGTACTAGCAATTATTACAGGTAATCGCTCATTAGACTCAAGAAAGGCATACTTTAAGGTTGGAGGGAGAGGCTTGAGCTCAAGCTCAGGAGGTTTCACAACAGACGGAGTTAATTTATGAAATTCAAGAGAAAAGAGATCACTCCTTGTTCTTAGCATTGAGTTCGGCTCCTTGTAGGTGGTCGTGGCTAATCCCTCCCGCTTCCTCAAACATGAGCAGAAGACCTTTTTCCAAGATCAAGTGAATGTAATCCAATTCAAAGAATCTTTTGTGACTCATATTTTGGCAAGCATTTTCCTCGACTAAGTCAATCATGTTTACACCCAAAAGTGAATAATCCTCGTGTGGGTGCTTCATTGCCTCATACATATTAAAGCTTACATTGGTCACCCACCTCCATGGTGATCTTACCTTCTGTCATACTGATCATTGTTCTCGCTGTTCGCAAAAATGGTCGTCCGAGAATTAAGGAAGTATCCTGCACAACTTCAGAAGACATATCAAGAATATAAAAATCTGCAGGAAATACTAAACTTTTTACTTGGACCAAGATATCTTCAATTATCCCCACGGATGCCTAAAGGATCTATCGATAGCTGGAGGACAACAGATGTAGGGCAATACTCTTCACTCCTAAGGCCTCATAAACCGACTTAGGCATCACATTTATTGCTGCCCCCAGATCTAACAAAGCTTTACCGATAGTCACCTTCCCTAAAGTGCAAGGGATGGTAAAAGATCCGGGGTCTTAACACTTGACAGGTATCTGCGGCATAAACAATGCAGACACATTGGAACTCACTTGCACTCTCTCATTCGGCCTAAACTTCCTCTTGTTAGTGCACAAATCCTTCAAATATTTTGCATAGGTAGGGACTCTTCACTAAATCTAGCAAAGGCGATTCACTTCAACTTTCCCAAACAAGTCAATGATCTCTTTTCATGTTGTTTTCATTTAAGCACTTACTCATCAAATAAGAGTTTGGAAAAGGAAGGTCTTGAATACTTACCTCCTTACACATGTTAGATTGCTTGCTCGATTCGCACTACGCTTTATCATTGGAACTCTAAAGTAGTTCCCTTTTTCCTCGAAGCTTGCTTCCTCTCTCTCAATAGCTCCTCTTCCCTCACACTTTCTGATCTCTTAATCTTATCCTGTGGTGGAGGTACTGGCTCACTCTCAATCTCATCCTCACATGGCTCTTCATTATCTTGAGGCTTAAACCTCATTTGCTTCCCACTCCTGAGGGCAATGGCATTCAGACTCTTCGGGTTCATCACGGTATTGGAAGGAATGGTCCCACTGCTTTTTGCTAGATTTTCACTCATGTTGTTGGACAAATGAGTGACATAGTGATCGGCGGTTTATCGTTCAATATTAAAATCGATCCCTGGAAACCGGTCAAATTAAATTTATACCAAGGATTGCAATACAGGATGCAACCTCGGGTCGACTCTCAAGGAACCAATGCATCAATTGATCCTAGACTAGCCTAATGTTTGAATGATGCATGCAATTAAAGCAATAAAAAGGGGGTTTTGAGTGATTAATCTAAAATTAAACTAGACCAAAGCAAAGATAAATATTTTAGGATTTTGAAAAGATAAGGCAATTGAAATTAAATGGGATGAAAACAATTAATAAAAACTCTCACGAAAATGTAGCTCGGGTCATCATCGTTCAAAATAATATCGGGTTTGAAATCCACTAAGTTTGAAAATAAACCTTAACAACTCGTTAAGTCCAAGAATTAATTAATCAACTCGATTAATTAAAACTTGTTAAAACCCTTAGTGTATGCTATGAATGATTAATGCAACAAATCATTTGAATAAAACACAACCAACTTAATCAAACACAACTAGGCAGATTAAATTAATTGATGCAATCATCCAACCGATATACATGAACTCCATGTATTTAAAAACAGCATTCAACAATAATCAAACATTAACACAAATCAAAGTTTAACGCCCTACTAAACTATAGCAAGACTCAATCGGTTATACATCGTAATAATACCAACTCGGATCGTTACAAGTTCATAACAGAAATCTAAAACGATGTTGATTACCCTTGAAGCTCGAAGAACTCAGGACCTCTGTTACATTTCCGGAGACTAAGAGTTTAGCCGCTCATGACTCGGATGACTCCATCAACTTTGGAGAATCACCGATAGTCATGATCGATTGATTTAACTGGAAGATGAAGGCAATGAAAGTGGAATCTTTGGAGATGAAAAAGATGAAGGCGGTGAGCGTCGTCATGATCGAACTCAAACAAACACAATATAAAAACTATCAAAACTAAAGCAGAGAAGAAAAGGAAACAAACAGAGAAAATAGTGAGCGAAGAACGAAAACTGGAGAAGACGAA
Organism: Erythroxylum novogranatense; assembly: GCA_029891385.1. Taxonomy (NCBI): domain Eukaryota; kingdom Viridiplantae; phylum Streptophyta; class Magnoliopsida; order Malpighiales; family Erythroxylaceae; genus Erythroxylum; species Erythroxylum novogranatense. The sequence goes on from CM057228.1 coordinate 23,673,727, forward strand.
GAAGAAACACTGTAGCGGCCGCTTTCATTTGCCACTAAATGGTAAGGTTTTATAGGGATTTGTCGGGTAGAATTAAAGCAGAGATACTTTTGCCATTTTGGTCCGGGTCACCCGACATTCGCCGCATGAACGATCGTAGTTATTTCTGGCGAATGAATTTAGTCACTCGTCGCGTGAAAGAATTAAACACCATTAATTAGCCGCGGCTAATGGAAGTCTGATTCGTCCCAAATAACTCATGGCGTGTTGACTTCTTAATTGTTGACTACTTTGGTCCTACAAAATACAACCCATTTGCAGTATCAATTGTCCCAATAAAGATTATGCGAATTAATGACAAATGACAACAAAATACCGACAATGTGCAATTTATCAAAACTCGAGCAAAGGGACCAAAATAAACATAAAATCATAAATCGTGAGTCAACAGATGCATAATTACTAAAGAAAACGGGCCTAATTTATAGTATAAATTTGGTCCAATCAAATCCCCACACTTAAACCTTTGTACTCCTGAACAAAGCTTATAAGAGTCAAAAAGGTACAAGAGTAAAAGAAAATTCTGCCCATGTTCAAACAATAACCAAAATTGACTCAATCCACTTTATCAGATGTCGAACGCAACAAATTGAAAGAGTGCTAATAAAACAAACATTGAAAGAATTTAAGCACAAGAGATTGAACAACAGAGAATCACTCAGGATATGGTGTTTACGCCAACTCACTTGTATAGTAGGGATATTTTCTCTCAATCTACTTAATACATCTCCTACCATAAGCTTGTATCAATTTTATTTCTCCACTACAAGGACTATCAATTTGAAGATCAAGAGGTCTTTAAGGGTTGTAATGAGCGGAAGGCTAAATGAATGGATGATGTGAAAGAAAGAAAAAATATGAGCATGCGCATAAAGTGAGGAATCGATGTCAACAGCAAAACTAAAACACTACACTAAAATAAATTGAATACACACACTTTTTTTTTTTTAATTTGTGGCTATCTCATTTTGAGATGCTAATCCCTTTTTGGGATACAACACATTATTATCCCTTTTTGGGATACACAAGACTAACACTTTTCCATTTTCCAATACCCTTTTTTTTTTCTTTAACCAAACACAGACTACCGACATCATCTAAGAATGTATGCAAATGCTCATAGCAAAAGGCTCAAGGGGCTAGCAAGAGGAAAAAGTGTTTAAGGGTTGGTGTTTGGGGAAAGAGCTGAAAGAAAGAACGCTCTATCATATCCACAAAAATCTAGTCCATCAAGCTTTGAGTAAAATTGACACAAGTTCTAGAGAAGAATGGACTAAGCGGATGCACACACAAAATATAGAAGAAAAATTTGGCTCGAATATCCTTCCAACAAGGTTTTGTCTCAATGATCAATCTCAAGTCTTAAAACTTAAAATGCTACCTTGTTAGCATGCTCCCATTTACTTAGTTTTGAAAACTTCAAAAGTTAAAATTTTGTCGATCAATTATCGTTCGAAGAATGGAGAGCATTTTACAAAACTCAAGTATCAAGTTGAAACTTATAAATGCTTTGCATGCAAGGCACAAAAGAACAAGTGCAGAAATTGTTTGATTTGGGGACCAAATTTATCGATTAAAGAGTGGCCACAAAATTATGCATAATGTTCTAAAGGTGTATAATGCAAAATATAAAGGAATGGCTCCCCACACTTAAACATGGCATTGTCCACAATGGCTAAAATAGTAGGGCATAGAGGAGACCATAAAAGCAGATAAAAGTAAATGTGGATATATCCTTAAACTCAAAAAGTGTGGACGAAATGAAGAATCCGAAGAACAAAAGACATCAAGAAAGCAGAGAATTCAGCAAAACAAAACAACATGTTAATCTAAACAGGAGGATCATCCTCGACAGGCGGTTCGGGAGGGACAATGCACGAGGAGCACGAAAAAGGAGGTGAGGTGGAACTAGATTAAAAGGGTTAGGAGCAGCCGTGACCGGAGGCGGCAGGTAACGAAAGATGAGGGTAATCATGTTTCAGTATGGAGCGGAAAGTCTCACGGTCAGCCTCCAGTTGAGTCTCAAGGCGACGGATTTCCGCTCAAGCGTGGTCACCTCGGAGGAGCTGGGCAATCGCAGGAGGAGGAGATTCACGAGGCGAAACCGCAGAGGGGCAAGAGGGGAGGTTTCTCTTGCTGCTAGCATTGTGAGTGTGAGACATGGTCTGCAATTACAATTACGAAACAAAATTTAACGAGCAAAATCACATTGAATCACCCGAATTAGGTCCGAGCATTTGTTGCGACGAACAAGAGCGTCATTGCGGCGAATTATGAACTTCGTCATGACGAACAAGAAGGATCGCTGCGGCGAATTATGAACTTCGTCGCGACGAGCGGTGGTTCTGTATCCACATGGAGCGAACAACGCTTCTCGATACCCTAACTAAACATTACCAATGAAAATGAAAGTGAACAAAGAGAGAAATAAAGAAAAGAGGCTACGAGAGTCGATTAGGGAGGAGACTTTGAAGGAGATGTCTACGGAGGAAGGAGACAACCGATAGAGGCGTGAAGAAACAAGAGGCGGCGAGAGAAAGAGAAAGAGGAGAAGGAGAAGAAATAAGGTTGTAGGAAAAGCGAAGGCGCGAGAGAAAAAAAGACCAAAAAGGGCCTCGGACAAAAGAGATGTCCAACGGTCTAGAGGGTAAAGATGTCCGTCTTCGCCATGACGAAGCGATAGCAAGCACAAGCGAACAAAGCGAAAACCCTATATTAGCCGCGCGAAACAAATGAGTTCGCTGCGGCGAAAGTGCCCAAAATATCCCACATTTTAACCAATAACTTCAATTTAATCATTCCTTAACAAACTAGAAAGATCCTAGAGTGACAAAAGGGAAAACTTGATTCAAACTATTTGTAATAGAGCAACAAATCCTACCTAACTACATCTAAGTCTATTGATTGGGTCTTTCCTCCACATTTAAACAATGAATCACAATGATAAAATTGGCAACAAAAGCGAGACATATAACAAATAAACAAGTGAGGAAAGAAGTAACCCGATAATTACGGTGGTTGAGGAGTCCCATGATAGAGCTTGAGCGGATGTCCATTGACCGAAATCGATGCGCCATTTGTTCTGCAAAAGTTCTATCATACCAAAATTATGTACTTTAACTACCAAATAAGGTCCTTCCCAACGATGATTGAATTTGCCAGTTTGAATGTGAAGCGGGCTTTATACAAGAGCACTTTGTCGCCTTCCTTAAAAGTCTTTCGGAGAAGCATCTTGTCATGTATCGGTTTGCCTTTTCCTTGTAGAGAGAGTGCTCATATGCTTCAAGTCGCTCCTCTAATTCTTGCATTGGAGTTTCCTTTCCATTCCCGATAGGTCAAAATCCATGTTGCATTGTTTTTCGCCTAATAGGCCTTATGCTCTAGCTCCACGGGTAAATGATGTGCCTTTCCATAAATCAACCGGTATGGGACATTCCTATTTGGGATTTATAAGCGGGCGACACGCCACGATGCTTCCTCTAAACGCAGACTCAATCCTTTTAGAGGTTTGACTATCCTTTCCAAAATGTGCTTAACCTCTCTGCTTGAAACTTCTTGACCATTAGTTTGTGGGTGGTAGGCAGTAGAGACCTTATGGGTAACTCCAAATTTGGAAAGCAAGTTAGTAATAATCCGGTTGCAAAAATGGGTTCCACGATCACTCACCACTGCCTTGGGAATTCCAAACCGACAGAAAATATTGGATTTGAGGAATTTCGTGACTGCCTGCGCGTCATCTTGTCTAGTGGGAATAGCCTCGATCCATTTCGAAACATAGTCTACCCCTAAGAGAATATACACGAACCCGAACGATGGGGGAAACGGCCCCATGAAGTCGATACCCCAAACATCAAAAATTTCGCAGAACATCATTGGTTGTTGCGGCATCTCATGGCGCTTCCCTAACCCTCCGAAACGTTGACACTTGTCGCACGCTAGGCAAAAATGGAAAGAGTCCCGAAAAATTGTAGGCGGAAGAATCTCAATCCAAAACTTTTCTAATGTTCTTCTAGCATCGAAATGTCCCCACAAACCATGGAGTGGCAAGTCGATAGTATGTCATTGAATTCTTCATCGGTGACACATCGACGAATCACTTGGTCATCGCATATCTTCCAAAGGTAAGGCTCGTCCCAAATGTAATGCCGAGCTTCACTCTTGATTTCGAGCTCCCCTCGAGTCATCAGACGGGAGTTAAATTTGTCATTAAGTAATTGACAATATGCGCATACCAAGGCTCCTTGAGAATGCATGCACACGTGACGAGTCAGGAAAAGAATCACAAGTCAGATCGGAAGAGTCCACTCCTTTAGTATTTTGTGGTAGTCTACTCAGATGGTCAGCTACTTGGTTTCGGCACCACTCGATCTTTAATCTCAATATCAAACTCTTGAAGAAGCAAAGTCCAACGGATCAACTGGTTTCGATTGTGGCCTTTAAGAGGTACTTAACATTGCGTGATCGGTGAAAATGATGACATGGGAATCGAGCAAATACTGCCGGAATTTTTCTAATGCGAAGATTATTGCAAAGAGTTCTTTTTCAGTTGTGGTGTAATTGGCTTGAGCTGGATCTAAAGTTCTGGAGGCGTATGCAATAACTCGAGCTAACTTCTCCTCATGTTGTCCTAACATGGCTCCCACAGCATAATTGGAAGCATCACACGAAAGTTCAAAAGGCAGATGCCAAACAGGGGCAACCAGAATAGGAGGGGAAATAAGTTTAACTTTAAGTGTATCAAAAGCCTTTTTACATGAAGCATCAAACTCAAATTTCTCATCTTTTTGCAAAAGTTTTGAAAGAGGAAGGGCGATTTTGCTAAAATCCTTAATAAATCGCTTCAGAAAATCCTGCATGACCTAGGAACGACGATATCTCGGACTTGGTAGGATAAGGCAGGAAGATATGACTTCGATTTTAGCTTTGTCGACTTCAATTCCTTTCTTTGAAATCAAATGTCCGAGCACAATACCTCATTTACCATAAAATGGCATTTTCAAAGTTAAGGATCAAGTTCTTCTCGATGCATCTCTTAAGAACTTTAGTCGGGTTAAAGAGACAGAATTGAATGAATCGCCGTGAACTGTGAAATCATCCATGAAGACTTCCATACTTTCTTCCAAAAATCGCAGAAGACGACCATCACACACCATTTGGAAGGTGCAAGGGGCATTACATAAACCAAAAGGCATCTGCGATACGCAAAGGTGCCGAAGGGACAAGTAAATGTGGTCTTATCTTGGTCCTCAGGCACAATGGGTACTTGGAAGTACCCCGAGAAACCATCTAAGAAACAGTAACGCGATTTCCCGGCTAACCTTTCTAGCATCTGGTCGATGAATGGCAAGGAAAGTGATCCTTCGAGTGGCGTCGTTTAATTTGCGATAGTCAATACAAACTCGCCATGCAATTTTACACTCTAGTAGGGATGAGTTCATCCTCTCATTTTCACCACAGTGATCCACTCTTTTCGAACCACATGAATGGGGCTGACCCATTCACTGTCAGAGATCGGATAAATAATCCCAGCACTTAACAGCTTTGTGATTTCCTTTTTTACTACATCCAGGATTAGCGGGTTTAATCTTCGTTGGGGTTGCCTTACTGTCTTGGAACCCTCATTCAACAATATCCTATGAGTGCAAAGGGCCGGGCTAATCCCAGGTATGTCTGCTAATGACCACCCTATTGCGTGCTTATGCTCTGTCAACACTTTCAAAAGTTGCTTTTCTTCAAGCTCAGATAAAGAATTTGCAATTATGACTGGTAATTTATTATTGGGCTCTAGAAAAGCGTATTTCAATGAGTGAGGTAAGGGCTTTAGTTCTAACTCTGGGGGTTGTAAAATGGAAGGGACCAACTTAGGAAGCTCAAGGGAAAAAAGGTTTCTGCATTTTTCTGGACAATTGAAAGGATCAATCGAAGAATTCCCTTGGGTGCTGAGCGAACACAATTCAAGATTAGATGACTTATCGTGCAGATCCTTATCATAGTTTGATTGAGTAGAAAGAACGCTAAGCATGTTAACACCCAGTAGGGAATAATCTTCATGAGGATGCTTCATAGCTTCATACATGTTGAAGCTAACTTGTTGATCACCAACTTTATGGTGATCTCCCTTCCTTCATACTAATCATAGTACTTGCAATCAGAAGGAAGGGTCGTCCGAGGATCAAGGAAGTGTCTGCACAACTTCGTAAGACATATCTAGAGCGAGAAATCTGCAGAAACACTAATCCTTTGACTTGGACCAAGATATCCTCAATAATGCCCACATGATGTCGAAGGATCATCGGCCAATTGCAACACTCTTGATGTAGGCTTTATGCTCTTCACTCGAGGACCTCATAAATGATTTCGGCATAACATTAATCGCTGCTCCCAAATCCAATAATGCTCTCCCAATTGTTACCTTTCCTATAACACAAGGAATGGTAAATGAGCACAGGTCTTGGCACTTGACCGATTTGGGGCTTAAATAAAGCCGACACATTTGAGCTCACTTGGACACGTTCGTTGGGCCTAAATTTACGCTTGTTGGTGCATGTGTCCTTCAGATACTTAGCATAGGCGGGCATTTTTAATCAAATCCAGCAGGGCACGTTGACTTCAACCTTCTCAAACAGGTCAATAATTTCCTTTTCATGTTTTAGCTCATTGACCTTCTTGCTCATCGATATGAGTTCGGAAGGGAGGTCCCTTGTTGACTTCCTTCTTGGCGGGGTCATTTTGCTCGATTTATCCTTATCGGTTCTTCTTCCTAATATGCTCGATGATTGCTCTTTATCCTCAATTGGTGATTGCTTCTTATTTCTCAACAATTCCTCTTCGCGATCACTCTCGATCGCATGACTTGCTTCTCTCTCACTTGAGGCGCTTCTTCAACCTCAATTTCCTCGGTGCATTCTTCTTCTTCAGAATGTTGAAATGCACTTTCTTTCCTCCTCAACTCAATTGCATTTAAACTCTTGGGTTAATCACCGTGTTGGAGGAATGGTCCGCTTACTTCTAGCTTGGTTGTCACTCAAATTATTAGACAATTGAGTGACATATGAGTTCAAGTTCTCGGCCTTGGTTTCCCATTGATCCATGCGTTTCTCCAAGGCACTAAAGCGGGCAGCATTTTTAGTCGAGTCTGTTGGATGAGGTTTGCGATGGCGTTGAATTGATTTCTTGTGGAAGTTCGTTCCTCTTTCATCAACGTCATCATACCATGCAGCAGCTTGGTTGGTGTCCTCCTTGGGTGGCGGTGGTTGTTGTAATCGTCAACGCTTGTTGATCCTGAACTGGTTTGTAGATTGTCCGGCTCCACTCCCTTGCCGAAAGCGGTTTGGTGCTCTTCCTCGTTACTCCTCCAACTAAAATTTGGGTGGGATCTCCATCCTCATTATATGTGTTGGAATACGGGTCCCATTTCGATCCTGTCTACCTTGATACATTGGAGACTTCTTCATATCCGCCAGACAAACACTTGAAATGTGCATCACTGACCCACAAGATTCGCAACTAGGTGCGACTAGTTCAGTGGAAGTTGATGGGCGATGCACATTCAAATTCTTCAGCTCCGCCGTTATTGAGGATAACTGGGAAGTTATCCGATGTTCAAAAGAATCTACCTTCGATTCGTGCTCTCCATCCTCTTAGTTTGGTGACATGGCTCCACTTCATTCACATTCCTGGAATCGCGGACACTATACTGTTGATGATTCAGGGCCATTCTCTTAATCAGGCCCAAGCTTTCGGCGCGGTGAGGTCAATCAATGAACCTCCCGACGCCAGCATCCAACATCCCTTTCTCTTGATTCTTCACCCCATCATAAAAATATTGAACGAGTTGTTCATCAGGGATCTGATGATGGGGGCACCGAGACAACAGATCTTGAAATCTGTTCCAAAAATCATACAGGGACTCGTCATAATCTTGTTTGGCAGAATATATCTCCTTTCTCATTGACGACGTCCTAGAAGCTGGAAAATACTTTTCCAGAAAAGCTTTCCGTAAGTTGGCCCAACTGTGATAGGCATTCGCAACATGCCTTGGGAGGCTCATGTACCACTCCCGGGCCTTTCCTTCTAACGACAAATGGAAGACTTTCCACAGCACCTGGTCCAGATGTGCTCCTACAGGCTTCATACTCGATGATCATGGTGAGGGCCTGAAGATGCATGTAGGGGTCCTCTCCCGTTAAACCGTGAAATTTGGGGAGAGAGTTAATCAATAAACCTTTGACTTCGAAATTTACATCGAAGTTAGGGCAGGCAGCAGTGAAAGGATCGTAGTGTACGTCCGAGGTTGTAGCTTCTCGGATGGTCCTACGTCTGATGTTCGCATTGTTGTCATCTACGCGTTCCTAGTCACCGTTAAGACCGTGATCTCCATCTCGGGGTGGTTGACCGGGATATTCTTGTTGTTCAGCCATCTCAGATTCTAATCGATCTAGTGTTCTAAGTCTTTCTTGCTCTCTCTTGTTCTTCCTAAGTTGTCTAAGGTGTCGCTCAATTTCAGGTTGAAAATGAACTAGCCTAAGTCTACGGGGCATGCACAAGAGAAGTTCACCTAAGATAGCTCACTAAAACGACAACGGATAGCAAGGCTTCAATTCACTCAAGTTCGCTACGACGTGTAAGAACTCGCTTGCGTGAACGAATAAAACTGTAATGTTCGCTGCGGCGAATATAAACTCGCTGCAGCGACGGATGAACTCGCTGTGACGAATGAGGAACTCGTCACACCAAGAAGCAACAAAAAGCAAGGCAAACAGGAATTAACTTAAAATTACGCACAATAAACAAGAACAATCAGAATAAACACTTAAAACAAAGCAGAATGAAATAACAAACAGGATTAACACTAAAAACACTTAAGTAGAACAGAAATTAAATGAAATTATGCAATGCAAACAAAATGCAAACAAAAATTAAAATCAAAACAAACACTGGCTAACCTAGAGAACCAATTAATTTGATTCCCCGGCAATGGCGCCAAAATTTGATCGGCGGTTTATCGTTTAATATTAAAATCGATCCCTGGAAACCGGTCAAATTAAATTTATACCAAGGATTGCAATACAGGATGCAACCTCGGGTCGACTCTCAAGGAACCAATGCATCAATTGATCCTAGACTAGCCTAATGTTTGAATGATGCATGCAATTAAAGCAATAAAAAGGGGGTTTTGAGTGATTAATCTAAAATTAAACTAGACCAAAGCAAAGATAAATATTTTTAGGATTTTGAAAAGATAAGGCAATTGAAATTAAATGGGACTGAAAACAATTAATAAAAACTCTCCTGAAAATGTAGCTCGGGTCATCATCGTTCAAAATAATATCGGGGTTTGAAATCCACTAAGTTTCGAAAATAAACCTTAACAACTCGTTAAGTCCAAGAATTAATTAATCAACTCGATTAATTAAAACTTGTTAAAACCCCTTAGTGTATGCTATGAATGATTAATGCAACAAATCATTTGAATAAAACACAACCAACTTAATCAAACACAACTAGGCAGATTAAATTAATTGATGCAATCATCCAACTGATATACATGAACTCCATGTATTTAAAAACAGCATTCAACAATAATCAAACATTAACACAAATCAAAGTTTAACGTCCTACTAAACTATAGCAAGACTCAATCGGTTATACATCGTAATAATACCAACTCGGATCGTTACAAGTTCATAACCAAATCTAAAACGATGTTGATTACCCTTGAAGCTCGAAGAACTCGGACCTCTGTTACATTTCGGAGACTAAGAGTTTAGCTCATGACTCGGATGACTCCATCATCTTGGAGAATCACCGATAGTCATGATCGGACGATTTAACGGAAGATGAAGACAATGAACGTGGAATTTGGAGATGAAAAGATGAAGGCGGTGAAGCGTAAATCGCGATCGAACTCAAACAAACACAATATAAAACTATCAAAACTAAAGCAGAGAAGAAAAAGGAAACAAACAGAGAAAATAGTGAACGAAGAACTAAAAGCGAGAAGACGAAGAAGAAACACAGAGCGGCCGCTTCTCATTTGCCCTAAATGGTAAGGTTTTATAGGAAGCTCGTATGGCCGGGTCAAATAAAGATGGATACTTTTGCCATTTTGGTCCGGTCACCCGACATTCGCTATGGCGAATGATCGTAGTTCATTGCGGCGAATGAATTTAGTCACTCGTCGCGTGAATGAATTAAACAACATTAATTAGCATGGCGAATGGAGAGTCTGATTCGTCCCAGCGAACTCGCGACGTGTTGACTTCTTAATTGTTGACTACTTTGGTCCTACAAAATACAACCCATTTGCAGTATCAATTGTCCCAATAAAGATTATGCATAATTAATGACAAATGACAACAAAATACTGACAATGTGCAATTTATCAAAACTCAATGTGCGGGACCAAAATAAACATAAAAATCATAAATCAGGAGTCAACAGATGCATAATTACTAAAGAAAACGGGCCTAATTTATAGTATAAATTTGGTCCAATCATATAGGAATTAATGTTCTTCGCCTTGGTCTCCCATTGTTCCATCCTCTTCTCCAAGGCATTGAATCTAGCAGCAGTCTTTGAGGAATCCTGTTGAATCAAAGAAGCAATAGCATTAAACTGGTTAGCATTGGAATCCCTCTCTTCCTTCATCAAGGTCATCATACTGTGGAGCAACTGATTGGTATCCTCCTTTGGTGGGACTACCAGGGCTTGCTGTTGATTAGGGAACTGGCTAGTGGAAGTGCCAGCTCCTCCCCCTTGTGAAAATCTGGTAGGTGCCCTGTTCTCCTCATTCCTCCAACTGAATCTAGGATTAGCCTTCCATCCTTCATTGTATGTGTTGGAGTATGGGTCCCATTTCTGATTCTGCCTGCCTTGATACATTGCCGAAACTTCCTCATATCGTCCTGGGCAAACACTCGAAATATGCATTACCGACCCATAATTTTCACAACTAGGAGCGGTAAGCTCTATTGAAGTAGTAGAGCGATGCATATTCAAATTTTTCAGCTCGACCGTGATGCAAGACAGCTGTGATGTTATCCGATTTTCCAAGGAATCCACTTTAGATTCTAGGCTCTCCATTCTTTTAGCTTGAGCCGTCAAGGCTCCTAACTCATGCACTCCTCTTTGGTCTCTGACACTGTACTACTGATAGTTTAAAGCCATCTTCTTAATCAGATCCCATGCTTCCAAGGCTGTAAGGTCAATCAGAGAGCCTCCAGATGCAGCATCTAACATACCCTTCTCTTGACTCTTCAACCCATCATAAAAGTACAGCACCAATTGTTCATCAGGAATTTGGTGATGGGGGCATCTGGACAAAAGATCTTGGAAGCGATTCCAATAATCATCTGATGACTCATCGTACTCTGGCAGTGAGTAAATCTCCTTTCTCATGGAAGATGTCCTGGAAGCTGGAAAGTATTTCTCCAAAAAGGCCTTCCTCAGATTGGCCCAGCTATGGTAAGCATTGGCCACATGCCTAGGAAGACTCATATACCACTCTCTTGCTTTCCCTTCCAAGGACAAGTGAAAAACCTTCCAAAGCACTTGATCCAAAGTAGCTCCCACTGGCTTCATACTCTGGCAGATCATTGTCAAAGTCTGTAGGTGCATATATGGATCCTCTCCTGCCAAGCCATGAAATTTAGGAAGACAATTAATCAATAAGCCTTTAATCTCAAAATTAACATCAAAATTAGGGCAAGCAGCAGTAAATGGATCATAATGAAAATCAGAAGTTGTAGCTTCCCTAATTGTCCTACGTCTCTAGTTCTCATTGTTTTCTCCCACTCTCTCATGCTCACCATTTCATCCATTAGTCCCATTTCTAGGTTGGTGAACAGGATAATCAGGATTCGGAAAAATATTTGGATTCTCAGCCATACTTTCACTATCTCGCTCAACTACTCTCTGTCTCTCTTGTTCTTTCCTTTCTTTCCTAAGTCTCCTCAAATGTCTCTCAACTTCAGGATAAAACTGAACAAGTCTACCTCTCCTGGGCATGCACCAAAAAGCAATCCAAAAGCAAAAGAATGGTAACAAAATGCTCACAATCACACAAAATCAGATAAAAGTGAAATGCGATGAATGTGAGAGTATGAATGTATGAGTGTATGTATGAGAGTGTATGCGTCGAAAATGTGCAAAGTAAGAGATAAAATTAAAGTATGAAGTATACTTGTGCGAAGGAGAATCAAACCTATACTATGAACAAGTGTGTAAATTAAACTATACTAAATGCAAGCAAAAACAATAATTCCTATTATCAACGACAAGTCAAAAGAATGACAATGGCTATCCGATGGTAAACCAATTTCTTGGTTCCCCGGTAATAGCGCCAATTTGATCATGACTCTGTCGATGCGATCTACGATCGATCCTTGAAACCGGTCAAATAAAATAAATTCCAAGATTCTTTGTATAGAATGCAACATCAGTCGTCTCACTTAATTCAACCAAATAAAATGGTCTAAACGGCCTAAATGTCAAAATTGCAATTGAAGTTGATAAGCGGGGTTTAGTATTTTGGTCAAAACCGATAAAGTAATCAAAATCGAACAAATAGTGTAAAGGAATATTTTGGGATTTTGAAATAATGCAATAAACAAAGAATCGATAAAAATCAAATTGATAAAATCCTCTTGAAAATGAGGCTCGAGCTATCACAGTTCAAAATGATTTTAAGGATAAAATCCACTAAGTTTTGAAAGATCAACCCTAAAGGACTCTTTAGGTCCAAAGATTTAATTGATGAACTCCATCATTTAAATCTTTGTTAAAACCTTAGTGTGAAAATTGGACAAGCAAATGCAATCGGTCAATGGGATCAAACACAACAATCTAATCAAGCACAACTAGGCGGATAAAGAAAGTAAATGCAATACCCAATGACATATATGAAACTTCATATATTAAGCATCAAAAGTTCTACAAATTACTTAGTCCAAATCTCAACAAAGCATTCAGCACACAGTTAAACTATAACTATGCTAATCTAGCTATATCAATGCACTCTCTAACTCAGAGTTTACATAAATATAACTAAACTACAGAACACTATGCGATTACTCCCCTTTGAAGCTTCTGTGAACTCAAACCGTTGCTACATCTTCAAGAGGAAAGGTGATTTAGCCACGCATTGCTGTAATCGATCCCTCAGCTACGGAAGGTTGGATGATACTCATTTTAGCAGAAGATCCAAACGGTGGCGATGGTGACGGGTGGAATCGAAGGAGATGAAAACGTGATGACGAAGGTGAAGAATGGTGTCGTCTCTTCTGCCCGAATGATCAGGGTCTACGCCTCAAGTGTCTGCGTGCGTCTCTGTGTGAAAATTTGCATGTGTCCGTCTCCGAGTCTCAGCCTCCGTGTATTCCCGTCTCCTCTGACCTAAAAATAGCAAGTTTTTATATGTTGGACACGGGTCGGGTCAGAGCAGTGAGACAGACTTTTCATATTAGGTCGGATATCCGCTCGTACGTCGCGACGAACAAATAAAAATTCGTCGCGACGTGTACAATGGCTTGTTCGTCGCGATGTGTACATCGTCATGCGTTGCGATGTGCGAAAGTGATGTGCTCGTCGCGGCGTGTGAGCTGTCATGCGTCGCGACGTGCGAAAGGACCGAGTGACTGTTGACTTCTTGATCCGTTGACTCCTTTTGCTCCTACAAGAAAATAACAATTTGCAGTATCAATTGTCCTCATGAAAATAATAGAGAAATTAATACCAGATCATGACAATTTACCAACAAATTGTGAATTAAAAGAGCTCATTGTGAGGAACCAATTTAATTACAAAAAATCATCAATTAAGAGTCAACAAATGCATAAACAAATATGAAATTGCAGCCAATGTATAATATAAACTTGGCTCAATCACCTAGTCAAGTAAGAGGCAAAGTTCAATTGCTCTATCTACTACAGAAGCTGAATATATGTCAGTTGCAAGCTATTGTTCACAGACGTTATAGATCAAGTATCAGTTAGAAGATTATTCAATACAAGAATAACATATCCCAATTTACTGTGACAACACAAGTGTCATCAGCCTATCAAAGAATCCAATACAACACTCGAGGGTAAAGCATATCGAAATTAAACATCATTTCCTACGATACTATGTACAGAAGGGAATCGTGAGTCTATAATTTGTTGAGATGAATCATCATGGGCAGATATCTTCACTAAGCCTTTGAATGAAGAAAGATTCAGAGAAATCAGATGAAACTTGAATATGGTTGTGTTGAGTAATCAATCGTCTGGCATGTCATGACCCAGATGATTTTCTTAGTAAGGAAGATAAAAAATTGTAAAGCTTCAAGGAAACGGTAATGGTAGGTCACAGACGGTAACTTTTTAAGAAAAGGATGGAAATCCTCTCAAAAGTTTTATAATATCACCTACTCTAGAATATTCTTGAAATACTCTGAAATCAACTTTTTGAAGAACTCTCAACAAAAAGTTTCATTACTCTGTTCTTGATATCAAGTCCTCTCTGTTTACATTTTCATCTTCAGATACTAACCTCATTACTTTGAGAAAAATATATTTGTGTGTTTAGTTTTATTGTCTACAGATTACCAATGGAGCAATCTATGATTTATGGAAGGCATCTAGACTTCGAATCCTTGAAGAATAATAAGATGGATATTGAACCAGAAATTGATATAGTGGGATGGAAAAACCTTTTTTAAGGTTCGTGAAACAGTTTACCTGAATGAAGTATATGAGTTCTGGAAGAATGCAAAAGTAGTAGACGAAACTTTAGTTTCAATAGTGGATAGAATGTTGGTTATTGTGACACTGGAGTTAATAGAAAAGGTCAGTGAATGTCCATGAGTTGGACAAGAGGTGTCGCATACCACAAGATGGATGACTAAAAGTAGTGTAGAGAAAGCACAAATCAATTAACAACTCTATGAGAGTATTGACCTAAAGGAAAAGAAGGCGCCCACTCTTGTTCTGAAGGCTAGGGTTTTACATACGTTGCTCTTTCATTGTGTTCTACCAAGAATAGGTTCAAAGAATGTTGTGACAACGATAGATGAACAATGTTTGTTTCATCTACTCAATCATTAACCTATAAATCTTCCACACTTGATTTTGAGGTACATGATGAAGTCAAAGAGAGACTCTAATTCCTTACCGTATGGTATGTTGCTGACAAGAATCTTTAGAGATTCTAGAATTCTTTTTGATGGAGGAAACATAATGAAGATGAATATAAAAAGCATCATCAATGTGTCAAATATCAGTAGAATGGGTTTGAAGTCTCAAGAAAAGGAATATATAGATTCAATGGCAAAAGCAAGGATTGAGGGGAAGTGTATTGTCAGACGTAGCTTGAATGAAAAGGCTTCACCCACAAGGAAGAAAAAACCTCAATCCTTAGAAATAATGTCAATAGAAGAAAAGAAGAGTAAATCGTCAAAGGCATCAATGAAAGCTAAGATGATTTCACACAGAGAAGATAGCCAGGTGAAACAATCTAAAAAACAAGTGTCGTTGAAAAGAAAAGGGGAGACACTTTATGTAGCGCCTCCTTACAGTAGGGTATACACCGGGACGCCCGTAGGTCGTACCGACACATAACCTACGATGAGGTTGCACTACGATACGATCATTTCTATAACCTCATGGCATCAATATAATAAAGCAGTAATATCGAATTCACTAAATTTTAAAACCAAAAGTTTCTTCTCATTTCATTTTTTTAAAACCACAAGTTCACAACTCTATCCGATTACAGCTGTACAAATCCAAAAAGGACTAACATAACTCCTAACTAGATCATCCCCCAAAAGATCCCAGCTGACCGACCTGTGTGTCATACTCCTCTCGCCGGCACTCACACTGCAGGAAAAGTCTCGCTAACTGGAGCTAGGAGTCAACTATCGTTGTCCTGAAAAATAAATGCAATGTTGGGTGAGTTTGCGAACTCAGTGAGAAACCATCATCGATGGTCCACTCAACTCATGCATAAACATACAGTTCACACTATAACATACATTATCACAATCAAGAATCACATGCATTCAATTTCACATTTATAAGGCAGTACGCCTTTCATACAATTCACATTTGAATAATCATATATGCAACGTATATGTGACTCTTTCATTTTATTTCGTTGTTGTGACCACGCGCCTGAGCTCATTTACGTTGAGCCATTGGCTCTGAAAACATTAGGCTTGAGGCCCTGATACGTTGAGCATAAAGCTCTAAAAATCGTTGGGCACGAGGCCCCGTGCGTTGAGCTTAAAGCTCTGAATACGGTGGCTGCACCGGTCACAACTGTCAATTATCTGATCATGCATAATGGCATGAATGCACACATTAAAAATCTCACAAATTGTGCCACAACCTAATATCACTATCCAATTTGCATTTGAAACCACTTATTAACAATTAATGCACAATTGACACTTCTATAGCACATTCCAAATATTTCGAACACCTGTGGTCCGAAATCAATCAAAACAATCACACATAATCCTTTCTTAACTCTTCATGGCATAATTACATAGAATTAAACACATTAAGGTTCAGAAACCAACTAAGTTACTCACCTCAGAACTTCCGAGCTACTGTCGGGAAGTCTCGCCTATGTCGGACGATCGACGATCCACTTGATCCTCTACAATAATCATAATATCAAAATATTACTAATTATAAAATTTCCAAATTCAATTATGTAAGTGATCTAGAAGGGGGGGTTGAATAGATCCTTAATCTTTTTGTAATTTTCTACAACAAAATCAGAAGTTAATTCACACAAAAACATTTTAAATAAATTTAAATAAACAGAGTAAGGAAGAAGATCAAACACTGTTTTATAGAGGTTCGGTGCTAAGACCAACGTCTTCTACCTAAGCTCCCACTTAGGATTTTGCCAATCACTTTATTGCACACTTTGTAGTTGAGTGTGAACTTTTTACAATGCCACTTGAATTCCGGCTCAAGCTACCTTACAAACGATTTGTCTTCCGACACAAATCCTACCTCACACGTGACCTTCCACTTGTCACTCAAATTGTAAAAGAAATATAGCAAAGATTGAAGAACAAGTGCTCAATATAATAGTGTAACAAAATGAGAGCAATAAGGAGCAATTTGGAGCAATAGAAGAGTATTTAGGCTTGTATAACTTGTGTGTACTCTTCTTCCATCATCCTCTATTTATACTCAAAGAAATATAGCTGTTGGAGCTCTTCTAGTCGTTGCTTTGATTGTTATTACCGTTCCTTGATAATCTCCATTCCATTTTTAGCTAATTGGACCGTTGGAGCTGATTTGGTGCATTCATAAGTCGACTTGTCGAATGAATAAGTCGACTTGTTTCAACCATTTACGTAAAAATTGTAACTCCGCTCTCCAATAAGTCGACTTGTGCCATGTAAGTCGACTTGTCGTCCTCGATAAGTCGACTTGTGTTATGTAAGTCGACTTGTGTTGATATATCTTCATATATAAGTCGAGTTATGATATGCAGGTCGACTTGTTTTGTCTTCAACGTTAACATCCATCTAGATCTTCTATAATCCTCATGTTTCAAGCCATTTTCCTTATAAGGAACCTCCTTTCTTGATTCTTCAATAATTAAACACTTACTCATCTTGATTTGCACGATTCTTTCATTGAATAATACCTGAAATAATTTCTTAACTAATTCTAGATATTTTATTATTATCAAAACATAAAGGGATTTAATTTGTCAACCACCATTGGTCCAACAATCTCCCCCTTTTTGATAATGACAAAATATTTAGAAATTGAAAAAAAATGTGAAAGACATAAAACTTGATCAAGGATTTTAATCCCTTTTCTTGATGGTTAGTTTGTCTCCCCCTTAATTAATAAACCAAGGATTAAAATAGAGATTAACATAATTGCAAATCAATGAAATAACTTGTCTCCCCTTAATCAAATATCAATTTCAATTGTACTCCCCTTTTGTCATAATCAAAATCAATAGGAAAGATAGACTCAAATGAAGATTAATGAAGTGTATGACTAAGCATAGCATCAAAGCGAAACAATATCAAAAGTCATTACAAAATATATCAAACCAACACAAACACAAAACACATAAAATGAAGTAGAAATGTTGGTCAAGGCTCAATGCAATACACATCATGTCGAAGAATCATCATGCCTACACCCTAGCTTGTCAAAATCTTCTTGATGTTCTTCTCTAAGCGGGTAAGCATCTTGTGTTGCTCTTCAATTTTCTTTCCATCCTTACAAGAATATCTTGTTGATCATCATGTCGCTCATTTATTTCATCCAAGCGATCTCGAATTTCCGAATATCACTGGGATACTTCACTTCTTTCCACATTGCTTGGCCTTGAGCTACTAGGACGATCTGCGTCCTCTTAGATCGTTTCCTCGAAGGACTTGCTCACCTACTAAAGTCAACCCAAGCTTCTCAACATGATAGGAATAGACCCACCCTTTTTCAACTGTTCTAACCAACTTCATGCTCCTTAAGTTATAAGGCGTGAATCTCCAACTTCGAGGATAAGGAAAACTTGTAAAAGAATCCAGTTGCATTTTTTACCCGAGATGTGGGTAATCAAAGCAAAGATAAGGCATTCCTTTATGCGGACTGGTTTCCTTTCTTTGTCCTCGCAAAAGAGTTGCCTTTTTTCTCATCATTTGGATAACTAAGCTCGGAAAGTTTATTTTCCTCCCTTCCTCCAAGTGCCAAAGAATCTCCTTATCCAAAGCAGTGATCTGATTATTGCTAGCTTTCTTTCGGAACACAACCCTGTTAATCGCATAATGCAGTAATCGATAATTTAACGGTAGATCTATAGCCTCAAAGGGAGGGGAATGATCGGAACATAACCGAACTAACAGATCAGCCCCTTTTTCCTCAGTATAGTCGAAATTCTCTTCGGCTTCCTCATCAGTATCACCCTCAGCATTCCTCAAAATCTCAAAATCAGTAGGAGAGGCTCTAGACCTAACTCCTCCTCTAGGAAAATAAAACAAGGTACACAAATCTGATTCAGTTAGATAAATAGCTCTCCCATTAATTTTAGAAGACAGAATAACTCCATCCTCAACATTACTGCCCATCACAACCAGATTCGCATAGAATTCCCGTACTATGTCTTCATAAATATCAGTATGAAAACCCAAGAAATCTCTCAGCCCAAGGTTAGCAATTTCAGTAAACACATCTGAGAACTCGCTACTATCTAACTCAACCCAATCAAATCTCATGGAGGGAATCAAAACTTCATCTTTAAGTACCTTATAATACAATGTTTGAGCATCCCTCGAGACAAATCTCGGTTCAATCGCGTCAACCTCCCTTGCAGCATCTCCCCATGATGAAGACCCCCGAACTTGTGGTATATTATGAACGTGGGGACTTTGAGATTGAGCTGGTTCTTTGCCCTTTTGAGAAGATTTTCTAGGAGCCATGGGTTTGTAGAGAGAAGAGGAAAAACGCAGGTTAGGGTTTGGGTTTTGAGAGATGGGTTTTCGAAAAAGAAAGGTGGATTTGAGGAGATAATGAGTGGGTAATGTAACAAAGATGGTTGAAAGTCTATGGGTAACGAAGATCTGAAGAAATTTTAGAAAACAAGTCGAGTTGGAGAGAAAAATTTCAGGGGTTTTAGAGAGATAAGGGTTTCGGAGAAGAAAAGGAAGAACTTGTTTTAAAGACTCCATCCAACCATAAGTCGACTTATCGACATACATAAGTCGACTTATAGTTCTTCATAAGTCGACTTATCCTCAAATATCTGCATTCTCCAAACACTAATTTCCTCATAAGTCGACTTGCTAATGGTCAGTTCATAAGAGTGTGTCCGAAACTCCGAATAAGTCACTTATTCAGCCCAAGTAAGCAACACGATGAATGTATCTTCGGATGTGATTGCACATTTGCCTCAAATTTTGACCATTTGATATATGAATGAAACCAAAAGTAAATTCAACCAAATGAATTTAAATCACACATGCCTAATCTTAATTTAATGTTCACAAACACATCTTCCTTAAGAGGTTTAGTAAAAATATCAGCCAATTGATCACTAGTTGATACATGCTTCAAGCAAATGTCACCTTTTAGACAATGATCATGAATAAAATGATGTCTAATTTCTATATTCTTTGTTCTACTATGAAAAATTGGATTTTTACTTAAACAAATTGCACTGGTATTATCACAATAAATAGGAATATTTTTAACCACAATACCATAATCAAGCAATTGATGTTTAATCTAAAGAACTTGGGCACATGCACTCCCAGTTGCTACATATTCAGATTCAGCAGTGGAAATAGCTACACTAACTTGCTTTTTACTAGCCTAAGATATCAAAGATGAGCCTAAGAAATGACATAATCCACTCGTACTTTTTCTATCAATTCTACAGCCACCATGATCAGCATCGCTATAAGCATACAAATCAAAGGATTCACAACTGGGATACCATAAACCATGATTGGCAGTTCTACTCCAGTATCTGAATATTCTTTTGCAAGAACTCAAATGAGAAATCTTGGGGCAAGATTGAAATCTAGCACAAAGACACGTGGCAAACATGATGTCAGGTCTAGAAGCAGTTAAATACAAAAGAGAGCCGATCATACCTCTATAGAGTTTTTGATCAACGTCTTCTTCATGTTCATGTTTTTCCAAGACCAGATTTGTTGCCATTGGTGTTGCCGCCACTTTGCATCCATCCATTTTAAACTTCTTAAGAAGTTCCTTGGTATACTTCGATTGGTGGATTAAAATGTCATTTTTGTGTTGCTTGATTTGCAATCCTAGAAAGAAATTAAGTTCCCCCATCATGCTCATTTCAAATTCACCTTGCATTAAATCACTAAATTCCTTACACAAAAATTCATTAGTAGCACCAAACACAATATCAGTAACATAAATTTGACAAATAAGCATATCATTTTCAACATGTTTAATGAATAAGGTATTATCGATCTTACCACGAACATACCTATGTTGAGTTAGAAAAGTACTTAACCTTTCATACCATACTCTAGGTGCTTGCTTCAGTCCATAGAGTGCCTTCTTGAGTTTGTAAACATAATCTGGATGCTCGTGATCTTCAAATCCCGGTGGTTGTTTGACGTAAACTTCCTCTTGAATGTATCCATTGAGAAATGCACTTTGGCGTCCATTTGATTTAATTTGATCCTTTTATGAGATGCAAAAGCACATAGCAATCTAATAGCGTCCAATCGAGCTACAGGAGCATATGTCTCATTGTAATCAAGACCTTCTTCTTGATAGAATCCTTGAGCCACTAACCTTGATTTATTTTTAATCACTTCACCATTCTCATCATATTTAATCCGATTTACCCACTTGACTCCAATAATAGTCTTGTCCTTTGGTGGAGCTACCAAATCCCATACATCATTCCGCTTGAATTGATTTTGCTCTTCTTGCATAGCTAATAGCCAGTTTTCATCTTTAAGAGCTTCTTCTATATTTTTCGGTTCTACTAAGGAGATGAAGGCTGAATTGCTCATATTCTCATAGATATTTCTCCCGGTTCTCACACCATCATTTAAATCACCAATGACTTGCTCCATAGGATGGTTCTTTGCTTTTGCCCACGATTTAATATTGGGTACATGATTTTCTTCATCTAACTTCAATTCCTCAATCTTGGACTCAATTTCTTCAATTTTATTACCTGAACTTCCTGCATCATCATCAAAACAAACCTTTCTCGGGGGTGAAATCATATCATCAAATTTAACATGAATACTTTCTTCAACACATTTAGTCCTATTATTATAAACTCTAAAAGCCTTACTAGTTTGAGAATAGCCAATAAACACACCAACATCAGATTTTGAATCAAATTTCCCTAAGTTGTTCTTTCCATTATTATGAATGAAGACCTTACAACCAAAAGGATGAAAATAAGAGATGTTGGGTTTCTTACCTTTCCAAAGTTCGTAGGGTGTCTTATTTTTGTCTCTTCGCAAGTGCACCCTATTGATGACGTAGCATGCGGTATTAATTGCTTCCACCCAAAATGATTTAGGAAGGTTGTATTCATTTAACATGGTTCTACTCATTTCCTCAAGTGAGCGATTTTCCTTTCTACTACACCATTTTGTTGTGGAGCCTTTGGTGTCGAGAAATTATGTTCCATTCTGTATTTATCGCAAAGACTTTCGAAAGGTTCACATTCAAATTCACCTCCATGATCGGTTCTAATTGCAACGATGGAAAAAATTTTCTCATTTTGAACCAACCTATACCACTTGGTAAATTCGTTAAAAGCATCACTTTTATTAGCAAGAAATCTCACCCAAGTAAATCTAGAAAAATCATCCACAATCACAAGGACATATAATTTTCCACTAAGACTAGCATGTCTAGATGGTCCAATCAAATCCATATGGACAAGTTCAAGAATTCTAGATGAGCAAATTTCTTTCTTTGGTTTGAAAGACTCTCTAACATGTTTGCCTTTTAAACACGATTCACACAAGTGTTCTTTAAAAAATCTTATTTTAGGCAAACCTCTTACAATGTCATTTTTCGAAAGCTTAGAAATTAGAGGCAAAGGTGCATGTCCTAATTTTCTATGCCATAAAAATGCATTTTCTTCTAATGTCACTAAACACTTTTCATTAAATGAACTATCATCATGTAAATCAACAATGTATGTATTTCCATGTCTTAAACCAATGAAAGCTACATGACCATCCTTCTTAACCATGCAATGTGATTATTCAAAACTTACATTAAAATTCATATCACAAAGTTGAGAGACACTTAACAAATTATGTTTCAACCCATCAAATATCATGGCACTATAAAAGCAAGTGGGCTGTCATTTTAAGAGGCAACCCATGACACTTAAGAGAAAAGAAGAAAGAATAAGAGAATAAGAGAGAAGAGAGAAGGGAGAGCAAGCTTTGGTGGAGAAAAAGGGGAGAAAGCTAGGGCTCGATTTTTCTACCACTTGAAGAGAGATTTTGATGTCATTCCAAGAGAGAGAAAGGTGGAGGATGAAGAGAGCTTCATCTTGAACCAAGAAAATCCGAAAATGGAGGAGAAATGAGGTAAGAGCAATTTTTAAGATTTGAGTTTCTCTTGAAGTTTTGGTTTAGAATCATGGAAAATGGAATGGGTTTGTGGAGTATGAAGTTAATTTTGTTGATTGCTAAGTATTATGGGTTTAATTTTGGATGGAAATTAATTAGGGTTTATGCCCAAATTTAGAATTTGGGGATTTTGGAAATTTGTGATTTAGAAAACTTGAATATATGAGGGATTTATGTTTTCTAAGTTCAATTTGAGGATTAAGTTATTTATGATGTTGAATTTGGGTGAAATTGCTTTAGGTGAAGTTAAATTGGAAGAAAGAAGGAATCAATGGACAAATTGGAGCAAGGAACAAGTTTCTAGCATCGATTTGAGGTGGGTACCTGTTTATAATAAAATTTATAAGCCACTAATGCTTTCTTTAAATAAAGAGATTTTCTGATTTCAATTGCATCGTAAATGTTGCACCATTATGTGAATGATTTGAAAAATCATTATTGATTCCATACATAAACGTTTGATGAAATGCAAAATACATTTGTGTTATGCCTCGAAAGATCCCATGTCATTTCAGATATTTGAAAAGAGCATTCGATAAAGTGATTGAGCATGAGTATGTGCTTTTGTTTGGGCGAGAGGAACGTTGTGTTAGTCACGTGCGCCGACGTTTAAGCCTGCTCCCGGCTACCCGTTAGAGGCCACGAGATCCTGAGAAATCGGACTCGTTGTGTTTACGATAAACTTCGGTTTATTCGTTGTGTTCCACGGAACTCTCGAGCCATGTGTTGTGCATTGCATATGTGAATTGCCATTGCATCTATGAATTGCCGAGTTGATGCATTCATGTTTTATAAATTTATGGGTTTATGGCTGAAAGCCTAAAAATCATATGTTTTGCAAATGGCGATTTTGGCTACAACGAGAAAAGTACTTTTTGAAAATGTGCTTTACGGATTTCAAAGAAATATTTTCCAAGACCAGAAAAGAAAAAGAATTTCAAGGATTTTGCTTATATATATTCGTTATAAACTGTTACCCACGGGCTGTAAAGCTCACCCCCCTTCATTCCCATCCACAGGTGATGAGAAGAAGATCGGGTGAAAGAAAATGAAGATTCTGTTTACATGTGTTTTATTGTATTATTGTTAAGTGAGATGGTTCTTTGAGAAGTGCGGAATTGTTGTGTATTGTGTACTTTGGTTTAGGGTTATGGGTAATGTATAAGGCTTGAAAATGCCACTATGATTTGTATAAAGCTTTGATTTATGAAATGGTGTATAAATCGTAATTGTATTTATGAAGTTTGGATGAGGCTATTGAGTTATGGTATTGCACATGGGTATGTTATATAACTTGTGTATGTTCAACTGAGATATAAGCATGATTTGTATATGGAGAAATGTGAATAAATGGGTATTGGACGTTGGATAGTGCGATTGTATGTGAATGTTATTGGATTGAGGATATTGAAGTCACTTGCAAGAGATGGAATGAAAATGAAAGAAAGAAAGAAAGAAAAAAAAGTAGACGGATTGGATTAGTTTTGACTGATAGTCTTAAGGTTTCCAACGCAAACGCTTTCTTTGATACTTGTTCACGGATGTCGGCTCCGTTTTGTTATGTATCAGAAATTGGTTTCTATTCGATTTGCTTTCGATTCGTTAATGATTTGTTTCGCTTTGTTTCGATTGGGATCCGGTTCTTGGATCGGGTCCCAACATTTGTGGTATCAGAGCCCAGTAATATGATCTTACTTGGGCGTATGTGTATGAGTAAGAAATCGATAAGAGTTTGTAAGGATAAGATTGAGATTGTAAGAAAGTGCTAAGTAATCGTTTGCTTTTGATGACAAGGAGTATGATTGAATTAGTGAGAGTGTGATATTGATGTGGATAAGTTGGCTTTGAAGAACAAAGGTGATTATTTGATTGATTTTAGGAATATGTGAATGAATGAGAGTGAAATTTCATGATGATTAGGCTTCGGAAATTTTGCGAATTGATTTTGGGCATTGATGATTTGAATAATGAGATGGTGGTGGAGATATATGTATAGAAAGTCAAAAGATTTATGTGAAGGATGAATTGATTTTGAATATTTGAGAGATGAAATGAGAAATGCTAGAAAGATGAGATTAATGATAGAAATATATGTATGGAAGATCCATCCTTTTTCCCTTGAAACAACTCAAAATCCCCTTGAGATCTCCCAAAAATCGAAAACCCTATGCTTTCCCTCTCTTTCTCTTTCATTTTCTCTCATCCGAAAGTGCTCTCCCTTCTCTCTTCTTTCTCTTATTTCTTTTAAGTCTTTTGGGCAATAATCATGATTCTCCTCCAAACAACTACAACCCCCTTGCTTTTATAGTGCCAGGTCAATTAATGAATAAAGAATGACCCATAAGCCCCTCCATTTAAGCCTATAAATTTAACCCTTTAAGTAAACTTCCAAAATTGCCCCTTCATTGGTCTTTAAAACTGACATCTTGTCTGATTATTTCGATCAGGTAAATGAAGCCATTTGATAAAACTTTATTCTATAGAAATGTTCCTCTATGTCTTACGAATCTAATGCTTCAAGAATCGGATCAATCCGAGCTCTATAGCTCAAGATATCTCCAAAATACTGAAGTCTGTTCTTCAGACCCGAGGCTGAACACTACACCTAACTTCCGACCCGAATTTGGAAGTCTTAGAGGCTACATTGTCGATTGGCTCCTTCATAACATTTGTAGCCCCATGCCTCTATTTTCATTTTCAAAAAGAATCAAATCGATCGGCGCTCTACTGATCAAGATATCTCTAAAATATTGAACACTGTTCAAACTTTTATAACCGATCAGTTCACGAAAATCTGAGCTATCTTTCTCCATTTAATTCCAAAACTGATCTATATAGTATGAAAAGATAGAAAAATGTCTTAGGAATCCAAAGCTTAAAAAATTGACTCAATCAGAGGTCTACACAAAAAGTTATGGCCAAAAGAAGGAAGAGGGGTCAAAAACACAAAAGCAGACGATGATGTCAGCACAGACGCAAATTCGTCTGTGATGATGTCAGCACAGATGCAAAAATTCGTCTGTGATGACGTCAACACAGATGCAAAAATTCGTCTGTGATGAAGTCAGCACAGACGCAAAAATTCGTCTGTGATGACGTCATCACAGACGAAGATGACGTCATCACAGACGAAAAATGAAGACTAACTTCGTCTGACCCCTTTCTCCAGAACATCCCCACTTAGAATGATCATAACTTTCTACTCAGAACTCCAAATTAGACAAGGTTTGATTTTTTGGAAGCTAAGAGAAAAATCTACAACTTTCCAGAAGGAAATTTTTCCAAAATCTATCTTTAACAATCCCAGAATTGCCCCTAAAGTCAGAATATAAGACTTTCATACCTGCACCAACACTGCACCCAATTCTTAACTTCATGACAATATTTGAGACTCTTAGGCACATAATTGAGATTTGATATCTTCTTACAAAATGTAGCCATATATCTCTAGTTTAATCCAAATCAAGAATCATATCGTTTGGATTACTATAGAAAACGTTATGGTTAAAATACTGAAGCATATTCAGTGAACATTTTTCAGATCACTACCAATCTTGTCTCCAAATCTTTCCTTATCATAACTCATACCAAGATCATTCTTTTTACTCTCTTGTCCAATATTTTCATGCTTTATATCAATGGAAAGATAAAACAACCTCTACAATGGTCATAAAGAACTCCAAAGTAACTTCACCCTCTAGATAAGTCAATTTTTCAATCAAAGTTTCTGCTCGTTTAGCAATCACCTAAACAATATCCAAACTTCAATTTATCATAACTTCTTGCCCCGATATCAAAAAATTGCATACTTTATGGCGTTAGAAAGCTGGAAACATGAACTACAACTTTCATTAAGACCACTTTGGCCAAATATATCTAGATCAGTACAGATTTGCCATTGAAGTTTCTAACACCATTCCAACACATCAACTTCACATATCAACACATCACCACAAACTCTTCAACTAATTCCTCTCAAACACAATACACACAAATCTATACACAATTGATATTCATACATAATTGATCTTTCATATCCATATATAAATCCAGATCTCATTAACATCATAAGATAAATGTTTATAAAATGAAATGGCATTCCAAGCCATATTACAACATCAGTATTCAAGTCCAAGTACAAAAGATACAAAACTCCATCATTCTCCACATATGACTGAAATCTTATTCTTGCAATAATCTAACTTAAAACACCACATGCATAACCAACCAAATTGTCTTTGCTTTCTAATTTCTTCAAAATTTTACACTTTCACTTTTTATTTCTTAATTTCAACTTCCATTTCAATCCACTTGAAC
This sequence comes from Erythroxylum novogranatense, assembly GCA_029891385.1. NCBI lineage: Eukaryota > Viridiplantae > Streptophyta > Magnoliopsida > Malpighiales > Erythroxylaceae > Erythroxylum > Erythroxylum novogranatense. The sequence continues at coordinate 23,701,202 of CM057228.1, forward strand.
TTTCATAATCCATACAAATCTATTTGAAACCCAAAGTTATCCAATCAAACAAATCTTTTCTCATCAATTTCCTTAAGGCAAAAATATCTATAACTCCATTCATATATAAAAACTCTTATCAAATTTTTATTTTCATATTTCTAATTTCCACTGAAAGATCGGGGTCCAACATTAGAAATGTATTTTGAGACTTGATCTAAGGCTTAGGTGTGTTGCATTTGAGATTGGGAAGGATTGAAGTCGGAAAATGCAGGAAAAAGGAGATTCGGAGTCGCCTCTCCGACCCGCACGTCGTGACATATGCAAGAGCACGCCGCGGCGTGCGGAGAGAAATGGTGACGCCGCGGGCATAGGGTGCACGTCGCGGCGTGCACAAAGTGGCGCACAAATGTGCACGTCGCGACGTGCGTGAGGTGAGCACGTCGCGACACACACATTTGTGCTTGCCGCGGCGAGCTGGTTCGTTCGCCGCGGCGAGCCCCCTGTTGTCCGAAAGTGAAAATTTTGATATTTTTGGGCATATCTTTTGGTGTAGATATCCAATTGAGTTGATTTTGGATTCATTGTGAACCAGAGATCAAGGACTACAAGTTCTATGAAGAAGGGAAGTTCGGAATTAGCCTGTAAGGGTTCGGAATTTTAAGAGGAGGTCGAATATAGACTTTTAATGCTTTATTTTGGATTTGCACGCTTTGATTATTTCCTGTGGACATTGATTGAATGGAAACTTGGTTTGTTATAGGAAACTAAGCCGACCTGACCCAATCGCAAGAGAAAGGACAGTAGTGAGTCGGATAGTCGAGCGATATTAGGTGGGTAATATGTTTATGGTTATTGTGTGTATGGGCAAATTGCCTTATGTATGCTTGTTTTCATTATGTGACATTGCTTGTGTAAATGATATGAGAAATATTGAACGTACGTTGTGATTATAATTATGCATGGCTTTGATCGGCCTTATGGCATTGTGCAAAAATGAAAAGAATGAGAATTTCGAAAGCTTTGATCAAATGCTTTGAACATGGACTGAATGGATTATGTGTTTTGTTTGGGTAAGAGAGTTACGGATGGAGTCACGTGCACGTTGACATAAAAGCCTTCTCCCGGCTGCCCGCTTGAGGCCACGAGATCCTTGAGAAATCAGACTCGGATAGTTTACGGATTTAACTTCGGTTTATTCGGATCGTTTACGGAACTCACACCCATCTTCATCTTCTTCTTTACCACACCAAAGGAAATGATTCAAGGACAAAAGAAGGAACAATTTGCAAGGAGAATCAAGAAGCAAATCACAAAGGAGATCCACGATGAAGGAAGGAGAAATTTTCTTCTTTCAAAAGCAAAGCATCGTGATTGTCAAATTTCAAAAGAGAAAGGTTATAAACCTAAGGAACTTAGGGCTTGTTTGGCAATTTAAATTGCCACAAGTGTTGGACCCCGAATTTTTTTTATGATGTCATTAAGTATAAATTGTGTTAATTATGCGATTATGCCTTAGTTTGATTAAATTGAGAGGAGTAAGGAATAATTAAGGTTTAATTGTGGTTGAGTGAGGATTATAGGGTAAAATATGTAAGGGCATTTTGGGAAGATGGCTTAGGTGGAAGAGCTTTAGGCTTTGCTTGGAGGGGTAACATGGTCATTGCTCATTTCATTTAGACCTAAGACAATTAGGCTTAGAAAGAAAAGAGAAGAGAAAAGAAGAGAAGAGAAAGAAGGAGAAGCGTCGTCGATAGAGGAAAAGGAAGAAGAGAATAGGTTTTGCGATTTTTGAGTTTTTCGACCGATTCGAAGCAATTTCTGGTAAGTTTAGCTTCTTTCAAACTTGTTATGGTTAGATTTAAATCTAGATATGTTGAATGTAGCAGAATCGAAAGTTTTTAGGGTTTGTAAAGCTAAATGGTTAGATTTCTTGGGTTGATGTGTTTATGACTGATTTTGAGTTATTAATGGGTTAGAAATGTAGTTTGAGACTTGATCTAAGGCTTAGTTGTGTTGTATTTGAGATTGGGAAGGATTGAAGTCAAAAAATGCAGGAAAAAGGGGATTCAGAGTCGCCTCTCCGACCCGCACGTTGCGACGTACACATTTGTTCTCGCCATGAAGTTGGTTCGTTCGCTTGGTGGCGTCCCCTCATTGCCATGAGCCCCTGTTGTCCGAAAGTGAAAATTATGATATTTTTGGGCATATCTTTTGGTGTAGATGTCCAATTGAGGTGATTTTGGATTCATTGTGAACCAGAGAGCAAGGACTACAAGTTCTATGAAGAAGGGAAGTTCGGAATTAGCCTGTAAGGGTTCGGAATTTTAAGAGGAGGTCGAATATAGACTTTTAATGCTTTATTTTGGATTTCCACGCTTTGATTATTTCCTGTGGACATTGATTGAATGGAAACTTGGTTTTTTATAGGAAACTAAGCCGACCTGACCCAATCGCAAGAGGAAGGACACCAGTGAGTCGGATAGTCGAGCGATATTAGGTGGGTAATATGTTTATGGTTATTGTGTGTATGGGCAAATTTCCTTAAGTATGCTTGCTTGCATTATGTGACATTGCTTGTGTAAATGATATGAGAAATATTGAACGTACATTGTGATTATAATTATGCATAGCTTTGATCGGCTTTATGGCATTGTGCAAAAATGAAAAAAATGAGAATTTCGAAAGCTTTTATCAAATGCTTTGAACATGGACTGAATAGATTATGTGTTTTGTTTGGGTAAGAGAGTTATGGATGGAGTCACGTGCACGTTGACATAAAAGCCTTCTCTCGGCTGCCCGCTTGAGGCCACGAGATCCTTGAGAAATCGGACTCGGATAGTTTACAGATTTAACTTCGATTTATCCGGATCGTTTACGGAACTCTCGAGCCAATTGTTTGTGCATACATGATTGAATGGATGAGCATGACACATGTTAAAGTGTTATATTATACACTCATATGAACTATTTTGTGATGATTGAAATGTGATAGATTGATGACTTGCTCTATGTATATGCTTCTTGCTTGATTGTGTGGCTTGTTGCCAATGGCTATAAACGTATATGCCACTGAGCTTCGCAACTCACCCCATTACTCTCCCCTCCTCAGGTGCAGATCGAGACGAGTGTCGACCTTGCAAGGCATCGAAAACTTCAAGCTAGTTAGGAGCCTTGTATTAAGTTAGTACTTTGGTTAGCCCGCCAGCATATCATCATGGAGCATATTTATGTATTTTGGATTTTAAATTTTATTTCGTATTATGCTGCATTGAGAATATCTGTGAATTTCTCTTAATCTGTAATGGCATGAAGCCCCTTAATGTTTGGGGTGTTTAATTATGTTTTAATGTGTATGAAATCGCATAAATGAGTATATGTGTGAATCGACTTATGTGTATTTGTATGGATGTTGGGATCGGGTCTGACGTTTTGGGCCGCCCGTCATCGGCGCGACCCGAGGGACTGCCTCGAGAATAGGGATCCGGGGCCCGGGCCCAACAACAAGTCCAATCCGAACAACCTCGATCTAATTTCTAATTCTAATTTCTCCCGAATTCCAATGGCTCTAAACCTTAATTCCTCAAATCAAAATTCTAATCTCCATTGCCATTGGTTAATCAAATTTCGGAATCGGAAATCTAATTAATCAGTCAATGGTCAATTTTTCGATCTGGACCTATGACTCTGAAAATTCCAGAAAAATTCCTATAAATCCTGAAATTAGAAAACATCTAATCATATACTCCAATTTTCAGTTCTCAATCCTTAAATTCAATTTGACACTCCAATTCACTAATCAAAGCATAATTAACCTTAAAATCACAAAATCTCCAATTTCATAATTCAAACTCCTAAACTCTCAATTCTTATTCCAATTCAAAAATCAAACCTAATCTGCACAATCATAACCAAATTTTCCAATTTACACAGTCAGGTCGGGAAATTGTCATACATGCATGTACATACATATGCTTGTGCAATCATAAACAATTATCAATAATATAGAGGCTATAAATGCAATGAAATTCATTAATATGAGTGCATTCATTTCTAACCCATCCGGATTACCGATATGCCCTTCATACCGGTAACGAGATGTTACACTTTACTCCGATAAATTCAAACAGTCAAGGAGGTCACCAAGACTATTAACCTTGCATCAAAAAGAATAGAAGAAAGGGAAAGGTTTAATTCTTGGTGAAGATTCAGAAAAGACTGAGAAAGCACCACAAACTACCAGATCTTTGGTCTCAATTTTGCAAGAACAGCCAACAAAATTGACTAAAGAAACAAAAATTAAGAGGAAGTTAGTGTTTGAGAAGAAGAAACCTCAACAACAACCTCTTTCTAGACTGGTAGAAGAAAGTAAGAAGCTGAAGTCCAGTCATAAAAAGAACACCTCACCTGATGTTTAACAAAAGAAAAAGCTAGTTGAACACAGACCAGTACAATATAATCCTTCTCAACCTATCAGAAAAGAAGATTTGAGAATGAAGGTGATTGAAGAAGTGATACTTGTTAGAAGCAGAAGCTCGATTATAATAAGAGAACCTGTGAAAAGGTTAGTCAAGGTACAAGTTGAACCTATCCTGATCAATGATCGATCAATACATCTTCTAAATCATGAAGAAAGAAGACTATATGGGATTCTAAGAGATGAAAAGTAAGAACCATATCTATTGAATATGTCCAAGGATCGATATACTATTTACCCAGTGACAAATAGAACATTGATTAAGATTGTACCAGACATCCAACCAAGAGCTTCAAACATTGTACGCAATGTAGACAAAGGGAAACAGAAGATGTACCCTGAAGCAAATATAGGTGATCTTACAAAAAAATAGATACAGGCAGCAGTAAGAAATATAGATGAGGTATGCAATGTAGTTCAATCAAGAGGAATCTATGTTTCTTATCACATTTCAAAAGCATCAGCAATCATTATGGACGCTTCACCACAGATGGAACTTTTCAGGTAGTTGGAAGAGTGACAACAGGACAGTACAGAACTATCAGGGTTGAAGGTATTAGTTTCAACTTAGAGACTTTTGTGCACCTAATTATGCACTTTAGACCTTTGAGTTTTATATCTTCAATAAAAGATGTGTTACACCTTCTTGGAAAACCTATTCCAAAACTACCTAGACCTGATGACCTTGATCTTCTTGAAGGAAAACAATCTTTCAAACCTCTTGTTATTAAAATCATTGAATTAGATGTGTTACCTTCAGAAACACCTGTTGCTACAAACTTCTATCCAACAAGAACATCTCAACAAGTTTCTACTATTGTTTTGGAAGAAGTTAGTCACACAACATAGTGGAATCAGGAAGCCTTAGTTAAGGAAATTGAAGAAATTCATACTAAGGTTGATGATTTGAGTGACTCAGTGTGTGATCTACATGAGGAAGTGACGTATCTAAGAGTTTCTATTGAAGAAGACCTCAAGTTGATCCGAATTGACATGCAACGAATGTTTTCTGAAATTTCGAAGCATTTACGGTAAAGTTTTTTTATTAATAACAAATAGGGGGAGAAGAGCAGAAGCAGAAGAAAGATAGCAAATGAGGGAGACCAGTAAGAAGAAAAGAAGATAGGATTACAAGTTTTTATTTTCATATGTGTATTATATATATATGCATGTGCATATCTTTTGTTGTCTTCTTATTCATTATATGAATAATATTCGTTTATTTATTTTTAACTTTCTAAAATTATGATTATTTTTTATCATAAAAAAGGAGGAGATTGTTAAGTCAAAAAGATTTCACGTTTTTTAATTTTGTTGATAATTAAATAATAATAATGTTTGAAATAAATGAACTGTTTTGATGAGTGTGTTAAGCGTGCAGTGAAAAGACAGAAGAAGTTCAAAATACAAAAGAAGTTCAAAACACAGAATAAGTTGAAAATATAAAAGAAGTCCAAAACACAGAAGAAGTGCAAAACGCAGAAGAAGTTCAAAACACCGAAGAAGTTCAAAACACAAAAGAAGAGCAAAATACAGAAGAATTGCAAAACAAAGAAGAAGTTGAAAAAAATGAAGAAGCGCAAAAAACATAAGAAGCGCAAAACACAGAAGAAGTTCAAAAACACAGAAGAAGTTCAAAACACAGAAGAAGTGCAAAACATAGAAGAATTTGAAAACACATAAGAAGTTCAAAACAAAGAAGAAGTTAAATACACAGAAGAAGTTCAAAACATAGAAGAAGTTGAAAACATAGACGATACAAAGATGAAGACATTCTAGTACGTCAATTGTTAGTCAGTTGGAGTTAGTTACAGAACTCAACTGAATAACAGTTATCAAGAAGCAAGAAGCAAGAAGCAAGAAGCAGTTATCAAGAAGTAAGAAGCAGTTGGAGACTTAGGTTATAAATACTAGTCGTAGTTAAAGACTGTACAATCTTTAGCTTTCAAGTTATTACTTACAAAAATTCTGTATTCAAAGTGTGATACAAGAGAGCAAACTCTACTATAACAAAAAAGTTCATAATATCTTTTTAGTGAGAGAAAGAAAAGGTTAAGAGCCTGGAGAGGCTAAGATAGCAGAAAGAATACTCAGTGTAAAAGACCTGAAGAGGCTCTGGAAGGGAAGAAAAAATACTTGTAAATTTGACGAAGTACAGTGAAATCTTAAAAGAATTTTGAGGACTGGATGTAGCCCAAGGTTTGGGGTGAACTAATATAAAAATCGCAGCGTCTATCCTCTAACTCTTTACTTTTAATTTCTCTTGTTCTTATACAAGTTTATAGAAGCTATTTGCAATTTAACTATGTAACTATTTTTGTATAACATTTGTCGTATTTTTTAACATTTGAAAAAGTTTATTATTCATAGAAATATCAAAGTGTTGTACTCATGAAAAGAATACACAATTCAACCCCCTTCTTGTGTATTACGTATATTGTACGTGAGTTCTATATTAACGTGTGATTTACTTTAAAAAGTTTTCCATGGCCAACTTGAATGAGTTGATTTCTATAAAAGTTCACCGTGGCAAACTTTTAAGAAAAAGTCGAAGAATTCATTATCTAGAAAGTTCGCCGCAGCGAAGTTTCCTGACAGCTTAAACATACTTTGATGTTTTGACCATTTCTTTCTCTGTAGTTATCCAAATGGGATCATTTTTAATTTGGAGTAAACTAGAGACACAGGGATACAAATTTTATGAAGAAATATCATTTTAATTTTGTCTTCAAGAATTTAAATTTTTTATTGGAAGTTGAGGTAAGAATTCTGCTGAAGCTCTAAAATAGTCTAAAGTATTTGGATTATAATTTTTGGTATATTGAATCAAATTGGATGATCTTAGAGTCTTTAGAAACTTAAGAAACTGTAGAACAACTTTTCACAAGGGAGAGTTGCCTAATTTTGGTTTTTTACCCTATCAGATTAATTATGAAAAGTTGACCTGAAATCATGTGGGTAGAAAATCTGAAGTGGTCAATTAAGTTATGTAATTGATTTCACATTGTTTTATTTTGGCCTAAATTATAAGTACCAAATGATATTAATGGGGGCTTTGATATCTGATCAATTTGATGATGAAAATAACTATAAGATACCCAAAATTGTCATTGAACATGCATTATGCATATTTTCTATAAGTACATATGCATAAAGGAATACTTATACATTTGTTCAACAATGTGATATTTGTAAATGTATTGTGTATGTTCTAGAGGAGCCAAGTGGACGCTAGATAGACATTGCGGGACCATCCAAGGAATAGCATATTGGAGCATTTTGTGAGTCAACCTAGATGATTTTCTTAGGATTGATTTAATTTGAATTTAATTTGATTTGTTAAACTTCTAATATTTTCGAACTGCTTGTGAGTTGTTTCTAGATTCTGGACCTGAGGTCTGAGGAGTTTAATAGTTGGGCATGTATTGGGAGTGTTTTGTTTTGATATAAATTTGACATTTGATTCTAAAAAAAAGTTGAATGCTAAACTTAGGTCCGATGATTATGAAATCTTGTCCGAGAATTTGTATAAGATTGTGATATATGACATATTTAGTATTTGATGCATTTCATAAAATGCATGCTAAGATAAAGGCATTGTGACTTGAGTAACCAGTTTGAAGTATTTTCACGTAGAGCTTTACTTCGTGATATATGTTCCGCACGTAAAATTATGCTCCATGATTCTGTTTTGACTGAGCCCTATAGGCCGGTATTTGTATAAGTATGTGATAGGCACTCGGTCATAACAATAAGAAAGAATGTGAGTCTCATGCATATAGTGTTTAAATAAGATTGAAATTTATGAATGATTTGCAAAGTTGTAATGAGTGACAATGTGTTATGCCATGTTGTGTGAATATCTGAAAATTAATTATATGTTCTGAATGAATATCTGTGATATATGAAATGTGTTATATAATCTAGTGAATTCATCAATGATCGTTCACTCATTGAGTTTGTAAAATTCATCAAAAATTGCAATGTGATTTTTAGGTATGAGAAAGGAGACCTAGTTCCTTATTCAGAACTTAAAGAATCTTTTGGAAAGAGAAATGGCTCAAAGATCTATCAGCTAATACCAAAAGTGATATAATTTTTGTTATTTTTTAGTTTTTTTAGAGCTTGTATAAGGTTTTGTAAATATTTTTTTTATGAAATCTGTATCAGCTTTATGAATGAATGAAGTGAATGTTTTAAAAAAAATATGGTGACTTTCGAGTATATTAGATGATGCCATGTGTAAGATGGAATTGTTTTACTCTAACATACCATTTTCATAGGGTATGTACTTGAATATCCTTTGGGTATTCGAGTATTTACCTTGTGGTAGTGGGATGTTGCATTTTTGGTATCAGAGCATGGTTTGACATCTTTAGGGACAAATATGAGTTGAGATATGATAATTAGTGAGATATTCCGATTGTGATCACAACTTTTGTTTGTTATAGGTCACCTTCCATAGGAGATCACATTGGAGAGACAGCTGACATGGAGTCTGTAGGAGTTAATTTAGAGTCTCCTATACCTGAGTTTGCTTAGATGCCTCCGAGAATTCCCGTGAGGCTAGAAAGAAGATATGATAAGCTGAGAAAACAAGGGGTTGTGGACTTTTACGGAAGTATAGACCCGACTGAAACAGAAGGGTGGCTTGAGCGAACTAAAAGAATGTTCGACTAAATGGTCTGTGAGGCAGACGAGAAATTCGACTATGCTATCTCACTCCTGCAAGGTCCCGCATATTAGTGGTGGAAAATCATTTCGGACAGTACCACCAGACCTTATAGCTTGACCTGGGAGGAATTCCTGAGAGTGTTCTGAGAGAACTACCTGCCGAAGATTTACATGAATCGAAAAATGAAAGAATTTTTAGACCTAAAGCAAGGCAGATTCACAGTGGCAGAGTATGAGATAAAATTCAATGAGCTAATGGGATATGCAATTACATTGATCCCAAATGAAGAAGAAAAATTAGACGATTTGAGGATGGTCTGAACATGGAGCTCAGAACGAGACTAAACATTTCTAACTTGAACAGTTTTACAGAACTCCGAACGACCTTAATCAGAATTGAACAATTATTGAAAGATGGTCAGACAGAAAACAAACAGAAGGTTAGAGGTAAGAGGTAGGATAAGTCTCAAGCTGATTTTGGCAGAGGCTTTAAAAAGCGTCAGAACAGATCGTCTCAATTCCAATCTAGATCGAGACAATTTGGATCTCGAGGAAGAGGTAGATTTGTTCAGTCTTGGGGAGGCAGAGGACAGATGCCTGCCTGTCAGTCGCACCAATTGCCTGAATGTGAGCACTGTGGTAAAAAGTATGGTGGTGAGTGTTGGCGGATAACGGGAGCATGTTTTCGATGTGGCTTATATGAGCATCAGATCAAAGATTGTCCTGAGATGTTGGAAACACAGTCTGGAGCTAGAGGAGGAACTATAATTGAGACTACAGTTCAGCAGAGTAGAGGAGGCAGACCTGCACAAAGAGGCAGAGGCAGAGGTAGGACTCAGTCAGCAGGGCCCAGTGTCAAGACTGAGGTGCGAAACCGCAATCTCAGGTCAGGGTCTACGCCATTACTAGACAGGAGGCGCAGAACTCTCCAGACGTGGTAGCAGGTGTGTTGAATGTTTTTAATTTTGAAGCATATGCACTAATAGATCCAGGATCTAAACATTTATTCATCACACTGCACTTGACATTTAGATTGCATTATGAGCGTGAGACACTGAAATGTGGATTAGTAGTGAGTACTCCAGTGGATAGCACAACAGTGATTGGTGAGTTATGTAAGAGGTGTATAGTTCGGATTGATCAGGAAAAATTAAAAGCTGAATTGATTATATTGCAACTGAGAGAGATAGACCTCATCTTACGCATGGACTGGCTCACAGTTAATAGGGCAGTGATGAATTGTTATACTAAGGAGGTAATACTTGAATCCCCTAATCAGCCAAGAGTGGTGTTTCGAGGAGTTAGTCAGGCAGTTCCAGCCCGACTAATTTCATTTCTGGGTGTTTTGAGATTGATTCAAGGTAGATGTGAGGCTTATTTGGCTCACGTGGTGGATACTCGGAATGAACAAACCATTAAGGACATTCCAGTTGTTAGGAAATTTTTGGATGTGTTTCTGACTGAACTACCAGGATTACCCCCAGATAGGGAGACAGAGTTCACTATTAATATTGTCCCAGGTACCACTCCTATATCAATTCCTCCATATAGGATGGTGCCTGTTAAGCTGAAGGAACTGAAAACCTAGTTACAGGAGTTATTAGATAAAGGTTTTATCAGGCCTAGTGTGTCACTTTGGGAAGCTTCGGTATTGTTTGTAAAGAAGAAGGATGGAACACTGAGATTATGTGTTGATTACCTGCAATTGAATCATATCACAGTTAAGAATAAATACCCATTGCTAAGGATTGATGATTTATTTGATCAGTTATAGGGAGCTCAGGTGTTCACAAAGTTAGACTTGAGATCGGGATATTACCAGCTAAAGATAGCTGAGACAGATGTTCCCAAAAGTGCATTTAAAACTAGATATGGACACTTCGAGTTTTTGGTAATGCCATTTGGATTGAATAATGCTCCAACAGCTTTTATGACATTGATGAATAAGGTATTTCAACCTTATTTAGATCAATTTGTAATTGTCTTTATTGATGACATTTTGGTGTATTCGAAGTGTAGAGAAGATCATATGGCACATCTGAGACTAGTTCTTCAGATAATGAGGGAGAAACAGTTATAAACCAAGTTTAACAAGTGCGAATTTTGGCTTGATCGAGTAGTATTTTTGGGTCACATCGTGTCTGAACAGGGCATTCAGGTTGACCAAAACAAAATAGAAACTGTAATGAAGTAGGAGGCTTTGAAGAATGTATCTGAGATTCGAAGTTTCCTTGGATTAGTTGGGTATTACAGGAGGTTTGTTGAGAGGTTTTCACTAATTTTGACCCCTTTGATAAAACTTTTGAGAAAGAATGTTCCTTTCAGATGGAGTGACGATTGTCAGAGGAGTTTTGAGGAGCTTAAGCATCGATTGACTATGACACCAGGGTTAGCTATTCTGTCTAGATCTGGAGGTTATGTTGTGTACAGTGATGCATCGCATCAGGGTTTAGGATGTGTACTAATGCAGCATGGTAAAGTAATAGCATATGCATCGAGACAGTTGAGGCCTCATGAATTTAATTACCCAATACATGATTTGGAACTCGCTGTAGTGGTATTTACTTTAAAATTTTGGAGGCACTATCTGTACGGAGAAACTTTTCAGGTATCCACTTATCACAAAAGTTTGAAATATCTGTTGAGCCAGAAAGAGTCGAATATGAGACAGAGAAGATGGATTGAATTGTTAAAGGATTATGATTGTACCATTGAGTATCATCCTGACAAAACTAACGTGGTAGTTGATGCATTAACTCGAAAGTCTAATAGCAGTGTGGCACAAGTATAGTTATCGAGGTTACTAAACCTAGTTCAGTTGAGAGCACTGAATGTTGATTTGAAGGAGTAGAATGATACATTGATAGCTACTTTGAAGTTGAGATCTATTTTGATTGATAGAATCAAAGAGGCTAAGAGAAGAGATCTAGATTTAGTGAAGTTAATTGAGAAGTCGAAAACGAATCTGGATTCTGAGTTTGAAGTGAGAGATGATACTTTGAGGTTAAAACAAAGATTATGTGTGCCCAATATTGATAATTTGATAAAAGAGATTTTAGAGGAAGCACATTTAGCAGCTTATATTATGTATCCTGATACCACTAAGATGTATAATGTTAGATCCCGTTTCCGAGACCCAACTGCTTAAACACTTAATACGCTATTACTGCTTAAACTGATCATGATCTTTCTTGAATCGAATTCAAATCGAATGAAAGTGAAACAAATACGAAACAAATAGGGTCGAGTACAAATATGAAACAAGCGGATTCAAATCGAACGTAATTGCGGAAACAAAAGTGAAGCAAATACGAATCGTATTCAACTTTTGACAAACATGTGAAAAAGAAATGGATCGGATTCAAACTTGGAATCAAAACATACATATGAAGACAAAACGAGTAGCATGACAAGTGTTCGACATCCGGGATTAATTATCTTAAAGAAGCATCGCGTTGGATACCTTGACCCATCCGAATGGGTATAATTTTTTTTTCTGTTATTGCTTACTTGCTTTCTTATGCATGTTTTTCATCTATCATACTTGAACTTAGCCTTTAACTCATCCTAATCACTAATTACTTGGTTCTTCCTATTCATCATATCCTGATTTCTTACCTTAACAACCTCACACTCATGTCAATAAAATCCATATATTTATTCCCAATTTCAGAAAATCCATAAACTATCATACATAATTCCGGCAGCATAACGGCTGCAATTTCAATACCCCAAACCTGCAAATAACTTAAATACACTTCTAAATACCAGCTCAATCAATTCAATTCATCTGCATCCAAATCACATTCATACTCAATTCAATATACCAATCATAATCCAATCCAAAACACATTCATATTAGATTCTGAATCATAATCCCATATAATCACATTTTTAATCCATAACCATCCACAATTTGTATCATTCCATATGCAACTTCCCAATTCATATTCCATCATCATACACATTCATCCATATCTATACATTTCCATCTTACATTCATAAGATCAAATCAATATATGATTTCATAACCATCCACAAATTCATAAATCATCATACACCTTGAAATAAAATGCTTGTAATACATTAATGGCAAATCAAGCCAAAATTCAAGACTTATACAACCTCTACTTTATACAAATCACATGATGTACAAAATGAACATAAAATCTTGACATGCTTTCATCCAATCTCCTGCTCGAACACCTGGAGATGGGGATGAAAGGGGGGGTGAGCTACAGAGCTCGTGGATAATATGCTTATGGATTGAAAAATAAACAAAAGCCATTTCTCAAAACTTTGTCATCTTATAAAGGGTTTCATAGTAGAAATTTCCTCCAATGTTCATTTCACAAACACTTCATTTTTCAAAACACTAATACACACTTTCCAAAAACTGTCATAGTTAAAAACCTCACTTTCTTAATTCTCGTAAAACTCAAATTCTTCTTTTCACAAAACATGAACAATTCCAAAGATGTGAATGCACCACATTTCTTACAACATCATATCATATGACACATCAAAATGGTTTGGCAAGTCCATAATTTATGACGAACTACACAATTCCATAAAATGGCCTTGTGTAGTCGTAAACTTGAGGAGTCCCAAAGGGAGCTCCGTGCCACTATGGGCAAAAGTAGAGAAGCCTTGACTTGGTCAACGTGCACGTGACAATTTCTTGATGGACTATACCCAACCCACATAACATGTAATTCATGAGCTTGAAATCATGTGGCCCATATGGCCCATTTTTCAAAAGCTTGGTTTCATGAGCATGACATATATACATGCATTTCTAGCATCACTTCATAATTCACACAATTTGCAAATCATAATTCACTTAAAAATTCTCAATCCTTCCCAACAAAGAATGCATACTTTAGATGGTTGCAAAATCAGTTAAACTTCATGTCCCACAAGTTCACATATTGAATTTGCAATCAATTTAAATAAAATGAACTCAAACAAGGATTTTCACTTTATAAAATCATTTGGAATCCATGGGATAAACAATTCAAACCATTCATGAAAACTTATTAAAAAATAATCCATTTGAAACCATGAACTTAATCATTCATAATCTTTCCAAAATCACTTAATTCAATCCTTTAAAAACCATTGAATGAGCAATTTAAATCATTTATAAAAATTGTCCGAAAACAATTATAGGAATTTCTTAAATCATTTGAGAATAATGAACTTAACAATTCATCATATTTTCAAAATCAATTACAACCCAATAGCTTAGAAACATGCTTACTTTCTTGATTCTTCAAAACTTGCAAATAACTTAAATTTTGAAAAACGAACATATTACCCACCTTACATCCATGCCATAAGCTTGTCCCATGCTTCAACTTGATCTTTAGGTTCCCTTGATCTTCCAATTTACAATAACCTAAGCCATAATCCACCAAGTCCAATATCATAAACATCATATTTCTCAAAATTGATTTCATAATTGACAAGCCCATAAGATTTCTAGCCTCTCTACATCATAATCTTCCAAAATCCCCACTCATATAAGTTGGCATAATGTCTAACTCATTTTTCATCCAAAATCAAACATAACCTAAGTCATAATCATCAAAACTAACTTCAAAAACCACAAACCCACAACCATCTCATATTTCTAAACTAACAAATCACTAAAAACTCAAACTTAAAGATTCTCTTACCTCTTTCTCTTCCTATTTTCGAAATTCTTCTTGGCTTGGAGGGTAGATCTCTTCTCTTTCCCTCTTTTCCTTCATGAATCCATGGAAAATCAAGCTTGAATCCTTTAAAATTCAGAAACCCTACCTTATCTTCCTTCTTCTCCTCCATCATTTCTTTCTCTTCTCTATCCTCTCTTTGTTTTCTCTCTTCAATTTTCGTGTATTCCTTCTTCCAAAAGACAGACATGTGACTTATAAGTGCCATGTCACTTAAATGATGGTAAAAAGACCCATTTGCCCTTCCCCTTAAGCCTAAGTTCTTAACTCCTTAAGTGATGTTCCCAATATGCCCTTACACTTTAGTTCCATGTATGCTTACTTTAGGACAAGTTTATCACCATCCAATTGAAGGAATTAGTCAAAACTTCCTTCTAGAGAATTGTTCCTCATTGTCTTAATTTCATAATGCCTTAAGAATCATCCAATTTCGAGCACTACACCGAAAGTTATGCTCAAAACATTTCGGGTATGTCTTATGCTAACTCACTTTCCAGCACATAATTTCCATCCAAAAATGGACCTTCTTAAGGACCAAATTGAAACTCGAATTCTTCATAACAATTGTAGGTCTATTTCTCTAGTTTAATCCAAAACAAGAATCACATTATTTTGATTTCCAGAGAAAAAGTTATGCTTAAAATACTGAACTATATTCAGAAAATAGTCCAACTCACTTTGATTCAAATAATCTTGCTCAATTAAATCCCTAAAATTCATAATTTTCCATTAATATAAAATTAAATATCTTAGGAACCCAACGCTTCGAGAACTAAGTCATTCGGATGTCGGACGGAAAAGATATAAGCAAATGATTGGACACAAGTGGGATGAGGAAGGAAAAATAGCAAGCTCAGAATGAGACAAATCATTCCGACTTTCATATGATTCAATCAAAATCTTTCAATTCAACTACAATTGATACAAATTTTCATGGAGAGAAGGAAACATGTGTTATGAATTCAATGTTTTAAGAATCGCCTCAATCCGAGGTCAGATGAGTGAGTTATGATCAAAACAATACAACATGCTCAAACCCTAAATCGATTTGAACATCTTTTGGAGCAAATGGCATAACTTTCACTATAGATGTCGGAATGACTTCGTTCTTCGACGGTTAGAAAGTAGACATCTAGGGTTACAACTTTCATGAAGACCAAAATTTGAAATTCTAACGTTATGGGGGTCAAATTATAGTGACCGTGTGAAATCACACGGTAAGCCCGTGTAATCTTCGGGTGAAAACTGTCTCCTGCGCCTGGATTTACACGGCCCGTGTAAATTCACACGGGCAGACCGTGTAAACTTCGGATGACACAAATTTTTCACCCTTCAAGACTCCTCAAAAGGGTCCTAAACCAAATCTAACTTCCCCTTTACTCATATCTTACCTAAAATCAACCTTTTCGAGCTCGAGATCACGTCACAAACTCTAAAGGTTCGGGAATTTCAATTACCACGACATCCTAACTTGTAACTAGCATAACTCTCAACTCTGATCTCAAAAACTTGCATACTTAGTCTTGTTGGAAAGATAAAAGAACGAAATACAACTTCAAAGAAGACAACTTTGTCTAATTCCAATTCAATTATTCTAGAATTTCCCTTGAATCAACATACACATTTTCATTCTTATGCATAACTTAACATTCATTCTAACTACACTTCTTCTTAATTTCACATCATTTATAACAATTCAACTATCATTTGGAATTCATCCAAAACTCAACCTCAATTCAATAGCATCTTGTCATTCATAATTTCTTACTTTTCCATAATATCTTACATATCTAATCATGGGTCATGCTTAAAGTTTCTCAGCTCATCATCCATTAATAACACATTCTAATATCATAATCATCTATAACACAATTCATATACAAAAAAACTCATTTTATTTCATTTTCATATTTCTAATTTCCACTCAAGGTTCGGGGTCTAACACATAATACATTGAAACAACATTACTGGAGGCCTGGTATAAAAAAGCAAGTAGCAGAGTTTGTGTCTAAATGCATAACTTGTCAACGGGTTAAGGCTGAGCACCAAGTTCTAGTAAGGAAATTATATCTGTTACCTATTCTAGAGTAAAAATAGGAACGAATCATGATGGATTTTATTATGGGTTTCTCAAGGACTCCGAGGCAATATGATTTCATTTGGGTCATTGTGGATAGACTGACCAAATCGGCTCATTTCTTGCTAGTGAGAGAAAATCTTTTACTAGATCAGTTAGCTCAGCGATATGTGAATGAGGTTATGAGGTTACATGGGGTTCCAGTGTCTATAGTTTCGGATAAGGATCCTAGATTCACCTCGAGATTTTAGGGTAGTTTCTGATGACTTTGGGTACCAAGTGAATTTCAAGATCAGATTTCATCCTCGCATGATGGTCGAGTGAGAGGACGATTAAGATTGTTGAGGATATGTTCAGAGTTTGTATTTTGGAGTTTCAGGGATCATGGGATCAATATGTTCTTTGATTGAATTTGCTTAAAATAATTAGTATCACAACAGTATCGGTATGGCACCATACGAGGTGTTGTACGGCAAGAAGTGTCATTCGCCTTTATATTGGGATGAAAAGGGTCTAAGAATTGTCGAAGGCCCAGAGTTGATTCAGGATACTGTTGAAAAGGTAAAATTGATTCGCAACAGAATTAAAATGAAACAAGATAGACAAAAAAGCTATGTGGATCAGCACAGGAGATATATGGAGTATCAGGTTGGTGACAAAGTATTCCTGAGAGTATCACCCTGGCGAGGTGTACTGAGATTTGGAAAGAAGGGTAAGTTAAGTCCAAGATATATTGGTCCATATGAGATAAATGAAAGAGTTAGACCATTGGCTTATAAGTTAGCCTTACCTTAAAAAATGGCTCAGATACATAATGTGTTTCATATAAGCATGCTTAGGCGATATCTGTCGGATCCAACTCATCTGATACCGACTTAGGAGATTGAAGTCTCTAGTAATCTAACTATGTTAAGGAACCTATGAGGATAATTGATTACCAAAATAAGCAACTAAGGCACCGAGTGATTCCGATGGTGAAAGTCCTTTGGAATAATCATTTGAGTGAAGAAGTCACATGGGAAAAGGAGGAGCACATAAGAAATCAGTACCCCTACCTATTTGATCATTCATGTAAGAATTTCGAGGAAGAAATTTTTTTTAGGAGGGGAGGGTTATAACATCCCGTTACCCATGTTAAGGCCATAATTGTGAATTATGAAAAATTAGGAAAATGCATATCATGCATAATTAATAGTGACATACACATTTATTTTGCACATTCATATGATTGTATATGCATTCATTGGCATTTTCGGGTAAATTTGATTTATAACTGAAAATTGTGAATTTATTGGAGTGTATTAAATGTGATTTAACAATTTTTGTACATTTCGGGTATTTTGAAATTTTTGGTGATTATTTTGAGCTAAAAATTTATTTAGAGTGTGTTATCATTATTTCAGTATTTTTGGCAAATTTTAGAAATTTTTGAAAAATTTTGGGATATTTTGGACCAATTATATAGTGACACGTGGTGATATGATATATATAACAAATGGTTAAATTGTTTTGTGACAAATGGAAGCATTATATAGTGATACGTGTTAAACATGCAATAGCCACTTAGAGGATGACCTCAGTTCCTCTGTTGTGGTTCCTTCATTCTGAAGGTTTTGTTAAACAAATATAATTTGAAAACACTGGTTATTGATTCTGAAACTAAAGTAAGGCTGTCAGTTTGTTGATAAAGAATTGATTGCTATTTATCTTGTACACGTGATCTGCCAACACAACCAAAAGCTTGTTAAATCAAGTAAGTGGAGTTTTAGGGCTTTAAGTTCTGTGTATTTGATGATGTTTTACGATTTAGCGGTGAATTTATGCATGTGTGGTTAAGAAATGTACTTTTGGTGTTGATAAAAGAATATGGATATGTTGTTTTTGCATGTTTGAGGAGCAATGGGTTTTAAGATAGTGATGAAGTGAGTTTTGGAGCTAGAAGAATCACTAAAACTATGTTTAAGAAGAGAGAAGAAATTCAGGAAACAGGTTGATCATATTTTGTTTTTTTTCACTGTTCATACATGGGCCTGTTGAGAATCAAAGTTTGATGATTAAGTGTGAATCTTGGTTTTTTGAATTGTATGGGTGTTAATGAGCTGAAAATGGGTTAGAAGAATTGTTTTGAATGTTATCTGGGTTAATTGCCATGAGGAAGGTGAAATCTGGGAAAAGAATGAAAGAAGAAGATGAGTTTAGACATAGTAAAGTTCGTCGTGGCCAACTTGAAAGAGTAGATTTCTATAAAAGTTCACCGTAGCCAACTCTTGAGTTCACTGTAACAAACTTTTAAGAAAAGTCAAAGAATTTTGCTATCTAGAAAGTTCTCCGCGACAAAGTTTCCTAACAACTTAAATATACTTTGGTGTTTTGACCATATCTTTCTTTGTAGTTATCTAAATAAGATGATTTTTGATTTGGAGTAAACTAGAGACATAGGGCTACAAATTTTATGCAGAAATAACATTTTAATTCTGTCTCCAAGAATTTCTATTTTTGATTGGAAGTTGAAGTAAGAATTCTGTTGAAGCTCTAAAATATTCTAAAGTGTTTAGGTTATAACTTTTGGTATACTGAATCAAATTGGATGATCTTGAAGTCTTTAGAAACTTAATACACTATAGAACAACTTTTTAGAAGGAAGTGTTGCCTAATTTTGTCTTTTACCTTATCAGATTAATTATGCAAATTTGACCCGAAATCATGTGGGTAGAAAATCTAAAGTGTTCAATTAAGTCATGTAATTGACTTCACATTGTTTTATTTTGGCCCAAATTATAAGTACCAAATGATATTAATGGGGGCTTTGATATCTGATCAATTTGATGACGAAAATAACTATAAGATACTCGGAATTGTCATTGAACATGCGTTGTGCATATTTTATATAAGTACATATGCATAAAGGAATACTTATACATTTGTGCAACAACGCGATATTTGTGAATGTGTTGTGTATGTTCTAGAGGAGCCACATGGAAGTCAGATAGACATTGTCGGACCATCCAGGAAATAGCATATTGGAGCGTTCTGTGAGTCAACCTAGATGATTTTCCTAAGATTGATTTGATTTGAATTTAATTTGATTTGTTAAACTCCCAATATTTTCAAACTGTTTGTGTGTTGTTTCTGGATTCCGGACCTGAGATCCGAGGAGTTTAATAGTTGGGCTTGTATTAGGAGTGTTTTGTTTTGATACGAATTTGACATTTGATTCTCAACAAAAGTTGAATGTCGAACTTAGGTCTGATGATTGTGAAATCTTGTTTGAACATTTATATAAGATTGTAATATATGACATATTCAGTATTTGATGCATTTCATAAAATGCATGCTTAGATAAAGACGCCGTGACTTGGGTAGCCAGTTTGAAGCGTTTCTATGTAAAGCTTTGCTCCGTGATATATGTTCTACACGTAGAGCTTTGCTCCATTATTCTATTCTGATTGAGCCCTATGGACCAGTATTTGTATAAGCATGTGATAGGCACTCGGTGACAACAATAAGAAAGAATGTGAGTCTCATGCATATAATGTTAAAAAATGATTGAAATTCATGAATGATTTGCAAAGTTGTAATGAGTGATCAGGTGTTATGCCATGTTTTGTGAATATTTGAAAATTAATTATATGTTCTGAATGAATATTTGTGATATATGAAATGTGCTATGTAATCTGGTGAATTCATCAATGATGGTTCACTCATTGAGTTTGCAAAATTCATTAAAAATTGCAATGTGGTTTTTCAGGTACCGGATAGGAGATTTAGTTCCAATATTCATAATAGTTCATTTTTTCTCCTTGCTTCTATTGATGATATAAATAATGATGCACTTATATGGTATGATAGATTGGGCCATATTGGGAAGACATAATGAAAAGGCTAGCTAGAGATGGTCTTTTAGGCCCACTCGCTAAAATAGACTTGCCTACGTGTGAACATTGTTTAGCAGGAAAGTTAACTGGAATACCTTTTACAAAGGCTCAAAAGGGAAATTTTCCTTTACAATTAATCGATTATAACATATGTGAACCATTAAATGTGAGGGCAAGGAATGATAATTCTTATTTTATTACATTTTTAGATGATTATACGCACTTTGGTCATGTCTATTTGATATCCCATAAATTTGAAGAATTGGATTCGTTAGAAAATATATTGATGAGGTTAAGGATCAATTAGATAGAAAAATTAAAAGTTTAAGAAATGACCAAGGCCGTAAGTATCTATCTGATCAATTTAAAGAATTATGTCAAAGAAAAAGAATTATCATTCAATTAACAATCTAAGAACTTTGCAACAAAATGGTGTAATGAAAAGAAGGAATCTCACTTTACTTGACATAGCAAGGTCAATGATGGCGCAAGCAAATTTGTTTGTTTCTTATTATAGAGATGCATTGCTAACTGCAACCTATGTACTTAATCATGTGCCCTCTAAATCAGTTTCTTCTACCCCTAATAAACTTTGCATAGATAGAAAGCCAAGTTTGGCTAGTTTGTGGCCATAGGGTTGTGTTGCTTATATACACAACACTTTTCATCGACATGGAAAGTTGGGTCCTAGAGGTAAGAAATGTATCTTTATAAGATAGTTTGAGCACTTAAAAGGTAACGTGTTCATCAGTGAGTAGCAAGATGGAAGTGTAACTGAAATTGAGTCACGAGATGTGGAATTTTTAAAAGAAGGGTTCCCTAGCAAATGTGAGGTGAATGAGAATCTAGAACTATTTGAACTAGAAGATACTTATATTGATGCATCTCTCAACCCAATTGAAACTGAGGAATTAATTCCTCAACAACTTGAAGATAATGGGGGCAACATCCCTTATAATTTATTAAAACCTAATGAGAGTTCTAAAGATTTTCATCCTCGAAGGAGCAAACGTGTAAAAATTCCACGTCGTCATTTTTGGTATTGAGGGGAACCTTTCATGGATATTGCTAATGATGAAGAGGATATCTCATGAAAAGCTAGTAATGAATGGATTAATGTTATGGAGGATGAAATGGAATTTATGAAGACCAACAAAGTCTGGGACTTGGTTTGTTAGGACCCGATCCGAAAACCGGACCCCAATCGAAAAACAAAACGGAAAACAATAACAAAAGCGAAACTAAGCGACGGAGACGATATCAAACGCGTGCAGAAACAATCAAACGAAAGACTCGAATCCGGAAAACATAAGGTAAAAAACCAAGTAGCGGAACGAATCGCACAGCGAAAACAAACGGATCTCAAAACGAACTGAACCAATTTTCGACATCCGAGAACTCAAACTCTAAACGAAAACAACAGGGTCGCGTTGTAGACCTTAGACTAAAACAAATCCGAATTCCGGTAACTTTTTTTTCAATCTTTCTTTTTCATTTCTTTCATCTTTAATCAACCTTATACAATCAAAACAGAATAATTCATCCTCGTGCAAATCTCAAATCATCATCTTATACAAACATACACATCCCAAAATTTTATCCACATACCAAAATTCTTATCTCATTTATAACAAAACCTATTCTACTTCTTACTTTGCCATAACCCGATTTTATCGAAATTCGGGCAGCATAACGGCTGTATTTTGTACAGCCCAAAAATCTGCAAAAGAAATTATACACTTCTATAATTTCCAAACACAACTCAGAATCATCGAACCTCCCGTCCGGAATCCAAAACACCAGCAAAACACACATCTATACCTAACACTTCCATAATTCTCAATCTAATTCATAAATCAATCCGAACACAATCCAATCATAAGTATATACTTTTGCTACTCATAAACAAATCCATTCATATTCACCTCAATACAAAATACAACTCCATAATTAACTTACATATTTCAATTTCATGATCATACACAAACTCAAATCCATTCTCAATTTCAGCATTTGTTTACAATCCGAAAAGAATACACTAACATCGAACTTTACACATAAATACAAAACATGCACAAATCGAACTGAAGTCGTGATCGTCTTCCATCAATTGAATCATTTTGTTTACATTGTCCGAAACAAAACAATTTCTGTAAATAATTCAAACATAATGGATAAAAATTCCTTAAATAAATTTTCGAAATCCTTTTTTTTCTTGATTTTTCGAAAACATAATTTCCTTCGAAATTTCAAAGATCATAAAATAACACTTTCTTAAGTAAACTTTCAAATCAACAAATATAACACTGTTTCATAATTTATCAATTCTTTCATAATTAAAGAAAATTTCAAAATTTTATCAATTATATCAAATTATCCAAAACGATTTTAATAATTTATGTAATCATTTCTAAAACATCAAATAACATATATTGTATTATCTTCTTGATTTTTCAAACATAGACAATAATTTTTATCAAAACATTTTTCATTCTTGATTTCTCAAAAATTCATACAAAACTTATAATCCAAAGTATAAATACATTACCCACCTCGAAACGATGCTAAAAGCTTATCCGACTCATAAATTTGCCGAAAGCTTCTTCCTTTCTCCCGACTTAAAATTACCTATAACAAATCACCCAAATTCAATATCATAAATCACATAATTCTCAAAATTAACTTAGGAATTCACCAATTTATCATATTTTCACATTATCTAACTCAACAATTTCCAAAAACCCCAATTCCCAAAATTTTGGCATAAACCCTAGTTCACATTAATTCAAAATTAATCATCAATCATAGCAAAATCACTAAAATCAACCTTAGAATCTCAAATCCATAACCTTTCCAAGTCAAAGCAATCAATATCTCACTACAAAATTCAAAATCAAACAAACCTCTCTCTTACCTTCCGTCTCTTCATTTTCGACATCTTCAAGGTCCAAAGGAAGCTTTCACTTTCTTCTCTCCATTTCTCTTGAAACAAGATCGAAAACCCCTAAGAAATATACAAAAACTGAACCTTGCTTCCTCCTTCTTCTTCTTCTTGTTCGCACGACTTCTCCTTCTTCTCTCCCTCTTTAACGTTTTCTTCTTCTTTTTGTTTCTTATTTTCGAAACTTCTAGTAGCATACACGACAGCCACCTCCCTTCATGTCATGTCATTTAAAAATGAGAGCCAATTGACAATTTTGCCCCTCCATCTTAAGTGATGTTCCATATTTGCCCCTGAAAACAGTTATCTTGCTTCCTGATTTTGGGCAGCTAAACGACATAATTTGACAAAACGTTCTTCTTTAAAAATGTTCCTCTATGTTTCATCTTTAAAATGACACCAAGAACGCTCAATTTGGATCAGAATTGAGGAAGTTATGGCCAAAATACTCGTTCAGCTCTTGTTAATTCGAGACTGAAATCAACACCAACTTTGATCCCGAAATTGACACTCGTAAGAACTAAATTGAACTTTGTTCCCTTCACATGATTTGTAGCCCCATGTCTTAATTTTATTTTTCCTCAAGAATCAACTCAATCGGAGCTCCACAGCTCCCGAATTTCTCAAAATACTGAACCATGTTCAGAAAATTTATCTAACTCTTAACCTTTAACCAATCCTCTCACTTAAGTTCAATCAATCTCTTTTCATTTAATCTCCTAAAAATCATAAGCCCACAAGAAAATGTATCTAAATATCTTAGGAATCCAACGCTTAAAAAATCGAATGAATCATATGTCGAACTAAGGAATTATAAGAAAAAGATTGAAAAAGGGTTGGATCAGAAGCAAAAGAACAGAATTTCAATTTTATTGATAAAACCGAATTTTCCAAACATCATAACTCTTGATTCCGAACTCCGAATTTTACAAATTTAGTGTCGATGGAAAGATAAAAGGAAGCTCTACAACTTCCATGAAGAACTCAAAAATCACATCCATCTCTAAAGGGGTCAAAAACCCAATCAAATTTACTGCCCTAATCAGCTTTTCCTAAACAACTTCCAAAATTCAGTCGATCATAACTCCTAACCCCGATATCGAAAAATTGCAAAATTTATGGTGTTAGAAAGATTGAAAGACAAGCTACAACTTTTATTAAGGCCATTTACTCCAATTCAGCTTAAATCCTCACGATGAGTGGCCTCGGATCATAGAACACACAAATCTATACTTAATAGCATTTTCAAAAACAAAGCAAAAGAACCTTATCTTCGGAAAATCATATCTTTCACTCCCGATATCGAAAAATTGCATGCTTTATGGCGATAGAAAGCTTTTAACAGAAACTACAAGTTTCATGTAGATCATTTTATCAAATTATGCCTAAATCAAAAAGTCAACTTTCAACTCCAAAAAGTCAAACTTTTCTTAATTCTTCAAAATTTTACACTTTTCTCTTTATTTCTCAATTTTCAACTTCCATTTCAAATCAACTCATTCTCTTAAACTTTCATAACCCATACAAATCGACTCAAATATTGAAGTCATCAAAACTAAACAACTCTTTTCTCTTAAATTTTTCTTAAATTCATCAAATTTTCTTAAATTCATAAATTTTCTCACCAACTTCTTTCTCATTTAAATTCATTTTAATATTTATAATTTTCACCAAAAGTTCGGGGTCCAACATTTCTCCCCCGCTTAAAATAATTTCGTCATCGAAATTCACACTTAAGAACATAATATTTCTTATCTAATCATACAATCACTTTTCTCAATCAATTTAAGATATCATCAATTTGTCGGATCGAATCATAATTAATCACTTTTCTTATCTAATTTCTTTCTCATACATATTTCTCAATCTCTTCACAATTTCTCAATTATTATATCAAATACTCCATCTAAAATCATATCAAACTCACTATTTCTACAACTCAATATTCCTTAACGTTTTTTTTTATAGTTTACGCAAGTCAATGGTCCACTTCTTAATGACTCTTAATATGGACCAAATCATCATTTAAAATCAACCGTTTGAACTCCTACACATATATCTCTATCACCAATTTCATCTTTCAAGCATTCCTCATTTCATCTCACAAATGTATATTCAAACATCAAGTTATCTCATCTTTCAAAATTTGCATCTCTCAAAAGCATAATCAAATCAATTTATCCTTATTCATCAAGAATTTCTAAGCTCATTTTCATTATCACATTCCTAAAATCAATCATAATTCTTATCACCAACATCAAATAATCACTTAGCACATTCTCACAAATTCAACTTCATCCTATCAAACTCTTATCAATTACTCATGCAAATCATTCATACACATACGCCCAAGTAAGATCCTATTACTAGGCTCTGATACCATAACTGTTAGGATCCGATTCGAAAACCAGACCCCAACCGGAAAACAAAACGGAAAACAATAGCGAAAGCGAAACTAAGCGACGGAGACGCGATCAAACGCGTGTGGAAACAACCAAACAAAAGAATCGAATCCGAAAAACATAAGGTGAAAAACCAAGTAGCAGAACGAATCGCATAGCGAAAACAAACGGATCTCAAAACGAACATAACCAATTTCCGACATCCAAGAACTCAAACTCTATACAAAAACAACAGGGTCGCGTTGCAGACCTTAGACTAAAACAAATCCGAATTCCAGTATATATTTTTTAATCTTTCTTTTTCATTTCTTTCATCTTTAATCAACCTTATACAATCAAAACAGAATAATTCATCCTCGTGCAAATCTCAAATCATCATCTTATACAAACATACACATCCCAAAATTTTATCCATATACCAAAATTCTTATCTCATTTATAACAAAACCTATTCTACTTCTTACTTTGCCATAACCCGATTTTATCAAAAATCGGGCAGCATAATGACTGTATTTTGTACAGCCCAAAAATCTGCAAAAGAAATTATACACTTCTATAATTTCCAAACACAACTCATAATCATCAAACCTCCCGGCCGGAATCCAAAACACCAGCAGAACTCACGTCTATACCTAACACTTCCATAATTCTCATTCTAATTCATAAATCAATCCGAACACAATCCAATCATAAGTATATACGTTTACTATTCATAAACAAATCCATTCATATTCACCTCAATACAAAATACAACTCCATAATTAACTTACATATTTCAATTTCATGATCATACACAAACTCAAATCCATTCTCAATTTAAGCATTTGTTTACAATCCGAAAAGAATACACTAACATCAAACTTTACACATAAATACAAAACATGCACAAATCGAACTGAAGTCGTGATCGTCTTTCATTCGATCTCCTACTCGAAAACCTGGAGATGGGGATGAAAGGGGGGTGAGCTTTCGCTCCGTGGGTAACATATTTATACTCGAAAATAAACAAAAATCATTTCGTAAAATGTTTATCATTTATAAACATTTCTTAGTAGCAAGAATTTCAAAACTTAGTTCTTAGGCCTTTCAATTTATTCAAAACATTCTTAATCATTTCCAAAATTCTCACGATTTCAAAACTTATTTCTCAAAATCTCACAATTGTTCTTCCAATTTATGCACAATTTCGAAAACATGAATGCATCGCAAACATAAACAAAACAAAACACATAACACATCAAATAATTTGGGTCGGTCCTATAGAACGATTACACATTCTCAAGATAATGGTTCAGGCAACCGTGAACGAAGGGAGTCCAAATCGAACTCTTAAGCCACTCATGGGTAGCCGGAGAAGGCTATCGAGGAGAAAGGCAATCGACTCTTACGGAGGGGACCTAACCAAACCCACATAATTTACTTATTCATACTAAACAAAATCAGATTGCTCAAGGCACATTTTGAAATTTCAAATTTTTATGTCAGGTCTTACAAGACACATTCACATTCACAAAGTCATCACATCAAGCAATTCATATAACATAGCACCAATTTTAGCATTCATCAGATGGTCAGACAACTTGACATTTCCAAAAAAATGCACATAATTTCACATAGAACATTTCACATAGCAAATTCGCAAATTATTTTAAAATGCTCGCACAATCAGAACACTGATTGAAACCTTCAAACATAATTCAACAATTATTTCAATATTATCAAAACGTTCAAAATCAATGAATGTACAATAAAGAACATTTTATTTAAATCATCCAGAACTATTTTCATAATTTATCAAATTTGTCGACAATAACGAATTTAACAATTTAAGTGATTTCTTCAATCATTATAACATAAATGAATTTCTGAATCTTTCTTAATTTCTCAATGTATTTTAAAACTCGTAACATTTTCCAAAACATTCGAAAACAATAAAATTCAATACTCTCAAAAATTTCAATCAATTTCACAAATCATTTAAAGACAAGAAATTGAACCTTTGTATCGTTCTTCGTAATCTCAGAAATTTCCTTAATTTATCAAACATTCACAACTTGCGACAATTCTTAAAAACATTCGAAATCAAGTATTGCATTTTCAACCATTTACATAATCACTTCTTTATAATGAATTCAAAATAGTCAAAAATCATAACCTTTCTTTATAACCTCCCAAAATATTCGTAAATCGATTTGTTTTCAAACATTTGCCTAAACGATATTTTTATACAATTTCTAAAACATTCGAAAATCATCATTTTTTAAACACTTTTATAAACACTATTTTATGACCAATTCCGAAAATATTCGGAAATCCCAAATTTTTCAAACCTTTTCATAAACCCCCTTTTTTTTGTACTTCCAAAAGTATTTGGAAATTCCAATTTTTCAAACCTTTACATAAATGATATTTTATAAACACTTTCAAAACTATTTGGAAATTCTAAATTTTCAAACCCTTTCATAACCAACATTTGAAATCATTTACAACACAAAGAATTACTCAACAAAGAATGCAAGTCTTTTGAAGTAATCCATTTATCAAAACAATCAAAACATGTAATTTAACAATTACTTCATTTTTATCAAAACATTCAAAATCAAGGAAGATAATCAATTGAATCATTTTGTTTACATTGTCCAAACAAAACAATTTCGTAAATAATTCAAACATAATGGATAATAATTTCTTAAATAAATTTTCGAAATTCTTTTTTTCTCGATTGTTCAAAACATAATTTCCTTCAAATTTCAAAGATCATAAAATAACACTTTCTTAAGTAAACTTTCAAATCAATAAATATAACACTGTTTCATAATTTATCAATTTTTCATAATTAAAGAAAATTTCAGAAATTTTATGAATTTTATCAAATTATTCAAAACGATTTTAATAATTTATGCAATCATTTCTAAAACATCAAATAACACATATTGTTGGACCCCGAACTTTTGATGATAACTAGAAATATTAAAATGAATATTAATGAGAAAGAAATTAGTGAGACAATTTATGAATTTAAGAAAATTTCTTGAAATTAAGAAAATTTATGAGAAAAGAATTGTTTAGTTTTGAGGACTTTGATATTTGAATGAAGTTATATGGATTATGAGAGGAAAGAGAATGAGTTAATTGAAATGGGAGTGGAAAATCAAGAAATAAATAAAGAAAGTGAGAGAATTTGAAAAAAATTAAGAAAATTAACTTTTGGAGATAGAAAGTTTGACTTGAGAGAGTTGACTTTTTGTTTGAGGCAAAATTTGAGAAAATTGTCTTATGAAAACTTGTAGTTTATGTCAAGAGCTTTCTATAGCCATAAAGTTTGATATTTTTTGATATCGAAAGTGAGAGTTATGATCAGTTAAAATTCGCTTGAAGTTTGATTTTTTAAAGAAAAAGTTGACTTTTTGATTTAGGCAAAATTCGAGAAAATGATCAACATGAAAATTGTAACCTCTGTCGAGAGCTTTTTGGTGGACATAAAGTTTGCTATTTTTCGATGTCGGGATTGAGAGATATGATTTTCCGAAGATATGCTTTGTTCTGAAAATGCTATTAAGTATAGATTTGTGTGTTCTATGCTTCGAGGCCACTCGTCGTACGGATTTAGTTTGAATTAGAGTAAGTGGTCTTCATAAAAGTTTTAGATGATGTTTTTATCTTTCCATTGATATAAAGTTTGCAATTTTTCGATATCGGGGCTAGGTGTTATGAGCGATTAAAAATTTGAAGTCATTTAGAAAAAACTATTTTGGACGGAATCTTTGATTGAGTTTTTGACCTCTTTCGAGACCTAATTTGATTTTGAGTACTTCAGGGAAGTTGTAGAGCTTCCTTTGATATTTTTATTGACACCAAATTTGTCAAATTCCGAGTTCGGGATCGAGAGATATGATTTTTGAAAAGTTTGGTTTTGAAGTTCGGTTACTTTGTTTTTAATCCGATCCCTTTTGTAATCTTTTGCTTATAATTCCTTCGTCCGACATCTGATTGATTTGATTCTTGAAGCGTTGAATTCCTAAGACAATTAATTTCATTTTTATGAAGAATTATGATTTTTAGGAGATTAAATGGAAAGAGATTGATTGAACCAAAGTAAGAGATTTGGTTATAGGTTATAAGTTGGATAATTTTCTGAACATGGTTCAGTATTTTGCGAAATTCGAGAGCTGTACAACTCCGATTGAGTTGATTCTTAAGGACAAATAAAATTAAGATATAGGGCTACAACTCTTGTGAAGGGATCAAAATTTAATTTCATCCCTAAGATTGTCAAATTTCTGGAATTAAATTAGTGTAATGTTCAGTCTCGGATTTTTCGCAGGTCCGATAGTATTTCGGCTATAACTTCTTCTTTTCTGATTTGAATTGAGTGCGGTTAGTGGCGTTGGATTCGTATGATCTAGAGGAACAATTATTAAGAAGAAAGTTTGTCCAAATTATGTCAATTAGCCACTCAAAAATAGGACGCAAGTTATCAGGTAAATGTTGGAGGTTAACTTAAATGAAGGGGCATTTAGGTCATTTACTCCCATTTAATGACCTGGCCTTAAACTCAACTATAGCTGTCGTTTTTTACCCATTTAAAGCAGCAGAAAGTTCACAAAAAATCAAGAGAAAAGAAGAAGAAACGTTGGAGAAGAAAGAAGGGAAGGAATCGACAGTGGAAGGAAAGTAGAAGAAGGATGAAGCAAGTCGGTTTTTCCAGGGGTTTTTAAACAAGATTTTGGTGGGTTTTCAAGGTGAAGACATGGAAGAAGAAGGAAGCTTGTCTTGGAACTCAATAAATCCGAAAATGGTGGAGAAAATGGTAAGAGAGAGAAAGTTGAGTTTGAAATTTTTTGATGAGTTTATTGTGTTAGATGGCTTGGAAAGGTTATGAATTTAAGTTTTCTAAGGTTTATTGAAGAGATTAGGCTATGATTATGTTGATTTTATGAATTTGGGGTTTATGTCAAAGTTTGGAATTATGGGTTTTTGAAATTTTTGCTTTAGAGAGCTTGGATTAATGCTGAATTTGAGATTTCTTAAGTCAATTTTGATGTATATGCTTTAGGTTGTATTTAATTTTAGATGGAAGTTAATTAAGGCTTAGGCGTAAATTTGTGATTTATGAATTATTGGTGTAGAATTATAGGTTTGTGAATTATGATATGAATTTTGAAGATTATTGGTTTTATGATATTGAATTTGTGAAAATTGGTTTAGGCCAATTTTGAAAATTTGGAATTGTGAAAATTGGAGATTTAAATAGCTTCAATATGTGAGGAATTGATGTTTGGGAATTGCTTGATTGAATTGAATTAATTTTGGAAAATTGTGAAGTAGGGTTTTAGTCCGATTTTGTAAATTGGAAAATGAGAGAATTTTGATTTAGATCTCTTGAGGCTAGTATGGCTTTGTGAATTGTGAAATAAATTTTGAGGATTTAGTTATTTATGATGTTGAATTTGGATGATTATGGTTTAGGTTAAATTTCAATTGGAAGAACAAAGGACGCTTTGGTCAAATTGATGATCGGGACGAGGTCCTTGCATCATTTCGAGGTGGGTAGTATGTTTATTTATTGAATTTTAAGCTAAGCATGAATATTTGAAAATATGAATCTAAATAAATTTGATTTTATGATTGAAAGAAGTTAGTGCATACATTGTTGTGAATTTGATTGGTTCGTGATCAAATTGATGATGTAATTTGTATTAGATGTGTTACATGAATTTATGTGGATATGTGAATGGTTGAAATTTTTTTTAAAGAAAAGCAAGATTTTGAAAAGTGCCTTCGGGCATTCCGAACTTTTGTTTTCGATATGTGTTATGTGAGTTTGGCCAGGTCCTTCTGTGAGTCAGTGCACTGTCTCTATTCGTTATAACCTTCTCACGGCTGCCCGCTAGTGGCACGAAGTTTCAATTCGACTCCTTCATCGCTATAATCGACCGCAATGCGGAAAGTGTAGTACGTTCGCTCACGGCCAAGACAGACCATTAAGCGGGAATGTGCAGTACGTTATGTTTAGGACCGAGCCAAACCATTCTGATATGTTACGTATTTTGATTTGTTTCTGTGTGCTGCATTCATGTTTAAAAAAAATTGAGAAAGGAAAAAAAAGTGACTTTTGTTATGAAAAGTTTTAAAAATTGAAAGGTTTGAGGAAACCGTTTTGAAAAGTTACAAAGTTTGAAAAATTAGCCCTTTTGACAAAAAGCTTATGAAAAAATGATTTATGCTTATTTGTCAATTTATAAATGTGTTATCCACGAGCTTTCGAGCTCACCTCCCCTTTCATCCCCATCTTCAGGTATTCGAGCAGGAGATCGGATGAAAGATGGCCAAGACGTCAATTTCGATATTTGTATAAGTTTGGATTTTCATATGGATATGTATATGGCTTAAGATAAGTTTGGGAAAGTGTACTTGCATATAAAGTTGGGTATTGTGAATGGTCTTGAATTTGTATATGAAATTGTGTATGATAATGATTTTGATTTAGGAATTTGTGTATGGAATTTAAGATTGAAATGTGTATTGGAATTGGACATGATTAATGTTTTGAAGTGGTTTAGATATAGGAGTGTGTTTATTTGTTGAGATCCCGGACGGAGGTTTCGGTAGATTTTGATTAATTGTGTGATTGGTTGGGGATTTAGAAGTGTGTTTTTTGATACTTTGTAGGTTTGGGTTAGGATAAATGCAGCCGTTATGCTGCCGAATTTTCGATAAAATTTGGGATAAAAATGAAATTTTGAGATTTGTATAGATATATATAAGATTATGTATGAATGTTGAGTTTTGGGTATAAGAATGAATTTCCTATGGGAAATGATATGGATGTGATTGGTATAAGAAAGAATGAATAAGAAAAGAAAAAGAAAAAAAATTATACTGGATTTCGAATATGGATAGTCTAGGAATTCCAACGCGACGTTTTTCTCTGTTCATTATTTCCGGATGTTGGATTTGTTTGCTTTGGGTTTGATCCGTTTCGTATCCATATTCAATTTGTAATTGTTTCGTATTTCGACTATTCGATAATACGATTCCGATTCATTTTGTGTTTTGCCTCGCTTTGTTTCGCCATTAGATCCGATTCGTATTTTCGTCCGTTCTGTTTGCTTCGCTTTTCGATTTGCTTCCGCTTTTGTTTCGCGTTATCCAATCGTTCTTGTTGATTTCCGTTCTGTTTTTCCGGTTGGGATCCGGTTCTCGGATCGGGTCCCAACATATATTGTATCATCTTCTTGATTTTTGAAACATAGACAAAAAAAAATTTCAAAACATTTTTCATTCTTGATTTTTCAAAAATTCATACAAAACTTATAATCCAAAGTATAAATACATTACCCACCTCGAAACGATGCTCAAAGCTTATCCGACTCGTAAATTTGCCCAAAGCTTCTTCCTTTCTCCCGACTTAAAATTACCTATACCAAATCACCCAAATTCAATATCATAAATCACATAATTCTCAAATTTAACTTAGGAATTCACCAATTTATCATATTTCAACATTATCTAACTCAACAATTTCCAAAAACCCCAATTTCCAAAATTTGGGCATAAACCCTAGTTCACATTAATTCAAAATTAATCATCAATCATAGCAAAATCACTAAAATCAACCTTAGAATCTCAAATTCATAACCTTTCCAAGCCAAAGCAATCAATATCTCACTACAAAATTCAAAATCAAACAAACCACTCTTTTACCTTCCCTCTCCTCATTTTCGACATCTTCAAGGTCCAAAGGAAGCTTTCACTTTCTTCTCTCAATTTCTCTTGAAGCAAGATCGAAAACCCCTAAGAAATACAGAAAAACCGAACCTTGCTTCCTCCTCCTTCTTCTTCTTCTTCTTCGCACGACTTCTCCTTCTTCTCTCCCTCTCTAAGGTTTTCTTCTTCTTTTTGTTTCTTATTTTCGAAACTTCTGGTAGCATACACGACAACCACCTCCCTTCATGCCATGTCATTTAAAAATGACAGCCAATTGACCATTTTGCCCCTCCATCTTAAGTGATGTTCCATATTTGCCCCTAAAAATAGCCATCTTGTTTCCTGATTTTGGGCAGATAAACGACATAATTTGACAAAACGTTCTTCTTAAAAAATGTTCCTCTGTGTTTCATAT
This sequence comes from Erythroxylum novogranatense, assembly GCA_029891385.1. Lineage (NCBI taxonomy): Eukaryota > Viridiplantae > Streptophyta > Magnoliopsida > Malpighiales > Erythroxylaceae > Erythroxylum > Erythroxylum novogranatense. The sequence goes on from CM057228.1 coordinate 23,735,469, forward strand.
TTAAAATGACACCAAGAACGCTCAATTCGGATCAGAATTGAAGAAGTTATGGCCAAAATACTCGTTCAACTCTTGTTAATTCGAGACTGAAATCAAAACCAACTTTGATCCCGAAATTGACACTCGTAAGAACTAAACTGAACTTCGTTCCCTTCACATGATTTGTAGCCCCATGTCTTAGTTTTATTTTTTCTCAAGAATCAACTCAATCGGAGCTCCACAGCTCTCGAATTTTTCATAATACTGAACCATCTTCAGAAAATTTATCTAACTCGTAACCTTTATCCAATCCTCTCACTTAGGTTCAATCAATCTCTTTCCATTTAATTTCCTAAAAATCATAAGTCCACAAGAAAATGTATATAAATATCTTAGGAATCTAACGCTTAAAAAATCGAATGAATCGGATGTCGGACGATGGAATTATAAGCAAAAGATTGAAAAAGGGTCGAATCAGAAGCAAAAGAACAGAATTTCAATTTTATTGATAAAACCGAATTTTCCAAATTTAGTGTCGATGGAAAGATAAAAGTAAGCTCTACAAATTCTATGAAGAACTCAAAAATCAGTTCCTTCTCTAAAGGGGTCAAAAACCCAATCAAAGTTACTGCCCTAATCAGCTTTTCCTAAACAACTTCCAAATTTCAGTCGATCATAACTCCTAACCCCGATATCAAAAAATTGCAAACTTTATGGTATTAGAAATATTGAGAGACAAGCTACAACTTTCCTTAAGGCCATTTACTTAAATTCAGCTTAAATCCTCACGACGAGTGGCCTCGAAGCATAGAACACACAAATCTATACTTAATAGCATTTTCAAAAACAAAGCAAAAGAACATTATCTTCGAAAAATCATATCTTTCACTCCTGATATCGAAAAATTGCATGCTTTATGACGACAGAAAGCTTGTAACAGACACTACAAGTTTCATGTAGATCATTTTCTCAAATTATGCCTGAATCAAAAATTCAACTTTTAATCCCAAAAAGTCAAACTTTTCTTAATTCTTCAAATTTTTACACTTTTCTCTTTATTACTCAATTTTCAACTTCCATTTCAAATCAACTCATTCTCTTAAACTTTCATAACCCATACAAATCGACTCAAATATTGAAGTCATCAAAACTAAACAACTCTTTTCTCTTAAATTTTTCTTAAATTCATCAAATTTTCTTAAATTCATAAGTTTTCTCACCAATTTCTTTCTAATTTAAATTCATTTTAATATTTCTAATTTTCACCAAAAGTTTGGGGTCCAACATTTCTCCCCCTCTTAAAAGAATTTCGTCCTCGAAATTCACACTTAAGAACATAATATTTCTTATCTAATCATACAATCACTTTTCTCAATCAATTTAAGATATCATCAATTTGTCGGATCGAATCATAATTAATCACTTTTCTTATCTAATTTCCTTCTCATACATATTTCTCAATCTCTTCACAATTTCTTAATTCTTATGTCAAATACTCCATCTAAAATCATATCAAACTCACTATTTCTACAACTCAATATTCCTTAACGTTTTTTTAACATTTTACGCAAGTCAATGATCCACTTCTTAATGACTCTTAATATGGACCAAATCATCATTTAAAATCAACCGTTTGAACTCCTACACATATATCTCTATCGCCAATTTCATCTTTCAAGCATTCCTCATTTCATCTCACAAATGTATATTCAAACATCAAGTTATCTCATCTTTCAAAATTTGCATCTCTCAAAAGCATAATCAAATCAATTTATCCTTATTCATCAAGGATTTCTAAGCTCATTTTCATTATCACATTCCTAAAATCAATCATAATTCTTATCACCTACATCAAATAATCACTTAGCACATTCTCACAAATTCAACTTCATCCTATCAAACTCTTATCAATTACTCATGCAAATCATTCATACACATACGCCCAAGTAAGATCCTATTACTGGGATCTGATACCGTAACTGTTAAGACCCGATCCGGAAACCGGACCCCAATCAAAAAACAAAATGGAAAATAATAGCAAAAGCGAAACTAAGCGACGGAGACGCGATCAAACGCCTGCGGAAACAACCAAACGAAAGAATCAAATCCGGAAAACATAAGGTGAAAAACCAAGTAGCGGAACGAATCGCACAGCGAAAACAAACGGATCTCAAAACGAACTGAACCAATTTCTGACGTCCAAGAACTCAAACTCTAAACGAAAACAACAGGGTCGCGTTGCAGACCTTAGACTAAAACAAATCCGAATTCCGGTATTTTTTTTCAATCTTTCTTTTTCATTTTTTTCATCTTTAATCAACCTTATACAATCAAAACAGAATAATTCATCCTCGTGCAAATCTCAAATCATCATCTTATACAAACATACACATCCCAAAATTTTATCCATATACCAAAATTCTTATCTCATTTATAACAAAACCTATTATACTTCTTACTTTTCTATAACCTGATTTTATCGAAAATTGGGCAGCATAACGACTGTATTTTGTACAGCCAAAAAATCTGCAAAAGAAATTATACACTTCTATAATTTCCAAACACAACTCAGAATCATCGAACCTCCCGTTCGGAATCTAAAACACCAGCAGAATAAACATCTATGCCTAACACTTCCATGATTCTCAATCTAATTCATAAATCAATCCGAACACAATCCAATCATAAGTATATACTTTTACTATTCATAAACAAATCCATTCATATTCACCTCAATACAAAATACAACTTCATAATTAACTTACATATTTCAATTTCATGATCATACACAAACTCAAATCCATTCTCAATTTCAGCATTTGTTTACAATCCGAAAAGAATACACTAACATCAAACTTTACACATAAATACAAAAACATGCACAAATTGAACTGAAGTCGTGATCGTCTTCCATCCGATCTCCTGCTCGAAAACCTGGAGATGGGGATGAAAGGGGGGGTGAGCTTTTGCTCCGTTGATAACATATTTATACTAAAAAATAAGCAAAAATCATTTCATAAAAATTTTTATCATTTATAAACATTTCTCAGTAGCAAGAATTTCAAAACTTAGTTCTTAGGCCTTTCAATTTATTCAGAACATTCTTAATCAATTTCCAAAATTCTCACAATTTCAAAACTCATTTCTCAAAATCTCACAATTGTTCTTCCAAATTATGCACAATTTTGAAAACATGAATGCATCGCAAACATAAAAAAACAAAACATATAACACATCAAATGGTTTGGGTTGGTCCTAACAAAACGTTCTGCACATTCCCAAGATAGCGGTTTTCAGGCAACAGTGAACGGAGGGGAGTCCAAATCGAACTCCTAAGCCACTCATGGGCGTAGAGAGAAGGCTATCGAGGGAAACAAAGTAATCGACTCTTACGGAGGGGACCTAATCAAACCCACATAATTTACATATTCATAGTAAACAAAAATCAGATTGCCCGAAGGCACATTTCGAAATTTCAATTTTTTTATGTTGTGTCTTACAAGACACATTCACATTCACAAAGTCATCACATCGACGCAATTCATATAACATAGCACCAATTTTAGCATTCATCAGATGGTCAGACAACTTGACATTTCCAAAAAAATGCACATAATTTCACATAAAACTTCTCACATAGCAAATTCACAAATTGTTTTAAAATGCTCGCACAATTAGAACACTGATTGAAACCTTCAAACATAATTCAACAATTATTTCAATATTATCAAAATGTTCAAAATCAATGAATGTACAATGAAGAACATTTTTTTTAAATCATCCGGAATTATTTTCATAATTTGTCAAATTTGTCGACAATAACGAATTTAACAATTTAAGCGATTTCTTCAATCATTATAACATAAATGAATTTCAGAATCTTTCTTAATTTCTCAATTTATTTTAAAAATCGTAACATTTTCCAAAACATTCGAAAACAATAAAATTCAATACTCTCAAAAATTTCAATCAATTTCACAAATCATTTGAAGACAAGAAATTGAACCTTTGTATCATTCTTCGTAATCTCAGAAATTTCCTTAATTTATCAAACGTTCACAACTTGTGACAATTCTTAAAAACATTCGAAATCAAGTATTGCATTTTCAACCATTTACATAATCACTACTTTATAACGAATTCAAAACAGTCAAAAATCATAACCTTTCTTTATAACCCTCCCAAAAAATATTCAGAAATCAGATTTGTTTTTCAAACATTTGCCTAAACGATATTTATATACAATTTCTAAAACATTCGAAAATCATCATTTTTCAAACACTTTTATAAACACTATTTTATAACCAATTCCGAAAGTATTCGGAAATCCCAAAATTTTCAAACCTTTTCATAAACCCCCATTTTTTTGTACTTCCAAAAGTATTTGGAAATCCCAATTTTTCAAACCTTTACATAAACAATATTTTATAAACACTTTCAAAAATATTCGGAAATTCTAATTTTTCAAACCTTTTCGTAACCAACATTTGAAATCATTTACAACACAAAGAATTACTCAACAAAGAATGCAAGTCTTTTTAGAAGTAATCCATTTATCAAAACAATCAAAACATGTAATTTAACAATTACTTCATTTTTATCAAAACATTCAAAAATCAAGGAAGATAATCAATTGAATCATTTTGTTTACATTGTCCAAACAAAACAATTTCTATAAATAATTCAAACATAATGGATAATAATTCCTTAAATAAATTTTCAAATCCATTTTTTCTTGATTTTCAAAATATAATTTCCTTCAAATTTCAAAGATCATAAGGTAACACTTTCTTAAGTAAACTTTCAAATCAATAAATATAACATCGTTTCATAATTTATCAATTCTTTCATAATTAAAGAAAATTTTGGAAATTTTATCAATTTTATCAAATTATCCAAAATGATTTTAATAATTTATGTAATCATTTCTAAAAACATCAAATAACACATATTGTATCATCTTCTTGATTTTTCAAACATAGACAATAATTTTTTTCAAAACATTTTTCATTCTTGATTTCTCAAAAATTCATACAAAACTTATAATCCAAAGTAGAAATACATTATCCACCTCGAAACGATACTAAAAGCTTATCCGACTCGTAAATTTGCCAAAACTTCTTCCTTTCTCCCGACTTAAAATTACCTATACCAAATCACCCAAATTCAATATCATAAATCACATAATTCTCAAAATTAACTTAGGAATTCACCAATTTATCATATTTTCACATTATCTAACTCAACAATTTCCAAAAACTCCAATTCTCAAAATTTGGGCATAAACCCTAGTTCACATTAATTCAAAATTAATCATCAATCATAGCAAAATCACTAAAATCAACCTTAGAATCTCAAATTCATAACCTTTCCAAGCCAAAGCAATCAATATCTCACTACAAAATTCAAAATCAAACAAACCTCTCTCTTCATTTTCGACATCTTCAAGGTCCAAAGCAAGCTTTCACTTTCTTCTCTCCATTTCTCTTGAAGCAAGATTGAAAACCCCTAAGAAATACACAAAAACCAAACCTTGCTTCCTCCTTCTTCTTCACACGACTTCTCCTTCTTCTCTCCCTCTCTAACGTTTTCTTCTTCTTTTTGTTTCTTATTTTCAAAACTTCTGGTAGCATACACGACAGACACCTCCCTTCATGTCATGTCATTTAAAAATGAGAGCCAATTGACCATTTTGGCCCTCCATCTTAAGTGATGTTCCATATTTGCCCCTGAAAACAGCCATCTTGCTTCCTGATTTTGGGCAGCTAAACGACATAATTTGACAAAACGTTCCGCTTGAAAAATGTTCCTCTATGTTTCATCTTTAAAATGATACTAAGAACGCTCAATTCGGATCAGAATTGAGGAAGTTATGGCCAAAATACTCGTTTAGCTCTTGTTAATTCGAGACTGAAATCAACACCAACTTTGATCCTGAAATTGACACTCGTAAGAACTAAATTGAACTTCGTTCCCTTCACATGATTTGTAGCCCCATGTCTTGATTTTATTTTTCCTTAAGAATCAACTCAATCGGAGCTTCACAGCTCCCGAATTTCTTAAAATACTGAACCATATTCAGAAAATTTATCTAACTTATAGCCTTTAACGAATCCTCTCACTTAGGTTCAATCAATCTTTTTCCATTTAATCAGCTAAAAATCATAAGTCCACAAGAAAATGTATCTAAATATTTTAGGAATCTAATGCTTAAAAAATCGAATTAATCGGATGTCGGACGATGGAATTATAAGCAAAAGATTGAAAAAGGGTCGGATCAGAAGCAAAAGAACATAATTTCAATTTTATTGATAAAATCGAATTTTCCAAAAATCATAATTCTTGATTACGAACTCCGAATTTTACAAATTTAGTGTCGATGGAAAGATAAAATGAAGCTCTACAACTTCTATGAAGAACTCGAAAATCAGTTCCGTCTCTAAAGGGGTCAAAAACCCAATCAAAGTTACTACCCTAATCAGCTTTTCCTAAACAACTTCCAAATTTCAGTCGATCATAACTCCTAACTCCGATATCGAAAAATTGCAAACTTTATGGTGTTAGAAAGATTGAAAGACAAGCTATAACTTTCATTAAGGTCATTTACTCCAATTCAGCTTAAATCCTTACGACGAGTGGCCTCGAAGCATAGAACACACAAATCTATACTTAATAACATTTTCAAAAACAAAGCAAAAGAACCTTATCTTCGAAAAATCATATTTTCCACTCCCGATATCGAAAAATTGCATGCTTTATGACGACAGAAAGCTTTTAACAAATACTACAAGTTTCATGTAGATTATTTTCTCAAATTATACCTAAATCAAAAAGTCAACTTTTAACCCTAAAAAGTCAAACTTTTCTTAATTCTTCAATTTTTTACACTTTTCTCTTTATTGCTCAATTTTCAACTTCCATTTCAAATCAACTCATTCTCTTAAACTTTCATAACCCATACAAATTGACTCAAAATTTTGAAGTCATCAAAACTAAACAACTCTTTTCTCATAAATTTTTCTTAAATTCATCAAATTTTCTTAAATTCATAAATTTTCTAACCAATTTCTTTCTCATTTAAATTCATTTTAATATTTATAATTTTCACTAAAAGTTCGGGGTCCAACATGGTTGATCTTCTTTCTAAGTGAAATACTATTGAGAACAAATGGGTTCTCAAAATCAAACACCAGGCAGATGGTTCCATTGAAAGATACAAGGCCCAACTTGTGGCCAAAGGCTATACTCAACAAGAGGGTATAGATTATGAAGAAAATTTTTCACCAGTGGTTAGGTTTGCCTCATTTCATTTAATTCTGGAACTTGTCGAAATATTTTGATTTAGAAGTTTACTAAATAGACCTCAATGGAGAACTGGATGAAGAAATATATATGCAACAACCAATTGGTTTTGTTCGAGAAGGCCAAGAGCACAAAGTTTGCAAACTTAATCGGTCTATTTATGGATTAAAGTAATCATCTAGACAATGGTATCTCAAATTTCATTGAGCCATCCTAAACGATGGGTTCACAATGGTTGAGGAAAACCATTGTGTGTATCTTAGGCATTCTAAGAGAAGTTTCGTAAGTCTCTCATTATATGTTAAAGATTTTTTATTAGTCGGAAATGACAAGGAGTTGATGGTTACCAACAAATGATGGTTGTCCTTAAATTTTGAAATAAAGTACATGGGTGAAACAAGTTATATATTCGGGGTAAAAATCTTTTGGGATCGCTTTAAAATACTTCTTGTTTTATCACAAGAGACTTACTTGAGACAAATACTTGAACAATTTCAAATGCATAATTGCAAACCCATTGATACTCCTGTGGCTAAAGGCGAATCCTTAAGAATAATTGCCCTAAAACTCTTGAAGAAAAGGAGAAAATGAGTCGTGTTCCATGTGCGAGTGTTGTGGGTAAATTGATGTATGCCACGATGTGCACTCAACCTGACATCTATTTTGCAGTAGGTTTAGTAAGTCTTTTCTAAGCAAACACCTGGTTTAGATCATTGGAAAACTGTTAAAAGGATTCTTTGTTACGTACAAGGGACTTTGGATTAGATGTTGTGCTATCAAGGTTCGGATTTAGGGCTTATTAGATATTCTAACGTTGAGTGAGGGAGGGGGGGGGAGGGAAAGGAGATCTAGATGAGCGTAAATTCACCTATAGATATGTGGCACTATTTCTTGGATGAGTAAGAAACAAGCATGTATATCTTTATCCATGATGGAAGCAGAGTTTCTAGTTTATACATCAGTTGTGCAAGAAGCAATGTGGCTTAAAAGGTTCCTTGAGGATTTTGATGTGCTTAAAGATGCATCTCATCTTATCACCGTCTATTGTGACAATATGGTTGCTTTAGATTTTATCAAAGATCACAAGTATCATGGAAGAACCAAGCACATTGATCTAAGGAATAATTTTATTCAAGAAGCAGTGGCATAACAAGATGTGGTTTTATAACACATTTCTATAAACCAAATGGTTGTTGACCCTTTGACTAAACCTATATCGAGAGATATATTTTTGGGTCACGTTAAAACATTAGGCTTATGTAGGATTTGAGCTTATGATGCACAATGTAAACACCACTTCATCATTTGAATTATTGAATAATGTCTTGATTTTATAATCTTTATGTATTTGCATGCATTGGTGATAGTTAACACACACACACACACACACACACACACACAGATATATATATATTCATAAAAACAAATTGGTTGACTCTCTCACATGAGTAATCGTCCTTTTAGGCATCGTTAAGGGCGAGCAAAAGATGAGACACTTATATTGTCGCCTTGGCTAGATGTCAAGATGAGATCTAATAGTTGGATCACATATGGATCACCCACAATCCATACATGCTTCTTGTTTTTTAAGCCGGATGCAAGATGCTTAGTATATTTAATTAAATTAGAGAACAAAGAAAGATCTCGAGTAAGGCACTTGGCCATTGAATTGACTAAGATTTATACGATATCTTGTTTGATATATAGTAACATGCATTCATACGCATGTGCTTTGCGATCATGAAAACAGAGTTTGTGGTTTGTACATCAGTTGTGCAAGAAACAATGTGGCTTAAAAGGTTCCTTGATGATCTTGGCGTGCTTAAAGATGCAGCTCATCTTATCATCGTCTATTGTGACAATATGGTTGCTTTAGATTTTATCAAAGATCACAAGTATCATAGAAGAACCAAGCACATTGATCTAAGGAATAATTTTATTCAAGAAGTTGTGGCATAACGAGATGTGGTTTTATAACACATTTCTATAAACCAAATGGTTGTTGACCCTTTGACTAAACCTATATTGAGAGATGTATTTTTGGGTCATGTTAAAACATTAGGGTTATGTAGGATTTGAGCTTATGTGCATAATGTAAACACCACTTCATCATTTGAATTATTGAATAATGTCTTGATTTTATAATCTTTATGTATATGCATGCATTGGTGATAGTTAGCACACACACACACACACACTCATAAAAACAAGTTGGTTGATTCTCTCACATGAGTAATCATCCTTTTAGGCATCATTAAGGGCGAGCAAAAGATGAGACACTTATTATATTGTTGCCTTGGCTAGATGTCAAGATGAGATCTAATAGTTGGATCACATATGGATCACTGATTGGACCAAATTTATACTATAAATTAGGCCCGTTTTCTTTAGTAATTATGCATCTGTTGACTCCTGATTTATGATTTTTATGTTTATTTTGGTCCCGCACATTGAGTTTTGATAAATTGCACATTGTCAGTATTTTGTTGTCATTTATCATTAATTCTGCATAATTTTATTGGAACAATTGATACTGCAAATGGGTTGTATTTTGTAGGACCAAAGGAGTCAACATCTAAAAAGTCAACACGCCGCGAGATTCACCGAGACGAATCGAGACCTCCGTTCGCAGCAAACAAATTAATGGCATTTAATTTATTCGTTGCGACGAGTGACCAAATTCATTCGCCAGCAATAACTACAACCATTCGTCATAATGAATGTCTGTAACCCGACCTATATTGGGCAAAGTATCCACTGATTCGACCTGGCCTGCACGTATCCCTATAAAAACTTGCCAATTAGGGCAAGTTAGAGAGCGGCCGCTACAGTGTTTCTTCTTCGTCTTCTCCAGTTTTTGTTCTTCGTTCACTATTTTCTCTGTTTGTTTCCTTTTTCTTCTCTGTTTTAGTTTTGATAGTTTTTATATTGTGTTTGTTTCAGGTTCAGTCGCAGACGACGTTCACCGCCTTCATCTTTTTCATCTCCAGTATTCCACGTTCGCTGTCTTCATCTTCCAGTTTGTCGTCTGATCATGACTATCAGTGATTCTCCAAAGATGATGGAGTCATCCGAGTCATGGCTGCTAAACTCTTAGTCTCCCGGAAATGTAACAGAGGTCTGAGTTCTTCGAGCTTCAAGGGGTAATCAACACTGTTTTAGATTTCGGTTATGAACTTGTAACGATCCGAGTTGGTATTATTACAGTGTATAACCGATTGAGTCTTGCTATAGTTTAGTAGGACGTTAAACTTTGATTTGTGTTAATGTTTGATTATTGTTGAATGCTGTTTTTTAAATACATGGAGTTCATGTATATCAGTTGGATGATTGCATCAATTAATTTAATCTGCCTAGTTGTGTTTGATTAAGTTGGTTGTGTTTTTATTCAAATGATTTGTTGCATTAATCATTCATAGCATACACTAAGGGGTTTTAACAAGTTTTAATTAATCGAGTAGATTAATTAATTCTTGGACTTAACGAGTTGTTAAGGTTTATTTTCGAAACTTAGTGGATTTCAAACCCCGATATTATTTTGAACGATGATGACCCGAGCTACATTTTCAGGAGAGTTTTTATTAATTGTTTTCAGTCCCATTTAATTTCAATTGCCTTATCTTTTCAAAATCCTAAAAATATTTATCTTTGCTTTGGTCTAGTTTAATTTTAGATTAATCACTCAAAACCCCCTTTTTATTGCTTTAATTGCATGCATCATTCAAACATTAGGCTAGTCTAGGATCAATTGATGCATTGGTTCCTTGAGAGTCGACCCGAGGTTGCATCCTGTATTGCAATCCTTGGTATAAATTTAATTTGACCGGTTTCCAGGGATCAATTTTAATATTGAACGATAAACCGCCGATCAATCACCCACAATCCATATATGCTTCTTGTTTTTTAAGCCAGATGCAAGATGTTTAATATATTTAATTAAATTAGAGAACAAAGAAAGATCTTGAGTAAGGCGCTTGACCAACGACTTGGCTAAGATTTATACGATATTTTGTTTGATATATAGTAGCATGCATTCATACGCATGTGCTTTGCGATCATGAAAGGAAATGAGTGAATAAATCCCTGCTTCATCATTGTGTGAGTCCTTAAAGACATATAATTGGTCTTGTAACATATGCCCTTATGACTTTAAACTGTGTCAAGAGGTTAATGGTTCATATAAGTTACTTTGGTATGTTGCCAACGGTCACGAGAGATTCAACCTTATAGAGCATTACTAGGAAAGCTATTAATTTGAAAACCAATTGACATTAGGGCAAGGGAAGAGTATTTGAATTATGATCATGTACTATACTTATTTGTTGAAGGGTAATGGTGCTTTTTAGAAAATTGACATAATTATAAGTATAATACGCAAAGTGTGGAGGTATAAGTATGCTCTGCGAGGGATTAGAGATACTTTACCTGACATAATCAAATAGTTCTAGGGTAGGTTGAGTCTTTAATTAATTTTCTCTATACTTAAAGTTTGATGTCACTATGTTGGCCTTACTTGGTTTCTAGTATAGTGCTCTTGAATTTTGATAGATTCAACGGTTACACCATTCATTTGTTTGTACGATTAAGTTCAATAACAACATTAAGGAATGAAATATGCAACGTCTTCCCATCATATGCGAGTGGGAGATGTTGGCATATATGATTGATGGCTATCTGCCTATGACAATAACCAATATTCAAATTCAAATATTAAGATAAGGTAACTGTTGTTAGTTACTATAGGATAAAACATGTTATCCCAATCATCGCTATCTCCTTAACTGCATGATCAATTTTTATTCTATAAGTACGTATAAGGCAAACTTGAAAAAAACAATTAAGTGACTGAGTAAAATATAAAGTCTAAAAAGTGACTGAGCAGTAGGTTATTGGATAATCACAATCTTTCATTATTGATTGAGCAAAGATACTTGAATCGATAAAATCAAGTTAAACCTCTCGTAGATTCAATATACCCGTGAGTCAAGAATTTTGGTAAAGAATTCTCCATTTGTTGCTTTTAGCATTTAAAGTAAGTTTGTTTGTAAATTCTAGAGAGGTTGTTGAAAGAAAAAAAAAAGAAAAAGTCAATAACCTTGCGTTGAAAAGATATTATAGTTTGGTATCTAGAAAATAGAAATTGAATCTCAAGTTCCCAGGGCAACTTCATAGTCACACAAATCACTCTTTCATATATGGATACTCGTCACTGAACAGTAGGGTTATTCCTTGAGGCTTCTACAACTAGAAATCACAGTACAACAAAAGCATGCAGAAGCTGTAAATTCTGACCACACAAACTGTACATAAAATAATAAACATATTTCAACTTTCATTAACTTCAGTTGCCACATCTTGGCTTGCAGGTATAAATTGACAGATACAATTCAGCCATTATCTTTTACAAACTATTTTACAGAATCACAGAAAACAAACCCATGAAACCAGAAACATAAAATATAGGGACCTTCAGACAGTATCTCACTTTCTTGAAAAGGATATACAAAACCAATTATACTTGTTCATCAATTGTAATGGCTGACTCAAAATGAAATGTTCAGAATATCCATGCTCAAGCTCTCCATCATCATATTCTCCATGAATCCGCATTTAGTCGGTGCAGCTTTCTTGAAACTTCTTGCTCTAGGTTTGAAGGAACAGGAAGAGATAGGAAGGACAGGTAAGTTGTCGCAGTTGCAGATTTCGATCATGTAGCCATCTGGATCATGAAAAAACACCTGATCCACCTTTATCCCGTCCTCCTCCACCAAAGCTGTCACATACCTCATTCCCATTTCTTGCAGAGTCCTCTTCACAAGGCCAACGTCTGTGCACTGAAAATTTTCAAAACGTCTTTACTATAAAAAATACTACATTCTTATATTTCAAAACAAAAAAAAAAACTACATATTTGTCACTACTGTTACTACTTGAACATATCACGATGTTTGGATTACGGATCGTTACTTGGAAGGACATATGGTTATCCTTAGGATTGATTGTACGAGGTTCCACGATCGTGTCAAAATCATCAAGTGACGGGTTCTCGATCAAATGAATGCCAATACCATAATTGTACAACCTGCCGATAAAGAGGGACTCGTTTGTCAAATCTTTTCCACAAAATTGGGAGATTGGTTTTGTTTAAGAGAACAAGGAGACCAAATTCTAAGGCGATAGGAATTAGGAGTAAAAATGAGGGGTGCAAAAACTAACCAAGCTCCATTAAAATTGAAAGAAGAAGGGCGTTTGATGGCAACAAAACCCAGAACATCCTCATAAAACCTGACAGATGTCCAAACTGATCTGCACAACAGAGAGACATGATTCAGTGACAGAAGGGGCAGTCCCCCGCAGCTGCTTACTTCCTCGATTTCCATGGTCATTTTCTTACTTCTTGTCGCTTTCTTCCCTACTTAGCTTTTGCTTCTCTCTGGGAATGCATGAGTCATATAACTAATCAAGAACCTTTTATAAAGCCTATTGGTTGTGAAATTTTCCTCGCATCACTTCACATTTACGCTTTGAAGTTTCTTCCTGAATGGTGAGGAACTTTCCTTCGTATTATATCAGTCCAAACAGACAAATGTGATGCTTCAGTCAAAAGAGAAGAAGTTCTTGTTATAGGGTCCAAACCCCTTGTCCACATTGCACAATTCACGCTTTATATACAGAAGATCAAAGTTCAACAGCTAGATCCTTGGTGTCTTAGGCTCTTTGTCAATATTGCTAATCTGTTCATTTAACTGAAAGAAAATCCTGTGCTGATTCTTGGTACTGGCAATTTCCATGCTAAAACAAAAATAACTATAGTGTATCACGTTTGAATAAGGGTTACATAGAAGACTTTAAATAAAGCATTATAAATAGAGAAAATTTAGACCCATGAACATATAGTAAATATAAAGTTGTATCCAAATTCATTCAAGTTAGCCTTAATTAACTCTTACAAATCTTACTAGTACAGACAATGATCTTTAAATCAAATTGTTCATCAAAATCCCTATTATCGCAAGTGCTGATCTGCAGGGTTATCATCTTGATCCATTCTCTGAAAAAGGCTATGTTTTATCACCCAGATCCTTATTTGAAAGGTTATAGTTTTTTTTTTCTTTTTTGAAACTAAAGGCTATAGTTGCAAATGAGAATTTAACCACGATGCATTTTGACCAGGATTTTCCTTATGAATTTCTATTCGTCTTTGCTTAATTGAAATTGTAGTAAACAGAACGGACAAAAGGGTTTTGATACTATTAACCAACTTGATATTCACATGTTTCATAAGTTACCAAGTTCCAGGCATTTGGTGAACACATCCCATTTAGTGATTTCTACTAAATTCTGTGAAAAGTAATAGTGGAATGTGTCGGCTACTTAGTGACGCGTATTGAAGCTAAGTCTGGACAATGTCAAGAAATTTCCTGGAAACAGGTCGGAAATTGCAGATTTCCACAGATTCGGTAATGACAGCTTAATGAAGTAGTGCTATCTGTATGTGTCAGGACTTAACAGGAATGATCGTTGTAACCCAGATGATAAACTCAGATATTAAGTATAGTGTCGCAAAAATTGGGTGGTTTATTAGGAACAAATGAAGCAAAAATTGGTGGTTTATTATCAACTGATTTTTGTTTTATCTTCGGATGATAAAGACATAAATTTTTTGTTCCTTTCAAAATCGAAAGACAAAATTTTTTGTTTTCGTCTCCAAAATAAAATAAATAAACAACTTCTAAAAATACCCCTCCTCCTATATAAGCAATTTATTATTATTATTATTATTATTATTGTTGTTGTTGTTGTTGTTGTTGTTGTTGTTATTATTATTAATTATTGTTATAAATTTTCTACTTATTATTATTCTTTTTATTAATATTATTATTTGTATTAATTTTGTTATACTAAATTAATTATCATATTATTATTATTATTATAAATTTTGTACTTATTATTATTTTTATTATTAATTTTATTATACTATATTAATTATCTTATTATTATTATTATTATTATTATTATTATTATTATTATTATTATTATTATTATTATCATCATCATTATCATCATTATTATTATTAATTTATTATTATTATTATTATTATTATTATTATTATTATTATTATTATTATTATTATTATTATTATTATTATTATTAATTTTATTATACAAAATTAATTATCTTATTATCATCATCATCATCATCATTATTATTAATTATTAATTATTTCTATTATTATTATAAATTTTGTACTTATTATTATTATTATACAAGATTAATTTTCTTATTATTATTTTATTATCATTATTATACATAATTAATTTTCTTATTATTATTGTGATTATTAAATTCCTTATTATTATTAATTTTCTTCCTCTATTATTATTATTATTATTATTATTATTATTATTATTATTATTATTATTATACAAAATTAATTTCTTATTGTTATTGTTATTATTATTATTATTTGTTAATTTTTTAATATTATACTGTAGGGGCACTTTAGTCATTGACATAGTTTTTTATGTTCTGTCAATTGCAACCAAATACATTTTTATCCTCAAGACGAACACAGTTTTATCTGTTTTGTCCATTACAACCAAACACTTCACTGTCTCCAATTTTTGTTCTATTTTGTCTCCAAATTTTTGTTTTGTTCCGTCTCTGCATATGAAAGACAGTAACCATACTCAGCGTAACTGACGAACAGCAATAGTTTCATTAAATGAGATGACACTAATTAAGGAGGTGCAGTGTTCTTGCACTTGGATCTTGGTATTAATTTGAAATTGGGTATTTTAGGGAGGAATTCTCTTAGAACTTGTATCTGACTTCTTATTGATAATATAGTAAGTTTTGAAAAACTTAAAAATGAAATTTCTCCATTCTAAACTACCAAAATGCTAAGATATATTGAAATGAAATATGAGGTGAAGAAAGTAATTGATCGTTGCAAAAGGAAATCATGATCTACAAAAGAGAATTTGATATAACAAAGGTGAATTTGCAAAATAAAGAAAGCTAAAATGTTGGACCTCATTTCCGGAGCTCAACATCGAACATGGAAACGCGGTGCTTGGTGCGTGAGGGGAGGCCTTGGAGTTGATAGATATAAGTTAAATGAAAAAAGGAATCCCTCAAAAGCACAAGCGGGCGTCGCCACGACGAAACCTCTCGGGTAACTACGTCGCGGCTAGCAATTGAGCCCTTGCCGAGACAAGCGAAAGAACCCTCGCCGCGGCGAGCGAAGCAGTTCTCGCCGCGGTGAACCCTTCTTCTGCGTCATTGCGGTGAAAAGCAGACCTCGTCATGCGGCGACCGCCTTCACCGACCAAGTGAATAAACTGAAACTTTCTCTCATTTTATTAAATCAACCCATCCCAAAACTTAACAACATACACTCAAGCAAACTTCTAAATGACTCAATGTGAAGATTTTAAACAAAACATCCATATCTCGTTAATATCCAAAAGATGAGTTTTACAAAGCTTTAATATCATTTCAAACCCAAAATACAACCTTTGAGTTCAAGAGCTAAAAATACAAAATACACTTGAACCAATAAACTTGAAATGCAACTAAAGCCTTGAGTTCCAAAAGTATAATAAATACGACAACTCGGAGTGATGCCATAACTCTTGACTTACTCGGTCTCTTGCTCATCACCTGAATGGGGAGGGTAAAGGGGGTGAGCTATAAAGCTCGTGGGAACATATTTATAATACAAAAATAAGCAAAATTATTCAAAAATAACTCATTACCGTGGTACTCTTTGAAATCATAGCAATTGAGCATGCGAAAATTATCATCTCGAAATGCTTGATTTATAAACAATTCATGAGTAGAATTCAAACATGTATGCACAAACATGATAACAATTCATAAACAAATAAGCATAGCATAATGGTTTGGGTTAGTCCGGGTTCATGACGCACTACACATTTCCATTGAAATGGTCCTGTGTAATCGTAGTTTCTTGAGGGAGTCCTTGAGGGGAGCTCCGTGCCACTAGCGGGCAGGCAGGAGAATCCTTTTCATGGGTTAACGTGCACGTGACAGTTCTTGAGGGACTACCACAAACCCACATAACATGCATGATTCAAAGTCTTGTAAACTTGATTGCCAAACTAGCACTTGCTTGTAAACTTGCTTTTTATACATTTCGGAAAACATGATTTCATGAGCATGTATTCTTGAAAAAAGATAACCCTTTTTGAAACTTTTCATTAATCATGAATGCAAATCATATGGAAAACATATAATCAATTCACATTAGCACATAAGGCAACATTGATGATGCAATTTAAAGCATTAAATCTTTCTTGATTTGAACAAAACAGTGAGTGACTTATTTACTCCATTATAAATATGAACCCACCTTGAATTCCTTGCTTAAAACTTGCTTAGGAATGAGTTTCCTCTTGTTCCTCTTGCCTCACTAGATTTCCTTCAAAAATAACCAAAATCCCATTCAATTTGGTGTAGAAATCGAAAAGTCATACTTTAGCAATTCGAACTATAACCAAAGCTGAAACAAAAATTCTATGCTTAACTTCCATCAAAAATTTGATATCTTTAGAGACTGATTCAGAACTTCATTTCTTCATAAAACTTGTATCCCTATGTCTATAGTTTACAACGAATCAAAAATCACCTCATTTGGACATCTATATCAATAGTTATGTCCAAAATACCAAAGCATATGGCCGAAGGAAAATGGCTGCTCGCCGCGAGAAGAAAATTGGAGCGCACCGCGGCGAGGGCATGAGCGCACCGCGGCGAACGAGCCCAAAACCCTCCCGAAACTTGATTTTTCCACATTCTTCAACCCTAATCTTCCCATCTTTCAAAAATAACACATCTAAACCCTAAATCATGTCTTAAACTTCATTTCTAAGCTCATTACAAACTTAAAAACAATCACAAACACAACATGATCATCAACCCTAAGAGATTTAACCATTTTTTTCGAAAACCTCTAAACAATCGGTTCTAGCTCATGCCAAGCTAATCTAGGGTTTAATCCATCTCAAACAAGAATAAAAGAGCTTGAACTTACCAGTGATTGCTTCAATCCTTTCAAAATCCTCTAGAATAGCAAAACCCTATTTCCCTTCTTCTTCCTCAAGCCACCAACGACACTCCCTCTCCTTTTCTCACTTCCCTTCTTTCTTTCTTTCTAATTTTCCTTTCCTTAAGCCTAAATGTAAACATAAGGACCATAATGCCCCTCCTTGCAAAGCCTTAACCTCTCCAACTTAAGTGATCTTCCAATAATGCCCTCATATATTTTTATTCTTTCACTGCCATTTATTCCATACTAATCTCAAATTAATCTTAATTTTCCACTAACACTTCCAAAAATCAAACTATGCAATAAATCATACAATCAACATAATTTATACTTAATAACATCAATAAAAGAAAATTTGGGGCCTAATATTTCTCCCCCTCTTAAAAGAAATTTCGTCCTCGAAATTATTACCTAAGTCATCGAAAAGATGCGGATACTTCTCCTTCATGGCTTCCAAAGGCTCCCACGTGGTCTCTTCCATCAAATGGTTCCTCCACAAGACTTTGACTAATTGAACCGTCTTATTCCTGAGGACCTTTTCCTTGGTGTCCAAAATCTCCACTGGAATCTCCTCATAACTCAAATCATCTCTCAACTGAACCTCAGTGACCTGAATGATATGAGAAGGATCCGATCTATACCTCCTCAACATGGAAACATGAAAGACATAATGGATCTGAGACAATTCCGGAAGTAACACCAATCTGTAGGCTAGAGGTCCAACCCTCTCAAGAATTTCATAGGTACCCACATATCTCAGACTCAACTTGCCTTTCTTGCCAAACCTCATTACTCCTTTATAAGGAGACGTCTTAAGAAACACTTTCTCACCGACTTTATACTCCATCTCCTTTCGATGTGCATCAGTGTAGCTTTTCATCCTATCCTGAGCTGCCTTAAGCCGTTACTTAACCAGATTGACGTTATCAACTATCATCTGAATCAATTCTGGTCCTATCAGTTTCCTTTCTCCTTCTTCATCCCAGCATATCGGAGTTCTACACCTCCTTCCATATAGAGCCTCATATGGAGCCATCTGAATGCTCGAATGGTACGAATTGTTATAAGCAAATTTGACCAATAGCAAATGCTTATCCCAAGCTCCCTTGAAATCTATCACACATGCCCTGAGCATTCCCTCAAGTGTTTGAATCGTCCTCTCAGATTAACCATCCGTCTAAGGGTGAAAAGTCGTGCTAAAATTTAGCTTAGTCCTTAAAGTTTCCTACAAGCTTCCCCAAAATCTCGAAGTGAACTGAGGGTCTTTATCGGAAACTATGGAATCTGGAATCCCATACAATCTCACTATCTCATCAATGTACTTCTTTGCTAGCACATGCAACGAGTCAGTCTGCTTGATTGCCAGAAAATGGGCTGACTTCATCAACCTATCCACAATAACCCATATGGCATCATGCTTCCTACTGGTCTTGGGCAAACCCATCTGAAAATCCATGGTTACTCTTTTCCACTTCCACTCAGGAATGGACAATGGCCTTAACTTGCCTGAAGGTGCCTGGTGTTCAGCCTTGACCTGTTGACACACTAGAAACTTGCTCACATACTCTGCTACATCCCTCTTCATGCCTTTCCACCAAAAATGCTCTCTCAAATCCCTGTACATTCTGGTGTTACCTGGGTACATGGCATAAGGCGCATTGTGTGCCTCATCCAAAATCTCATCCTTTACCTCCTTGACATTTGGAATGCAAAGCCTGCTCCCCACTGTCATGAGTCCATCATCCCTCACTATGACTTCAGAAATCTTACTATTCTGAATTTCCTCCCGAAGCTTGTTCAAATTTGCATCCTGTGCCTGCAACTCCCTAACCTTCTCCCTGAGTATCGGCCTTACTCGGAAGTTAGCTAGAAGGCAATTTGGTTCCTCCTGCTTCAAGCTTATCTTAAGCTTGGCCATCTCTTCTAATAAAGGAAAATAAACTGTCTGAACATGGAAAATTGAAGACTTCTTGCTCAAAGCATCCGCCACTAAATTTGCCTTGCCTAGATGGTACTCAATCAGCAAGTCATAATCCTTAAGCAACTCAATCCACCTTCTCTGCCTCAAATTCAGTTTTTTCTGGCTTAGCAAGTACTTGAGACTCTTATGATCAGTAAAAATCCTCGTTTGAATCCCATAAAGATAATGCCTCCAATTTTTCAAGGCAAAGATCACTGCTGCCAACTCCAAATCATGAGTCGGATAATTCAACTCATATGGCTTCAGTTGCCTTGAAGCATAAGCTATCACCCTGTCTACCTGCATCAATATACAATTAAGACCCTTCCTCGACGCATCACTATACACGGTATAGCCCTCATCTTCAGAAGGCAGAATCAAAACCGGAGAACTTGTCAATTTGTGCTTGAGCTCCTCAAAGCTCTTTTGGCATTCATCAATCCAGATAAACTTCTGATTCTTCCTCAATAGCTTAGTCATCGGAGTAGCTATCATGGAGAATCCTTCTACAAACCTCCTGTAGTAACCTGCCAGACCCAGAAAGCTCCTCACCTCTGTCACTGTCTTGGGTGCATGCTAGTTCACCACTGCTTCGACTTTCCTCAGATCAACATGTACACCATCCTGCGAAATCACATGTCCAAGGAATGTCACCTCATGAAGCCAAAACTCACACTTGCTGAACTTAACATAAAGCTCTCTCCCCCTCAGAGTCTGCAATACAATCTTGAGATGCTCCTCATGTTCTTCTTCACTTTTAAAATATACCAGAATGTCATCTATAAACACTATGACAAACTGATCCAGATACTCCTTGAAGACCCTATTCATAAGATCCATGAAAGCAGCTGGAGTATTGATCAAACCAAATGACATGACTAAAAACTCATAATGTCCATACCGAGTCCTGAAAGTTGTCTTGCTTTCATCAGACTCCTTGATTCTGAGCTGATAATAGCCTGACCTGAGATCAATGTTGGACCCTTGCTCCCTATAGCTGGTCAAACAGATTATCTATCTGTGGAAAAGGATACTTGTTCTTAATTGTCACCTTGTTGAGTCTTCGATAGTCAATACACATCCGCCATGTTCCATCATTCTTCTTGACAAACAGAACCGGTGCTCCCCAAGGTGACGAACTCGGTCTAATATACCCTTTCTCTAACAGTTCCTCCAACTATTCCTTAAGCTCCCTCAACTCAGCTAGAGCCATCCTATATGACGGTATTGAAATAGGTGCAGTTTCGGGAATCAAGTCGATGGCAAACTCGATTTCCCTCACCGGTGGCAAACTTGGTAATTCCTCTGGGAATACATCTAAAAACTCCCTCACAATCGGAAAATCCTCTAACTTCCCTTCATTCACATTGGAATCTACAACATGTGCCAAGAAGGCTTCACACCCCTGGCCCATCATTCTATCAGCTAGTATAGTTGAAATCAGTCTTGGCGAAGGTGTTTTCCTGTCCCCCCTGAAAGTCACCTTCTCAGCGTTGCCCAGATCGAATTCCACTTCTTTCCGACCACAATCCAGCTTCGCCAGATATTTCTCTATAGTATCCATTCCCAAAATAAAATCTAACCCTTTTAGGTCTAGAGGTAGTAAATTCACTACCAATCTAGCACCCTTAATGAAGAGTTCACAATCCTCATATACTTGACTGATTACCACATTCCTCCCTAAAGGAGTACTAACAAGCAAGGAATTATCCAAAGGAACTGAAGTCACACCATGTAATGCTATGCTTGCAGAAAAAAAAAGAATGCATGGAATTAGAATCAATTAAAACATATACTGCTGAATCAAATAACTGAGCCATACCCGTGACAACCTCAGGTGCAGTTGCAACTTCCTCCCTAGTCATGGCAAATACCCTTGCCTGTGCCTGACCTCTTGGCCTTCCTGAAGGAATAGCCTTCCTTCATAGCCCAGAGCTGCCTACCTCAAGAATCGGCCCGGTTCCCATCTTTACTGCTCGCCACTTGGGGCTTGAAACTGCGATCCTTCTTGTTTCAGTACCTGTGGACAATCCCTGATCATATGTCCCTTCTCTCCGCATCGAAAACAGGCTCCAAGTAACTTGAGACACTCTCCTTGGTGAAATATCCCACAATGCTCACATTGAGGGTTGGTGAGTCTACTCCTTCCTGCTCTTCCAGTACCTCCTACATTATAGGCTTGCCCTGACACTGCCTTTACCTACTTGTCCCTGGTAGAGCCACTGTTACCCACTTCACTCTGGGTGTGAAAACTGCTTGTACTCCTCTCAGGCATTGGAGCACTAGTTCCTTTCTTAAAAGTCTGCTCCCTGTTCTTCCTCTTCTTACTCACCTCCTACTTAATCTTCTCCAGCTTTTTAGCCTGGAGTGCTGCATCCACCAATTGCTGGTAGTCGCAGAAGTTGTGGATCAAGACTTTCTCCTTGATCCCCAAATGAAGACCTCCCTCAAACTTACAGCATTTATCTTCCTCTGTCGCCACAATGTTGGCTACATAACGAGAAAGCTGTGTGAACTTCAACTCATACTCGCTCACACTCATGTCCCTCTGAGTGAGGTTCAGAAACTCCCTGGCCTTCTCTTGCACATAAAATCTAGAGAGGTACTTCTTCCTGAACACTTCCACAAAGTCTCTCCATGTCAGCATCGAAGGAACAACCTGACTGTGAGGCACTTATTCTCACCAATGCAGTACGTCTTCCTATAACAAACTAACTGCATAGTCTAACTTCTCCTCATCTGAACATTTCATCTGAGCTAGAACCCTCTCGGTCCTCTTCAACCAGGCTTCAGCCTCTTCCGGATTTGTCGTTTCATTGAAATCCACAACCCCAAACTTACGGAGCTTATCATACTGTCCACTCCTGTCTACTGGAGCTTACATCGAAACCAGTGACCTTTGAACCATGGCATACATGAACGCCTGAGAAAAGGCTTGAAAGAAACTTGGATCCATGGGATTTGCTTGAGGCATAGGAGGAGGCGGTGGAGGTACTTCTTGTTACAAACTAGGTGCCTCAGAAATCGGAGCAGAATGTGTCCCAGCATCTTGTGGGACATGGGATTCATCCGTGTTACCTTGATGAGAATGAGATCGAGTCATAGCTCCTCGAGTTCTCTTTCGAGGCAGCATTTTCACTCCTTCAATATAAAACCATTGAAAACTTTAGTTCAAGCGAAAAATTTTTCAAAGTATGTAAAAATAGTTCAAATCATGTAAAACAATGCAAGTTATTCATTGAAAACAATGCAATGCAAACCTGGACCTAGACTTAGTCGCTCTGATACCACAACATGTTGGACCCCATTTCCAGAGCCCAACATTGGACATGGAAACGTGGTGCTTGGTACGTGAGGGGAGGCCTTGCAGTTGATACATATAAGTTAAATGAAGAAAGGAATCCCTCAGAAGCACAAGCGGGCGTCGCCGCGGCGTGTGATGTCTCGTCCCAACGAAACCTCTCCGGTCGCTACGGTGCGGCGAGCAATTGAGCCCTCACCACTGCGAGCAAAAGAACCCTCGATGCGGCGAGCGAAGCAGTTCTCACCACGGTGAACCCTTCATGTGGCTTCAGTGCGGCGAGCAGGCAGCCTCGTCGCGGCGACCGCCTCCTTCGGCCCACAGTGAATAAACCTGAAACTTTCTCTCATTTTATTAAATCAACCTATCCCAAAACTTAACAACATACACTCAAGCAAACTTCTAAATGACTCAATGCGAAGATTTTAAACAAAACATCCATATCTCGTTAATATCCAAAAGATGAGTTTTACAAAGCTTTAATATCATTTCAAACCCAAAATACAACCTTTGAGTTCAAGAGCTAAAATTAAAAAATACACTTGAACCAATAAAACTTGAAATGTAACTAAAGCCTTGACTTCCAAAAGTATAACTTGAAAATACATAAATATGACAACTCGGAGTGATGCCATAACTTTTGACTTACTCGGTCTCTTGCTCATCACCTAAATGGGGAGGGTAAAGGGGGTGAGCTATAAAGCTCGTGGGAACATATTTATAATACAGAAATAAGCAAAATTATTCAAAAATAACTCATTGTCGTGGTACTCTTTGAAATCATAGCAATTGAGCATGCGAAAATCATCATCTCGAAATGCTTGATTTATAAACAATTCATGAGTAGAATTCAAACATGTATGCATGAACATGATAACAATTCATAAACACATAAGAATAGCATAATGGTTTGGGTTAGTCTGGGTTTATGACGCACTACACATTTCCATCGAAATGGTCCTGTGTAGTCGTAGTTTCTTGAGGGAGTCCTTGTGGGGAGCTCCGTGTCACTAGCAGGGAGGCAGGAGAAGCCTTTTCATGGCTCAATGTGCACGTGACGGTTCTTGAGGGACTACCACAAACCCACATAACATGCACGATTCAAAGTCTTGTAAACTTGATTGCCAAACTAGCACTTGCTTGTAAATTTTCTTTTTTTACATTTCGGAAAACATGATTTCATGAACATGTATTCTTGAAAAGAGATAACCCTTTTTGAAACTTTTCATTAATCATGAATGCAAATCATATGAAAAACATATAATCAATTCACATTAGCACATAAGGCAACATTGATGATGCCATTTAAAGCATTAAATCTTTCTTGATTTGAACAAAACAATGAGTGACTTATTTACTCTATTATAAATATGAACCCACCTTGAATTCCTTGCTTAAAACTTGCTTAGGAATGAGTTTCCTCTTGTTCCTCTTTCTCCTCTTGCCTCACTAGATTTCCTTCAACAATGAACAAAATCCCATTCAATTTGGTGTAGAAATCAGAAATTCATACTTTAATAATTCGAACTATAACCAAAGTTGAAACAAAAATTCTATGCTTAACTTCCATCTAAAATTTGATATCTTTAGAGACTGATTCAGAACTTCATTTCTTCATAAAACTTGTAGCTCTATGTCTCTAGTTTACAAAAAAAAAACCTCATTTGGACATCTATATCAAAAGTTATGCCCAAAATATCAAATCATGTCGGCGCAGGAAAATGACCACAACTGGAGCGCGCTGCGGCAAGGGCATGAGCGCGCCGAGGCGAACGAGCCCAGAAACCTCCCAAAACTTGATTTTTCCACATTCTTCAACCCTAATCCTCCCATCTTTCAAAAATAACACATCTAAACCCTAAATCATGTCTTAAAATTCATTTCTAAGCTCATTACAAACTTAAAAACAATCACAAACACAACATGATTATCAACCCTAAGAGATTTAACCATTTTTTTTCGAAAACCTCTAAATTATCGGTTCTAGCTCAGGCCAAGCTAATCTAGGGTTTAATCTATCTCAAACAAGAGTAAAAAAACTTGAACTTACCAGAGATTGCTTTAATCCTTTCGAAATCCTCTAGAATAGCAAAACCCTATTTCCCTTCTTCTTCCTCAAGCCACCAACGACACTCCCTCTCCTTTTCTCACTTTCCTTCTTTCTTTCTTTCTAATTTTCCTTTCCTTAAGCCTAAGTGGAAACATAAGGACCATAATGCCTTCCTTGCAAAGCCTTAACCTCTCCAACTTAAGTGATCTTCCAATAATGCCCTCATAAATTTTTACTCTTTCATTGCCACTTATTCCATACTAATCTCAAATTAATCTTAATTTTCCACTAACACTTCCAAAAATAAAACTATGCAATAAATCATACAATCAACATAATTCATGCTTAATAACATCAATAAAAGAAAATTTGGGGCCCAACATAAAATATAACAAAATGTGTTTGAAATATGTTAGTTGATTTCTCTAAAAAATGTATTTTCATTGTATTGTGATTGTGTTAGTTTGTTGTGTTTTTTTTGTTGGTTAAGTGCTGGTGGATTTATAATCATCTCATCATTAAGTGATTTTTGCAATAATCACCCACTCACATATATTTTAGCTAACCATTTTTTCATTTTCTCCCTAACTTCCATATTATTGAATTCAACATCAATTTCTTAACTTCCACCCCACTTAATCATGCTTTTGTTAACTGCTTTCTACCATTTTCTAAACTTCTATGTCCTAAACTTCCATAAATTCAACATATTTATCCCACATTCCTAACTTTTTTGCCTATGAATTCTTCAACTAAACAAGTATTGGGGTATACGACTGAAGGGAGATCCACTAACTTGGTTGGAGAGCCTATCACCTATTTGAAGATATGCATTTCACGACACTTGATTATTTGTAGTTCACGGTAATGGTTTTGGTGGGCGAATGCAATTCTTTTGTCAAATTCTTGAAAAACACTTGATGACACTTTCAGTCGATTCCCCATATGAGGATTTTTAGGGTGCCCCTAATAGTTAGAACCGCCATAATATAAACTAAATTAGAACTTCTCAGATCAAGTTAGGCCTCTCCAGCTTCCATTTCTAATCTAACTTCATGGCCTTTTAGGCTACAAGGAGATATTTATTTTAAGCTATCAACAATTACTCCCTTCATATGTTTGATTAAGCCAACCAAACATATGACATAGAAATTCTCTTAGTTTTCTACAAGTTGAACTTTGGATTTCATCCCAATGGTTTTTCAGGTTCCAAGATAAGTTCATGAGTTAGGCCAAGGAACATTATCTATGAAGAGACTCCTAAATATTAAACAATCTTTTACAAATAAGAAATTTCATATCCAAAGATTACATTTAAATTTGTCATATTTAAAATTTTTAATTCCCTATTTGTTACAAAAGATAGTAAATATCTTTAAATTTCATCCTTTTGCTATTCCCTTAAGATTTGACCATTTCTTCATTATAAAATCCCTCGTTATTTCTTCACTTTCCACCTCATCTTTTAAATAGTCTTTCATCTTTTTTTTTACTTCCACACTCTCATCTTGTGAATTTTGAAATAATGACTTCTTCTTGTCACACTTTTTCCTCCTTTTCAACATATTTTTCTAAGCTGACTGTCACTGACATATATTTCTAATTTTAGTTTTTTCTTAAAAATCCCTATAATGTTTCCAACTCCACTTCTTTTATAGGTTGTTAAACTTGAAGTAATCTCCATTTCATCTAAGCCCCTTCTGCCTTTCATAATGATTAGGTAAAGAGTTCTCACACTTTAATTTTCTTTTAACCTATTAAATCTAACATTTGAAAACCTATTTTTAGCACCTTAGAAGGTTGTACACATTTTGACCGCATATAATCTACCTCTTATAATTGGAACTCCTCCATCTATTAATTCTTCTCATCCATCACTCCCCTATTTGGGAGAAGTAAGTTAAAATTTCCCTTTGGAATTGGTTCATTTCAAGCCCCCAAATCCCTAAAAATGTGGCTAAAAATGTAAAACAATGGGCTAAATGGGTAGATAGGTTATACCGTTTATATCATTCGGCCTAAAAGAGGTAAGGTCTCTTATAACTAATAGCCCTTTCCAGGAATTTTATAAAGTATCAACCTAACCTTATGTCTGTGATCTTGAAATTTTAGAGTCCTTTATGCAACTTCTTTTATTTCTGTTTTGGTCATGCCTCCATTTCATTGAAAGACATTATCTTTTTAATAAGGCTGCGTTATCGGGGTTGATTTTGTTTGCTTTTAAATGTTCATCTTATTCTGGATTGGTAAACAACTACACTTCTTAAAAAAAAACTGATATATGAAGAAGAACGTGTGAAATTTATTTGGGTTTTACTAAACTAGTTTGACTTTTGTCCTATTAATAATAAACCCAGCTTGGAATTCCTTTCCTTTTGTAAAGTGATACCTTTTAGTAAGTTCTTTGTTTTAGGCTCTATTTGTTTGGGTTTTCTTTATAGAAACTTAGGGAGATGCCTCTTCAGTCTCCCTTTGAAACAACTTAATCTGTGTGTGGTTTGTTTAGCTTTGGACTTTGGTTTATTTCCCTAAACTTACGGAAAGAGAAGATCTGCCCTCTTTTGACCTATTTTTTTTTTAATTTTTTGATGTTCTTAACCTTCAATTATCTACCAACTTCTATAGTAAATCTCTTTAAGAAATCTTTGATATTTTGCTATCTCTGAACTCTCAGTTTATAGATAAGTTGAACCTTTTAAAGACTTGTCTTAAAGGTCTAACTGGCTAAGAATCTTCAAGACTTCTAAATCTTTTTACTTAGCGATTTACCAAAAGATTTTCCTTATCTATACTAATCTTAGAGTTGTCGTTGGTAGTAGTGATAAAGCCTTAAAAACCTGGCCTTTCTATTGTGATCTTGAGTTTTGAAATGTATTTCCCTTAAATTTATAGTAGGTAACTCAACCTATCTTTGAGAATTCCTTCGATGGTATGTTTTTTGGACTACCCAGTAGGAGTTCCTTTTGAAGCAAATGCTATCAGTGATAAATTCCTTCAAAAAAATTTCAATCACTTTCATGTTTTGAAGTGAAAATTCACTCATAGTGGTTAAAAAGATTTTACAGTTTAGTTCCTTGACCTGATTATGTACTTGTTAAAGGTATCCCACTTCACTCATATATTCTTAGCTCTTTAAAATTTGTTTAACTTAAATGCTTATAGACTTTGGAATCTTGGATGATGAAAACAAAGAAGAAAACTAGTGATCCTCTCGTAAAGACGTGGCCCTTAATCCTCCTCCTAAGAGAAAACTTAAAGAGAAGTCCCTAACAACTTCTAATTTTGAAAAAGTTAAAATTCCAGTTCTAAAAGCTTCATCAAGTAAGTCTATTCGCTCCTCCTCCAAGTTGTTCAAAAAATGTGTAATCACCATACCTACAATTGAAGGCACTCTTTCTTTACAAGGTACTTCCTCTACTCCTGAGAAGGCCGTTGAAGAAGTTAGTGATAGTGTGAAATGTCTTTTTATTACTTTTAGCTTCATTTTCATTATAAATTCCCACTATTCTCTCTCTTTTTTGCAGATGACACAATACCATACCTCTCTGCTCCTTCTTTTCCTTTAGAACTAGAATATGAAGAAAAAACAAGGCTTCTCCAAACCCAAAGGTCATTGAGGTTACTTCACTAAAGGCAGGAAAAAAATTCATTTATTTTATATGTTGATATGCTAATCTGTTAACGAATTCTTTTATTACTTACAAACAAAGGATGTTTAGTCCACAACGATGAATTTAGAAGAAGTCTTTGACCTAAACTTCTTAGATCTCTCTCTTGTTCTTCCTTCTAACACTACACAAACTATCAAATTTGAAGAACTATTAAGAGTCAAGAAGTCTTTGATACTCACCATATAGTAGCAGATGTAGTCCTTAACTAAAATTCAATGTAGTTATTTTTAAGTATGCTATCATATGTTGGTTCTAAAAATTAGTCATCTACTATTGGGAGACTTCTTAATAATGTTGAGGATTCTTTGCTTTTTGTAAAAAAACTTACCATAATTGGGTTATATGCTTAAAAAAGTTGAGCCTCTCACATCTACATAAAATGGGTTATGATGCAAAGGTAACTAAAGGCAAGAATCTTCTTAAAAGTTCGAAAGTTGAGAAAAAAATTTGATTTAGAAAATGAAGCTATTAAACTGATAAAAGAAAAATAGGAAGCCCTGAAACAAGATGGACAAAAATTCGACAAGTCACAGGCAATTGCGAGGCGACACAGACGGTGATTGTACAGCGATTCCCATGGTCGGCATCTCGCCGGCGCCTCCACAGGCAGGAGTGCGTTCTTTCGCCCAGGCTCTCACGGGAGGAAAGCCCTCTCCTCGGATGATTCTACAGCTGCAACCATCTGAGGTTCACATCGCGTCTCGACCCAAGATGTATAAGGGAGAACCGACTTTCTTCCTTACCAAGGAGGAAGAGGCACAGCTCGCAGCTCCTTTTCATTTGGCGTTAGTAGGAAAATTTACCAAAGGTAGGCTGAAGATGGATTTCCTGAGGTCTTCGTTCGACAAAATCGGGTTTAAGGGTAACTTTACCGTAGGCATGATTGATTTTTGCCATGTTTTAATCTGTTTTGATCTTGAGGAAGACTACCAATGTTGTTGGTTGCGAGCCATATGGACGTTTGACAGTCACCTTTTGCGTGTCTTTAAATGGTCGCCAGACTTTCACCCCGATCATGAATCCCCTGTTGTTCCGATCTGGGTTTCTTTTGAGGGTTTACCGATTCATTGTTTCCATCAAAATTACCTTCGTTGGTTGGAAACAATGATAGGCGTTCCACTGAAAATTGATGTTCCAACCTTAAATCTTTCTCAGCCCTCGATTGCAAAAATGTGTATTGAAGTTGATTTGTTGAAGGAGCTGTCGACTCGCTAGAGACTGGGTACAGAAGAGCATGTGTATTTCCAATCTGTGCTGTATGAGAATCTGCCTTCGTACTGTCGTCACTGTCGGAAGGTAAGTCATACAGAGAATGACTGTCGCCACAAGCAGCGCAAGCCTCCTTCCACTGTTGTACCTACGGATTCAAAACCTTCTCCCGTTCAGTTTTGGAAGGCTAAGGAGCCAACTGCTTCTGGCCTATCTGTGCAAGATACAGATAACTCTCTACTCGCTCCCTCTGCTCATACAACTGCTTCTGTTTTTGAGTCTGCGATGTCCGACGACCCTTCGCGTAAGACGCAGCCTCCTGAGCAGAACACTACTGTTGCTACCGACCCAATTTCGTCATGCCTTTAATTATCCTCTCAATTTGTGATATCGTCTAAGATTGACGAGGCCACTGGCCATTCTATTCAACCTATACCATCTGTCCCCCAATCTAGTGAAATTCTTGAAATAGTTGACGATGAAGT
Source organism: Erythroxylum novogranatense (assembly GCA_029891385.1). Classification (NCBI taxonomy): domain Eukaryota; kingdom Viridiplantae; phylum Streptophyta; class Magnoliopsida; order Malpighiales; family Erythroxylaceae; genus Erythroxylum; species Erythroxylum novogranatense. The sequence goes on from CM057228.1 coordinate 23,766,501, forward strand.
GGTTAATATAGCTACCGAATTTGTAAAATCTTCTGCGTTAACTGCCCCTGATTTTTTGCTTTCTGAAATATGCCCTGCTACTACAGATGTAATTCTCGTTCAGTCTAATGCTACTGCTAATACCACATTTGTTGGATCCCGTTTTCGAAATCCAACTACTCATACAGATTCCCTCATACGTACGCATGATTCCTTATAAACTCTTCTTTCTCTGATACCATAAATGTTGGAACCCATTTATGGATATCCAACCTCTTACGAAAAACCAAATTGGAATCCGAATCCGCATTGAAAACCTTAGACTACTCTGAAAGTCCCGATATATAATTTTTTTTTAAAATCATCGTAAAATCCATTATCATACTTATACATGGTACGGGTCCCAACTACTTAATTCGAACCCTTCATATTTATACATGATTCGGGTCTTAACCGGAGAACGAAACGAAGAACAAAAACAAAAGTAAATTGAACGGAACGGAAGAAAAGCATACGGAAACGAAGAAACATACTGAAAACAAATTACGAAGCACATGAAAATCAAAGACTAAAGAATTGAATCCGAAGAAAATTACAAAGCAAATCGAAGACTCGAAATCGAAAGCAAAACAGACTGAAACGAATCGAATCGGATAACAAAGTGTGGAAACAAACGAAAACGAAAGCCAAAGCAACTCGAACCGAAAGGTATAAGGCGGAAGGAAAAAAAACAAAAGCGGAAACAAAAGCACATCGGTTCGAAAGGCATAAAGCGGAAGCAAAGCGAACATCTCAAGCATAATTCAAATAGGGCAAAGCAACAAGACAAGCGTGAGGGCTAATTCGAAAAAATTCAATTAAGCTAACAATTGGACATTTTGCAAGGAAAGGTAGGAAACTTGATGAGAAATCACTGGTTCGAATTTCGGGTGAATCGGAGGCCAAACGAGAAAGTTATAAGAGAAAATGCAAAATGACCAAAGGAATAGTAATTGACCATACTGAATAGTAACCGCCAATTTCCGACCCTTATAACTTTCTACTTCTAAGTCATCTAATGGCCTATTTTATACCGTTTTAAGATCTTAACATGCTCTACAATTTTGTAGAAGACTTCCAGCGAATTCCCTCTTTAAGAGGGTCTAAACCTTAGCGAAGTTGCTGCCCAAATTTAGGAAAATTTGGACAGCATCTCCCTAAAAGCGCATCTAGTCAAAATCCTAAATCTAAACCATCCAAACTCCAAACCTGCAAAAAACCACTTCAATCTTCCCAATCTTCAATCATCCAACTACAATCCAATCCAACAATCTCAACAACAATGTCAATTTAATTATTTCAACATCAAGTCCAAAACTCAATCATAGGCATTTATCATTTGAATTCTAAAGGAATACCATCTCGTCCTTGTTTTATCATTTTCAATCTTACAAACAATACACTTTAACTTCAAAACTCTTACATTTTCACGGACATAAGCAAATACAATGCTTTCAAGGCATTTTAGCCCAAATACAACCAAAAAGATAAAACTGCATTTACAAAGAACAAACTAAAGCTTTGAGACTTCTAAACCAACAAAAATGCATCGGATTTTCCTCAATCCCGATGCAACGACCCGGATTCTTGCTTGCTACCTGAGGAGGGGAAAATGGGGGGGTGAGCTCGACGGCTCCGTGGGTAATAACTTAATAAAAAAGAAATAAGCAAAAACCATGTTCAAGTTTCATTTATTCATTTACAAAATACCACACATCAAACAATTGGCAAAGTCAATAAAGATTCAACAAGATCATACGAAAACACATAATCGCATATCAAACTATCATAACATAACATCACATAATCACATACAAGTGGTTTGAGTGATCCTAACAGAACGTACTACACATATCCGACAAGCGACCATGTGTAGCCGTGAACAGAGGGGAGTCCAATTTCGGAACTCCTGGACCACTAGCGGGCAAAGTAGGGCGAAGCCTATATGAACAATCTTGCGCTTGCTAACGGAGGGATCACAATAAACCCACATAATCATGCATTTTCACATTATTCACACATACTTGCCAAACATGGCATTTTCCAAAATCACATAATTCAATCATTTTCCAAAATCACCAATACTTATAATTTTTCATTTAACAAACCATTCAATCAATCATTCCAACATAAAACTCATACTCAAAGCACACCACATACAAGTGTAAAACATCACAAAAAGCAATTAATCCAAGCTTTGTAAATCATTGGAAAGCAATAGTTAACATTTATAATAAACTTTAACATGCTTATTAACTCAATTATTAAGAAATTACCCACCTTAATTTTCCTTGCTAGCATCTTGGATTGGTCCAATTGCCTTTCCTTTACTTCCCATGCCTTATTGGACCTTAATCAAGACATAAAATCCTAATTAACATAATGAATCAATGCTGAAATTTTTAAAAGAATAGAAATCATGCTTAAAAACCTACCTAACTATGCCCATGCCATTCCTAAATTATAACTATCAAAACCCTTCTCAAAAGCATCAAACTTTTCAACAATCTCCTGCTTTAAAGAACCCCACAAATGCTGATTTTCGTACACCTCCTTTACCTTTCTCATTTCTCTTTTCCTTTAATGCCTTCAATTACCTTATTTAACCTTAAACAAAGCATAAAAATCCTAATTACCATAAGATACACATGCTGGAAAAATTCTAAGGTTTGGGAAAACTTGCATTTAACCTATTCTAATCTTCCCTATACCTTCATATTCACACTACAAACCACCATGTTTAAACAAAAAATGCAAACTCTCATATATTCTCTATGCTGAAATTTTCAAACTTCATGTATTCTTCTTCTTTCCTTTTTCTTTAACCAATACTCTTCAAACCATCATATGAAAACATGAAAAACACAACTCTCAGAACAAAACCATGAATTAAAAACAAGTAACCAATGCTGGAATTTTAAACTATCAAGGAAAACATGAAACTTCTTTGCTATCATCTTAGCTATACTTTATTTAAGTCATTGTCCTCAAAACCTATCTCAATAACCAATAACTTTCTCAAAACTCATGCCTAAAAGTTACCTATCACAATCTGATTTTTTTTTTCTTGATCTTTCTTTTCTTATTCTTTCCTTCTTCCATCATACATCATTCTCCAACTACACTTTTGAACTAAGCAAAGCAAATTCCATCTTTAAGGAAACCTCTAACAATAGAATCATAATTCACAAAACCAACTATGCTGGAATTTTAAAAGGATGTACTAACTTCCATTTAAACTAACCTAACCTACCCTTTCCTTCATATTTACTCTTCAAAACATCATTTTTAGCAAAATTCTAACAATAAGATCATAATTAACATAAGGTACATATGCTGGAAAATGTTAAAGAATACAAAATCTGGGTTTAACACCCATCTCACTTGACCTATACCTTATTTAAACAATTAACATCATAACCCCTCTCTAAACCAAGCAAAATCCCATCTTAGATTCACAATTTAATAAAAACTCAAGTGCTGGAATTTTCCAAGAATGGGAAAAACTTGAAATTCATGCAACATCACCTTACCTATACTTTAACCTATCCCTAACATCAAAACAATCATTAAAGACACAAATCCTAACAAAACACTAAGGAATTTGAAAACCCTAACCCAATGAAATCTGATTTTTCAACCTCCATTAATCCTTCTTCTTTTTTCATCAATCATCTTCCAATCTTCATGCTTAAGCAAGAAAGGCAAGAACTATAACAAGAAACCATGAAATTTTCGAAATCCCTACCTTGAAAAGTGACCCACGAAATCTTCTCTCCTTCTTCTTCTTCTTCTCCTTCTTCTTCTTCTTCTTCTTCTTCTTCTTCTTCTTCTCCTAGCTTGGCTGAATCTCACTCTTCTTCTTTCTCCCTTTGGAATTTTCGAAATCCACTCATTCTCTTCTCTCTTTGGTAGGTTTGGATGACTAAGCAAAAGACCTAATATTTTCTTCTTTCTCACTTATTTCCTATGTCAAAACGACACCTCTTTGGCCTCCTCCCTTAAAATTTTCGTTAGTCTCTTCTTAGTCTTAGGAAACTTCCTAAGCCTCCTTCCATTATCCTAACCCTAACTCTTTAACTTAAACCCTTTAACTTAAACCTAAGCCCAATTTTCAAGCCCAAAGTTTCCACCTTTCCCAATTTTCATTTCCTCCTTCCCATTTGAAATTTTGTGGGCTCCCACTTAAAAGCCCAAATGCTCCTTTCTTTTCATTTAATACATGATCAACTACTTACTAATGGACCTAGCCCAATTACTTCATTCTCCTTCATTTAACTACAATTTAAAAGGGCTAAAGGCTAAAAGCCCTCTTTACTTAGCTTAAGCTTTAAAAACATATATCATCTTCCTAATGGGCTCTTCAAATTACAATCTACTCATTTACAATCTACTCATTTAACTAAATTCTTCAATTTAATTTCTAAAATCCATACAAGCTCTAATTAAATAATCCCCCATTTAATCTCAATCACCTAAATTCATAAGACCCTCAAGCCATATAATTCTTTTCAATACTAACAATATATCAAAAATAATAATTTCTCACCAAATCACATGTCACTAAATCCCTTCATTTAGTATTTCTTAACTTAAGCAATAGAATCCTCAATTTATTCCAACCACAATTAAAAATTATCAAACTAAAACCTCATAATTTAAACATGCCTCAAAATAATTTCAACATGCTTAATGCGAATCGGGGCCCAACATTTCTCCCCCTCTTAAAAGAATTTCGTCCTCGAAATTCCTACGGAATAATCATCAACAATATTTGCTTTAACTCTTCTCATTCAATTCTTCATCTTATTCATACGGAACAATCTAGCTTGTATGCATTTCTAACTTTCTCCATACTACATATCATTTCATTCATATTATGAGAAGTCATTTATGTCTATTTCACTTTCCCATTGTCTAATCATCATAACATTCTGATTGTTATCACCTCAATTAAACCATCATGTTCAATTCTTAATTCAACCTTTCAATTCTCCTTTTCATTCTCTTCATCTAACTCAAACAATCACTAAAGTCATTCTTAATGTAACATCCCGTTACCGATGGGATGTGTACAGTTCATTGCATTCGCATTTGGCATGTGCATGCATTATAGAGTTTGTGTAAAATTGGCATTTTTACGTACATACATGTATGACATATTTTCGACTTAATTTGGACAATTTGAATTTGGAGATGATTAGGTCATGTGTGGAAATTAGGTCATATTAGACTTGGAAATTGAATTTGAATGGGAAATGAAAGTTAGGAAGTTGAATTATGAAATTGGAGTATATGATAATGAGTTTTCTATTTTTGAGGATTTATAGGAATTTTTCTGGAATTTTCGGAGAAATAAGCTCGGACCGAAAAATTGATCAATGACTGGTTAATTGGATTTTCGGTTCCGAAATTGATTATCCAATGGCACGGATAGGTGAGAAATTTAAATTGAGGAATTAGGGTTTAGCCATTGGAATTCGGGAGAAATTAGAATTAGAGATTGACTTGAGGTGGTTTGAATCGGACTGGTGGCATTTAAATTAGCCAATCAAGCCCTTGATTTTTTAATATATATAGCCCTAGCCTTTGAAATTCTTCTTCCACGAAGCTTTCTTCTTCTTCGTGATCTGCTTCCCTTGGATCGCTTCTTGATTTCTTTATGCTGCTTGCTTTCTTCCTTTGTCCTTGATCATTTCCTTGGCTGGGTGAAGAATAGAAGAGATGTAATGAGTTTTGTGTTTGGTGTTCTACCGTGGGTGTCGTGAGCTTTGATTTGGTGTGATCTTTGGAGATTTGAAGTTATTAATCAAGTAAGTTACTTCTAACTTGTCTTGTATGGTTTGATTAGTTGATTTATAAAGTTATGTGGATGATTTGGTTTGAATATTAAAGGATTTGTGATTTAGGGTTTTCGATATGTATTTTCGGTGATCTTAGGGTTGAATTTTAGGGAATTTAATTGTTTGATGAAATAAAGGTTAAAGATTTGTTGTATGATATGTATGGAATTATTTAGGAGTGAATTGTAAGAAGAAATTCTGGATTTGAAGAAGATTTCAGTCGAAAATCTGGAGATTTCTGGATTTTTCAGGCGTGTCGTGGTTTATGCCGTGGCAAGATGATTTAACACGCCTTGGCGAAGCAGGATTGCTTTGACGTCATGACGTCTTGCGTAAAGCGCGCCTTGGCGAGGACGAATATTGTTGATTCGCAATGGCGAGGCATGTTTACGCCGCGGTGAAGGTGGTTTGAGAGGGAGCTTCGCATGCGAGGGAGCCGATCTTTCATGGCGAGGAATGCTTGTTTCTGAAAAATTGAAATTGAGGTTTTTAAGTGAGTGGATTTGCGAATTTGATGATTCAATTATTATGGATTAAATTCAATTTGGAGATTAGGAATTTAGGAATTTAGAAATTGAGATCGGGAAATTTGGAATTTGTGTCGGAAATGTCATAACACGTATAGTTCGTACATTATTCGATTCTTATGCATCATTGGACATTAGAATTGGTACATTTTATAATGTTATTTATAATTTGATTGTTATAGCGGCTCAAGTGGATCGCCGATCATCAGACGTAGGCGAGACTTCCCGGCAGTAGCTCGGAAGTTCTGAGGTGAGTAACCTAGTTGGTTTCTCAACCTTTATGTGTTTAATTTTATGCAAATATGCCATGTGGAGTTAAGGACGGATTATATGTGTTTGATTTGATTGATTCCGGACCACGGGTGTTCGGGATAGTTGGACTGTGATATAGAAGTGTTGATCGTGCATAAATTGTTCATAATTGATTTCAAATGGTGAGAATTAGGTATATGGAATTCTAATATGATGCATGTATTGTAAAGTGGACATGTGCATACATGCATAATCGTATGATCGATAAAAGGCGATTGGATTGGTGCGTACCATCAGATATGAGAGCTTTAAGCTCAACGCACAGGGCTTCGTGCCCAACGATTGTCAGAGCTATATGCTCAACGTATTAGGGCTTTTGAGCCCAATGTTTCCAGAGCCAATGGCTCAACGTATATGAGCTCAGGCGCACGGTCACAACAACGAAAGAAAATGAAAGAGTCACATGCACATTGCATATATGAATGATTACATGTGAATTGTGTGAAAGGCATATCGCCTTATAAATACGAAATTGACTGCATGTGATTTCTTGAATGTGGTAATATACGATATTATGTGATTGTCTGTATATGCATGAGTTGGGTGAACCATCGATGATGGTTTCTCACTGAGTTCGCAAACTCACCCAACATTGCATATATTTTTCAGGACAGAGATAGTTTGACTTCTAGCTCCGATCAGTGAGACTTATCCTGTTGTGTGTGCCGGCGAGAGGAGCATGGCCCACAGGTCTGTCAGCTGGGGATCTTTTGGGTATTTTGTGGATGACTTAGCTGGGAGCCATTTTAGTTCTTTTAGACTTGTACGGTTGTATGTATATGACTGATGATGTATTGACGGTTTCATGAATGAATGGAAATGAATCTTTTGGTCTTAAAATTCTAGCGAATTTAATATTATTGCCTTCTTTGTATTGATGCCATGAGGTTATAGAATTGATCGAATCGTAGTGCACCCTCGTCGTAGGTTATGCATCGGTACCACCTACGGGCGTCTCGGTGTATACTCTACGGTGAGGGGGCGCTACACTTAATAACCATATTGCCCAAGTATGATCATAATACTGGGCTCTGACATTCTCACAAATTCAATTTTTTTTATCCTTATACACTCTCATCAATCTCATATGCCCAGTTAAGACCATAGTACTGGGCTCTGATACCATAAATGTTGGATCCCGTTTTTGAAATCCAACTACTCATACAGATTCCCTCATACGTACGCATGATTTCTTATAAACTCTTCTTTCTCTGATACCATAAATGTTGGAACCCATTTATGGATATCCAACCTCTTACGAAAAACCAAATTGGAATCCGAATCCGCGTTGAAAACCTTAGACTACTCCGAAAGTCCCGATATATATATATTTTTTTAAATCATCTTAAAATCCATTATCATACTTATACATGGTTCGGGTCCCAACTACTTAATCCGAACCCTTCATATTTATACATGATTCGGGTCTTAACCGGAGAACGAAACGAAGAAAAAAAACAAAAGTAAATCGAACGGAACGGAAGAAAAGCATACAGAAACGAAGAAACATACTGAAAACAAATTACGAAGCACATGAAAATCAAAGACTAAAGAATTGAATCCGAAGCAAATTACAAAGCAAATCGAAGGCTCGAAATCGAAAGCAAAACAGACTGAAACGAATCGAATCGGATAACAAAGTGTGGAAACAAACGAAAACAAAAGCCAAAGTAACTCAAACCGAAAGGTATAAGGCGGAAGGAAACAAAACAAAAGCAGAAACAAAAGCACATCGATTCGAAAGGCATAAGGCGGAAGCAAAGCGAACATCTCGAAGCATAATTCAAATAGGGCAAAGCAACAAGACAAACGTGAGGGCTAATTCCGACAAAATTCAATTAAGCTAACAATTGGACAATTTTACAAGGAAAGGTAGGAAACTTGATGAGAAATCACTGGTTCGAATTTCGGGTGAATCGGAGGCCAAACGAGAAAGTTATAAGAGAAAATGCAAAATGACCAAAGGAATAGTAATTGACCATACGAATAGTAACCGGCCAATTTCCGACCCTTATAACTTTCTACTTCTAAGTCATCTAATGGCCTATTTTATACCGTTTTCAAGATCTTAACATGCTCTACAATTTTGTAGAAGACTTCCAAAGCGAATTCCCTCTTTAAGAGGGTCTAAACCTTAAGCGAAGTTGCTGCCCAAATTTAGGAAAATTTGGACAGCATCTCCCCTAAAACTGCATCTAGCCAAAATCCTAAATCTAAACCATCCAAGCTCCAAACCTGCACAAAACCACTTCAATCTTCCCAATCTTCAATCATCCAACTACAATCCAATCCAACAATCTCAACAACAATGTCAATTTAATTATTTCAACATCAAGTCCAAAACTCAATCATAGGCATTTATCATTTGAATTCCTAAAGGAATACCATCTCGTCCTTGTTTTTATCATTTTCAATCTTACAAACAATACACTTTAACTTCAAAACTCTTACATTGTCACGGACATAAGCAAATACAATGCTTTCAAGGCATTTTAGCCCAAATACAACCAAAAAGATAAAACTGCATTTACAAAGAACAAACTAAAGCTTTAAGACTTCTAAACCAACAAAAATGCATCGAATTTTCCTCAATCCCGATGCGACGACCCAGATTCTTGCTTGCTACCTGAGGAGGGGAAAATGGGGGGGTGAGCTCGACGGCTCCGTGGGTAATAACTTAATAAAAAAAATAAGCAAAAACCATGTTCAAGTTTCATTTATTCATTTACAAAATACCACACATCAAACAATTGGCAAAGTCAATAAAGATTCAACAAGATCATACGAAAACACATAATCGCATATCAAACTATCATAACATAACAGCACATAATCACATACAAGTGGTTTGAGTGATCCTAACAGAACGTACTACACATGTCCGACAAGCGACCATGTGTAGCCGTGAATAGAGGAGAGTCCGATTTCGGAACTCCTGGACCACTAGCGGGCAGGCGGGCAAAGCCTATATAGACAAGTGTGCACTTGCTAACGGAGGGGATCACAACAAACCCACATAATCATGCATTTTCACATTATTCACACATACTTGCCAAACATGGCATTTTCCAAAATCACATAATTCAATAATTTTCCAAAATCACCAATACTTATAATTTTTCATTTAACAAACCATTCAATCAATCATTCCAACATAAAACTCATACTCAAAGCACACCACATACAAGTGTAAAACATCACAAAAAGCAATTAATCCAAGCTTTGTAAATCATTGGAAAGCAATAGTTAGCATTTATAATAAACTTTAACATGTTTATTAACTCAATTATTAAGAAATTACCCACCTTAATTTTCCTTGCTAGCATCTTGGATTGGTCCAATTGCCTTTTCTTTACTTCCCATGCCTTATTGGACCTTAATCAAGACATAAAATCCTAATTAACATAATGAATCAATGCTGAAATTTATAAAAGAATAGAAATCATGCTTAAAAACCTACCTAACTATGCCCATGCCATTCCTAAATTATAACTATCAAAACCCTTCTCAAAAGCATCAAACTTTTCAACAATCTCCTGCTTTAAAGAACCCCACAAATGCTGATTTTCATACACCTCCTTTACCTTTCTCATTTCTCTTTTCCTTTAATGCCTTCAATTACCTTATTTAACCTTAAACAAAGCATAAAATCCTAATTACCATAAGATACACATGCTGGAAAAATTCTAAGGTTTGGGAAAACTTGCATTTAACCTATTCTAATCTTCCCTATACCTTCATATTCACACTACAAACCACCATGTTTAAACAAAAAATGCAAACTCTCACATATTCTCTATGCTGAAATTTTCAAACTTCATGTATTCTTCTTCTTTCCTTTTTCTTTAACCAATACTCTTCAAACCATCATATGAAAACATGAAAAACACAACTCTCAGAACAAAACCATGAATTAAAAACAAGTAACCAATGCTGGAATTTTAAACCATCAAGGAAAACATTAAATTTCTTTGCTATCATCTTAGCTATACTTTATTTAAGTCATTGTCCTCAAAACCTATCTCAATAACCAATAACTTTCTCAAAACTCACGCCTAAAAGTTACCTATCACAATCTGATTTTTTTTCTTGATCTTTCTTTTCTTATTCTTTCCTTCTTGCATCATACATCATTCTCCAACTACACTTTTGAACCAAACAAAGCAAATTCCATCTTTAAGCAAACCTGTAGCGCCCCCTTACCATAGGGTATCCACCGGAACGCCCGTAGGTCATTCCGATACATATCCTACGACAAGAGACCACTACCGACAACAACCACTACACTCCTCATGGCATCACAATCATAAGACAGTAATAAGAAATTGACCACTTTTTAAAACCAAATTAGATTCCATTTCATTCACTCAAAACTCAGTAATTTACAAACTGTCAATATGTTTAGTTTACACATGCTCCAAAACACTACTCACTAAATGACATACTGTAATGTACAAAAGACAGATCTAACTATAGGTCTCCAAAAGAAAGCCCAGCTGACCGACCTTTGACCCATCGCTTCTATCGCCAATCCACAGTATACGGCTCTACATCCCTGAGGGAGCTATCTGTCTATACTTAGGCCTGAAAAATAGATTGCAATTTTGGATGAGTTTGCGAACTCAATGAGAAACCATCATTGATGGTTCTCCCAATTCATGCATCATATAAGCATGATACAAGATACTCATTCAACAATTATACAAAACACACGATTGAAACAATCACAAGACAATTACAAGATCTGAGATCTCGAGCAGTATATAAAGAACCAGTCAAAACATTGCCAAATATTCAGTCCAGTATGCAATGCACATGTGACTCTTTTCCAGTTCATTTCAGTATTGTGACCGAGCGCATAACAGTGATCAAGATAGGCGCGTCTGGGAGAATTATCTCCGTCGAGCTCGAGGCTCGGTTGATCTGATGGCGTCTCGGTTCACAACTTTCCTTTTAACAGTGTGATGCATTTGTGCATGAATGCACATGGTCCATAGCAGTAAACATGGTATTTCACAGTCCAATATTCAGTCCAATTATACAGTCTCATTAAGCAGTCAATAAAACCACATGTAGTCCACGTAATCCCCGTAGGGCAATCAATTCACAGTAATAATCCATGTAATCCCCGTAGGGCAATCAAATCACAGTAAACACATAGATTGGAATAACCAACTAGGTTACTCACCTAATAACTTCCACGCTAGTGCCGGGAAGTCTCTGCCAAGTCCGTGGAACGATGGTCCACTTGAGCTTCTATAGCAAATTAAATGAATAACCATTACCATCGGTATAAATGACTAAACAATGCACATGAAATCAGTCAAATGTGTATAATGCATGTTCATGGCATCCCGGCCCTAATTCAATAATTCCCCATAATAGAATTCTATCAAAAATTAGGAATTCATAGGCGCTGACGGTGTGCAATTCGGACCTCTATAGGTCCCCAATTAAATAAAACAGTGATTCACCGTTCCGTTACCCGGGGCTACGTCAAATTCCCGTCTAAAAATCCCGAATCTCTCAGAAAAGAAAATTAAATATTCAATGAATCCGATGCCTTAAGAATCAGGTCAATCGGACGTCGGACGGAAAAGTTATTCACGAAAGAAACCAAAACTCAACAATTTATATTTTTATATAACCCTTATTTCCCCTTTTATTTTCTGATTTCCAACCAAACTTCCAACACCCATAACTCTTTCTACACATTTCTGAAAAATGCAAACTATACCTTGTTAGAAAGCTTATGAAAAGCTCTACAATTCTCAAGAAGACCATAAAAATCAATTCCAACCCTAAAGGTGTCAAATATCCTATCAAAGCTACTGCCTACTCAAAATGGATCAACACAGGACAGTATCTTGCTAATTCAAGAACTCACTGATTCTTCAGTAATAAATTACCACACAAATATGGTTAATAAGTTCACAATGTCTTCAACAACTTTCATGAACAATTCAAAATCAAATTCTATTTCTAAACAAGTCAATTAATTCATCTAATGTTACTGTCCCTGAAATCCTCCAATTTGGGCAGTAACCTTATAACAAGCATAACTCCCTGTATACAAGACAGTAAAATCAGAACTTTATATCCCTGAAAAGATAACATCTCAAACTTCAATTTTCATGAAGCACTCATCATCCAATTCGATCTCTATCAATATCAAAACTGTTATGGAAGCTACTGTTATGATCAGCCATTCATAACCTAATGTAGGGTCAATTTTTGAAAAATCATAACTCCCAATTCTGACTTCTAAAAATTACACACCATATATCAATTTCAAGGTAATCTCTTCCTATACAATTCTTCAGAAGCTCACTCACACCAATTCAGTCCACATAAAATGTTAAAATTGCCTCCAATCCGAAAACTCACAAAATCACACTTAGACTAGGTTTCATCAAAATGCTCAAAACCAGGAAATAGTAATCAGTTCATATCTCCCAATATACAACTCTAAAAATAGCAAGATCAGTGGCAATGGAAAGCTAATTAAATATGCTACAACGTTAATGAAGACCATTCTCCCTAATTCCATCTCAATTAATTCAGAAAAATCAGCAAAGTTCATATGTTGTGGTTTCGGTTACTGTTCACAGTCAATGGACCAGTAACTTTCCATTCAAAAATTCACCCTTCTATCATTACAATTTAACACCACCTATTTCACACAAAGTTGTAGCCAACATCCCAAAGTTTCATTGGGAACAAACCTTACCTCATGTCCACACCTACACAATTAGTTATGAGCAAAACATGACAGTAGGTTCAAACTCAATTTCCAGCTTAAATCAACAATCTAACTTCTATCACTTCTAACATCAATAACGTATCACTAAGCATCCATTCCTACCTCTAATTCAACCCCAAACTCATCACAACATACACTTCTACAATGACACAAAAATTGGCAGCACACATATACACAATTCCCATACTTTGTTTCCATGTCTTAAGCATCATAACCATCATTAAAACAAAGAACTTAAAAGAACCTTACCTATCAAGCTTCCAATCCTCACTTCTTCTCTTCAATTCTTTCCTATGCTTTCAAACTAATTCTACCAAGACCAAGCATGCATCTCCTCATCATCTAACTTTGATGGAATATGAGATAAGAGGTATCTTGAATTTGTGGAGAAAGTTTGAAAGAAAGAGAGCAAAATTTCGATGGACATGTAAGAGAAGTGTGTGTTTCGGATGAACAATAACAAAGGCTTCTAATTTCATCTTTTCTTTCTTTTAAAGCAAGCAAAACCGAGGAAATGGAGAGGAAGCATTAAATGAAACTTTTTTTAGTGGCAATTTCTCATTGGTCCACATTTATAAGAAAAGTCAAAATATTATTTCTTTAATCCAGATCAAAATTTTACCCCAATCGACTCCAATGAGCCTACTTTCAGTCCCAAAATAATATACCCAATATTACAGTACCAGTGGGTGGCGATTTTTGCTACCGAGAATCGACCGGTTCGCCAATTGGTGATTTTTTTCCTGTCTGAGAATTGTCTCTGGAAAAAATCCAGAAAAATTCCTAAAATCCCTAAAAATGTAAAACAATTTATGGTGCAGTCCAAATAATTTTCCAAACTCAATTACTCCATTAATTTCACATAGAAGTTCAATTTAAAACCTAAGCCGGAAAATGTCATGAATGCATGTGTACTGTGTGCATGTGCAACCAATCAGTAATCAGAAAGGCTATATGTTGTATGTGCATGCCGAGATATAATTTAATATCCCGAACCCGTCCTAATTACCAAAATACCATTTTCCTATAGGAGAGGGGATGTTACAATTCTCCCCTCCTAACAAAAATTTCGTCCTCGAAATTCTTACCTGATTGATCGAAAAGATGAGGATACTGTCTCCTCATATGCTCCTCGGTCTCCCAGGTAGCCTCCTCAGTCGAATGGTTCCTCCAAAGAACCTTCACCAGTGGAATACTCTTATTCCTCAATTGTTTCACCTGAGACCCGATAATCTGGATCGGCTCCTCCATATAACTCAGATTACTGGAGACCTCAATCTCCTGAGCCGGTATCACATGTGTCAGATCTGACCGATATCTACGAAGCATACTCACATGAAAAATGTCATGTGGCTGAGACATCTCACTCGGTAAAGCTAGCTCAGAGGCCAAAGGTCCGATCCTCTCGGTGATCTCATATGGACCAATGTACCTAGGGCTTAACTTACCCTTTCTCCCAAATCTCAAGACACCACATCACGGTGACACCGTAAGAATACTCGTCGCCTACATTATACTCAATGTCCCTCCTATCTTTGATCCACATAACTCTTCTGTTCTATCCGAGCCGCCTTGATGCGACTCAATCGATCTCACTTTATCAACAGATCTGAATCAACTCGGGACCCTCAATCATCCTCACGCCTCTTCATCCCAATACAAAGGCGATCTACACGGTCTCCCATATAACGCCTCATACGGTGCCATCCCGATGCTCTTGTGATAATGGTTGTTGTATGCAAACTCAATCGGGGCTAACATCGATCTCACGCTCCTCGAACTCCAATACACAAGCCGAAGCATATCCTCAGCAGTCTTAATCGCCCTCTCACTCGCCCATCATCTCGAGGATGAAGAAACGCAGATCTTGAAGTTCAACCTAGTACCCATAGCGATCGCAAACTCGCCGAACCTCAAGTAAATCTGGGATCCCTGTCTGACACTATCGACACGGGACCCCATGCAGTCTCACTATCTCCGCCACATACTTCTGGGCCAACTGATCCATAGTATTATTCTCCTCATTTGCCAAGAAATGGGCGATTTAGTCAACCGTCCACTATGACCAGATAAGCGTCATCTTGCCAAGGCCCTAGGCAACCCCATAATGAAATCCATGGTGATTCGTTCCCATTTCCACTCCGGAATGGGCAACGAATGAAGCTTCCCTACTGGAGCCTGGTGCTCAGCCTTAACTTGCTGGCATGTCAAACACCTAGACACATACTCAGCTACCTGCTTCTTCATACCAGGCCACCAGAAATGTTGCTTAAGGGTGTTATACATCTTGGTAGTACCAGGATGCATAGCATATGTGGCCATGTGAGCCTCCTCTAGTATCTCTTGCCTCAGATCATCCACATCAGGCACACAAAGTCTCTGTCTCAACCACAAAGTCTCATCTCTCACATCAAACTCAGAACTCAGATCAGTTTTTACTTTCTCAATCAGTCTCACCATAACAGGATCCTTATCCTGATCCTGTCCAGTAGCATCGGTCTCAGTCTCAATGTAGCCAATAATACTCCATCCCGCTCCAGATTCATTTGCACATTCAAAGCTCTCAATCGAATCAAGTTAGGCAACCTCATTGCACGAATACGAGCAGATTTAGTATGTGACTTCCTACCGAGCATCCGCCACCACATTAGCTTTCCTGTGGTGATACTCGATAGTACAGTCATAGTCCTTCAACAACTCAAGCCACCTCCTCTGTCTCAAATTCAACTCTCTCTGGCTCAGTAGGTATCTCAAACTCTTATGGTCAGTAAAGATCTGAAAAGTCTCACCATACAGGTAATGCCTCCAAATCTTCAGTGCAAACACAACTGCAGCTAGTTCTAAATCATGAACATGATAGTTTACCTCGTGAGACCTCAACTGTCTCGAGGCATAGGCAATGACTCTACCATGCTGCATCAGAACACATCCCAATCCCTGATGTGATGCATCGCTGTACACCTCAAATCCTCCAGTCCCAGATGGAATAGCCAACACCGGTGCAGTAGTCAACCGATGTTTCAGCTCCTCAAAACTCTTCTGACACTCCTCGGTCCATCTGAATGGCACATTCTTCCTCAGAAGTTTTGTCAGAGGGGCTGAGATCAATGAAAACCCCTCGACAAACCTCCGGTAATAACCCGCTAATCCGAGGAAACTTCGAATCTCCGGCACATTCCTAGGAGTTTCCCACTTCAAGACCGCCTCAACCTTACTCGAATCCACCGAATACCCTCTCCAAATACTATATGCCCCAAAAGATCACCGATCCAGCCAAAATTCACATTTGCTGAATTTGCGCATAATCTCTCTCTCATCGTCGTAACACAATCCTCAAATGCTCACTATGCTCTGTCTCATCCCTCGAATACACCAAAATGTCATCAATGAAAACAATAACAAACCGATCCGGTGTAGGCTGAAATACCTTATTCATCAAGGCCATAAAAGCTGTCGGGGCATTAGTCAACCCAAACGGCATCACTAGAAACTCGAAATGCCCATACCTGCTCTTGAAGGCACTCTTAGGCACATCGGCCTCGCAATCTTCAATCGATAGTAACCGGATCGCAGATCCAACTTGGTGAATACCGAGCTCCTGAATCGATCAAATAAGTCATCAATCCTAGGCGGTGGGTACTTATTCTTTCTTGTCACCGATTCATTTGCCTATAATCGATGCATGACCTCAAAGTCCCATCCTTTTCTTCACAAATGTAGCTGGAGCTCCCATGGTGAGACTTTGGGTCCGATAAACCCCTTCTCCAATAACTCCTGAATCGAACCTTCAACTCCCTCGGCCCACGGTGCCATCCTATATGGAGGTATAGATATAGGAGCGATGACTGAACGAGGTCAATAGTAAACTCGTCTCCGATCCGCCAGTAAACCCAGAACTCATCAGAAACACATCCGAAATTCCCTAACCACGGAATATCCCGAAGCCTCTCGCTCAACTCGGTGTCAACCACATGAGCCAGATATGCCTCACAACCTCCACGCATCAATCTCGAGCACTAAGGAAAGAGATCATCCGGGTGGCTTTGCCGACTAACTCCTCTCGAACACCGCTCTAGGTGACCGGAGACTCAAAGACAACCTCCTTAGTATAGCAGTCCATGATAGCCCTATGGGCGAGAAACCATCCATCCCCGTAATCACATCGATCTCTCTCGGAGGCAATACTATAAGATCGCCCTCAATATCGCTTGATCAACTGGATCGAGCATCCCCATGCACCTCTCCTAATGCAATAGTAGTACCAGAGGTGTACTCACCTCTAGCCCATCTATAGCATCTCCTATCCCCATGCAATCTACATGCCATATGAGGTGCAATAAAGAATGTGTGGATCCGGGATCCAGCAGAGCAAATCGTCAATATCGTAAAGGAGAAGCATACCACTTACAACATCGGGGAATCCTGGGCCTCCTGCCGCCACAGGCGTATACTCTACTTTGGGACTGTGGTGGCTGCCCGACCCTCGATCCTCACAAAGGACCCTCGGCTCTACCACGGCCTCTACCTCGGCCCTCCGTGGGATCCACCCACTCTACTCACAGACAACAGACTACTCCCAACTCGTCCACTACAAAGCAGATGAACTCTCAAAGTATCCAGGCAGTCCTCGACCGATGTCCGTCGAGTCAAGACCTCAGCGAGCTTGAGAAGCCACCAACACTCCCCATCGTGTCTCCTCTCACTGTCTGGGCACACCAATGAACTCCGCCCGTAACCTCTACCACTACCACTACCAGCCTGTACAAATCGCCCTCTCTGTCCAAATCCAGATTGTCTCGAACCTCCCGAAGACCTGAAAGTCCTGCCCTGGCGCTTGCTAAAGCTCCTACCAGAGCTGCCCTGACTATCACTTGGCCGCTTACCCCGGGACCCAATCTCAGCCTGTCTCTGTCTCATCAGCTGCTCCACTCGCACGGCAGCAGCCCTCAACTCAATGAATGTACCCATGTCCGACCGAGCCAACCTTGTACGGATCTCAGTATTGAGGCCATTCTCGAACCTCCGGCACTTATCAGCCTCAGTTGGGATCATCACAGTGGCATAATCTATCAGCTCATTAAATTTCACCTCATATTCTGCCACCGACATCCGACCACCGCTTGATTCGAAACTCTGCATCTTCATATCAAGATAGACCTTCGCATATAATTATCCTCGAAGGCCCTCGTAAACTCAACCCGTGACGAGAAGCAAGGCTGGCAGATCGCTTGCTGCACGATCTTCCACCACTTATATGCTGGGCCCTGCAACTGTGATACCGCATAATCGAACCTCTCATCAGGTTTGCAGTCCATCTGGTTGAAGACTCTCTCCGTCCTCTCCAACCATCCCTCAGCCTCACGGGTGCATCGCCATAGAAATCTCATGACCCCTTGCGCGCGACAAGTCATACCTCCTCTCCCGTCTCACGGGAACTCTAGGAGGCAACTCCTCAGATCGAGGCACCGAGGACTCTCTACTAACTCCAACAGATCCCTGGTCAGCTGGTTGATCAACCTGATCACCTAATACAGAAGACCTAAAACAAAACAAAAATTCTGATCAGTGTCAACAGTTCCGTCAAATTCATACCTACATTCGTACTATTCCCAAAAGATGCCAAACCATGCTCTGATACCACCAAATGTAGCGCCCCTTACCATAGGGTATCCACCAGAACGCCTGTAGGTCATTCCGATACATATCCTACGATAAGAGACCACTACCGACAACAACCACTACACTCCTCATGGCATCACAATCATAAAACAGTAATAAGAAATTGACCACTTTTTAAAACCAAATTAGATTCCATTTCATTCACTCAAAACTCAGTAATTTACAAACTGTCAATATGTTTAGTTTACACATGCTCCAAAACACTACTCACTAAATGACATACTGTAATGTACAAAAGACAGATCTAACTATAGGTTTCCAAAAGAAAGCCCGGTGACCGACCTTTGACCCATCGCTTCTCGCCAATCCACAAGATACGGCTCTGTTCTCGAGGGAGCTATCTGCTCATACTTAGGCACGAAAATAGATTGCAATTTTGGATGAGTTTGCGAACTCAATGAGAAACCATCATTGATGGTTCTCCCAATTCATGCATCATATAAGCATGATACAGTACTCATTCAACAATTATACAAAACACACGATTGAAACAATCACAGTACAATTCGATAGATACGATCTCGAAAGTATATAAAGAACCAATCAAAACATTGCCAAATATTCAGTCCAGTATGCAATGCACATGTGACTATTTTCCAGTTCATTTCAGTATTGTGACCGCGCATAACGTTGATCGGTATAGACGCGTGCTGGGAGAATTATCTCCGTCGAGCTCGAGGCTCGGTTGATATATCGAGCTCTGTGCTCGGTTCGATCTGATGGCGTCTCGGTTCACGCCTTTCCTTTTAATAATGTGATGCATTTGTGCATGAAAGCACATGGTCCATAGCGATAAACATGGTATTTCACGGTCCAATATTCAGTCCAATTATACAGTCTCATTAAGCAGTCAATAAAACCACATGTAGTCCACGTAATCCCCGTAGGGCAATCAATTCACAGTAATAATCCATGTAATCCCGTAGGCAATCAAATCACACAGTAAACACATAGATTGGAATAACCAACTAGGTTACTCACCTAATAACTTCCACGCTAGTGTCGGGAAGTCTCTGCCAAGTCCGTGGAACGATGGTCCACTTGAGCCTCTATAGCAAATTAAATGAATAACCATTACCATCGGTATAAATGACTAAACAATGCACATGAAATCAGTCAAATGTGTATAATGCATGTTCATGGCATCCCGGCCCTAATTCAATAATTCCCCATAATAGAATTCTATCAAAAATTAGGAATCCATAGGCGCTGACGGTGCGCAATTCGGACCTCTATAGGTCCCCAATTAAATAAAACAGTGATTCACCGTTCCGTTACCCGGGGCTACGTCAAATTCCCGTCTAAAAATCCCGAATCTCTCAGAAAAGGAAATTAAATATTCAATGAATCCGATGCCTCAAGAATCAGGTCAATCGGACGTCGGACGGAAAAGTTATTCACGAAAGAAACCAAAACTCAACAATTTATATTTTTATATAACCCTTATTTCCCCTTTTATTTTCTGATTTCCAACCAAACTTCCAACACCCATAACTCTTTCTACACATTTCTGAAAAATGCAAACTATACCTTGTTGGAAAGCTTATGAAAAGCTCTACAATTCTCAAGAAGACCATAAAAATCAATTCCAACCCTAAAGGTGTCAAATATCCTATCAAAGCTACTGCCTACTCAAAATGGATCAACACAGGACAGTATATTGCTAATTCAAGAACTCACTGATTATTCAGTAATAAATTACCACAAAAATATGGTTAATAAGTTCACAATGTCTTCAACAACTTTCATGAACAATCCAAAATCAAATTCTATTCCTAAACAAGTCAATTAATTCATCTAATGTTACTGTCCCTGAAATCCTCCAATTTGGGCAGTAACCTTATAACAAGCATAACTCCCTGTATACAAGTCAGTAAAATCAGAACTTTATATCCCTGAACAGATAACATCTCAAACTTCAATTTTCATGAAGCACTCATCATCCAATTCGATCTCTATCAATATCAAAACTGTTATGGAAGCTACTGTTATGATCAGCCATTCATAACCTAATGTAGGGTCAATTTTTGAAAACTCATAACTCCCAATTCTGACTTCTACAAATTACACACCATATATCAATTTCAAGGTAATCTCTTCCTCTACAATTCTTCAGAAGCTCACTCACACCAATTCAGTCCACATAAAATGTTAAAATTGCCTCCAATCCGAAAACTCACAAAATCACACTTAGACTAGGTTTCATCAAAATGCTCAAAACCAGGAAATAGTAATCAGTTCATATCTCCCAATATACAACTCTAAAAATAGCAAGATCAGTGGCAATGGAAAGCTAATTAAATATGCTACAACGTTAATGAAGACCATTCTCCTAATTCCATCTCAATTAATTCAGAAAATCAGCAAAGTTCATATGTTGTGGTTTCGGTTACTGTTCACAGTCAATGGACCAGTAACTTTCCATTCAAAAATTCACCCTTCTATCATTACCATTTAACACCACCTATTTCACACAAAGTTGTAGCCAACATCCCAAAGTTTCATTGGGAACAAACCTTACCTCATTTCCACACCTACACAATTAGTTATGAGCAAAACATGACAGTAGGTTCAAACTCAATTTCCAGCTTAAATCAACAATCTAACTTCTATCACTTCTAACATCAATAACGTATCACTAAGCATCCATTCCTACCTCTAATTCAACCCCAAACTCATCACAACATACACTTCTACAATGACACAAAAATTGGCAGCACACATATACACAATTCCCATACTTTGTTTCCATGTCTTAAGCATCATAACCATCATTAAAACAAAGAACTTAAAAGAACCTTACCTATCAAGCTTCCAATCCTCACTTCTTCTCTTCAATTCTTTCCTATGCTTTCAAACTAATTCTACCAAGACCAAGCATGCATCTCCTCATCATCTAACTTTGATGGAATATGAGATAAGAGGTATCTTGAATTTGTGGAGAAAGTTTGAAAGAAAGAGAGCAAAATTTCGATGGACATGTAAGAGAAGTGTGTGTTTCGGATGAACAATAACAAAGGCTTCTAATTTCATCTTTTCTTTCTTTTAAAACAAGCAAAACCGAGGAAATGGAGAGGAAGCATTAAATGAAACTTTTTTTAGTGGCAATTTCTCATTGGTCCACATTTATAAGAAAAGTCAAAATATTATTTCTTTAATCCAGATCAAAATTTTACCCCAATCGACTCCAATGACCCTACTTTCGGTCCCAAAATAATATACCCAATATTACAGTACCAGTGGGTGGCGATTTTGCTACGAGAATCGACCGGTTCATTAATTGGCGATTTTTTCGGTCGAGAATTGTCTCGGAAAAATCCAGAAAAATTCCTAAAATCCTAAAATGTAAAACAATTTATGGTGCAGTCCAAATAATTTTCCAAACTCAATTACTCCATTAATTTCACACGAAGTTCAATTTAAAACCTAATAGGAAAATGTCATGAATGCATGTATCTGTGTGCATGTGCAACTAATCGATGTCGAAAGGCTATATGTCAGATGTGCATGCCGAGATATAATTTAATATCCCGAACCCGTCCTAATTACCAAAATACCATTTTCCTATAGGAGAGGGGATGTTACAAAACCTCTAACAATAGAATCATAATTCACAAAACCAACTATGCTAGAATTTTAAAAGGATGTACTAACTTTCATTTAAACTAACCTAACCTACCCTTTCCTTCATATTTACTCTTCAAAACATCATTTTTAGCAAAATTCTAACAATAAGATCGTAATTAACATAAGGTACATATGCTGGAAAATGTTAAAGAATACAAAATCTGGGTTTAACACCCATCTCACTTGACCTATACCTTATTTAAACAATTAACATCATAACCCCTCTCTAAACCAAGCAAAATCCCATCTTAGATTCACAATTTAATAAAACTCAAGTGTTGGAATTTTCCAAGAATGGGAAAACTTGAAATTCATGCAACATCACCTTACCTATACTTTAACCTATCCCCAACATCAAAACAATCATTAAAGACACAAATCCTAACAAAACACTAAGGAATTTGAAAACCCTAACCCAATGAAATCTGATTTTCAACCTCCATTAATCCTTCTTCTTTTTTATCAATCATCTTCCAATCTCCATGCTTAAGCAAGAAAGGCAAGAACTATAACAAGAAACCATGAAATTTTGAAATCCCTACCTTGAAAAGTGACCCACGAAATCTTCTCTCCTTCTTCTTCTTCTTCTTCTTCTTCTTCTTCTTCTTCTTCTTCTCCTAGCTTGGCGAATCTCACTCTTCTTCTTTCTCCTTTGGAATTTTGAAATCCACTCATTCTCTTCTCTCTTTGGTAGGTTTGAATGACTAAGCAAAAGACCTAATATTTTCTTCTTTCTCACTTATTTCCTATGTCAAAAACGACACCTCTTTGGCCTCCTCCTTAAAATTTCGTTAGTCTCTTCTTAGTCTTAGGAAACTTCCTAAGCCTCCTTCCATTATCCTAACCCTAACTCTTTAACTTAAACCCTTTAACTTAAACGTAAGCCCAATTTTTCAAGCCCAAAGTTTCCCACCTTTCCCAAATTTTCATTTCCCTCCTTCCCATTTGAAATTTTGTGGGCTCCCACTTAAAAGCCCAAATGCTCCCTTTCTTTTTCATTTAATACATGATCAACTACTTACTAATGGACCTAGCCCAATTACTTCATTCTCCTTCAATTAACTACAATTTAAAAGGGCTAAAGGCTAAAAGCCCTCTTTACTTAGCTTAAGCTTTAAAAACATATATCATCTTCCTAATGGGCTCTTTCAAATTACAATCTACTCATTTACAATCTACTCATTTAACTAAATTCTTCTATTTAATTTCTAAAATCCATACAAGCTCTAATTAAATAATCCCCCATTTAATCTCAATCCCCTAAATTCATAAGACCCTCAAGCCATATAATTCTTTTCAATACTAACAATATATCACAAATAATAATTTCTCACCAAATCACATGTCACTAAATCCCTTCATTTAGTATTTCTTAACTTAAGCAATAGAATCCTCAATTTATTCCAACCACAATTAAAAATTATCAAACTAAAACCTCATAATTTAAACATGCCTCAAAATAATTTCAACATGCTTAATGCGAATCGGGGCCCAACAACATTTGTTCCAAATGGTATACATGGGGACTCTGTCAATGTGGCTTCACCTAATACAGAATTAACTGCACCACTTCATACCTTTTCTACTGCCGTTGTGATTCCTTAGGTCATTTCTGAGGGTCCAATTCCAACTCAAGTTCAGGATGATTTTTGGCTTGGTACAGCTTCTGGTCAACAGAATGTGGAGGTTTCAAGAATGGTTCAGTCTGAAGGAGAAACCACCCTACCGAAACGGGGTCGTCCTGTGGGTTCGAAAAATAAGAAAGTCACTTTTGATGATGAATCTCTTCGCCGATCGGCAAGAGATCCTAAGGCTACTTCTTCTACTCTTCACTCATGATTAGTAGCCTCATTTGGAATATACGTGGGGTAGGTAACACGGCCTCCCAATGTCGTCTTAAATCTCTGACTGATATGCACAAATTGTCTGCGATTTTTGTGATTGAGCCAATGGTGCAACCTGCTTCTTTGGATGGACTACTAAGGAAATTACACTTTCCATCTGGCTATGTTTCAGACACTAATAAAATATGGGCCCTTTTTTCCAATGCTTATTCCGCTACGTTACTTAGTGGTACCGAACAAGTTATGCACTTGCAATTAACCCACGCTAATGTGCCAATAGTTTTTTATATCTTTGTAGTCTATGCGAGGTCGATAAGACGGGTCTGTCTTGCATTGTGGTCTGAGTTATGTTCCTTTCGAGCTGCTCATGCTAATGTCCCATGGTTGTTGGGGGGCGACTTTAATTTCATCCGTAGTCTTGATGAATATAGCGGTCTTGGGTCTCCTGAGCTTGCCTTTATGGATGACTTTAACTCCTTCATAGCTTCTTGCAGCTTGTTGGAACTCCCCACGCAGGGTGCTGAATTCACTTGGGTAGGCATTAGATCCAATGGTTGTGTGATGAAGAAGTTGGATCGGAAAATGGTCACTACAGAGTGGGCTAATCTATTTCTGATTTCTTCTATTCAGAACTTAAATCGAACGGGGTCAGATCATAGCCCGATGTTGTGTAAATTTAAAACGGAACAAGTTTCATGCCCACGTCTCTTTCGTTTCCAGGGGATGTGGCTACGTCGCGATGATTTCCTCACTTTGGTAAAATTGAATTGGACTCATCCAATTGACTGTCATGGTATGTTACGGTTTTCCTTAAAGCTTCGTCGCCTCAAATCCTGTTTGCAGCTCTGGAATAAGGAGAAGTTTGGGGATGCCTTCCTTAATCTGAAAATGGCGGAGTCAGCTGTGATGCAGCTGGAACGGGAGTTTGAAGCATCTGGGACCAATGATGTTCTAATGAGGCTGAACAAATCCAAAGTTGAACTGTTACTACGACTTAAAGAACATGAGGATTTTATGCTTCAAAAGTTGAGATTGAAATGGCTTAAGGAGGGTGATGCTAACACTGCATATTTTCACGCCTCCTTGGCAGAGAAACGAAAGCGATTGGGGATCCACAAGATTAGAGATAGTAATGGGCAGTGGTTAACATACCCACCACACATTGAACTTGAAACGGTCATATTTTCAATCCCTCTTATTAAAGGAGGTAGTTGAGGATGAGGAGGCAGCAACCTCTAGGCTGCTAAGCTACATACCGAGGCTTGTTGTCGGATCCCGTTACCGGAACCCAAAAATATGAAACTTGATCATCTTACCTTGTAGGGTTTATTCCAGTTAACCCTAATTTCAAATGTGCTCTGATACCACAAATGTCGGGACCCGACCCGTAGACCGGACCCCAACTATTGGATCCGAGACCCAACTGCACATAACTTCCCACTTCTGCTTTTGCTTTGTTACCACAAATATTGGACCCCGTTCTCGGAACCCAACTCTCTTGCTCAAAATCGTGAAACACAGCGTCGTATTACTTGAAGGGTTATAAATTTTTTTTTCATTCTTAATCCCTTGAACCCTTAAAGACATCATGAATTCATTCTCACACTCAAAACGCTCCCAAAATTTACTTACCAAAGTTCCGTAGTGTGCCCATGTACCTAATCATCATACTTGAACTTATTTCCACTACTGCGTTCACGAATTTGAAAACTTAAACTCTTAAATTTCATTTGTAATTCTCTTTTAATTCATAGCCTTATGACTCTTGTTTAATTTAAGACAAGAACCGCTCCAATCGGAGTTCTATAACTCAAGATACACTCCAACAACCTAAAAGAGTTCATACCGGAAACATACTCTCTTAACCGGCCTTTAACTTACTTTGATGCAAACTTTCTCAATATAACTCCAAATGATACCAAATGTTATGGAGAGAAAGATATATGTCTTATGAATCCAATGGTTCAAACCTCACCTCAATTGGAGGTCGGATGAGTGATTTACACCCCAAAAGAATAGACTATGCTCATACCCAAAATCAAATTGAACATCTTTTGGCGCAAAAGCCATAACTTTCACTATAGATGTCAGAATGACTTTGTTCTTAGACGGTTAGAAAATAGACATCTAGGGCTACAACTTTCTTGAAGACCAAAATTCGAAATTCTGTCATTATCAGGTTACATGGACCGTGTGAAAATCACACAGTCTGTGTGAAAATTTACACAGGCTGTGTAACTTTCTGCTACTGCCTCTCCCTACACCATGGATTTACACAATCTGTGTGAAAATTCACACAGGCTGTGTAACCCACTGTTACTGCCGTCTCCCTGCACCTGAAATTTACACAGTTTGTGTGAAAATTCACACAGGCTGTGTAACTTTCTGCCACTACCATCTTCCTGCACCTAAAGTTACACAGTCTGTGTAACTTTCTGCCATAACAACAACAACATTTCACCAATTCTTTCTAACTTATTCCTTACACCAAATTTACTTGTAATTTTGCAAGATTCACTTACTCTAGTACTAATATACTTCATAACAACTCCAAACATCAAACTTATTTTATCATTCTATCAATTTTTGATTGATTTGTCCATCAAACCTTAAATTCATAGGTAACCATCCAAGCTATCATCATAAGCAAGACTTATGCATTATGCTAACTTTCAACCATCGTAATTCTCTACTTCCAACTTCTATTGTCTAACCAATTTAACACATCCACAAGACTTTGCACAATCAACCTCACACAAGCCTCATTCTCACCTTCATTACACATGCATGACCATCAATCCCAACCTCATAACATTTACCTACCCATGTGATATTCATACCATCTCATGCATCATCTCAAAAGATCAAAGGTCATACAATCAAGCGTTATACATTAGAGTTTAAAAATTCACTTTTGAATCATAACTCATTCATTCCATCTTCATCAAATCATGTCATACTTCATTCAATGCTTTAGTGGGCATTTTAAGCCCAATTACATTAATCATCATACATAAGAGTTTTACATTTTCATTGGCATTTCCTAGCCAAATTCCAAGACCAATAACAATATCTCATTTACCTTATTCAATTTGCTCATATGAATTACAACTATTCATTTACATAACCAAACTTCAATTACACAATAAAACAAGCACAAGATGCCTTGATCCCTTCCACTTGGATTCTTGCTAAAAACACGGAAATTTGGGAAAATAGGGGGGTGAGCTTAGGGAGCCAGAAGGTTCTATGCTTATAACCAAATAATGAACAAAACAGTTTTAGAATTCCATTTCCATATAAATTTCCTTTAGATCATAAAACATTGTTTTCTTCAAAACTCTTGTCATTTTCTTAAAATCATAAATCATTCATTTTTCAAAAGCTCATCAAATCATAAACTAAGAGCTCTTGTCATTTTCTTGAAATCACAAATCATTCATTTTTAAAAAAAAAGTTCATGAAATCATGAATGCAATTCAACTTATCACAATTCACATCATATAACACATATCACCTAACACATCATAATGGTTTGGAAAGTCCACAATTCTTGGCAACCATATAATCTCATTTAATGATCTTATATGGGCAAATCTTTAGGAGTCCGTATCTTGGATCATCCTATGCCACAATCGGGCAGCCGGGCGAAGGCTTCTTCATGGTCATCGTGCACGAGACGTTTCTTGGGTCGACTTAACCTAACCCACATAACATATAATTATGTCTTGAAACTTGATTGCCCAAAGGCAAAAATCTTGGAAATCTTGTTTTGCATAAATCATGCAAATTTTCATAAATCATTTCATGATCATAAAGCCTTTCGTATGCAATGCATCATCATTCCTCAAGCAAAATCACATAACAACCACATTCACATATCAAATCATCAATCATCCAATTCACATGACATTTTCAAATCATTCATACCATTATACATCAATTATAGAAATTTCTCAAGGCATTAAAAAACAATGAATTTTGAAAGCATTTTTTTTATTCGTAATTTTTTTGAAAAAATATATTAGTGGCCCATCATTTAACTATAAACATAAAACCTACCTTATGATTCCTTGCTTGAATGACCTTCCCTTGCTTTCCATTCCTCTTGCCTCTCACCATTTTCCTCAAAATCAACACAAATTCCCAAATCAAAAGTCATCCAAAATACAACAAATCCTAAGGACACAAATCATTAAGTTGATCTTGGAATCACAATACCCATTCATTTTCTAGGCTTTCTCAACCATAACCCAACCAAAAACTTAACCTTAAATCAAGAACTTACCTTGAATCTTTAGCTAACCAAGTGATTCCTTGGTTCAAAGTGAAGCTCTAGTGATTTCCCACACTTTTTCCTCTTGAACTTTCTTCAAAAACCTCTTAAATCTCTTGGAAAATCCAACCCTAGCAAGCTCCTTCTTCTTTTCTCCTTCTTCTTTCCACTTGCACGAAACTCTCTCTCTTCTCCTCACAATTTTCGTAACTTCTCTTCTTTCCTACCTTAACTCACTTATTCTCCTTCCTTTTATACTCTTACTAAGTCACTTAAGCCCATTTCTTCATTTAAGCCCATTTACTCTTCTCCTCTTCTTCTTATTCTCCCACTAATTCATTTAACTCTCCTCCTTTTATACTCCTTCCTACTCACTTAAGCCCATAAGCCCTAAAGCCCATTCACTTCCCTCTTCTTTCCTTCTTCCTTCCTTCTTCATTTAACTCATACTACTCAAGCCCACTTCTTCATTTAAGCCCAACTTATTTTCTTTTCTTTTCCTACCTCAATTCATTTCATCTCCTTCCTTTTATACTTCCTTCTTCATTTAACTCAAGCCCAAGGCCCAAGTCCACTTCATTTAATTCCTTCCTTCTTATTTTCCTACTACAACTTAAGCCCATTTCATTTATATCCTCTCTTCTTTATTCATTTCATTTGGACCCAAAGCCCAATTTATTCTTCCTTCTTTCTTCTCATCCTACTAAATCACTTAAGTCCAAACCATTTCTTCTTCTTTTCATTTGATTTAGGCCCATCATTCTCTTAGGCCCAATTAAACTCTAAACTCTTAAATTCAACTAACACATTTAATTGTATTAATTCATGCCACCTAACTCATTACTCTCATTTAATCCTCTTCTTTTTTTTTCACCACTTAAGCCTAACTTGAGTCCAAGGCCCATTTAACCCTTAATACATTCATAACTTGCATAATACCTTAATACACTTAATCCATGTCATATAATCTTAGTCTAATCAACATGTTAATCAAATTTTCTTAACATGCTAATTTAGTCCACAAAAATACAATCATTGAATCCCATTAAATCATGCCACCTAATTTCATGACACCTTACCTTAAGCATATTAACATGTCAATTAGTTCCATATTAACCCATCTCGTATTTATACCATATCTTCTATTTCATTTCAATTTCAAGAATTCTTAACTTCTTTACTCATGAATAATCATTCAAAAATCCTTATTTAATAATCCTAGCTTACCAAAAAGATTCGGGGTCCAATAATTCTCCCCTTCTTAAAAAAAATTTCGTCCTCGAAATTCCTATCTTACTGATCTAGTGGCAAGGGTTTAAATCCTTAATTTACGGATTCAACTTATTCTTGCATGACTTATTCAGATAGCTCACCATCCTGACCCTGCTTATTTGATCTTGAGTGCACCTTGACATGGTGGCACTCTTAAACATGTACTCATAATCATGTACTCGTGAGAGTAAAAGCATGTAACTCTGAGAGCATCACTGGGGTAACTCGTCTTATGCTTGATGTTCACATCATAATAATGGTAAGTGACTGTGAACTAACACACTACTTCCATGCCTATTCTGGGATTCTTCTAATTCATCTTTCTTACTTCACTTGATTCTCATCACTCATTCATTTAACCTGTCCATAACCCTTTCAATTCTAGCCTTCTATAACTTGTAGACCTTACTTATCATCATAATGCTAAAAAGATGAATCTTTCTATCATCTAATTCTTCATACCGCATTTGATTGAATTCACTAGAACTGTGATTTTGTACTTACAATAAACTAAAGCTATACTTGGATCTCATAACCTTATGAGCTTCAACTATATGCTTTAAGCATATTCTTGATAATTAAGACCATCAATTCCTACATTCACTTGCTTATTTGACATTCTTGATCACTAAGAGATCTTTCGATGAAATCCTGCTAGGATGCATACCTCATGTTACCATTTGTACTTTGCTAGCAACTCTTTTTACTTAATCATCTTTATTGACTTCATATATTTCCTATTTCATTCACCTGGTATCATTCTTCCTATTTGAACTTGAAATTCATATCCGTATCAATTTCTTAATAAGATTCACAATCTTTTTATCCTTAATTTGGGATAAACTATGTCCCACCTGCTATGCTTCTTGTTGCTCTAGTTCTGGACATCATAATATCGAATTCATGCTTAATGTATCGGATGCAACACTTAGCCTCACTTGGAATCTCTTACTGGTGCAATCATAGTCTTTTGATACATATCTCAATCTCCTGAGTTTCATATTTAATTCTCCCAATTCAGTAATTGCCTTGTACTTCTACGATCTGTATTTGCATGCTCATACATGTTCCTGTACATATGTTGTCCCCAAACTTTCAAAACAATCATCAATGTTGCAGTTCTAGGTCATGTATCAAAATTCACTCCTAGGGCTTTACACATTTCTCTTCATGTATTCCAACCATTCTCCTAAAAAAAAATTTTTTTTTTAGCATCTTTCTGAATACCTTTCATACATCATCAAATAGTCTCCAATTCTATAGTGCTATTGGGCATTTGTTAACTTAAGCAATCATTATCAATTTTCATGTATCTCTCGATTAGCCCTTGTGATTCCTTACTTAACAAATTCCTCAATGAGGTATATTGACTCACTTTCCTTTCGATTCCTCTTATTGACTTTCTTCCTCGAATGATTTTTTTCTCCACATTTGCAGACTTTAATTGCAAACTTAATTAGGGTGATTTTAATATATTCATCAAGTCATACCAATATCTCCCAAACATACTTTCACGTAATATATAACATAGACTTACATACTCCTCATGTTAGCAATCAAAGTCTCTATAGTGAGTGTACTCACTTTCGAATCATCACATATTCTTTTCTGATTAGTTCTTTCATTGATTACTCTTAACATGAACCATTTGATCTGCTTATTCTAACTTAATGAAATCCCTCTTCAAAAGAGAATTTTTTTTTTGCTACAATCATCTATACTATTCCTGTAATCTTAATCAATCTCCTATTATCATCATCATATTTTATCCACAAACTTATCTTCATCAATTCATAAATCAATCTCTTACATGATTGATACTTTGATCTTCATTAATCCTAGACAATATCCTTCTCTTGATCTTAGAATTTATTCCTTATTATAACATCATCAACAACCCTCAATCTATGTCTACTTGATCACTTAGGCTTTAAACTATGGGAAACTATGACTAATAATATTCACTAAATCATAGGTTTCTTCCTCTATCATCTTCACACATACTCTACTTATGTGCTTAATACACTCATTTGTGCATAATTATGGATTTCCATACAAATACTCCCAACAACAACCAATTTGACCTTCTTGAACTTATAAAAACATTACTATCAATCATCTCATTGTCCCATTATCCTTCACTTCACATCTTACATATATATATATATGTATGTATATATATTGCCATTGACTTAAACTTGTGGAAATAAAATCATCACATATTTCATACAGCACATAGATTTCAAAAACTTGTAATCTTGGTGCTCGTAATGGCACTTTCTTGTAAACTTGCTTTTCACAATATGATATTCTTGCCCAAATCATGTTTGAAAGCATAATTTCATAAACTTGTATTCTTAAAAAGAAAACCCCTTTTTAAAGTCATTTCATCAATCATTCACATAATCAACATATTAAACATGCAACATTTCATAATGCACTCAATGCACAACTGATGCAACGATTATGATGCAATTTAAATTATGAAATTTTCTTGCTTGATTTAATGAAAACAAACTTGGCTTATTGAATTTGTTATAAGCATGCACCCATTGGGGTTCCGGTTTCATCTTCTTAAAACCATAAAAATTTCGACTTTCATGAAGTTCTACTTGAACCCCTTAATCCTTGTCCCCCTACTTTTCCTCAAACAATCATGCTCATAATTCACATATTTCCCACATTCAAGGATAAGCACCATAGTATGTCATTGATACCATATTCGATTTCATCAACAGATGCATTGACTCATTACCGGTCATGTTTGACCATGTACTATTTCTCATTTCCACTAATCCACAACTTCAATTTATTCGTTAATTCGATTTGGCCCAAACTCTTAACAATTTGCTCTTACATGTGAATTTTACATATGCGCCCATACAAGATCTCAATTCCGGCGCTCTGATACCACAAATGTCGGATCCCGTTACCGAAACCCAAAAACATGAAACTTGATCATCTTACCTTATAGGGTTTATTCCAGTTAACCCTAATTTCAAATGCGCTCTGATACCACAAATGTCGGGACCCGACCCCAACTGTTGGATCCGAGACCCAACTGCACATAACTTCCCACTTCTGCTCTTGCTTTGTTACCACAAATATTGGACCCCGTTCTCGGAACCCAACTCTCTTGCTCAAAATCGTGAAACACAGCGCGTATTACTTGAAGGGTTATAAATTTTTTTTCATTCTTAATCCCTTGAACCCTTAAAGACATCATGAATTCATTCTCATACTCAAAACGCTCCCAAAATTTACTTACCAAAGTTCCGTAATGTGCCAATGTACCTAATCATCATACTTGAACTTATTTCCACTACGCGTTAACCAAATTTGAAAAACTTAAACTCTTAAATTTCATTTGGAATTCTCTTGTAATTCATAGCCTTATGGCTCTTGTTTAATTTAAGACAAGAACCGCTCCAATCGGAGTTCTATAACTCAAGATACACTCTAACAACCTAAAAGAGTTCATACCGGAAACATACTCTCTTAACCGGCCTTTAACTTACTTTGATGCAAACTTTCTCAATTTAACTCCAAATGATACCAAATTTTATGGAGAGAAAGATATATGTCTTATGAATTCAATGGTTCAAACCTCACCTCAATTGGAGGTCGGATGAGTGATTTACGCCCCAAAAGAATAGACTATGCTCATACCCAAAATCAAATTGAACATCTTTTGGCACAAAAGCCATAACTTTCACTATAGATGTCAGAATGACTTCGTTCTTAGACGGTTAGAAAGTAGACATCTAGGGCTACAACTTTCGTGAAGACCAAAAGTCGAAATTCTGTCATTATCAGGTTACATGGACCATGTGAAAATCACACAGTTTGTGTGAAAATTCACACAGGTTGTGTAACTTTCTGCTACTGCGTCTCCCTACACCATGGATTTACACAGTCTGTGTGAAAATTCACATAGGCTGTGTAACCCACTGTTACTGCCATCTCCCTGCACCTGAAATTTACACAGTCTGTGTGAAAATTCACACAGGCTGTGTAACTTTCGCCACTACCATCTTCTCAGCATTTAAAGTTACACGATCGTGTGAAAATTCTCACAGTGTGTAACTTCTCGCCATAACAACAACAACATTTCACCAATGCTTTCTAACTTATTCCTTACACCAAATTTACTTGTAATTTTGCAAGATTCACTTACTCTACTACTAAAATACTTCATAACAACTCCAAACATCAAACTTATTTTATCATTCTATCAATTTTTGATTGATTTGTCCATCAAACCTTAAATTCATAGGTAACCATCCAAGCTATCTTCATAAACCAAGAGGGTCTTTGGGCTAAATTTGTTACCACATTATCACCGACTGCAAGACGTAGAACGCATTGGCGGAGAATTGCCAAAGTAGATCGGATTGCTTAGGAATATGAGTATGTTTCTATCCATACTGGACTAGTGTCCTTCTTTACAGATAATTGGTCAAATCTTGGATCTTTTTCTTCGTTGGATCAAGTACAACAATTTCCTCTCCCACTGCTCACTGTCCGGGATTTCTTTTTCCAGTGAGAAGAGTTGTTGGGCTGTGTTATTCCTTTCTTGCAACCTGATCATGCTACATTTATAACTACTCATTCACAGCAGTTTTCTTCTGGGCCTGATCGGCGAATTTGGAAACCAACTGTTACCTGAAAATTTAGCCTTTCCTCGACTTATGAATTGGTACGGTCCCGTAACCCTGTCAATGTCTCTCTTCGTCGAGCTTGGAATAAGTTTCTTCCAAAGAAGATCTCTATTTTTGTGTGGCGTCTCTATAATTCTCTTCTTCCTTTCCCGGAAACATTGAACATGTTGGGTTTCTTTCTAAATCCATCGAGATGTAGTATTTGTTCCTTGGCAGATGACAGTGTGCAACATCTTTTTTATGAATGTCCCACGACCAGAATGGTATGGAGACATTTTGTAGCCCTGTTAGATCTTCATTTATCTTTCCCCCCTGAACTATGGCTCTTTATTCGGGAGTGGTCTACTCTTGGAAGGGGGGCAATGTTAGTAGTGTGCCCTAGGCCAATGGATATTTGTGATTCATGAATTAACATTATGACTTATTAATAATATATTATGAGGTATTCCTTTCATATATGCATGTCTTTCGTTTATGTAATGTGATTTACATTCCATGAATAGTATTAGACTTATGTCATCAAGTATGTGACTTGATAGTAAAATCCTAAGCGTTATAACACTATTCTAGACTATCCCTAGTCGATCATTATTGGTGGAACAATAATGAATTAAGACTAGTATGTGTTCTGATTGATGATCACGTTTTACTGATCATGGATATGAGATATCAAATCAGAAACATAGATATATGTTAGAGAACATATATTGTACCGACCCACATAAAGAATACTACATGGTTTCATGTCATTAGTGATTCTTAATATGGTTGGACTTTATTCTTTTGACCTGAAGTCATCATGGTTCCCTACATGAGGAATTCGGTATTTTGATATTAGACTAAGTTATTTTTAACCGAATAACAAGTAGTCTTATGTTGGACATCAAATGAATCATGCGGAGGGATGTGAATGACGTAGATGGGATTTGTACCTCTCTTAAATGAGAGAGATATCATTTGGGCCTCTTGACAAGTGTGACTGAAGAAATGTATGGCCGTGCTCAAATGAATTGATGAAGAGTCATCAATGTCATTTGTTATAATCAGTCAACTTGGGGATCAAGAAACTATGATTAATCAAAGGTTGACATGTACCATGCCTTGTGATTAATCTTGATATCGTGTTACAAAAGGATTTGAGCTTATAACCATGGTTACAGGTTAAATCGGATTATCAATCCTCATTTGATTTGGGTAGTCATAATGTCTTGTTAGAGGCCACTTATGACTTATGGGCCTTGAAGTGTGATCAAGCCCATTGCCAACATCAAATGAGCCTACAGGGTCGCACAAAAAGAGTGATGTGATCTAGGCTTATTCTCTTGGGCCTAATTTATTAGGTATTGAATAAATATATGTAGATATATTTATTGGGTTAGATTTGATTAAGTTGTCGGGCTTCTATTATATGAGACATAATGGGCCGAAACTTATTAGGGCCTCAATGGGATTAGGGTTTCTCTATAAATAGAGAAGCTTAATTCTCATTAAGGGAGAAGACACTATTGTTAGGAAACCCTAGCCACCATCCGAGAGAAAAATCGTGCGACATTCAGAAAGGAGTTTAAGGACGTGCTAGCATACCATAGCCGCAGCCCGGATCGTGCATACTCGTGTGGATACCGGTAGAGGGCATTCGCGTTTGCAGTGTCTTGGAATCCGAAAAAGAAGCAACCTATCCACAGAAATAAGGTATTTTTGTACATCCTTGGTATTTTTGATTATACTTCATGTTGTTGTATGGTCCTTTTCCGCAGTGTATTGTGAATACTCGGACCGTACGCGATCCAACAAGCAACTGCAAGACTTGTGATCATTTCGTTCATACCTTATTTCATCCTTTGGGAGCTGTGGAAAATGCGTAACCTGCGCGTATATGAGGGTAAGCCCACAACAGTCTCAACCTTGATTTCTTTGATTATGCAACATGTTTCCTCTATCCATTTCTTTTAACTGTTATTATCAATTGCCTCACAAGCCGGTGATTATGACTTTATGTTGGAGGCCCCCAGATGATTGCAACGTTGTTCTTAACACTGATGGCTCATCGCTTGGATGTCCCGGACCTTCAGGTTGGGGATTCGTGGTGCGATATGCTAATGGTTCTTTCTTGTTTGCTGAGTGTCGATACTGTAACTCAAATGTTAGCTTTGCCATGGAAATAGAGGCCATAGCTGGTGGCCTTCAATTTTGTGTTGCCTGTGGGTTTCGAAAAATATAGGTTCAAGCAGACAATATGGGTATTGTTCAACTATTGAACCATAATTCAGAATTTTTTCCTTGGAGATATGAAGCAGCGCTTGAAGATATTCGACATATGCTCTCTGTCTCGACGTCGTCCATTATCCATGTTTATAGAGAGGTTAATAGCTTTGCGGATCACAATTCGCTACGATAATTGCTTTACCTCTTCATCTTCGAAAAATCTTGCGAATGGAACAGAATTTTGTTCCCTACATACGATATAAACCATGAGACTTACATCTTTTCTTTACATGACTTTTGTACTGCACTTTATCTACTCTTGTAGAGCCATGTATAGATAAAATCCCCCCCATTTTCTAAAAAAAAAAGGATGGACAGAAGCTTAATTAGGAGTTTCATAAAGTCAAACAGATGCTTATAAAGTTAGAGAAGTCAATGGTGCTAAAAAAAGAGGAAGTCAACTTTTGGAAGCAACTAGCCCAATATGTAACATCCCGTCACAGATGGGAAAGGGTAAATTGGTTATTTGGGATGGGTTAGATGTGTGTAAGCATATTTCGGTGTGACCATGCATTAAATAGCCTCTATATATTTAGATAAATGGAAATTTGTTGCACATGCATATGAGTGTACATGCATTCATGACATTTTCCAGCATATGTGGGTATACATGAAATTACTGTGACAAATGTGTTATTTGTATTTGAAAGTTGAATTGGAGTGAAAAATGAGATATAGGGGTTTGAAACATTGTATTGGAGTGAATGATCGTGTGTTTTACATCTTTGGGGACTTTTAGGAAATTTTATGGAATTTTTGGGAGACAATGTCCAGACCGGAAAATTTTACTAAATGACCGACTGATGAGATTTCTGGTATCGATAATGACTATCCAATGGCACTAGAAAATTAGATGCATGATTTTAGGATTTAATTACTTTGAGCCATTGAAATTTGGGAGAAAATTAGAATACAAATTGGAGATAGGGCTTAAGAAGTGGACAAGTGGCAAGTGACATAAGTCACTTGCCAAACATGGCTCTAAGCTTTTTTTTTAAACCCCTTATTTCCTTTATTGATTGCCCTAGACGATGCTTTCTTCTCCTTTGAAACAAAATTGCTTTCATATTTAACTTCTCCTCTCTTCTTCTTCGTGGGTCTTCAACTTCCTTGTTCATCTCTTTTTTCTTAATTTCTTCTTGCTTGCTCCTTCTTCCTACATATACAAAAACAACCATAAGTTTTGTGTTGATGATGTTCAGTGTGGGTGTGAGTGATGGCCGTAGGTGTTGGTGAGAGGTATAGAGAGTTGGAATAAATAGAAGACTTGAAGATTTTGAAGCCTGAAACTCGTTTAGGTAAGAATATTTTTGTAGTTAAAAGCTTTTATTATGATTGAATATGCTTTTATTCCATGAAGTTGTTGGTTTGATTGTTTAGGTATGTTATTTCTTTGATTAAATGATAATTGGTAAACGTTGATCTAGAAGTTGAGGAATGAGATGTTGAGTGTATTTAGTTGTTTTGAAGTGTTTTGAATGCTGTTAGATGGGTTATATTTTGAAATATGGGATGATTAAAGATGAAGATGGTTAAAAATCTAATTTCGGGATGTTTTCTGGGTTCGCACGTGGCGATGTGCTCCTGCCGCTTGACATGCGATGCAGCGAACACGCCTTGTGGTGTATGCATGTTAGGCCAATTTTTTATTTTATGATGTCATTAAGCATGAATTTCGTTAATTATGTGTTTATGGCTTCATGTGATTAAATTGGGCATAATATTGGATAATTGAGTTTAAGATATGATTAAATATGGTTTCAATAAGGGCTTAGAGGGTTAAATGGTGTAAGGACATTTTAGGAAGATTTCTTATGTTGGAATGGATTTGGGCTTAACTAAGGAGGGTATATTGGTCATTGTCCCATGCCTTAGGTTTAGGTTAAGAGAAAATAGAAAGAAAGAGGAAAAAGAAAAGAAGGAGAGAGAAGAGGGCGTCGTCGAGGAGAGGAAGAGAAGAGAAAGGAGATTTGGCGTTTTCAAATGATTGAAGCTCATTTCGGGTAAGTTAGTTTCGTTTCTTCTTATTTTGGTTAGGTTTTAACCTAGAAAATGTTGAATATGGGAGAATCGACGGTTTTAGGGTTGAAAACGGTGAGATTCCTTAGGTTGATGCATTTGTGGTTGATTTGAAGTCTAAAATGGGTTAGAAATACCTTATGAGACTTGATGTATTGTTTAGATGCGTTGGTTTTGGTAAAAGGGGAAGAATCGTATTTGGGTTCTGCAGAATCTGGGTTTCGGAGTCGGACTCCAGACCAGACGTCGCGACGTATGTATGAATAATGCCGCGACGTGTGAGGAAGGGAGCCACGTCTCGACGTGTAAATAATTTTACGATTATTCGTCGCGACGTGTGGAACGCAGGATTCATCGCGACGTCTGATATTTGTTCGCCGCGGTGAGCCTTCGTCATGACTAAGCGCCATGACAGTAGGGTCGATTCGTCATGACGGCGTCTATTCGTCATGGCGAGCCCCCTTTTTTCCGAAAATGGGAATTGTTCATTTTTTAGGATATCTTTGAGTATACATGTCCGATTGAGGTGATTTCAGATTCGTTATGAACTAGAAATAAAAGGCTACAAGTTCTATGAGGTTGGGAAGTTCGGAATTAGCCTTGAAGGGTTGGAATTGTAGGAGAAGATCGGATATAGATTTTAATGCTTTATTTTGGATTCCAAGCTTTGAATATTTACTATGGATATTGATTAAATGGAACTTGGTTGTTTTAGGAAACCAAGTTGACCGATTCATCATGAAGAAGGACATCGATGAATCAGTTCTCGAGTGATCTTAGGTGGGTAATATATTTATAGTTATTGTGTGATTAGGAAATTTCTTGCCTATGTATGAATATATGTTATATGTTATGTATGTTTAAATGTGATAAATAAATGACTTTTGATTTCATATGAGAAGCATGAGAACATGATTTTAAGCATGTCATGCCTCGACTTGATCATGGCATTTTGAATAAATGAGAAACATGAAAGTATACATATGACAATTGATTTTGAGCATGAATATATGCTTTTGTTTGGGAGAGAGTGGAACCATTTCGTTCGTCACGTGCATGTAGACAAGAGCCTTCTCCCGGCTGCCCGCTTGTGGCATATGAGATCCAAATGGACTCATTTCGTTCAGGGTGTAAACTTCGGTTTCTCCCTTTTGTTTCCATGGAACCCTCGAGCCATTGTGATGTGCATTGCATATGTGAATTGATCATTATGAAGCATACTTTGTGACATAATTATGAACTAATGACTTAATTGTATTGAATGCATAAATTGGTTGAGAACCATGTGAATGCTTAACTTACTATCTATATATATATAATATATATACATTCATATGCTGGGATTTGTGCTAGTTGCCAATGGCTATAATTATATTAGCCATTGGTACTGTGTAGCTCGACCCATTATCTTTCCCTCCTCAGGTGCGAGCAGGCCCATTGTTGATCTTGCGAGACATCGAAAACTTGAGTCAATTAGGAGCTTTGCTATAAGTT
Organism: Erythroxylum novogranatense; assembly: GCA_029891385.1. Classification (NCBI taxonomy): domain Eukaryota; kingdom Viridiplantae; phylum Streptophyta; class Magnoliopsida; order Malpighiales; family Erythroxylaceae; genus Erythroxylum; species Erythroxylum novogranatense. The sequence goes on from CM057228.1 coordinate 23,807,101, forward strand.
AAGTATTTTGTTGGGCCCTCGAGCATACTCTCATGGAACATATTTCATGTATTTTGGTTTTAAACTATATTACGTATTTAGTATGATGTTGAATACTAATGGTATGAAATCCCCATGATTTGGGGTCTTTAATTCTAGTTGTGAATGTATGGCAATGTATGTGTGTATCGAACGATCGTTTTGTGTATGTATGTATGTATGTTATGCGACTCGCCATTATGGTTATGTATCAATGTTGGGATCGGGTCCGCGATTTAGGAGCTCGGCACGGGTGCGACCCGAGGGGCCGCCTCGGGATTCGGGGATTCGGGGCCCGGGCCCAACATGTTTGGTATCAGAGCGCCTAAGTTTAGGTGTCCTCGGCTTAGAATGCATCGTAGGATCAATTGTGTGGTATGTGCTTACTTGTTGCATTGATTGAGTGCCGTAAGTGACATGCATATCATGCATACATGTAGATTGACGTATAGCTAACCTGTAATGTTTCCATTTGAAGGAGTACGATGCCACCTCGTAGAAGGACACGAGGAGTTTTGCAAGGATCCGTTGCACCTGACTCTCTACTAGAGAGGAGAGGATCGGTGAGTCGATAGCCTGTGGAATCTTGAGGCTACAGAGGGCTAAGCGGTGAGCCCATGTCGCGATCTCGAGAATCGCCGATTCCGCGAGGCAAATGCCTCGGTTTGATCGAGGATGTTTGAGGCCTTCACTCGAGCGTTTGTTCGGCTATGGGCGAGATGCCACGACCTTCTGCTCCGACCCGATTAGAGAGGAAAAGCAGTTTGATAAATTGAGAAGTATGGGCGATTGACTTCTTTGGGACAGCGAGATCTGAGGAAGCCGAGACATGGTTGCGGAGGGCAGGCGGGTATTAGATCGGATGGACTGAGGAGGACGAGAGAGTTGTGTATGCTGCCAGCTTGTTGCAGGGGGATGCTCTGCATTGGTGGGAGACTGTGCCAGGTAGTCAGAGGCGACCAGTAGGGTTGGCATGGCAGGATTTCATTGTTGCTTTCAAGAAGAAGTATCTGTCAGAAGTCTATATGCGTGAAGAGAGGAGTTCCTCGGTTTGGCTCGAGAGGAGATGGCGATTCTTGAGTATGAGCACCGGTTCACGTGATTGTCGATGCAGCAGATTTGATGTTGAGTGAGGCTGCCAGATGTCGTTGTTTTGAGTCGGGACTGCACTTGGCCATTAGAGAGAAGGTTATTGTGCAGAACTTTTGTGACTTCCAGCAGTTAGTGGAAGCAATTTTGAGAGTAGAGAATATAGAGAACATCAAGAGTGCAGTGAACAAGAAGAGGAAGGGCAGAGAGCAGTTCCAGAGAGGAGGTAGCACTAGTACTCCTATGCGGGACAGAGTCTAGGAGTTTCCAGCTCGATCTGGGAGAGGCGATGGTGCCGATCGATCGAGGCCGATGAGGACTTCTCTGCTTTTCACCAAGCTTCTACGGTGGGCGGCGATAGGAGGAGATGGGGACAGTCATCGGTCCCTAAGTGTGAAACCTTGTGGTCGATTTCATGGTGGAGAGTGTTCTGGATTGACGGGTGCATGCTTATTTGTGGGACGAGAAAGGACACGAGGCTAGAGAGTGTCCTCGGTAGTCAGAGAGAGGGATCTCGAATCTGAGCTCTAGGAGGACAGAGACTGGGGGTCGAGGGGCTGTGACAGAGGTGGCGATTCGATGTTGCCAAGAGGCGAGTCTTACAGGAAGACCGAGAGGCGAGCACCGGCCGAGGTGTTTGCTATGGCGGGGAGGATGCAGAGGCCGCGCCAGATGTTGTGACTGGTATGGCTCACTTATTTGCTGATGATGTGATTGTGTTGATTGATGTAGGTTCTACTCACTCGTTTGTGTCGTCGAGTAGATCTGTGTGTGATATGGTTGCGAGTTCGTTGGATACTCCACTGATGGTGAGTACTCCGATTGGTCAGCACATTGTGATTAGTCAGGTGTTTAGAGGATGTGAGCTTAGTATTGGTGGAGCACTTCTAGTGGTAGATTTGATGCCACTGAAGATGCGAGGATTAGATGTGATACTGGGTATGGATACGTTGGAGAAGTTTAATGCCCGATTGGATTGTAAGAAGAAGACAGTAGAGTTTGATTTGGGTGATGGCAGAATAGTAGTGTTTACTGGGGACAGGAAAGCGAGTCCACCCAGGATTGTTTCATCACTGACAGCAGAGAGGATGATGAGTAATGGTTGTGAGGCATTTTTGGCTTATGTGTTAGACTCCAGAGCGGATAGAGGGAAGTTGAAAGATATTTCGGTAGTCAGGGATTTCTCGGACGTCTTTCCCGAGGAATTGCCAGGACTGCCGCCAGCTCGGGAGATTGAGTTTTTCATTGAGCTTATGTCAGGTACGAGGCCGATTTCGATTCCGCCTTACCGGATGGCTCTGGTGGAATTAAAAGAGCTTAAGGAGCAGTTGGAGGAGTTATTGGAGAAAGGATATATCCGACCGAGTTCTTCACCTTGGGGAGCTTCGGTTCTTTTTGTGAAGAAGAAAGATGGATCCTTAAGGATGTGTATGGACTACAGGAAACTGAACCAGGTAACGGTGAAGAACAAGTATCCACTTCCTCGCATTGATTGTTGGACCCCGAACCTTGAGTGACAATTTGACTATGATCAAGTAGATGAGTTGATTGAAATTAAGTTGAAGATCATGAAATAAAGAGAGAAAGTATGAAAATATGAAAAATTGTGTAATAGTTGACTTTCTGGCCTTTGAGGGTTGACTTTTGTTTGAGGCAAAATTTGATAAAATGATCTTCTGGAAACTTGTAGATTATGTTGAGAGATTTTTGTGGACATAAAGTTTGTAATTTTTCGATATCGGGAGTGAAAGTTATGATCAGTCAAAGTTTATGTTTGATCGGGTTTGACTTTTATATTGGTTGGAACTTTGACTGAGAAATTAACCTAGTTAGAGGTTAATTGAGCTTTGATGTTCTTCATGAAAATTGAAGGATTTGTTTTGATCTTTATTTCGATATAAAGTATGCAATTTTTCGATCTCGGAAAATTAAGTTATGATTTTTGTAAGTTTGTATAGAGGATAGTATCTTTGACCGGAAAATGGACTCCCGTAGGAGTTGAATTGAGTTTTATGTTCTTCTTGGAAGATTTAGAGCTTCTCTCAAGCTTTCTATAGAGACTAAGTTTGTCAAAATCGGAGTTCGGGAGTAAAAGTTATGAATTTTGGAAGTTTAGAGGAAAAAAAAAGGGAAAAGGTTTGGCGCCTCGCTAGGCTGACGGCTCGCCCTAGCGAAGCAGGCGCCCATCGCCCTCGCTAGGCGACGCCTCGCCTGGCGAGGCGGGCTTCGCTTCGCCTCATGAGGCAAGGCTCGCCCTCATGTTGTCGCCTCGCTAGGGCGACGCCTCGCCCTAGCGAGCGGGCGTCTCGCCCTCGCGAGCGGCGTCTCGCCCTCGCGAGCGGGCGGCTCGCCCTCGCGAGCGGCGTCTCGCCCTCGCGAGTTGGGGCGTCCGTACGCATACGACGCCGTTTTGCTCTTCTGATTTTCTTGACTTTCCTCCTTTAATCCGACCTTTGCTCACTATTTTGCTTATATCTTTTCCGTCCGACATCCGATTGAGTTGATTCTTTTTGCGTTGGATTCCTAAGACATTGAATTTCATTTTATAAGAAATTTGTGAACTTTTGAGATTAAATTAATGGTGATTAATTTAATCAAAGTGAGTCGGGAAATTTTCCGAGCATGATTCAGTGTTTTGTGAAATTCGGGATCTGTAGAGATCCGATTGAAGCGATTCTTGAGGAGAAATAAAGATAAGACAAGGGGCTACAAATCATATGAAGACATGAAATGTCAATTTTGCCCCTAAGACTTTTAATTTTTGAATTTAAGTTCGGATTAGGGTTTAATTTTTGGATTGGGAACACCTGAGAGTAATTTGAGTATAACTTTTGATCTGGGAATTGAAATGAGGAGATTCTTGTTTTGAATTAAACTAGAGACATAAGGCTACAATTGTTATGAAGACATCGAGTTTCAATTCTGGAATTAAAAATGTGAAATGTTGGACGGAAATAATCGTACATAAGAAATGTGTTAGAATATGGATTTTTCCGCACTGTTTCGCACATAACTTTTGATGTAGTGCTCGGAATTGAGCGCGGTCAGTGGCGTTGGATTCGTATGATTGAGAGGAACATTTCTCGAGAAGGAAGTTTGGACAAATTCCTTCAAATTGATAGTGCGAATCAAACTGCAAGTAAGTATAACTTTAAGTTTTGAATGAAGGGCAAAATGGTCAATTGACCATCAATTAATGAAACACATGGAGAGATGTCATTTTTGGCTATTAAAAGCCACGAAAGTGGCTGGAAATTTCCAGAGAAAAGAAGAAGAAATAAGAAGAAGAAAGAAGAGAGAGTTTCGGGTGATGGAGAAAAGAAAAGAGAGAGAAAGGTAAGTTTGATTTTTTCTACTCAATTCTTCAAGCTTTTGGGATTTTTCCAAGAAGGAAAAGAGTGGAGAATGAAGAGAGCTTCTTCATGAGCCAAGAAAAATCGAATTTGTGAGAATGTCAGAGCCCAGTAATATGATCTTACTTGGGCGTATGAGTATGAATAAGGAATTGATACGAGTTTGTAAAGATAAGAGTGAATTTGTGAGAATGTGCTAAGTGATCATTTGATTTTGATGAAAGAAGTATGATTGCCTTTAGGAATTTGAAAATTGATATGTATGACTATTTGACGAATTCAAATGATTGGTTTGATTTGAGTGTTCAGAATATGTTTGATTTTTTCGGAATGTGTTGAGGAAATTAAGATTAGAATTTCTTGATAAATTGTGATGAATTGATATAGATGAAAGAATAATGGCATAATGATGATTGAACCATATTAGGGTTCCTTAAGAAATGGACCATTAATTTGTGCCCATATATGAAGAAATAATGAGTTATAGATATAGTGTTTTGATATGATATGAGTGATATATGATTTCAGGAAGTGAAAATTTTGAAGAGATTGAGAATATGTATGATGAGTAAATTTGATGAAAAGGTAAGTGATTATGAGTTGTGGAAAGAAATTAGTAAGAAAGTGCTTGATGATCATTGTTTAGAAAGAAATTTATGCAAGAATGAGTTACGTGGAGTTAAGTAAATATGAATTTCGAGGACGAAATTCTTTTAAGAGGGGGAGAAATGTTGGACCCCGAACCTTGAGTGACAATTTGACTATGATCAAGTAGATGAGTTGATTGAAATTAAGTTGAAGATCATGAAATAAAGAGAGAAAGTATGAAAATATGAAAAATTGTGTAATAGTTGACTTTCTGGCCTTTGAGGGTTGACTTTTGTTTGAGGCAAAATTTGATAAAATGATCTTCTGGAAACTTGTAGATTATGTTGAGAGATTTTTGTGGACATAAAGTTTGTAATTTTTCGATATCGGGGTGAAAGTTATGATCGATCAAAGTTTATGTTTGATCGGGTTTGACTTTTATATTGGTTGGAACTTTGACTGAGAAATTAACCTAGTTAGAGGTTAATTGAGCTTTGATGTTCTTCATGAAAATTGAAGGATTTGTTTTGATCTTTATTTCGATATAAAGTATGCAATTTTTCGATCTCGGAAAATTAAGTTATGATTTTTGTAAGTTTGTATAGAGGATAGTATCTTTGACCGGAAAATGGACTCCCGTAGGAGTTGAATTGAGTTTTATGTTCTTCTTGGAAGATTTAGAGCTTCTCTCAAGCTTTCTATAGAGACTAAGTTTGTCAAAATCGAAGTTCGGGAGTAAAAGTTATGAATTTTGGAAGTTTAGAGGGAAAAAAAAAAAAAGGGGAAAAAGGTTTAGCGCCCTCGCTAGGGCGACGGCTCGCCCTAGCGAAGCGGGCGCCCGTCTGGCGCCCTCGCTAGGCGACGCCTCACCTCGGCGAGGCGGGTTGCGCTCGCCTCGCGAGGCAAGGCTCGCCTCGCATGTCTGTCGCCTCGCTAGAGGCGACGCCTCGCCCTAGCGGCAGGCGTCTCGCCCTCGACGGCGTCTCGCCCTCGCGAGCGGCGGCTCGCCCTCATGGCGGCGTCTCGCTCTCATGAGTTAGGGCGTCCGTCTGCATCTGACGCCGTTTTGCTCTTCGATTTTCTTGACTTTCCTCGCTTTAATCCGACCTTTGCTCACTATTTTGCTTATATCTTTTCCGTCCGACATCCGATTGAGTTGATTCTTTTGCGTTGGATTCCTAAGACATTGAATTTCATTTTATAAGAAATTTGTGAACTTTTGAGATTAAATTAATGGTGATTAATTTAATCAAAGTGAGTCGGGAAATTTTCGAGCATGATTCAGTGTTTTGTGAAATTCGGGATCTGTAGAGATCCGATTGAAGCGATTCTTGAGGCGAAATAAAAGATAAGACAAGGGCTACAAATCATATGAAGACATGAAATGTCAATTTGCCCCTAAGACTTTTAATTTTGAATTTAAGTTCGGATTAGGGTTTAATTTTGGATTAGGAACACCTGAGAGTAATTTGAGTATAACTTTTGATCTGGGAATCGAAATGAGGAGATTCTTGTTTTGAATTAAACTAGAGACATAAGGCTACAATTGTTATGAAGACATCGAGTTTCAATTCTGGAATTAAAAATGTGAAATTTTGGACGGAAATAATCGTACATAAGAAATGTGTTAGAATATGGATTTTTCCGCACTGTTTCGCACATAACTTTTGATGTAGTGCTCGGAATTGAGCGCGGTCAGTGGCGTTGGATTCGTATGATTGAGAGGAACATTTCTCGAGAAGGAAGTTTGGACAAATTCCTTCAAATCGATAGTGCGAATCAAACCGCAAGTAAGTATAACTTTAAGTTTTGAATGAAGGGCAAAATGGTCAATTGACCATCAATTAATGAAACACATGGAGAGATGTCGTTTTTGGCTATTAAAAGCCACGAAAGTGGCTGGAAATTTCCAGAGAAAAGAAGAAGAAATAAGAAGAAGAAAGAAGAGAGAGTTTCGGGTGATGGAGAAAAGAAAAGAGAGAGAAAGGTAAGTTTGATTTTTTCTACTCAATTCTTCAAGCTTTTGGGATTTTTCCAAGAAGGAAAAGAGTGGAGAATGAAGAGAGCTTCTTCATGAGCCAAGAAAATTCGAATTTGGAGGAGAAAAGAGGTCAGAGAAATTTTTCTACTTTGAGATTTTGATTAATTTTCGGTTTAGAATTATGACATATAAGATGGGTTTATGGATTGTGGAGTTAATTTTGAAATATATGCTTTAGGTTGGGTTTAATTTTGGATGAAAAATTGAGTAAGGTTTAGGCTTAATTTTATGATGAAGAATTTTGAGATATTTTGGTGTAGAATTATAGGAAATATGATGAATTGATGATATATGAAATCAATTTTGAAGAATTGGTATTTTATGGTATTGAATTTGGATAAATTGGTTTAGGCCAATTTTAAGATTTGGGGATTTTTGAAATTGAGGATTTAAATAGTTTGGAATTAATGTGAATTGAGGAATTGCGAGATTAATTTTGAAGAAATTATGTTTTATGAGATTGAATTCAAGTGTCTTGGTTTAGGCCAATTTTGAAAATTGGGGATTTTCAAAATTGAAGATTGAAATAGCTTTGAATGTAAATGGAATTGGTGAATTCCTAAGTTGATTGTGAAAATTAAGTATTTTTCGATGTGAAATTTGGATGATTATGGTTTAGGTTTTGGTATTTTGAAGAAGAGAAAGCAAGGATCAATTGGAGCTTGAAATCAAGTTTAGGCAATAATTCGAGGTGGGTAGCATATTTATATTTTGATTTGTGAGCAATATGCAATTTTGAAAAATTAAAAGCAATTTTGAAAATAAAGAAAGCAAAATGTGAAAATTTTGACAAATTATTGTTTTGTAAAGGTTTGAAATTACGATTTCGAATGTTTTCTGAAAGATTAATATAAGTTTGAATTCATTGCTTTCAATGATTCGATAAACCGATAGAAATTTACGAAAATGCATTTGTTGTGTATGCATTATCAATTGTTGAAATTATTGTTCGATTGAATGTTTTGATTGTTGAATTTAGTGAATGATAGGTGAATAAATTGAGTGGTATGCATTTTGGGGAAAATTTTGAAGCAAATTAAGAAATTGAAAAGTGCCTTGGGCAATCCGACTTTCGTTTTCGATTATGTGTTATGTGGGTTTATTAGGTCCCTTGGTGAGTCGTTATTTGTCTCTATGTGTATAGCCTTCTCCGGGCTGCCGCTAGTGTACGGACTCCGTTCGGACTCCTTCACGGCTACTATTGGACCATGATGCGGAAAGTGTAATGCGTTTATTCACGATCCGCAGGACATTATGCGGGGCTATGCGATCGTCTATTGGACCTAGCCGGACCATTACGATGTGTAATATGTTTTGATTTGTTTATGTGTTACGCATTCATATTTATGAAAAATTCAAGAAGTTTTGAAAAATGAGAAAAAGTGAGATTATTATGAAAAGTTTGAAAAATATGAAAAAAAATGGGTTTGAGGAAATTGTTTGAAAAATTATAAAGTTTGAAAAAATTAGCCCTTTTGGCAAAAGAGTATTAAAAATGATTTCGCTTATTTATCGGTTTATAAATGTATTATCCACGAGCTTGAGCTCACCCCCTTTCATCCCCATCTCGGGTTTGAGCGGAGATCGGATGAAAGAATGTGAAACGTATGTCAAGGCGTCGGTTCGACATTTGAATACGTTGGTTTTTGAGAAATTTGGATCTTGTGTATGAATATGTTTATGACTTTAGATAAGTTTGGGAAAAATGTATTTGTGTATAAAGTTGAGTATTGTGAATGAATGAGAAATTTGTATATGAAATTATGAATAGTTTGGGAATCTATATGTATGATTGATTTGGGAATGAGATTGAACTATGAGAATGGTAGATTGAATGACAAGTATGAGATTGTTTTAGAATTAGGTTTGTGTCTATCTGCTGATATCCCGGACGGAGGGTCCGGTGGATTCTGATATTTGTGTGATTGATTGGCATTTAGAAGTGTTGTTTTGAACACTTTGCAGGTTTGGGTTAGGATAAAGGCAGCCGTTATGCTGCCGAAATTTCGATAAAATCTGGGATAAAAATGTAATTTGAGATTCGTATGGATTTATATAAGATTATGTACGACTGTATGGATTGAAGATGATTTGGATGTGATTGAGTAACGAGAAAAGAAATAAGAATAAGAAAAGAAAGAAAAAAAAAATTCATAACGGATTTTGGAACGTCTTAGGATCCCCAACGCGATTCTGTTTCCTGTTCTGTGCTTAGTCACGGATGTCGGAAAGTGTTTCAGTTTTAAATTGATTTGTTTGCTTACTTTGTTTTCTATCCGAATTCGATTTGCATTCGATTCGATCCCGCTTTCGCTTATTCGTTCCGCTTTGTGATCCGTATTCGATTATTTCGCTTCGCTATATTCGATTGAATCTGTTCGTTTGTGTTCCGATTTGCATTTGCTTCCGCTTCGCTACTTTCGGATTTGTTCGCTTCCGCATTTCGCATTTGCGATCCGAAATTTCCGCTTCCCTTCGTTTCCGTTTGCTTCGTTTTCCGTTCTGTATAAGTAGTTGGGTTCTGGTAACGGGATCCAGCATTTATGGTATCAAAGCCCTTTCGCTTTCGTTTCCATTGATTCCGTCATTCGTTCTTTTTGTTAAGTTTATTCGGCATAGAGTGAAAGTGTTAAGTGTATTCGGTTGGGATCCGGTTCCCGGATCGGGTCCCAACATTGATGACCTGTTTGATCAATTGCAAGGAGCGAGAGTCTTTTCAAAGATTGATTTGAGGTCGGGTTACCATCAGTTGAGGATTAAGGAGTCGGATGTGCCGAAGTCTGCTTTCAGGACTCGGTATAGGCACTTTGAGTTTTTGGTGATGCCTTTCGGATTGACAAATGCTCCGGCAGCTTTTATGGATTTGATGAGTCGGGTTTTCAAGCCATTCTTGGACCAATTTATCATTGTCTTTATTGATGATATCTTGGTGTATTCCAAGAGTGATGAGCAGCATGAGGAGCATTTGAGGATTTCTTTGCAGACTTTGAGGACCAATGAGTTGTATGTCAAATTTGAGAAATGCGAATTTTGACTGAGGGAGGTGTCATTTCTTGGACACGTGATCTCAGAGCAAGGAGTTCATGTGGACCCAAAGAAGATAGAAGCAGTTGTGAGTTGGGAAGCACCGAAGAATGTAGCAGAAGTGAGAAGCTTTCTGGGTTTGGCAGGCTATTACAGGAGATTCGTGGAGGGATTCTCCATGATAGCCGCTCCGATGACTAAATTGCTGAGGAAGAATCAGAAGTTTGATTGGAGTGAGGAGTGTCGGAGGAGCTTGAGGAGCTCAGCTCAAGTTGGCGAGTGCTCGATTTTAGTTTTGCCATCGGGTGATGAGGGCTATCTTTGTGTCTGATGATGCTTGAGGAAGGGCCTTGGTTGTGTTTTGATGCGGGGTGGCGAGTGATAGCATATGCTTGGCGATTGAAGCCTTATGAGTGAACTATCCGAGCGTGATTTGGAGTTAGCGGTGATCTTTGCCTTGAAGATTTGGAGGCATTATCGTATGGAGTTCGACTCGAATCTTCTTGATCATAAGAGTCTGAAGTATTCTCTGAGTCAGAAGGAATTGAATTTGAGGCAGAGAAGGTGGATCGAGCTACTCAAGGATTATGATCTGTTGATTGAGTATCATCCGGGCAAGGCCAATGTTGTGGCGGATACCTTGAGCAGGAAGTCGTCGATTGCGCATGTTCGATCGGTTTATCTTCCTTTATTGGAAGAGATGGCTAAGCTTAGGATAAGCTTGACGCAGGAAGAGCCGGAGTGTCTTCTGGCTAATTTCAGAGTGAGGTCGATTCTCAGGGAAAAGGTTAGGGAATTGCAGGCGCAGGATGCGGATTTGAGTAGGCTCAGAGATGAGATTCGGAATGGCAAGATTTCTGAGATAGATGTGCAGGATGATGGGCTGATGACAGTGGGGAGCAGATTGTGTATTCCTGATGTGCAGGAGGTTAAGGCTGAGATTATGGATAAGGCACATAATGCGCCTTATGCCATGCATCCAGGTAGCACAGGGATGTATCGGGATCTGCGAGAGCATTTTTGGTAGAAAGGCATGAAGAGGGATATAGCAGAGTTCGTTAGTAAGTGTCTAGTGTGTCAGCAGGTCAAAGCTGAACACCAAACACCTTCGGGCAAGTTGAGACCGTTCCCTATTCCGGAGTGGAAGTGACAGCGAGTGACAATGGACTTTCTGATGGGTTTGCCTAGGACCAGCAGGAGGCATGATACCATTTGGGTGATTGTGGATAGGTTGACCAAGTCAGCCCACTTTTTGGCGATTAAGCAGACTGATTCTTTGCATGTGTTAGCAAAGAAGTATATCGATGAGATAGTGAGGTTGCATGAGATTCCAGATTCTATTGTGTCTGATAGAGATCCTCGATTTACTTCGAGGTTTTGGGGTAGTTTGCAGGATGCTTTGGGTACGAAGTTGAATTTTAGTAAGGCCTTTCACCCTCAGACGGATGGTCAATCTGAGAGGACCATTCGGACTCTTGAGGGGATGCTTCGGGCGTATGTGATGGATTTTCGTGGAGCTTGGGATGAGCATTTGCCGTTGGTCGAATTTGCTTATAACAATTCGTACCATTCGAGCATTCAGATGGCTCCGTATGAGGCATTGTATGGCAGGAGATGTAGGACTCCGATTTGTTGGGATGAGGAAGGAGATAGGCAATTGGTGGGACCAGAATTGATTCAGATGACAGTTGAGAAAGTCAATCTGGTTAAGCAACGACTTAAGGCAGCACAGGATAGGATGAAGAGTTATGTTGATGCTCACCGAAAGGAAATGGAGTATGAAATCGGTGAGAAAGTGTTCCTTAAGACATCTCCTTGGAAAGGAGTACTGAGATTCGGCAAGAAAGGGAAGTTGAGTCCGAGGTATATGGGTCCTTATGAGATTGAGAGGATTGGACCACTCGCTTCTGATTAAGCGTTACCTCGGGTTATCATGATTCATGATGTGTTCCATGTGTCCATCTTTGAGAAGGTATAGATCGGATCCTTCTCACATTGTTCGAGCTTGTGAGGTTTAGGCGAGGATGATTTGAGCTATGAGGAGCTTCGGTCAGGATCTTGGATACCAAAGAAAAGTCCTCAGGAACAAGACAGTTCAGCTAGTCAAAGTCCTGTGGAGGAATCATTCAGTAGAGGAGGCTACTTGGGAGTCATTGGAAGCCATGCGGGAGAAGTATCCGCATCTATTCGATGATTCAGGTAAATTTCGAGGATGAAATTTTTTTTAGAGGGAGTGAAATGTTAGGCCCCGATTTTTTTTTATGATGTCATTAAGCATGAATTTCGTTAATTATGTGTTTATGGCTTCATGTGATTAAATTGGGCATAATATTGGATAATTGAGTTTAAGATATGATTAAATATGGTTTCAATAAGGGCTTAGAGGGTTAAATGGTGTAGGGACATTTTAGGAAGATTTCTTATGTTGGAATGGATTTGGGCTTAACTAAGGAGGGTATATTGGTCATTGTCCCATGCCTTAGGTTTAGGTTAAGAGAAAATAGAAAGAAAGAGGAAAAGAAAAGAAGGAGAGAGAGAGGAGGGCGCCGTTGAGGAGAGGAAGAGAAGAGAAAGGAGATTTGACGTTTTCCGACAGATTCAAAGCTCATTTCGGGTAAGTTAGTTTCGTTTCTTCTTATTTTGGTTAGGTTTTAACCTAGAAAATGTTGAATATGGGAGAATCGACGACTTTAGGGTTTTAGGGTTGAAAACGGTGAGATTCCTTAGGTTGATGCGTTTGTGGTTGATTTGAAGTCTAGAATGGGTTAGAAATACCTTATGAGACTTGATGTATTGTTTAGATGCGTTGGTTTTGGTAAAAGGGGAATAATCGTATTTGGGTTCTGCAGAATCTGGGTTTCGGAGTCGGACTCCAGACCAGACGTCGCGACGTATGTATGAATAGTGCCGCGACGTGTGAGGAAGGGAGCCATGTCTCGATGTGTAAATAATTTTACGATTATTAAATCATGACGTGTGGAGCGCAGGATTAAATCCTGACGTCGATATTTGTTCGCATGCGGTGAGCCTTCGTCGTGACTAAGCGCTTGGCGAGTAAGTGGTTCGTCATGACGGCGTCTTTTCGTCATGGCGAGCCCCTTTTTTCGAAAATGGGAATTGTTCATTTTGAGGATATCTTTGAGTATAGATGTCGATTGAGGTGATTTCAGATTCGTTATGAACTAGAAATAAAAGGCTACAAGTTCTATGAGGTTGGGAAGTTGAATTAGCCTTGAAGGGTTGGAATTGTAGGAGAAGATCGGATATAGATTTTAATGCTTTATTTTGGATTCCAAGCTTTGAATATTTACTATGGATATTGATTAAATGGAACTTGGTTGTTTAGGAAACCAAGTTGACCCGATTTCATCAAGAAGAAGGACATCGATGAATCGGTTCTCGGCGATCTTAGGTGGGTAATATATTTATAGTTATTGTGTGATTAGGCAATTTCTTGCTATGTATGAATATATGTTATATGTTATGCATGTTTAAATGTGATAAATAAATGACTTTTGATTTCATATGAGAAGCATGAGAACATGATTTTAAGCATGTCATGCCTCGACTTCGGTCATGGCATTTTGAATAAATGAGAAACATGAAAGTATACATATGACAATTGATTTTGAGCATGAATATATGCTTTTGTTTGGGCGAGAGTGGAACCATTTAGTTAAATCACGTGCGTGAGACAAAAGCCTTCTCCCGGCTGCCCGCTTGTGGCATATGAGATCCGAATGGACTCATTTCGTTCAGGGTGTAAACTTCGGTTTCTCCCTTTTGTTTCCATGGAACCCTCGAGCCATTGTGATGTGCATTGCATATGTGAATTGATCATTATGAAGCATACTTTGTGATATAATTATGAACTAATGACTTAATTGTATTGAATGCATAAATTGGTTGAGAACCATGTGAATGCTTAACTTACTATCTATATATATATAATATATATACATTCATATGCTGGGATTTGTGCTAGTTGCCAATGGCTATAATTATATTAGCCACTGAGCTGTGTAGCTCAACCCATTATCTTTCCCTCCTCAGGTGCAGAACAGGCCGACTGTTGATCTTGCGAGGCATCGGAAACTTCGAGTCAATTAGGAGCTTTGCTATAAGTTCGTATTTTGTTGGGTCCTCCGAGCATACTCTCATGGAACATATTTCATGTATTTTGGTTTTAAACTATATTACGTATTTAGTATGATGTTGAATACTAATGGTATGAAATCCCATGATTTGGGGTCTTTAATTCTAGCTGCGAATGTATGGCAATGTATGTGTGTATCGAGCGATCGTTTGTGTATGTATGTATGTATGTTATGTGACTCGCCATTATGGTTATGTATCAATGTTGGGATCGGGTCCCGCGGTTTAGGAGCTCGACGCAGGCGCGAGGAGGGCCTCGGGATTCGGGGATCGGGGCAGGCCCAACAACTTAAGCATACTTGTTGCGGTCTTGTGAGAGCATACACGCCATGACATACGTGATGCGAACAGTCATTGTGTATGCTAGTGCTCTCACCGCGGCGAGTGTCTTTCCACCGCGGCGAGGATCCACTCTTCTATACGTACATGCTTTGGTTCTTTACCCATAAGTTTTGATGTAGAAGTCCAAATGAGTTGGTTTTTTATTTATTTATTGCAAACGAGAGACAAAGATCTACAAGTTCTATGAAAAAAGAAAATTTTGAATCAATCTTTAAAGATCTCAAACATTGGATGAAAGTTGAGTAAAGAATTTAGTTTCAACATAAGGATAGCCCCTATGTGTTTGGATTATAATTTTCATAGTATAATTTTCGAAATTCTGAAAAGAATTAATTGATTTGGTGTCTATGAGTTCTTGTTATTTAGAGAAAAAGGGCTGTAACGGGAAGTTTTAGATTAGTGCCAGAAATGTCACGAACATGCATTGTACGCATTTTAAATTGCTACATGTGTATATATACATATTTTATGTGTACATTTGGTTATGTTTATATACTTTGACTGTTATAGAGACACATTTGGAGCGTTGATCTACCGACGTTGCTGAGACTTCCAGGCATTAGCTCGGAAGTTATAGGTGAGTAACCTAGATGGTTCCTCAATCTTTATTTGCTTAAAATTTTGCACGTATAACCTTGTGGAGGTAATGGCGGGCTTGTGTGTTATTTATGATTTGGATTCCGGACCGATGGTGTCCGACGTATTGGGAGACTATGTTATAGAAGTGTTATCTGTTTGTGAATCCGTGACTTACTTGTTTCTGATGTGATGAATTGAGATACGTGAATTGATTGCGATACAGTACTGCCAAATTGTGACATGTGGTGTAATTGTGCTATAATTACTATTAAATCGGGATGTATGCATGTCATACATGAAATGCATGATCAGATAATGACAGTTGTGACCGGAGTAGCCACCGAGAGCTTAGAGCTCAACGTATTAGGGCCTCGAGTCCTCCATATTTTAGAGCCTTAGGCTTAACGTTCAATGAGTCCTGTATCCACAATGGATAAGGGACAGTTATTAACGAGCCTTACAAGGGACAGTTTAGGCACTCGGTCACAACACCGTAATAAAAATACGAAAGTGTCACGTACGCATTTCACATGCATTTGATTGAGTAATTTTGATTGGGTAGAAGAAAAGACTGTCGTACACTTATGCAATAATAATCATGTGTTACCTTTCAATGTGAAAATTGATATAATTGTGATATGCTTGAGTTGCATGAATTGGGTGAACCATCGATGATGGTTCCTCACTGAGTTCGTAAAACTCACCCAAAATTTGCAATTATTTTTCAGGCTTTGAAGAGTACCCCGTTAGACAAACGGGAGTATGCTTACTGCATGCAAGTTAGAGATTGAGGTCGGGATCAGTTCACGTCTGCATTAATGTTATCCTGTTCGTGTGTAAATTTATATTTTCGAAATTCCCGCAGAATAGTGTTTTTTTTATTTCAGTGGGTCCTAATTGGCTATTGTCGCTCTATTGATTGTGATGTGATCACTGAAAACATTTATGAACAACACTGGGCCCAATTTGGTTATAGATTTTTTTGCATTAAATGGCTAAATATTGTTGAGTGTCTTCTTATGACTGAAATTGTATTATGACCGAAATTGTTTACAAATTAAAGCGGGCCAAATCGTTTACTGATTTCTGCACTTACGATTATATTCAAAAAAATAAATGTCATACTGAGTTTTTGGACTATATTTGAGTGCTCTAGCATACCACCCTCATGAGGCACAGACTCGGATATCACCCTCGATGTCGAGTTCGAGTCTTGCGGGAGTGGGATGCTACATATGTGGTATCAAAGCCCTGAAGTACTATCTTATATGGGTCGTTTTTTAAATATGGGTCAAGTTACATGCATTTAAGACATGTCACAGCAGACAGTGGCACACTACAAGAAAAGGAGGCCTTTTGCGTCGTTTTTTAAACGTCGGTAAAGCAAATTTCCCGTCGTAGAACACTATCTTCGACGTCTATTAAGACGTCGCAAACAACGTCGTGGAAGGTAGGGTAAGCATTGGTGATCTACGACGTCTGTTGTAACACGTCGTTGAAGGGGTAGATATTCTTTGTAACATCCCACCCCCTCCTGGAAGGGTAAAATAGTAAAATTGGCATAGGATGGGATTGATAAGAAATAATTATTACTGTTCATGCATAATAGGATTGATACACAGTATCAATTGTGTATACGGAATTACAGTAAATGCATTCATGACATTCCCGAAAATTGGGCCTAACGGTATTTTATTGTGAGTGCGCTGTTTAGCGTTTTCGATTTTTAGGGATTTTTAGGAATTTTTCTGGATTTTTCCGGAGACAATTTCCGGACCGGCAAAATCGCCAATTGGCGAACCGGTCGATTCTCGGTAGCAAAAATCGCTACCCATTGGTCCTGTAATATTGGGTATTTTATTTTGGGATGAAAGTAGGGTCCTTTGGAATTAAATGGAGTAAAATTTTGGACTGGATTAAACAAATATATTTTGATTTTTCTTTGACCTTGAAACCAATGAGAATTTGCCATTTATAAAGAGACATTAAATGCTCCCTTTCAAGGCTTACGGATATGTATTGGTATTAAAAGGAAAGATGATTTTGTGCCTTATGTATAGCCATCCGAAACACACAAAAGCCAACTCTTCTTTTAAACCATCGATTTTGCTATCCTTTTCTCATTTTCTCCATAACTATATGCTACCATCTCTTACTCCCATCAAAGCTAGATGATGATGAGGTTGGTACATGTTTGAGAAGGAAAAGAGGTTAGTACTTTGGTGTAAAAGTTAGAAAGTGATTGTTGAAGGTTTGAAGGACGTTTTGATTTGGTAAGTTTTCATTAAGTTTTGATCTTTAAATGTGTTTTTACATGGAAATAAATGTCATGATAGTATGGGGGTAGTTAAAATAAGGATTTAAAGCATGTATAAGGTTCATGTAGACATTAAAGTGATGATTATTGTGATTTGAAAAAAAGGGTATGAGGCTAGGTGAAGATGCAGTAAAATTTATGATATGGTTTGATTTTGAATTGATTATGGATAATTATTTGAGTCTTTGAATTGAGGAATTTAAGGCTTCCAATTTTCAGTATTAACCCTAGTATATGTATGACGGGAGTAATATTTAATTTGTATTTATTTTGATGTCTAGTGATGTGAAAAAGGAATTAGAAGTGGGTGAACTAAGGTTAACATTAAATCTGGAAAGTTGGAATTATAAGTGATATTACTGTTTTATTCATAACTTATTGTGTAGAAACGAAAATGAGGTAAGGTTAGTGGCCACTGAAACTTTGGACTGTTGGCTCCAATTTAGTGTGAAATAAGTGTTGTTGAATTCCATTGTTAGAAGGGTGAAATTTTGCATGGAAAGTTACTGTTCCATTGTCTGTGAACAGTAACCGCAACCATGACATCTGAGTTTTGATGATTTTTATGAATTAATTGAGATGGAATTTGGGAGAATGGTCTTCATGGAAGTTGTAGCATATTTGATTATCTTTCCATTGCTACTAATCTTGCTATTTTTGGAATTGTGTATTGGGAGATATGAATTGATTACTAATGACTGGTTTTGAGCATTTTGGATGAAACCTAGTTTAAGTGTGATTTTGTGAGTTTACTGATTGGAGGCAATTTTAACATTTTATGTGGACTGAATTGGTGTGAGTGAGCTTCTGAAAAGTTGTAGAGGAAGAGATTATCTTGAAATTGATATTTGGTATGTAATTTTTAGAAGTCAGAATTGGGAGATATGATTTTTCAAAAACTGATCCTACATTAGGTTATGAATGGCTGATGATAACAGAAACTTCCATAAGAGTTTTTAAAT
The DNA here is from genome assembly GCA_029891385.1 of Erythroxylum novogranatense. Lineage (NCBI taxonomy): Eukaryota > Viridiplantae > Streptophyta > Magnoliopsida > Malpighiales > Erythroxylaceae > Erythroxylum > Erythroxylum novogranatense. The sequence goes on from CM057228.1 coordinate 23,825,569, forward strand.
TGTTAGAGATCGAATTGGATGTTGAGTGCTTCATGAAAATTGAAGTTTGAGATGTTATCTTTACAAGGATATAAAGTTCTGATTTTATTGACTTATATACTTGAAGTTATGCTTCTTGTAAGATTACTGCCCAAAGTGAAGGATTTCAGGGACAGTGACATTGAATGAATTAATTGACTGGCTTAGCAATAGAATTTGATTTTGGGTTGTTCATGAAAGTTGTAGAGGACATTGTGAACTTATTGACCATATTTTTGTGGTAATTTATTTCTGAAGAATAAGTGAGTTATGAAATTGTAAATGTACTGCTCTGTGTTGATGAAAATTGAGTAGGCAGAAGGTTTGATGGATTATTTGACACCCTTAGGGTTGGAATTGATTTTTATGGTCTTCTTGAGAATTGTAGAGCTTTTCATAAGCTTTCCAATGAGGTATAGTGGGTATTTTTCTGATTTGTGTGCTAAAAGTTAGAGTAGTTGGAAATTAGGAATCAAATCTGGAAAAAAAGAAGAAAAGGACAAGGCGGGGAACTCGCCGTCTCATGAGGCGACTTCTCGCCTCATGGGCGAGATAATTGGCCTGGTCGCGAGGGCGACAGCTTGCCCTCATGACGAAGCAGATGATTCAGCCTCGCGAGGCGACGTTGCGCCCTCATGGCGAGATTAAAGAGGCTGGTCGCGAGGCGCGCCTCGCCTCATGACAGATGAGGTGAAATCGCCTCGCGGGCGTCTCGCCCCATGAGCAGTGCTTCTGGATATATATATATTATTGTTTTATTTGGCATAAATTGATCCGATTGTTCTTTGTCAATTTCTTTCCGTCCGACGTCCGATTGGCCGATTCGAGGCATCGGATTCGTTGAATATTTAATTTCATATTATGAAAGCGGGAATTTTAGGCGGAATTTGGCGTAGCCCCTATCGACGGAACATGTAAACCTTGTTTTATTTAATTTGGGACCTATAGAGGTCCGAATTGCATGCCGTCCGCCTTTATGGATTTCTAATTTTGATAGAATTTTATTATGGAAAAATATTGAATTAGGACCGGAATTCATGAACATGCATATCTCATCAACATGAGCACAAATTTCATATTTCGTGACTCGTACTTTTTGATTCTTATAGAGGCCAATTGGGCGTCGATTGACAAGCGTCCGAGAGGCTTTCGGCATTAGCTCGGAAGTAATAGGTGAGTAACCTAGTTGGTTTCTCAAATTTCTGGTTGTTTATATGCTCAACGTGAATTACGTGCAAAGGGGAATTGTATGATTACTGGCATGTATAAGATTGTATTGTATGATTTTATTGATACTGATAGACTGGGCTTTATAGCCACCATACTGAACACTGCTATACTGGGCTTTATAGCCATATTGTGGACTGACTGATACACTGGGCTTTATAGCCAAATACTGCATAGTTATGCATAATTGCATGATCAGATAATGGACGTGCCCCAAGTTGCTATTATTACTGATAAGAGCTTCGAGCTCTCATCTTTATCTTGGCCTCGACCTCGAGGGGAGAAAATCACACGCGTCCCCTGAACACCGACCGAGCACTTGGGGCAATCTTGAATAAGCGGAAAGAGTCTCATATGCATCTCATTTGCATAAATGAGTATTACGTGATAAATCTTGCTTCGTGATGGTATGTATTCTTGTGAATGGTTTCTTATTCTTTGGATATGGTTATTATTTGCTTATTGGTAATTGATGATTCTTTGTCTTTGTCTTTACGCCACGGGCGTAATCATGATTTGAGTGAACCATCGATGATGGTTTCACCTGAGTTCATAAAACTCACCCAAAATTTGCATTTATTTTCAGGTCTGAAGAATACCCCGGTTGACACGGGAGTATGTCTCTGTAGTCGAGTAAAGGTTAGAGATCGGGATCGGTTAGGTATACGCATTAGTGTCTTAGTAAAATGTATTCCGCAATCCTTTGTATAACAAGGCATTGTATTTTCTTGAGCCACTTGTTGTATTAATGTTTCTTGCATTGGTGATTGTAATTATTCTTGGATGACCGTAATAACTGAAGCGGGTTTATATTAAATCGGATTTTATTTACTTCTTGTGTTTGCCGTGTGAGCGTGGAGTTAATGGCTATAAAAAAATTGTATATTGAATTTTAAATCGTGATGTAGTATGCCACTCTCGTGGGACACGGACTCGGATATCACCAACGATATCGGGTTGGGTCTTCTGGTGTGGGTGTTACATTTAGGTGGTATCGAGCCAGTGATGCGTAATGTATCAGGCACGATTTGAACATAGGTTTCATGCATTTGAGTCGCGTCGTTGCAGATCGTGGTAAGCGATCCTAGTCGAGTCGCGTGAGGATAAATCTAAGGGTGCATAAGTGTCAAGTGACTAAGTGAGAGAAGAGTGAGACTCGATTAGAGTGAAAATCCTAAAGGGATAATCAATTAGGAAAGGATAAAGGAAAAATGGGTAAGAAGGTTGATGTTGTCTTGGGTTAGAAACCTCATATGTGATATGAGAATGGTGTGTTGGCCTTGACTAATTAAAATTTCCAAATTAAATTGACAATGTTATGGTGACGAAAAATGCAAATGTTGAGAACTTGGAGAGGTCCATTAGAGATATGGGAAGCTTATTGGTTATAGTAGATCTAAGCGGAATAAAAAAGCCCGGGATAGTTAGGTAATTACAGTTCTGACTGTATATGACATGAAAGGGGGAAATATTGGAATTGAGTAAAATGTAGATAGTCCAATCGGGCATATTTTGATTCATTGTATTCAAGTTAGAGATTAGTAGAGATAATAGCGAAATGGAAAGAAGCTCGATAAAATCTTTAACGGTTTATTGAGGCTGAAAGAATCGAAAAGGAAAGATGTTGATGCCTATTTGAGTGAGATAAAAGTGTCTGAGATAAATGAAGAATTTGTGAAATGGTTAGGATTTGGACCGCATATGCTTGAAACTGAAATGATTATGTGACTATTATGCTACGAGTTTGGAAATTAGTATGATAAAATCATAAAGGAAAAAACAGACGAGATGATTTCTCTTGATGGTGTATCGGAAATCTTGGATTAGGTGTATATGGACACAAAATGGTAAATGGATAGGTATATAGATAGAGATAAAATGGAGTGGTATCAACGACTTTGTCGGATATTGGGGAATGTGAACACTGATCATAGGCATTTGTTTGAGGAAAATAGAAGATAAGTAGCGAAAGCAGAATGAAAAATAGGAATAATGATCAAGGTCGATAAGCCAAATTGATATGACCTTATAAGGTCAAGTTGCACGTAATGGATAGGGAATGAGACATACGGTTTAATGATACGGGAGAATGAAATAAAGATCTTGAAAAGAATGAAACCCTGATAGTGGTATATGAAAAGAGCTATTGCATTTAAGTCGAATTACTGTTAGGGATATCTATTGGATAGTAATGTTGATTGTGACTAATGAAATGTATGTGACAGATATATGGAAATCATAGAGGAAATGAGTGGTAAATGTTTAGAGTGATTATAAGTGTGAAGTTCTTAAGAGGTTAAAGTAAGACAAAGGTGGACTGAGTGTACCTGTATGAGAGGAACTGAAAAGTGATTCTGGTATAGATTACTGAACAAGTGGTAAAGAAGGTATTTAAGTGACTGCCACAAGGAACCTTCGCGAAAGGAATGTTCTGATCTGTTAAATGAAGACATAAGAGTGTCTTGATTGAGATTATGCATTATAGTGAAGAAGGATTGAAACACAATTAGGAATAATCATTGGTTGATGAGACTTTTGTGGACAAAATTAAAAGTGAAATTGGGTCATAGCTCATACTGCTGAGATTATCGCATTGTATGTACAACAATGTAAAGAATTCCATATAGTGAGATTTTAATTTGAGGTGATTCTATTGCAATGTGAAGTGAATCGATCTCAGTTATGATGTAAAGCTGTTAAGGAATCTAGATTTGAAGCGAAGAATAAAAGAGTCCCGGCGAGAAGAGAGATACTAAAATAAAATGGAAAATTTTGGAGGTTTAAATATAGATGACAAGGTGTTAACATATGTTGATAGGAATGATATGAAAACAAATGAGAAGAGAAAATGAAAAGAGTGGCGAATGGAGACAAGAGAGTCAAAAGGAAACCGACAATGAGGTGATGTAGTGACACCTTCAAAAAAATTGCAGATACACCAATTGTAGACTCGAGGAAAAGATAAAAGATGTATGGTAAAGTCAATAGGACCCTAATAGGTTTATGCGAGGTAAACAAAGGGTAGTAATTGTGATTAGAGAGAGAATGTGTTTGGAAGTGTTGAAAAGTGAAAAGTAAAAAGAATGATAGGACTAATTGAGGAATCGACATCGATGATAAACATACCTTTGGAAGAGTGGGCGTGAGTATTGAAGCTGTGACAATATGTTGAGCAGTATGAAATAAATTGAGCTGACTATGATAAATGGTATTAGTGCCATTCTCATGATTAAAAGCCTTGGAGGTATAGATTCCCATAAGCATACTTTGTGTTAATTTGAGGAAAGAGACAAGTATAAATACGATAGTCTTTGAAATGAGCGAACAATTACGCCTACCAAATTCAAGTAATGAACGGATCAATTACAGATATTGGGATTGTCAGTGATTGTCAAGCAGATGATGAGTAATAGTGAGGCGTTTCTGGAAAATTTAAGTTGTAAAAATAGTAATAAGAAAGGTTAAGAGTGCAGAAAGTAAAAGGGGAAAATCTTATGATGAGTTTGAATATACCAATGGAATTGGAAAACTATAGTGAACAAAAGTTGATGAAGAAGTAAGTGTACCCGATAAAAAGGTATTAGAACAAGAAAGTGAACAGTCAAAGTTAGACATTCTAGTCAGCATATTTGAAAAGTGAAATTGAGTAATTGTAGTTATAAAATGAAGTGATTCTTGGCTCAAGTGTTTATAGGTTGAATGTCCAATAGGAAAAAGGTTTGATTATGGTCGTGTTATAGAGTTTTGATTCACTGGAGAATATATACTGTTACACTGCACAGTGCCTACTGGGAGTTAAAGACCATAATGGGTTTGAGACTAAAATGTGTGAGAAAAAGGAAAGTGACTGAGAAAACTGCATGGTTAGCTAAAGTGGAATCGGATCGGACAAATGAGACAGAGTAAACTGTATATCCGGATAAAGTGTGTGAACATTATAGAAAAGTGAATTGTCTTAGTGAATGGCATATAATAAATGACTGCATTAGGTACATTGTTACTGATTATAGTGAAGTGGAGTTAAATGTCACAGTATTGGTACCAAAGGAATGTAAATCATCACGGCGTGGTAAAGAGGTACCAAAGAAATGGAGACGTACTCAATGGAATATAAATTGGACTATATGGCATTAGGGAAAAAGGTATTGGAAGGATAAAATGTGATCAATGAATAGATTCGAAAATACTGAACTGAGTTATATATATCGGAACCAAAGGAAGTGACTATTCTAGAAATGGCAAGTGAGATAGCTAAGAAAATGAGATCGTCAACTAATAGTCTTGTCAAATCCGTCTACTGTACTAAGTGATAACGAGTTAGCCAAATTAGTAACTGAACCACGGACTGAGAGTGGTTACTGTGATCACTTGAAAAGTGAATCATTAAGTGGAAAAGTGTATAGGATGTATAGACTCATATGATTACTGTCATAGTGAACCGTTACTGGGAATTTCGAGGACGAAATTCTTATAAGGAGGGGAGAATTGTAACATCCCACCCCCTCCTGGAAGGGTAAAATAGTAAAATTGGCATAGGATGGGATTGATAAGAAATAATTATTACTGTTCATGCATAATAGGATTGATACACAGTATCAATTGTGTATCTGAATTCTGATAAATGCATTCATGACATTCCCGGAAATTGGGCCTAACGGTATTTTATTGTGAGTGCGCTGTTTAGCGTTTTCAATTTTTAGGAATTTTTCTGGATTTTTCCGGAGACAATTCCCGGACCGGCAAAATCGCCAATTGGCGAACGATTCGATTCTCGATAACAAAAATCGCTACCCACTGGTCTGTAATATTGGGTATTTTATTTTGGGATGAAAGTAGGGTCCTTTGGAATTAAATGGAGTAAAATTTTAGATTGGATTAAACAAATATATTTTGATTTTCTTTGACCTTGAAACCAATGAGAATTTGCCATTTATAAAGAGACATTAAATGCTCCCTTTCAAGGCTTACGGATATGTATTGGTATTAAAGGAAAGATGATTTTGTGCCTTATGTATAGCCATCAAAACACACAAAAGCCAACTCTTCTTTTAAACCATCGATTTTTGCTATCCTTTTCTCATTTCTCCATAACTATATGCTACCATCTCTTACTCCCATCAAAGCTAGATGATGATGAGGTTGGTACATGTTTGAGAAGGAAAAGAGGTTAGTACTTTGGTGTAAAAGTTAGAAAGTGATTGTTGAAGGTTTGAAGGAGGTTTTGATTTGGTAAGTTTTCATTAAGTTTTGATCTTTAAATGTGTTTTACATGGAAATAAATGTCATGATAGTATGGGGTAGTTAAAATAAGGATTTAAAGCATGTATAAGGTTCATGTAGACATTAAAGTGATGATTATTGTGATTTGAAAAAAGGGTATGAGGCTAGGTGAAGATGCAGTAAAATTTATGATATGGTTTGATTTTGAATTGATTATGGATAATTATTTGAGTCTTTGAATTGAGGAATTTAAGGCTTCCAATTTTCAGTATTAACCCTAGTATATGTATGATTGGAGTAATATTTAATTTGTATTTATTTTGATGTCTAGTGATGTGAAAAAGGAATTAGAAGTGGGTGAACTAAGGTTAACATTAAATCTGGAAAGTTGGAATTATAAGTGATATTACTGTTTTATTCATAACTTATTGTGTAGAAACGAAAATGAGGTAAGGTTAGTGGCCACTGAAACTTTGGACTGTTGGCTCCAATTTAGTGTGAAATAAGTGTTGTTGAATTCCATTGTTAGAAGGGTGAAATTTTGCATGGAAAGTTACTGTTCCATTGTCTGTGAACAGTAACCGCAACCATGACATCTGAGTTTTGATGATTTTTATGAATTAATTGAGATGGAATTTGGGAGAATGGTCTTCATGGAAGTTGTAGCATATTTGATTATCTTTCCATTTCTACTAATCGTTCTATTTTTGGAATTGTGTATTGGGAGATATGAATTGATTACTAATGACTGGTTTTGAGCATTTTGGATGAAACCTAGTTTAAGTGTGATTTTGTGAGTTTACTGATTGGAGGCAATTTTAACATTTTATGTGGACTGAATTGGTGTGAGTGAGCTTCTGAAAAGTTGTAGAGGAAGAGATTATCTTGAAATTGATATTTGGTATGTAATTTTTAGAAGTCAGAATTGGGAGATGTGATTTTTCAAAAACTGATCCTACATTAGGTTATGAATGGCTGATGATAACAGAAACGTCCATAAGAGTTTTTAAATTGTTAGAGATCGAATTGGATGTTGAGTGCTTCATGAAAATTGAAGTTTGAGATGTTATATTTACAAGGATATAAAGTTCTGATTTTATTGACTTATATACTGGAAGTTATGCTTCTTGTAAGATTACTGCCCAAAGTGAAGGATTTCAGGGACAGTGACATTGAATGAATTAATTGACTGGCTTAGCAATAGAATTTGATTTTGGGTTGTTCATGAAAGTTGTAGAGGACATTGTGAACTTATTGACCATATTTTTGTGGTAATTTATTTCTGAAGAATAAGTGAGTTATGAAATTGTAAATGTACTGCTCTGTGTTGATGGAAATTGAGTAGGCAAAAGGTTTGATGGATTATTTGACACCCTTAGGGTTGGAATTGATTTTTATGGTCTTCTTGAGAATTGTAGAGCTTTTCATAAGCTTTCCAATGAGGTATAGTGGATATTTTTCTGATTTGTGTGCTAAAAGTTAGAGTAGTTGGAAATTAGGAATCGAAATCTGGAAAAAAAAAGAAGAAAAGGACAAGGCAGGGGAACTCGCCGTCTGATGGCGACTTCTCGCCTCATGGCGAGATAATTGGCCTGGTCGCGAGGGCGACAGCTTGCCCTCATGACGAAGCAGAGATGATTCAGCCTCATGGCGACGTTGCGCCTCGAGGCGAATTAAAGAGGCTGGTCGCGAGGCGGCGCCTCGCCCTCATGACAGTGATGGTGAAATCGCCTCGAGGGCGGCGTCTCGCCCATGAGGCGAGCTTCCGGATATATATATATTATTGTTTTATTTGGCATAAATTGATCCGATTGTTCTTTTGTCAATTTCTTTCCGTCCGACGTCCGATTGGCTTTGATTCGAGGCATCGGATTCGTTGAATATTTAATTTCATATTATGAAAACGGGAATTTTAGGCGGAATTTGGCGTAGCCCTATCGATTGAACATGTAAAACTTTTTTTATTTAATTTGGGACCTATAGAGGTCCGAATTATGCCGTCGGCGCTTTATGGATTTCTAATTTTGATAGAATTTTATTATGGAAAAATATTGAATTAGGACCGGAATTCATGAACATGCATATCTCATCAACATGAGCACAAATTTCATATTTCGTGACTCGTACTTTTTTCGATTCTTATAGAGGCCAATTGGGCGTCGATTGACCGGCGTCACGAGAGCTTTTCGGCATTAGCTTCGGAAGTAATAGGTGAGTAACCTAGTTGGTTTCTCAAATTTCTGGTTGTTTATATGCTCAACGTGAATTACGTGCAAAGGGGAATTGTATGATTACTGGCATGTATAAGATTGTATTGTATGATTTTATTGATCTTGATAGATCGGGCTTTATAGCCACCATCTTGAACAACTTCGCTATTTGGGCTTTATAGCCATATTGTGGGTGAGCGATACTTTGGGCTTTATAGCCAAATCTTGCATAGTTATGCATAATTGCATGATCGGATAATGGGCGTGCCCCAAGTTGCTATTATTCGATAAGAGCTTGAGCTCTCATCTTTATCTTGGCCGCCTCGAGCAGGGAGAAAATCTCGAGCGTCCCAGCTGAACACCGACCGAGCACTTGGGCAATCTTGAATAACTGGAAAGAGTCTCATATGCATCTCATTTGCATAAATGTATTACTGTGATAAATCTTGCTTCGTGATGGTATGTATTCTTGTGAATGGTTTCTTATTCTTGGATATGGTTATTGATTGCTTATTGGTAATTGATGATTCTTGTCTGCATCAGACGCCATGGGCGTAATCGTGATTTAGTGAACCATCGATGATGGTTTCTCCTTTGAGTTCATAAAACTCACCCAAAATTTGCATTTATTTTTCAGGTCTGAAGAATACCCGGTTGACACGGAGTATGTCTCTTGTAGTCGAGTAAAGGTTAGAGATCGGGATCGGTTAAAGGTATGCGCATTAGTGTCTTAGTAAAATGTATTCGCAATCACTTTGTATAACAAGGCATTGTATTTTCTTGAGCCCTTGTTGTATTAATGTTTTCTTGCATTGGTGATTGTAATTATTCTTGGATGACCGTAATAAGCTGAAGCGGGTTTATATTAAATACTGGATTTTATTTACTTCTTGTGTTTGCCGTGTGAGCGTGGAGTTAATGGCTATAAAAAAAATTGTATACTGAATTTTAAATCGTTGATGTAGTATGCCACTCTCGTGGGACACGGACTCGGATATCACCAACGATATCGGGTTCGGGTCTTACGGGTGTGGGGTGTTACATTCTTCGACGTTTACAAAGACGTCCGGAAAAGTTTACATAGTTAGCGGCGTGCGGGTAGGCGTCCTGATTGAAACCAACATTTTACGGCGTGCGTGAAGGCGTCGTGAAAGAGAATTTTCACGACGTCTTCTAGCGTCGGCATAACAATCCTTTATCGGCGTCTTCATGCGTCGATAAGCGATTGTTATGCCGACGTAGAAAACGTCGTAAAATCTCTTTCTCGACGTCTCTAATATGAACTTCAGTAAATTGCTTAATAATTAATAATTAATAATTAACTTAATATTTATTTAAACTATTTTTGCAAAATTAATTATTAATCAATTTGAATTAATTATTTGTGTAAATTTCAATTTTGAATAAAATTGAATTTAATAAATATGAATTATAATTAATTTTGAATTTAAATTTGTTTTATAATTTTTGCAAATTTAATATTTATCAAATTTGTAAATTATTAATGAGTTAGTAAAAATAAAATTGCTTATGAATAAATTTATTTAACAATGTATCAATTTTGAATATATCATTAATTCTAATAATTGTTAATGTATAATAAGAATTGAATACATGCAAAAAAACAACTTATTATTTAACTGCAATTCCCAAACATGTCATAATACGATAATTAAAATAAAGTAAACGTCATAAGTGTTTAATATATCAACATGTTTAGTCTAAATGAACATTATGTGTAGAAGATAAAACTTGCAAGAGCTTATTTTGTTGTTCGACTTGTGAAGTTAATCGATCCTTCATTTCTTGAAATTGTTTAGTCAACTCATCGACTTGAGACTGTAACTCCTGATTAGCCCTCATTGACTCCTGATGAGCCCTCTTTGACTCCTCTAATTCGTCTCGAAGTCTCTTTCGGCAAGTATTCCGCTTGTGGTCGAGGCCCAATTCCCATGCCAACAATGTAATCGATCTTGTACCCAAGACTTTGTCGCACACTTCATCCCTTGTCATGGGATGACCTTGTTTATTGAATGTGTCATTTCATGACACATTAATTCTAGAAAAGTAAGAATAAATTACATACACATTCTCATGTAGCAAATATTTGTAAATGAACTATGTACTCACCCATTTTGCTTTGCATTCGGAGTTGTCCATTGATCTTTGGTTTCATTATAATGAGTGTGATACCATAGCTTCATCCGGTCACACTCTTCTCCTTCCTGTCGATCTGTTGTAAAGAAATATATTACTAGTAATTTTTTCATAAATTTTAAAATGTCAATCAAAGTAAAATATAATTTAAAGATAATAACTCACAATCTCATGTATGTATTATCGCTACAAAGGCCTTGGAGTAGGAGTTTGGTGGACATTTGACACGACTCCTTGCCATTTTAGCTTTTGAATTTTTCCTAATCATACGGAATAAAATCTATTATAACATCTATAACTCTGACTCATAAATACCAAAATATAATTAATTATCAAAGAAGTTGTTAAATAAAGTTTAACTATAAAAAAACTAACCTTTATGGCGATTGTTCCCAATACTCGCACAAATCCATCCACTCGGCCACTGTGACTGAATCCGGCTTCACATCCTTTCCGTGCTTGGTAAAATGCTTTTTTAGATTATACCTTTGATCTTTAGACCTTAAAGAAAGAAACCTCTTCACAATGACATGTACTTCGTTGTCAGTCCTCATTCCCTTGACGTCCAGCTTTTGTTGCGAAAAATTATAATTATTGATCAATACTTTAAGCATGTGGAAAACACGTACAAATAGGATTAGTTTACAATACTTACGTCTAACTTATCAAATGCAATGTCCAATTCCTCATTAGTAATTTTGAAAATTTTGTTCTCATAGGTAAGAAATTTGGGATACGGACCGATCTCATTAGATAATTTGGCGGTATGCGGAGTTGGTTGGTCTTCCTTGATGGGGAGATCTCTATCTCCAACTTTTACCAATTGCCTTATTAATCTTTGCTAATCCGTGTCCTTTTGTAAGACCCCTTGTTTTCTTTGCATTAGTCGTGGATCCTAAAATAGGAAAGGAATAATGTATAATTAACATATAACAATGTTAATAACTAAAATTAATGTTAATAATTAATATTAAGATCATACCTGCAGTGCTTGTAGAAGAGGAGCCAACAGTAGAAGTATTTACGAAAGTCTTTGAGTCGATGATTAGAAGTCGGACGCATCTCTTGAGTAGCTTGAGGCATCTCTTCAGAAGTTGACGGAGAACTCATATTGCGTCGCATGTTCATAATTTGTTCATACTTATCTCTCGGACGAATACTAGGCATAGATGTTCCTTCTCTTGGTGTTGTAGTAGGTTCGAAAAGTGAATGGGTTTGAGCTTCTGCCTGTGTAGGTGCAAGTGGAGGTGTAGGTGCAGGTGCAGGTGCCTTATTATGTGGTTGTGTACGATCGTTAAGCTCACTAGCTGCACTTCCAATTAGCTGACGGTACCGTGACTGCAGTTGTGTAGGAACTAAGCTACTTGGTGTAGCCTTATTCTTCTTCTTGGATAGACCAGGTCCCATGGGATTCATCTGCAAATATCCATTAGGTAGAACAAAAAACATTTGATAATAAAGAAAAAGAAATGATAAACATTTGAAGTATTCCTATTGGGTAAGTATTCCTATTGCCAAGTGAATATATCATCTATAGAATATATCATGATAAGTTAAGGCACCACAACTTAAACTAGTCATCCCTAAGACATCGAAAGATACCACTTTTCCCATCCATCCTGGACTAATCACACAACTGCTCCAACTTTTCCCAGTAAACAAATCTTATATGATTGTTCTTTTGATTCTATGTCCAAAAAATACACACAAAAAATTATTGGTTTATGAACTGTAGAACATAAAATCAAAGAAAGCAGAATATGAAGAGCACTTAATGGTAATAATCATGATTAGGCTTGCAGACTTCACGCAAGTAATCAACCAAAGCATCAAGAAAGCCGACCACCGCCATCGATGGCACAAAATTCTCAATCCATATCGATTCAGACCTTTGGAAAAGGTCAACAATGTATGACTTGAAGTCAAAAAGGAAGTATAATCAGTAAATCACCTTGAGGTGAGCACAACTTCCAAGTTGTTTCAGATTCGACACTTAAGAAACAGTAGAGAAACCAATTTTATTGCTTAAACCATTTCTATCATAGTATGTGCAATTCTGACAACTATGTGCAATTCAGTATCCCAATTTCATCTCAGTAATGCAGTAATGTTGTTTTTGTTCTTTGTGCAATTCAGTATCTAGATGTTTCAGTATGTGCAATTCAGTATCTAGATGTTTACAAATCCAGCTATGTTTATAAAGTAAAAGCTTGAATGTAGAATGATACAAGGGTTACGATTGAGTTGAGAAGGCAAGTTCAGATTTTCACAACACAAATACATTATCTAATGCATTGTTGAACTTTAAACATGATTGCAAAATCAGCAGATTAAAAGCCATTGAAGAACTATGAGCTGTGAGAAGTCTATACATTGAAGAACTTTAAACTAATGCATTGTTGAAATTTCATGAACTTTAAACTAATGCATTGTTGAACTTTAAACAGGATTGCAAAATCAGCACATGGAACTTTAAACATGATTGCAAAATCAGCAGATTGAAAGCCATTGAAGAACTATGAGCTGTGAGAAGTCTATACATTGAAGAACTTTAAACTAATGCATTGTTGAAATTTCATGAACTTTAAACTAATGCATTGTTGAACTTTAAACAGGATTGCAAAATCAGCACATGGAACTTTAAACAGGATTGCAAAATCAACACATTACATACTAACCGACTTTTAATGCACAACAAGATTTATGGCTTACTATTAAGGGAAGTTAAGCAATATAGATCAACTGAGGAAATTCCTTACACTAATCGATTCTTGTGTGTTTTACAATTAGGCTATTGAAATTATAGAGCATCTATTGTTTGCTTTTCATTTTACTTTAGGTATTTGGAATGCAATTATGGAATATGTCATACTAATATTTCCAGCTTGAGTTTGCAAAATCTTATAAAATGAAGCAATAAATATCATCAAAGGAAAGTAGACTTCATTACTATACCTACGGATGAATGGATCAAAGGTCTTAGAAAGTATATTCGGTTAGAAGATGCAGTTTAGGAAATCATGGTACTAATTAACCTAATAATATACTTATAGATGAATGGATCAAAGGAGTTTCCATTAAACCTTTGATAAACAAGAGGTTATTAGTGGCATCAAACATTGCATATTCATTGATAAGTTGAAGAAGAAGGGTTATGAAGTCCTCTATATGGTTGATGCAATTGATGTTTAGGCATACCTAACTTGCTCATTACCTATTATAATATGTATCATTTCATATTCAAATTCCTTTCCATTAGCAAATTGTTAAAGTTCATATTTGAAGAACAAGAAGTTATAAGCGTAATATGAAACCACAACTTGAATAGGGCAAAGAAGCCTGATTTTGTGAGGTTATTGTTAAACATCTACATGACCTTGAAGTTCAAAACTCCAAGTTGACTTGTCCATTAACTAATCTGAATTAGTTAAGAATCAAACAAAATAGATATAATAATGTTCATCAATTCTGAAGTATCACACTAAAGTAATGCTTACCTTTCGATATTGCTCCACTTCAAATTACACCACAGATGAGTTAACGCTTGAACCCGTAGGAATAGCAGCCTAAAATGATAAAGAGATTTGCAATGTGAAAGTTATCAATTTAGAGGGATTAATGGCTATAAGAATGAAAATTAAACCAATTTAATGCATGAAACACAAAAGAATAGATAATTGAAAAGTTGAAGAAGATTGAAAGCCATTGAAGAACTATAAGCTGTGAGAAGTCTATACATTGAAGAACTTTAAACTAATGCATTGTTGAAATTTCATGAACTTTAAACTAATGCATTGTTGAACTTTAAACAGGATTGCAAAATCAGCACATTACATACTAACCAGTTTTTAATGCACAACAGTATTTATGGCTTACTATTAAGGGGAAGTTAAGCAATATAGATCAACTGAGGAAATTCCTTACACTAACTGATTCTTGTGTGCTTTACAATTAGGCTATTGAAATTATAGAGCATCTATTGTTTGCTTTTCATTTTACTTTAGGTATTTGGAATGCAATTATGAAGTGAAAATCATACACATTTAATGCTGCTATATGAAGTGAAGAGAGATACACATTTAATGCTACTAGAAACTAAATTGTTCAAACAGAACAAAACAAAAAAAAAACAGATTCCTATCCTATCCCATGTTCAGAACATGTTCAAACTCCTTAGAAGATTAAAAACAGGCCACTTTTTAAAATGTAGGATTCATATGTAGCCTTAGGCCTAAAGCTATCCTATAAACTTCAAAGAAGTAGAATTGTACAACCTTTTCAATTATAGAAACTGAATGTAGCAACAATATCGGTTGCATGTCATTCCATTTAAATAAGAAGAATTTTGGAAGATTTGAAGCACTAATCAATAGAATATAGAGTAATTTAAGTAATTTAATGTTGCCTAGTATGAGACGGTATATGTTCAACTATGGATGAAATAGAACAGGTGCATAGGGCCAATTAATATTGCAAGCCAGTGGGTAGCAGTAGACTTAAACGCAAGTTGAAAATTTTGTGGACTTGAGATATTTCCAAGGGACAACTATTAGCCCCGAATTTTTTTTTATTTATTTAATTTTTTTATTTATTTGTTTATTTAATTAAGCATAATTAGACTAATTAAGAAATTGAGTTAGCATGAATTTAATATGATAGCATTAAATAGCATATGGAATTAATTAGCATGTAATAACATAAATGAGTTAGGTAATAAGTAAATGTGCTTAAATGAGTTAGATAGCATGTATTAAATGTGTTAGTTGGACTTGAATGAAGTAGGAAAGGAAAAGAGGAATAAGTTGGGCTTTAAATGAGGTAGGAAAGAAAAGAGTTAGTGGGCTTGAGTAGTAAGGAGGATATAAGAAGGAAGGAAGAAGGAATTAAGTGAAGAAGTTGGGCTTTGGGCTAAATGGGCTTAAGTGAGTAAATAAGAAGTATAAAAAGAAGAAGAAATAAGGGAGTAGTAGGGAAAGGAGAGGAAAGTCACGAAATTTGAAGAGGGAGAGAGTGAGTTTCGGTGGTGGAGGAGAAAGGAAGAAGAAAAGAAGAAAGTTTGTGATTTTCCAAGAGTTTGGGTAAGATTTTGAAGAAAGTTCAAGAGTTAAAAGTGTGGAGGAAGGCTAGAGCTTCCATTTGAACCAAGAAATCACTTGGTTAGCTAAAGATTCAAGATAAGCTTCTTGGTTAAGGTTAAGCTTTTGCTTGGGTTATGGATTAGTGATCGTCGGCTTATCGTTCAATATTAAAAATTGATCCTCGGAAACTGGTCAAATAAAATTTATACCAAGGATTGCAATACAGGATGCAACCTCGAATTCGACTCTCGAGGAACCAAATGTACTAAGCGATCCTAGACTAGCCTAATGTTTGAATGATGCATGCAATTAAAGCAATAAAAAGGGGGTTTTGATTTGATTAACTAAAAATTAAACTAAGCCAAAGAAAGAATAAATGTTTTTGGGATTTTTAGAAAACTAAACGATTGAAATTAAACAAGTTTGAAATCAACTTACTAAAACTCTCCTGAAAATGTAGCTCAGGTCATCATTGTTCAAAATAATATCGAGGTTTGAAATCCACTAAATTTTGAAAGCTAAACCTTAACAACTCGTTAAGTCCAAAAATTAATTAATCAACTCGATTAATTAAAATTCGTTAAAAACCTTAGTGTATGCTATGGAATGATTAATGCAACAGGTTAATCAAATAAACACAAAATTAATTTAACCAAACACAACTAGGTAGATTAAATCAACTCATGCAAATCTGTTTAACATACATGAGACTTCATGTATTTGGCACAAACTTCAATGTAAATCGATCCATACCATAGATCATAGTTAACATCCTACTAAACTATAACAAGATTCAATCGAAATACATTGCAAAAATACCAACTCGGATCATTGCAAATACAAATCAAATCCTAACTATAATCGATTACCCTTGTTTAGCTCACGGAACTCCAACCATTGCTACATTTAGAAGATAGTACACTTAGCCGACCATGATGCGGATGAAATCTTTGTTGAAGGATCACCTCGGTTCATGTTTCCAACGACGAGCGAGCGCAGATGAGAAAGCGATGGAAGAGATGAATGAGCTGGCGTCGTCCGGTGAAGCGGCGAATCTGCAAAACAAGCGAAAATGAAAACTATTAGAAGCGAAGGAAAGAAGAGAAGAAAACTCATGGCCGTCTCTGTTTTTTGCCCTAAATGGCAAAGTTTTATAGGGATGCGTCTTGGTAGAATGAACGATGGAACTTTGCCAAATATAGGCTGGATTATCCGACTTCGTTGCGACTAATGGCCGT
This sequence comes from Erythroxylum novogranatense, assembly GCA_029891385.1. Lineage (NCBI taxonomy): Eukaryota > Viridiplantae > Streptophyta > Magnoliopsida > Malpighiales > Erythroxylaceae > Erythroxylum > Erythroxylum novogranatense. The sequence continues at coordinate 23,842,717 of CM057228.1, forward strand.
TCGCTCACGTGCAATAACGTTGAATGGTCACTTCGCATGGCGAAGAATTAAATACCATTAATTCGCCTCGGCGAATGGAGAGTTTAGTTCGCCCAATGAATCTCATGGCGTGTTGACTTGTTGAATGTTGACTCCTTTGGTCCTACAAAATACAACCCATTCGCAGTATCAATTGTCCCAATAAAAATTATGCAAAATTAATGACAAATGACAACAAAATACTAACAATGTGCAATTTATCAAAAATCAATGTGCGGGACCAAAATAAGCATAAAATCATAAATCGAGTCAACAAATGCATAATTACTAAAGAAAGCGGGCCTAATTTATAATATAAATTTGGTCCAATCAAATCTCCCACACTTAAACCTTTGTACTCTGAACAAAGCTTATAAGAGTCAAAAAGGTACAAGAGTAAAAGAAAATTCTGCCCATGCTCAAACAACAACCAAAATTGACTCAATCCACTTTATCAGAATTCTAACGCAGCAAATTGAAAGAGTGCTAATAAAACAAACATTGAAAGAATTTAAGCACAAGAGATTGAACAACCAGAGAATCACTCAGGATATGGTGTTTACGCTCGTCTCACTTGTATAGTAGGGATATTTTTCTCTCAATCTGCTTAATACATCTCCTACCATAGGCTTGTATCAATTTTATTTCTCCACTACAAGGACTATCAATTTGAAGATCAAGAGGTCTTTAAAGGTTGTAATGAGCGGAAGGCTAAATGAATGGATGATGTGAAAGAAAGAAAAATATGAGCATCGATAAAGTGATGAATTGATGTCAACAACAAAACTAAAACACTACACTAAAATAAATTGAATACACACACTTTTTTTTTTTTGGCTATCTCATTTGAGATGCTAATCCCTTTGGGATGCAACACATTATGATCCCTTTTGGGATACACAAGACTAACACTTTTCATTTTCAACACTTTTTTTTGAGATTATAACTAAACACGGACTCTAGATCATCTAAGAATGTATGCAAATGCTCATAGCAAAAGGCTCGAGGGCTATGAGAGGAAAAAATGTTTAAGGGTTGGTGTTTGGGGAAAGATTTGAAAGAAAGAACGCTCTATCATATCCACAAAATCTAGTCCATCAAGCTTTGAGTAAAAATTGACACAAGTTCTAGAGAAGAATGGACTAGCGGATGCACACACAAAATATAGAGAAAAATTTGGCTCGAATATGCTTCCAACAAGGTTTTGTCTCAATGATCAATCTCAAGTCTTAAAACTTAAAATGCTACCTTGTTAGCATGCTCCCATTACTTTGTTTTGAAAACTTCAAAAGTTAAAATTTTTCCAAAACCAATTATCGTTCGAAGAATGGAGAGCATTTTCAAAACTCAAGTATCGGTTTGAAACTTATAAGGGTTTTGCATGCAAGGCACAAAAGAACAAGTGCAGAAAATGTTTTGATTGAGTCCAAATTTATCAAGAAAAGCAACGGGCCCACAAAATTATGCACAAATTTTAATAGGTGTACAATGCGAGAATATAAAGGAATGGTTCCCCACACTTAAACATGGCATTGTCCTGATGGCGAAGTAACAAAGCACACAATAGAAGCATGAAACATGCGGAGCTAACAAGAGGAATCAATTTATTGAAGCGAAATGAAAATCCTACTTAACTACACTATTCCTCTTGGATGGGTTGCTCCCCACACTTAATCAACACATTCATGCAACATAACATTTCAAGTCAAATCAAATAATGTGCACAAATATATTGAAAATGCAGGAAAAGAAACACCGGTGCTCACGGTGGATCTTGTAGCTTTCAGGATGGACGTCGGTTGATATCCAAGCTCCATGTCAACAGCTTGGGTCTGGGCGCTCCATGTCCATTCCGTATCCGAATAAGCACTGCACTATCATCAAAATAAGCGCCTCCAAAGAGATCATTAGTGGTCGGGGTTAGAGTTTCTGCAAATTCAGAACAAGCATCATCAATCACAACATCAAGCATATTCACCCCAAGCAAGGAGTAATCCTCGTTAGGGTGCTTCATAGCTTCATACATGTTGAAGCTAACGTGTTGATCACCAACCTCCATGGTGATCTTCCCTTCCTTCATACTGATCATTGTACTTGCCGTCCGAAGGAAGGGTCGTCCAAGGATTAGAGAAGTGTCTGCACCACTTGATGGGCATATCCAAAGACGTAAAAATCGGCAGGGAACACTAATCCTTTCACTTGGACCAGAATGTCCTCAATGATGCCCACAGGGTGTCGGAAGGATCTGTCAGCCAACTGTAACACTACCGAAGTAGGTTTTACGCTCTTAACCCCCAGGGCTTCATAGACAGATTTTGGCATCACATTGATTGCCGCTCCCAAATCCAACAATGCTCTACCAATTGGCACCTTTCCTATGACACAAGGAATGGTGAACGATCCTGGGTCCTGACACTTCACAGGAATTTGGGGCTTGAATAATGCGGACACGTTTGAGCTCACCTGGACTCTCTCATTCGGCCTAAACTTACGCTTGTTTGTGCACAAGTCCTTCAAATATTTAGCGTAGGCTGGAACTTTCTTAACTAGGTCCAAAAGGGGCACATTCACCTCCACCTTCCCAAATAGGTCAATAATTTCCTTTTCATGTTTCAGTTCGTTGACCTTCTTACTCATCAAGTAGGAATTTGGGAAGGGAAGGTCCTTTAAGTCGACTTCCTTACTGGCTGGTTCATTTTTGCTCGATTTATCCTTATCAGTTCTTCTTCCTAATATGCTCGATGATTGCTCTTTATCCTCAATTGTTGATTGCTTCTTGTTCCTCAACAATTCCTCTTAGCGACCACTCTCGATCGCCTGACTTGCTTCTCTCTCACTTGAGGCGCTTCTTCAACCTCAATTTCTTGCATGCATTCTTCTTCTTGAGGGAATGTCGAAAGGCACTTTCTTTCCACTCCTCGGCTCAATTGCATTTAAACTCTTAGGGTTAATGGCCGTGTTGGAGGAATGGATCCGCTGCTCTAAGCTTGATTGTCACTCAAATTATTAGACAATTGGTGACATCGAGTTCAGTTCTCGGCCTTGGTCTCCCATTGATCCATGCGTTTTCCAAGCGCTAAAAGCAGGCGACATTCTTAGCGGAGTCTGTTGGATGAGGTTTGCGATGGCGTTGAATTGAGTTCTTGTCGAAGTTTGTTCCTCTTTCATCAACGTCATCATACTATCAGCAGATTGGTTGGTGTCCTCCTTTGGTGGCGGCGGTTGTTGCACCGTCAACGCTGTTGATCTGGCTGGTTTGTAGATTGACCACTCCACTCCCTTCGCTGAAATCGGTTTGGTGCTCTTTCGCGTTATTCCTCCAACTAAAATTTGGGTGGGATCTCCATCCCTCATTATCGTGTTGGAATCTGGGTCCCATTTTGATCTGTCTACCTTGATACATTCTTTGAGACTTCTTCATATCTGCCGGGACAAACACTTGAAATGTGCATCAACGACCCATAACTATCACAACCAGGTGCGACGATTCGATTGGAAGGTGATGGGCGATGCACATTCAAATTCTTAAGTTCAGCCGTGATCGAGGATAACTGGGAAGTTATCCAATGTTCAAAGGAATCTACCTTCGATTCCAGGCTCTCCATCCTCTTAGTTTGAGCCGACATGGCTCCCACTTCATTCACATTCCTGGAATCACGGACACTATACTGTTGATGATTCGGGGCCATTCTCTTAATCAGGGCCCAAGCTTCTGGTGCGGTGAGGTCAATCAACGAACCTCCCGACGCTGACATCAACATTCCTTTCTCTTGATTCTTCACCCCATCATAAAAATATTGAACCAATTGTTCATCGAGGATCCGATGATGGGGCACCGAGACAACAGATCTTGGAATCTATTCCAAAAATCATACAGGGACTCGTCACAATCTTGTTTGGCAGAATATATCTCCTTTCTCATCGACGATGTCCTAGAAGCTGGAAAATATTTTTCCAAGAAAACTTTCCGCAAGTTGGCCCAACTGTGATAGGCATTTGCGACATGCCTTGGGAGGCTCATGTACCACTCCCGGGCCTTTCCTTCTAACGACAAGTGGAATACCTTCCACAAAGACTGGTCGAGATGTGCTCCTACGGGCTTCATACTCGACAAATCATGGTAAGGGCTTGAAGATGCATGTAGGGTCCTCTCCGCCAAACCGTGAAATTTGGGAGAGAGTTGATCAATAAACCTTTAACTTCAAATTGGCGCCGAAGTTAGGGCGTGCAATGATGAAAGGATCGTAGTTTACGTCCGGAAGTTGTAACCAGCGGATTGTTCTCGTCTAATGTTAGCATTGTTGTCATCTACGCGTTCTGGTCACCGATTAAGACCGTGATCTCCATTTAAGGGGTGGGTGACAGGGATATTCTTGTTTTTCACCATCTCGATTCTAGTCGATCTAGTGTGCTAAGTCTTTCTTGCTCTCTCTTATTTTCCTAAGTTGTCTAAGGTGTCGCTCAATTTGAGTTGAAAATGAACTAGCCTAAGTCTACAGGGCATGCACAAGAGAAGTTCACCTAAGATAGCTCACTAAAATGACGGCGGATAGCAAAGCTTCAATTCACTCAGTTATTGCGGCGTGTAAGAACTTGTTATGCGGTAACCGAGTAAAATTGTAACTTTTGTGCGGCGAATATATGAACTTCATTGCGGCGATCGATGAACTTCATTTGTGACGAACAATGAACTCGTCACGACCAAGCCTGAACCAAAGAAAGCAAACGAAATTAACTAAAAATTAAGCACAATAAACAAAACAATCGGACTAAACACTTAGAACAAAGCGAATGAAATCACAAATGTAATTAACACTAAAAACACTTAAGCGAGCGAAATTAAGAATGAAATTATGCAATGCAAATAAAATGCAAATAACAAAATTAAAATCAAAACAAACTTTGGCTAACCTAAAGAACCAATTAATTTGATTCCCGACAGAACGGCGCCAATTTAATTAAATCGACTTATCGTTCAATATTAAAATTGATTCTAAACCGGTCAAATAAAATTTATACCAAGGATTGCAATACAGGATGCAACCTCGGGTCGACTCTCGAGGAACCAAAGTGTACTAAGCGATCTAGACTAGCCTAATGTTTGAATGATGCATGCAATTAAAGCAATAAAAAGGGGTTTTGATTTGATTAACTAAAATTAAACTAAGCCAAAGTAAGAATAAATGTTTTTGGGATTTTAGAAAACTAAGCGATTGAAATTAAACAAGTTTGAAATCAACTTACTAAAACTCTCACGAAAATGTAGCTCGGGTCATCATCGTTCAAAATAATATCGAGGTTTGAAATCCACTAAATTTGAAAGCTAAACCTTAACAACTCGTTAAGTCCAAAATTAATTAATCAACTCGATTAATTAAAATTAGTTAAAAACCTTAGTGTATGCTATGGAATGATTAATGCAACAGTTAATCAAATAAACACAAAATTAATTTAACCAAACACAACTAGGTAGATTAAATCAACTCATGCAAATCATTTAACATACATGAGACTTCATGTATTTGGCACAAACTTCAATGTAAATCGATCCATACCATAGATCATAGTTAACATCCTACTAAACTATAGCAAGATTCAATCGAAATACATTGCAAAAATACCAACTCGGATCATTGCAAATACAAATCAAATCCTAACTATAATCGATTACCCTTGTTTAGCTCACGGAACTCCAACCATTGCTACATTTCGTAAGATAGTACACTTAGCCGACCATGGTGCGGATGAAATCTTATTTGTTGAAGGATCACCTCGGTTCATGTTTCCAACGACAAATGTAACGCAGATGAGAAAGCGATGGAAGAGATGAATGAGATCTGGCGTTGTCAAATTTGAAGCGGCGAATCGCAAAACAAAGTAAAACGAAAACTATTAGAAGCGAAGGAAAGAAAGAAGAAAACTACATGCGGTAGTCTCTGTTTTTGCCCTAAATGGCAAAGTTTTATAGGATGCGTCTTGGTAAAGGTCGAAAAAGTGGAACTTTTGCCAAATATAGGCGGATTATCCGACTTTCGTTGCGGCTAACGGCTTCGTTATTGCAATGACGTTGAATGGTCATCGCCATGGCGAAAGAATTAAATACCATTAATTCACCTCGGCGAATGGAGAGTTTGGTTAAGCCCAATGAATCTCATGGCGTGTTGACTTGTTGAATGTTGACTCCTTTGGTCCTACAAAATACAACCCATTCGCGATATCAATTGTCCCGATAAAATTATGCAAAATTAATGACAAATGACAACAAAATACTAACAATGTGCAATTTATCAAAAATCAATGTGCGGGACCAAAATAAGCATAAAAATCATAAATCAGGAGTCAACAAATGCATAATTACTAAAGAAAACGGGCCTAATTTATAATATAAATTTGGTCCAATCAATTAGAAAGACTAAGAATGGAGTGGGTTTAGTGATTCTAGAGTTAATTTCATGATTAAAGTTCATTGGGTTTTCAATTTTAGAAACCCTCAGTGATGTAAGGTTCTTTTCTTGTTATAAATGAAGGAGGACAAGAAAGAAGGGGAGAACAAGAAGAGGAGCTTCCTTAGGCAAGCTTAAGCAAGGATATAAGGTGGGTTTCATTTTTATCTTTATGCTAGTAAGTGATAAATACTACTTTAATTAAAGAAAGTATGTTCTTTCAAATTATTGGGAGATGAATTGATTGAGTATAATAGATGTATGAATGCCATTATATGAGAACTTGATAGTATATGACATTGCTTGACATTGCTTGATAAAGTCATGAATTGAATGAGAATGAATATTAATGAGATTATGACATTTGAGCTAAGCATGAAAAGCATTTTTCGAAAATCAGCTATATGGATTTCATGAAAATCCATTTTCAGAAATTCAGCTAGTGGGCAATAAAAGCCCAGTTTTATGCATGAAATTCAATGTTATGTGGGTTAGTTAAGTCCACAGTGAGTCACGTGCCGTTGACCGATATAGCCTTCTCCATTTGCTCGATAATGGCATAGGATGTTCTTTTTGAACTCCTCAGCATATGACTACACTTGTGTAGCTCATCAGTAACTCGTGGACTTTTCAAACCATCAGCTATGTGATTATGTGTTAGCATATGTTAGCAAGAATGATGAATGCATGAATCATGAAATTTTGTTGTTAGCTTGATGAATTTGTAAAATGCAAGTTACAAGATTTGTTAATGAGAATATTGCAAGCAGTATGAATAATGAATAGATTCACTTAGTAGTATAAATATAAGCGTGTTACCCACGAGGAAAGCTCACCCCACTTTCCGTCCCATCTCGGTGAAGATCTGGATCTCGAAGAATGAGCTCAAGGCATACCCAAGATCTTAGTGTTTTGTCTTTGTATTTCATGATTTTGTTGTAAACAATGCTTTAGATGCATTTGAGAAAATAGTAGTATTTTGGAAGTGTGTTTTGAACCATGTTGTAAAGGGCTTGAAATGCCCACTAAAGCATTGTGAGCTACTTGTGTTGAATGTAAATGAAATGCATGAATTATGATTTACCATGGTCTTTCACAACCATTTATTCCCACGTTTAAGTATAGTTTCCAAAGTTGTATGGAATGGCTTTGAAATTCATGTGAGTAGGAGGATGATGTTAGTACAAGTGAGATTATAGTATGTTGAGAGTGGAATGAATGATTGGAGAGGATTAAAAGTATTCATGATGTTATGGATAGATTTAGAAAGGTTAGGAGTGTTCATGGTGTTAGAGTTAAGAGAGAGTGTAGAGGTTAGGATCAAGTTAGGGATAGTCATAAGTCGAGTTATTGGTCCATATAAGTCGAGTTATTGGTCTCCGACCCCATAAGTCGACTTGTTAGTGATAAGTCGACTTTTTTGTCTCGATAAGTCGACTTGTTAGTGATAAGTCGACTTATTTGTCTCGATAAGTCGAGTTGTTCAGCATAAGTCGAGTTATAGGCTATTTTCCAGCATAAGTCGAGTTGTTATTCAAGTGTTTTGAGGATTGTTAGAGGCCGAATTTGGTTTTGTGGTCTTCATAATAGTTGTATATATAGATGTGTACTTTCAAATGGTGAAAGATTGAACACAATCAGACCTCTAGATTAAAAGTTATGAGAATCGTGCCAAAAGAACTCCATTTGGGTTTTGGAAGTGATCATGGTCTATTGTTTTGGGAATAAATCCCTCATCCGGCCTTAAATTAAGGTGAGGTTTGAACCATTAGCTTCCTAAGACTTGTATATTTCTTGCTACAGAAATTGGTATCAATTGGAGTTAAATTGAGGTAGTTTGAAACAAAGCAAGTGAGAGGTCAGTTAAGAGAGCATGTTTCGGGTAGGAGCTCCTTTAGTTATATGACTCCGATTGAAGCGATTCTTGTCTTAAATAAAGCAAGAGTCTTAAGGACATGATTTACAAGAGAAATTAACATTCAATTAGGGTTAAGTGAAATAAACCTTACAAGAAAAGATAATCAAGTTTCATGTTTTACGATTCGTGAGTGGATTCGAAGCGGATTCGACATCGATTGGGCTCTGAAGCGGGTCCAACATCGTGGTATCGAGCGACTCTAGGTTTATGATTTCCTAGGAACCTAGTGGGTAGCCTCAAGGTAGAGTCAGCATGCATCATGTTACATGAACCCTAAGCATTGTTTTAAATACGATACATGCATCATTGGTTTTAAATTGTTTACATGATTTAAATTGGTTTGAAAGGCATGAACTAAAGATTTGAAATGGTTTTATTTAAAGGAGTAATATACGCCTCGAAGAAGAACTCGAGGAGCTCAATCTCGACCAGACTCTCGGGGGAAATGCGGATGAATCCCACATTCCCGGGATGCGAGGACCATCCCTGTCTCAGATCTGAGAGGTGCCAGTGTACGGCGTGAAGTGCCTCTCAGCCCCCTCCTATGCCTCAAGTGCATCCAGTAGATCCCAGTTCTTTCGGGCCTTAGCCCGAGCTTTCATCCATGCCATGGGCCAAGGACCTAGCTCGAGATGCCGACTCAAGAGATCGGGTAAGCGGTATGACAAGTTCCGGAAGTATAGAAATTTGTCGATTTCAATGGGACTACTAATCCCAAGAGGCGAAGCATGGTTGAAGAGGACCGAAAGGGTCTGAATCGGATGAAGTGCTCGGATGGGGAGAGGGTAGAGTATGCAGCTAGTTTATTCTAGGGATCTGTTGCCTGGTGGGGGGCGGTGCCCATGATCGAGTAGTACCTCAGAGTGACATGGAAGGAGTTTCTAGAAGTTTTCAGGAGGAAGTACTTCTCGAGGGTTTACATTCAAGAGAAGGCGGGGAGTTCTGAGCCTCACACATGAGGGAGGTGGCGTGAGTGAATATGAGTGAAGTTCACTCAATTGTCCTGTATGCAACAAACATTGTGGCGGATGAAGAGGATAAGTCTGCAAGTTTGAGAGTGGATTACACTTAGGGATAAAGGAGAAGGTGCTGATCCATAATTTCCATGACTACCAAGCGGTTGGTAGATCTTGCCCAGACGTGAAAAGTGGAGAACATCAAGTCGAGTGGCGGAAAAGGAAGAACAGAGAACGGTCTTCCGGGAAGGGAGTGAGTGCTCCGGCATCTGAGAGGAGCATCGGGACTCATCATACTCAGTGGCATGGCGGTGGTGGTCTGCCAAGGTCACGATCGAGGTAATTTCGAGCAGGTCTCTAGTGTGGCGAGCCCAGGGAAGTCATGGAAAGGCAAGTATCCCCAGTGTGATCAGTGCGGGAAGTTTCATCTAGGGAGGTGTCTCAAGGGTTTTGGTGGTTGCTTCCGATGTGGAGAGAAGGGCATATGATGAGATTGTCCCCAGAGGTTGAGACAGGAGGTTCCCAAGCTCAAGGCTCGAGGTGAGCGGAGCAGTGGGAACCAGCCGATCCACGAGGTGGCGCTGGAGCGATCGGGAGGCTAATCCTGCGAGGGAGGCCAAAGCACAGGTCGAGCTCCAGCTAGAGTATTTGTCATGACGAGAGAGGAGGTCAGAATGCTCACGAGGTTGTGGTGGTATGGCTCGATTGTTCAATTCTGCGATTTATGTTTTGATTGATCTGGGTTCCACATATTCTTTTGTTTCCTCAGTATGAATATGCATGCGATTAATCTGAGATTATGGATGATTTTCGGTTGTTAGTACTCCTTTGGGAGTAAAGTAGTGATCGATGTGATGTATAAGAATTGTGAACTCGGCGTCGATGGTGGTACTAGATTGGTAGTAGATTTGCTACCTCTAGACCTTAAAGGGCTAGATGTCATACTAGGAATGGATGTCATGAGAAGTATAAGGCCAAGCTAGATGTAGCCTCAAAGAAGTAGAGTTTGATCGGGAGATGGTCGAAAGTGATTTTCAAGGGGATGTAAACTGCCGTGTGAGGATCATTTGACCTTGTTAGGCGACGATTATGATGAGCCGAGGGTGTGAGGCCTTCTGGCGCATGTAGTGGATCGAAGTGAATATGGGTGATTAGAAGATTTTGGGTTGTGAGGAGTTTCTGAAGTATTCTAAGAATTACGGGGTTGCCGCGGTGAGAAAATTGAGTTTGAAATTGACTTGACTCCGGAACAGCGCCAATCTCGATGCCACCATCTGAGAATGGCTCGGTGAGTTAAAGGAACTTAAGGGCGATTAGAGGAGTTGTTAGAAAGCGGTTTATCGGGCCAGTTCATCACCTTGGGGGCGCCGATTCTATTTGTTAAGAAGAAGGATGGGACATGGCGCATGTGTATAGATTACAGGAAGCTTAACAAGGTGTGATTAGAACCGATATCCCTTACCTAGGATAGATGATCTGTTTGATCATTGCGAGGAACAAGGTCTTTTGAAGATCGACCTCGGATCAAAGTTATCATCAACTCGAATCGAAGTCGATGTTAACAAGACGACTTCGGGACCCGCCACGGGCACTATGAGTTCGAGGTCATGCCATTGGATGACCAACGCTCGGTGCATTCATGGACCTTATGAATAGGGTTTTCAGGAGTTCTTAGATCGGTTTGTCATAGTGTTCATTGATGACATTCGGTCTATTCTAAGGATGAAGGAGAGCATGAGCGGCATCTCGGGATAGTATTGCGGACATTGAGAGGAGGGGAGTGTATGCCAAATTCAGAAGTGTGAATTTTGGCTGCGTAAAGTAGTTTTCCTTGGACATGTGATTTCCGGCAATGGGATCCATGTTGATCCGAGAAAAGTGGAAGCGATAGTGAATTGGCAAGAGCCTAAGGCGATAAAGGAGGTGCGGAGTTTTCTAGGCTGGCGAGGTTATTACAGGAGGTTAGTGGAGGATTCTCCATGATAGCTGCGCCGATGACTAAGTTGTTATGGAAGAATCAGCAGTTTATTTGGAATGAGAATTGCGGCAGAGTTTTGAGGAGCTTAGCGGCGGTTAACTAGTGCTCCCATTTTAATTTTGCCCAATGGAGATCGAGGGGTACGGTGTCTGATGATGCCTCGAGAAAGGGCTTGGGTTGTGTGTTAATGCGAGAATGATAGGGTGATAGCCTATGCTTCACGGCGATTGAAGCCATATGAGTTGAATTATCAGACTCATGATCCGGAATTAGCAGCGATGATTTTTGCCTTAAAGATATGGAACACTATCGTATGGGGTTCGCACAAGGGTTTTCACGGACCACAAAAGTCTTAAGTACATTATGAGCGAAAGAAAGAACTGAGGCGGAGAAGATGGTTAGAGTTGCTCGAGGACTATGACACGATGATAGAGTATCATCCGAGCAAGGCAAATGTAATGCGGATGCATTGAGTAGGAAGTCATCCTTAGCTTATGTTGGGCGGTTTACTTGCCTCTTTTGGAGCAAATGGCCAAGTTGAAGATCGATGAAGCGGGATCGGTCAGTTGTATTCTTGCTCAATTGAGGTGAGACCTATCCTTAGGGAGAAGGTCGAGGCTGCAGGAGCGGGATCTGAAATTGAGTAATGGAGAGATGAAATTCAACATAGTAGCGATCGAAGTGTTAGTAAGGGATGATGGGCTAATGGTAGTCGGAAGCAGGTTATGTATTCCAAATGACAAGGCAGTTAAGGATGAGATCATGGATGAGGCACACAATGCGCCTTATTCCATGCACCCAGGCAGCACCAGGATGTACAGAGATTTAAAGGAGCATTTCTGGTGGAAAGGCATGAAGAGAGATGTAGCTGAATATGTGGGCGGTGTTTAGTGTGTCGCAAGTCAAAGTGAACACGTGCACCTTCAGGCATGTTGCGACCATTGTCCATTCTGAATGGATGTGGCAAAGGATCACGATGGATTTTTGATGGGTTTACCGGGAATTTGTTAGGAAGCATGATGCTATATGGGTCATTGTGGTGATTGACCAAGTCAGCCCATTTTCGGCCATTAGGCAAGCAGATTCATTACAAGTCTTAGCCAGAAGTATATTGATGAAGTAGTGAGGTTGCATGGGTTCCAGTTCCATAGTATCCAAGCGGGGATCCTAGATTTACATCGAGATTACAGGTAGTTTGCGAGGAAGCTCTAGGGACTAAGTTGAATTCGATCTGACCTTTCATCCTCGGAAGGATGGTCGATCGAGAGGACTATTCAGACCCTAGAGGAATGCTCGAGGCGTGTGTTATGGACTTCAAAGGGCATGGGACGAACATTTGCCGTTGGTCGAGTTTGCTATAACAATTCGTACCATTGAGCATCAGATGGCTCCTTATGAAGCCCTTTATGGTAGAAGATGCAGGACTCCGATATGTTGGGATGAAGAAGGTGAGAGGAAGCTAGTAGGACGAGTTGGTCGGATGTGATTAAAAAGTGGATATAATCAGCAATGGCTTAAGGCAATGAGAGATGAATGAAAAGTTATGCAGATGCTCACGTAAAAGAAATGGAGTATCACGATGGGTGACAAAGTATTTCTTAAGACCTCTCCATAGAAAGGGTCATGAGATTTGGCAGGAAAGGAAGCTAAGTCCTCGTTATGTAGGTCCGTATGAGATTTTAGAGTGGATCGGGCCGTTAGCTTACTGATTGGCATTGCCTCGAAATTATCTCGGATCCATGATGTATTTCATGTTTCCATGTTGAGGAGGTACAGATCGATTCTTCTCACATTATTCGGACCTCGAGAGGTTCAAATTGAGTGATGATCGAGTTATGAGGAGATGCGGTAGCAATTCGGATAGCAAGGAGAAGGTCCTCGTGAACAAGGCTATTCGGTTGGTTAAAGTCTGTGGAGGAACCATGCGATTGAAGAGGCGACGTGGGAACCATTGGATGCAATGAAGGAGAAGTATCCACACCTCTTTAATGAGTCAGTAAAATTTGAGGACGAAATTTCTTAAGGGGAGAAATATTAGCCCAATTGTTTTTATTTATTTAATTTTTTATTTGTTTATTTAATTAAGCATAATTAGACTAATTAAGAAATTGAGTTAGCATGAATTTAATATGATAGCATTAAATAGCATATGGAATTAATTAGCATGTAATAACATAAATGAGTTAGGTAATAAGTAAATGTGCTTAAATGAGTTAGATAGCATGTATTAAATGTGTTAGTTGGACTTGAATGAAGCAGGAAAGGAAAAGAGGAATAAGTTGGGCTTTAAATGAGGTAGGAAAGAAAAGAGTTAGTGGGCTTGAGTAGTAAGGAGGATATAAGAAGGAAGGAAGAAGGAATTAAGTGAAGAAGTTGGGCTTTGGGCTAAATGGGCTTAAGTGAGTAAATAAGAAGTATAAAAGAAGAAGAAATAAGGGAGTAGTAGGGAAAGGAGAGGAAAGTCACGAAATTTGAAGAGGAGAGAGTGAGTTTGGTGGTGGAGGAGAAAGGAAGAAGAAAAGAAGAAAGTTTGTGATTTTCCAAGAGTTTGGGTAAGATTTTGAAGAAAGTTCAAGAGTTAAAAGTGTGGAGGAAGGCTAGAGCTTCCATTTGAACCAAGAAATCACTTGGTTAGCTAAAGATTCAAGGTAAGCTTCTTGGTTAAGGTTAAGCTTTTGCTTGGGTTATGGATTAGAAAGACTAAGAATGGAGTGGGTTTAGTGATTCTAGAGTTAATTTCATGATTAAAGTTCATTGGGTTTTCAATTTTAGAAACCCTAAGTGATGTAAGGTTCTTTTCTTGTTATAAATGAAGGAGGACAAGAAAGAAGGGGAGAACAAGAAGAGGAGCTTCCTTAGGCAAGCTTAAGCAAGGATATAAGGTGGGTTTCATTTTTATCTTTATGCTAGTAAGTGATAAATACTACTTTAATTAAAGAAAGTATGTTCTTTCAAATTATTGGGAGATGAATTGATTGAGTATAATAGATGTATGAATGCCATTATATGAGAACTTGATAGTATATGACATTGCTTGACATTGCTTGATAAAGTCATGAATTGAATGAGAATGAATATTAATGAGATTATGACATTTGAGCTAAGCATGAAAAGCATTTTTCAGAAAATCAGCTATATGGATTTCATGAAAATCCATTTTCAGAAATTCAGCTAGTGGGCAATAAAAGCCCAGTTTTTATGCATGAAATTCAGTGTTATGTGGGTTAGTTAAGTCCACCAGCAGAGTCACGTGCACGTTGACCAGTATAGCCTTCTCCCGGCTGCCCGATAGTGGCATAGGATGTTCTTTTTTGAACTCCTCGACATATGACTACACTTGTGTAGCTCATGATAACCGTGTGGACTTTTCAAACCATCAGCTATGTGATTATGTGTTAGCATATGTTAGCAAGAATGATGAATGCATGAATCATGAAATTTTGTTGTTAGCTTGATGAATTTGTAAAATGCAAGTTACAAGATTTGTTAATGAGAATATTGCAAACAGTATGAATAATGAATAGATTCAGCTTAGTAGTATAAATATAAGCGTGTTACTCACGTTTAAAGCTCACCCCACTTTCAGTCCCATCTCGGGTGAAGATCTGGATCTCGAAGAATGAGCTCAAGGCATACTCCAAGATCTTAGTGTTTTGTCTTTGTATTTCATAATTTTGTTGTAAACAATGCTTTAGATGCATTTTGAGAAAATAGTAGTATTTTGGAAGTGTGTTTTGAACCATGTTGTAAAAGGGCTTGAAATGCCCACTAAAGCATTGTGAGCTACTTGTGTTGAATGTAAATGAAATGCATGAATTATGATTTACCATGGTCTTTCACAACCATTTATTCCCATGTTTAAGTATAGTTTCCAAAGTTGTATGGAATGACTTTGAAATTCATGTGAGTAGGAGGATGATGTTAGTACAAGTGAGATTATAGTATGTTGAGAGTGGAATGAATGATTGGAGAGGATTAAAAGTATTCATGATGTTATGGATAGATTTAGAAAGGTTAGGAGTGTTCATGGTGTTAGAGTTAAGTCAAGAGAGAGTGTAGAGGGTTAGGATCAAGTTCAGGATGGTCATAAGTCGAGTTATTGGTCCATATAAGTCGAGTTATTGGTCTCCGGCCCCCATAAGTCGACTTGTTAGTGATAAGTCGACTTATTTGTCTCGATAAGTCGACTTGTTCAGCATAAGTCGAGTTATAGGCTATTTTCCAGCATAAGTCGAGTTGTTAGTCAAGTGTTTTGAGCATTGTTAGAGGCCGAATTTGGTTTTTTGGTCTTCATAAGAGTTGTAGATCTAGATGTCTTCTTTCAAATGGTGAAATATTTAACACAATCAGACCTCTATATTAAAAGTTATTAGAATCTCTCCAAAAGAATTCCATTTGGGTTTTGGAAGTGATCATGGTCTATTGTTTTGGGAATAAATCCCTCATCCGGCCTTAAATTGAGGTGAGGTTTGAACCATTAGCTTCCTAAGACTTGTATATTTCTTGCTACAGAAATTGGTATCAATTGGAGTTAAATTGAGGAAGTTTGAAACAAAGCAAGTGAGAGGTCAGTTAAGAGAGCATGTTTCGGGTAGGAGCTCCTTTAGTTATATGACTCCGATTGAAGCGATTCTTGTCTTAAATAAAGCAAGAGTCTTAAGGAAATGATTTACAAGAGAAATTAACATTCAATTAGGGTTAAGTGAAATAAACCTTACAAGAAAAGATAATCAAGTTTCATGTTTTATGATTCAGGAGTCGGATTCCGGAAACGGGATTCGACATCAGTTGGGCTCTGGAAACGGGGTCCAAAAACAACTCCCTTACAATCTCAAGAAAAATTCCTGAGAGATATTTCCAAACTAATGCCTCTGATCTCTTCTCTCATTAACTATACTTTTATATCTCCTTATCCTAACCAACTTCTAACAAGTATCTATCTCCTGCTAACAACCTGATAATGTATATCTATATCTAACTCTATCACTATTTGTTATCGATATCTAGTTTAGATATCTGCAGACATTCGAGTTTGTTGTCTACAATGCCACAAATGTTAACATCGAAAATCTTAAAACATAAAGAGGAAGAAACTAAAAGATTACTTGAACAATTGAAGCGCCAGATAGCATCCCCATCGGAAGGATGTCAATTAACTTCAATTACTTACCTCAGCGGATTTACGAAGGGCGTCAGCGGTGAAGAGTCGCTCCAGCGATTCAAAGTATGCGACGAAGATGAGAAAGGTGGCTCGAGGAGAGGAAGGGGCGGTGGCTCGACGGAGATCCTAACTTACGCAGAATCTGACGGCGCCAGGAGAGGAAGGGCGGTGATATCGGCGGGAGGAGAGGAAGCGAGTGCAATGTATCGGGAGGAGGAGAGGAAGCGAGGCGACGGCTCAAAAATTTCTTCATTTACGCAGATTATGCGGCGTCGTCTCATATGCTTGAGGCGGAGATTAAAATTAAGCGTTGTCATCTTTCTCTCTCCTTTCCGACGTCTAACTCTCGAGCGTCGTGGATAGTAATTTGCCACGTCCTACTTTTTAAACGAGGTAAAAAACAAAGGTTTTCAACGATGTCTGCATCCAATGACGCCCAATTTTCCCACCTCTAGTGACGTCTACAAAGACGTCGCCAAATCCCCCTACAATTCGCGACGTCTTAAACGAAGACGACGCGAAATGCGTCTTTTTGTTGTAGTGGCAACTGATCCCCAATCTAGCATGTGAGTCACATGCATGAACATGTATCAATTGTTTAAGCGGTTAGAAATAGTGAGGAAAATGATGATATGTTAGAATGTCATAAATGGAAGTTTTGGATATCATGGAATAAGAAAACGTGTATGGTTTGTTATCACAAATGAAGATTTAGTGTATTGGTATTGGTGGATGTATTATGAAATACAACATCAGTGTTATGCTGGGGTATATCCTTGAATGTGGGATAGATATGAATATATAGTTGCGGATTGATAGAGGAAAATAGAGATATGTTAGAAATGGCAAGATTTCAAGTGTATAAAGTGGATGAAAATAAAATGTCCTATGATCTAGAGAGGCAACAATTGGGTTTGATTACCGTGATGAGAGTTTATGAATAAGGGTTTATGACTTAGAGTCAGAATATGTTAGTGGGAAATCAAGAATAATTATACATCTATGATTTTGACTTGATTGTGAACATACATGGGTATGATGAAATAATGAAAAATTGAAATGTAAGACAATGATAATGGTAGATGAAAAAGTTGTCAAGGTTCAGTTGATTTGCCCATATGAACGCACATATGATAATGGGAGCACCGTGGCAAGTGAAAATATTAAGCATATATGTATCATATGTGTGGAGATGATATCGGAAGCAATCGGTGAGTTAGTGGATAATTGCTAGTCATAGGTCTTATAGTTTAAAGTTGAATATGAGTTAGAATAAGAAGTGAAAGTGCTTATGGTGATCAATTGGGAATGAATTGAGATTGTTATATGTTAAAAAAAAGGAGGACATGATCATGGCATAATCCTCACAATCGAGGACAGGTGCAAAGAGGGAAGTGTTGTCAAAAATCAAATGAGATCAAGGTATCATTAGCGTAAGTGACTAATTGGTGAGTTGTCCTACAGAGATGTAAAAATTTTGATGGTATATACTTCACTGAACCTTATTAAAAAGGATGTTCTGATTATATGAGTTATGGCATAAATTGATCTTCATGGGATATTATGAATAGCTAAAATTAATTTCCTAAGGCATTGAGAATGGCTGACAAGAAATGGTGACGACAGTTGATGAGTAGGAATTCCATGAGCGGTATCGATGACAGTAGCAAGAAATCTTCTTTCAAAGAAGAATTTCCCTAAATTGGGTTAAGTCAATAAGATGATTCAATTTAAAAATGATCAATGAAAGGACAAATCAGAGATAAATTTGAAATGAATTAAAATTCATTATGGGAGTCCTAATTGTTAGAACCTGATCCCGAGACCGGATCCCAACTCCAACTATTTATACTTTAACATTAGCGCTCATGCTCTTGCTTACATTCCACACCTATTGGACCCGTTTCCAGAGCCCAAAATTTGAGCCCTAAAGCTTGCGCTCCCTACTTTGCGGCGTTTGATCTTGTGGTTCCATAAGGGTGATGGCGTACACTACCTAATCATCAAAATCACATTTAGACTTGTTCATATCAATGTAGCTTAAGGCCTCACGTTCACACAGAGGCAAGAATCACCTTAATCGAGTCATATAACTCAAGATACACTCCAAAATCTAAGAGAGTTCATACGAAACATGCCCTCTTAACTGACCTTTCACTTGTTTTAGGACAAACTTTCTCAATTTAACTCAATTGATACCGAATTTTATGGAGTGAAAGATATGTGTATTATAAATCCAATGGTTCAAGCCTCACCTCATTTGGAGGTCGTATGAGAGAATTATACCCAAAACATTGGACCATGCTCACTTGAAATCGGTTGAAACTCTTTTGGCGCGATTTACTATAACTTTTAATCTATAGCTCCAAATGCTTTCGTTCTTTCACCATAAGAAAGTAGACATCTAGATCTACAACTCTCATGAAGACTACAAAGGCTGATTCTATCTCCTACATTCTGCAGCGTCCTATTTATCCCATCATCGATTTCTATCATCGGTTTTCTATCGTCGATTTCTATCTTACCTTTTCTATCTTACCTTTTCTATCTTGATTTCTATATTCGCTTTCTATCTTCTGATTTCTATCTTACGCTTTTCTATCTTCCTTTCTATCTTCTGCTTTTTATCTTGATTTCTATCTTACCTTTTCTATCTTACCTTTTCTATCTTACGATTTCCATATTACGCTTTCATCTTACCTTTTCTATCTTGATTTCTATCTTACCTTTTCTATCTTCTACTTTTCTACCTTGATTTCTATCTTACGCTTTTCTATCTTCTGATTTCTATCTTACGCTTTCCTATATTACGCTTTTCTATCTTGATTTCCATATTACGATTTCTATCTTACCTTTTCTATCTTGATTTCTATCTTACCTTTTCTATCTTACCTTTTCTACCTTGATTTCTATCTTACGCTTTTCTATCTTCGATTTCTATCTTACGCTTTCCTTCCTACCTTTTCTATCTTGATTTCCTTCCTTCGATTTCTATCTTGATTTCCTTCCTTCGATTTCTATCTTCGATTTCCTTCCTTGATTTCTATCTTCTACTTTTCTATCTTCGCTTTCTATCTTCTACTTTTCTATCTTGATTTCTATCTTACGCTTTTCTATCTTTTGCTTTTCTATCTTGATTTCTATCTTACGCTTTCTATCTGCGCTTTTCTATCTTGACTTCTATCTTCGCTTTCCTTCATACCTTTTCTATCTTGATTTCCTTCCTTCCGATTTCTATCTTGATTTCCTTCCTTACGATTTCTATCTTACGATTTCCTTCCTTGATTTCTATCTTACGCTTTTCTATCTTACGCTTTCTATCTTACCTTTTCTATCTTGATTTCTATCTTACCTTTTCTATCTTGATTTCTATCTTACGCTTTCCTATCTTACGCTTTTCTATCTTGATTTCCATATTACGCTTTCTATCTTACCTTTTCTATCTTGATTTCTATCTTACGCTTTTCTATATTTTCTTTTCTACCTTGATTTCTATCTTACCTTTTCTATCTTGATTTCTATCTTACGCTTTCCTTCCTACCTTTTCTATCTTGATTTCCTTCCTTGATTTCTATCTTGATTTTCTTCCTTCCGATTTCTATCTTGATTTCCTTCCTTCGATTTCTATCTTCTACTTTTCTATCTTACGCTTTCTATCTTCTACTTTTCTATCTTGATTTCTATCTTACCTTTTCTATCTTACGCTTTTCTATCTTGATTTCTATCTTACGCTTTCTATCTTACGCTTTTCTATCTTGACTTCTATCTTACGCTTTCCTTCCTTCGCTTTTCTATCTTGATTTCCTTCCTTCGATTTCTATCTTGATTTCCTTCCTTCGATTTCTATCTTGATTTCCTTCCGATTTCTATCTTACCTTTTCTATCTTCGCTTTCTATCTTACCTTTTCTATCTTGATTTCTATCTTACCTTTTCTATCTTACGCTTTCTATCTTACCTTTTCTATCTTACCTTTCTATCTTACGCTTTTCTATCTTGATTTCTATGTAAGGCTCATATCTTTTAACTCGAACTCCAAATTTAGCAAGCGATATACCTTGGAAAACTCTAACCTTCTACTACAATATTCATGAAGGCTCATTTATCTAATTCATGTCCTCTGAAGGTCAAAATCTCGTGAAGTTACTGTCAAATTTTGGGAAAATTTGACAGCTCTTCCTGAAAGTACATCTATCAATTTTTCAATCCTAATACTTCCACCTGCGTAAGACTCATCATACAACCTCATATAACATGATTAAACCCTAAGGTATCTTCAAACACCATTCGAAGCAACAACGACACTCTTAATCATCTATCATATCTAAACTATAATAATGATGCAATTGGCTTAAACATGCATGGATTTCTCAAAATACATTTGAACTTAGCATTCTTGCATTTCATTTACGTTCAAAGTGAGTAGCTTACAATGCTTTAGTGGGCATTTCAAGCCCTTTTTACAACATAGTTCAAAATACACTTCCAAAATACTACACTTTTCTTAAAATGCATCTAAAGCATTGTTTACAACAATTTGCTTGAAATACATTAAAAACATAATTCTTGGAGTATGCCTTGAGCTCATTCTTCATGATCCCGATCTTTACCTGGAGATGGGACGGGAAGGTGGGGGTGAGCTTTCGCTCCGTGGGTGACACATTTATATTTAGGCTAATAAGCTACATTGCTTCATTAATCATACTTTTAGCAACTTGCATAGAAATCATGCAATCATGCAATCATGCAATTCATGAAATTTATCAATCTCAAAACATAATGTTCATGCTTCATATCATTCTCATTCTTGCAAAATATCGCTAACATGTAAACACATAGGCGATGGTTGAAAAGTCCACGGGTTCTTGATGAGCTACAAGTGTAGTCATATCTTTGAGAGTCTAAAAGGAACATCCTATGCCACAATCAGGCGGCCGTGGCGAAGGCTATCTTGGTCGACGTGCACGTGACTCTGCTGGTGGACTTAACTAACCCACATAACACTTAATTTCATGCATAAAAGCTGGACTTGTCTTGTCCGCTGACTAATTTTCTGAAAATGGATATTCAAGCATCCATAAAGCTGATCATGCTTAAAGCACATTTCATGCTTAGCTCACATTTCATGATCTCATTCATGCTCATCCAATTTATGGCAATTTCAAGCAATGTCATGCACTAATCAATTTCTCACCTAATGGAAATTATCCATCAATTTATACACAATCAAAAGTCAATCAATGCTCATTCTAAATTAGTTGGAAAAACATTAATTTTCCTTAGTTAAGATAATATTTAAGCATTACTAACATAAACATAAAAGTGAAACCCACCTTATATCCTTGCTTAAGCTTGCTAAGGAAGTTCCTCTTCTTGTTCTCCTCTTCTTTCTTGTCCTCCTTCATTCATGGCAAGGAAAGAACCTCACATCATTTAGGGTTTCTAAAATTGAAAACCTAATGAACCTTAATCATGAAATCAACCCTAGAATCACTAAACCCATCTTCTTTCTAAGCTTTCTAAACCATAAAATCAAGCCAAACTCAAACTACATTTCATAACTTACCTTGAATCTTTACTCAACCCAAGGGTTTCTTGTATCAAAATAAAGCTTAGACTCTCCTCTTCACTTTTCTTCTTGTTCTTTCTTCAAAACTCACTCACTTTCATGGAAATGCCAAAACCCTAGCAAGCTCCTTTCTTCTTCTCCTTTCTTTCCTCTTCTACGTAAACTTCTCCCTCTTCCCCTTTAAATTTCGTAAATCTCACTTCTTCCTACACTAACTCACTTAAACTCCTCCTTTTATACTTCTTCTCTAATCC
This sequence comes from Erythroxylum novogranatense, assembly GCA_029891385.1. NCBI lineage: Eukaryota > Viridiplantae > Streptophyta > Magnoliopsida > Malpighiales > Erythroxylaceae > Erythroxylum > Erythroxylum novogranatense. The sequence continues at coordinate 23,865,012 of CM057228.1, forward strand.
ACTTAAGCCCAAAAGGCCCAAGCCTTCATTTATTTCCTTCTTCTTTCATTTTTCCTACATCCTCCTTACTTCCTCTTTATCCTACAACTTACTTAGGCCCAATTATCTTTAAGCCCATTTTATCTTTCTTTTCTTTCCTACCTCATTAAAACCCAACTAATTCATTTAATTCCATTAACTCATTACCTAACATCTTTAATGTCAACTCATATTACTCAATGTCAAGTTAATTAATGTTAACATAATTTACTTAACTACTTTAATCATGCTTAATTACATAAAAATTTTGGGGCTAACATTTCTCCCCCCCTTAAGAAATTTCGTCCTCGAAATTCTTACCTGACTCATTGAAGAGGTGTGGATACTTCTCCTTCATTGCATCCAAGGGTTCCCACGTCGCCTCTTCAACTGCATGATTTCTCCAAAGGACTTTAACTAGCTGAATCGTCTTGTTTCTGAGAACTTTCTGAATTATGTGAGAAGGATCTGATCTGTACCTTCTCAACATAGAAACATGAAAAACATCGTGGATCTGAGACAACTCTGGAGGCAATGCTAATCTGTAAGCTAACGGCCCGATCCTTTCTAGAATTTCATACGGACCCATATATCGAGGACTTAACTTCCCTTTCTTGCCGAATCTCATAACTCCCTTCCATGTAGACGTCTTGAGGAACACCTTGTCACCCACTGCATAATCCATTTCTTTTCTGTTAGCATCGGTATAGCTTTTCATTACATCTCAGGCGGCCTTAAGTCATTTGTTTGATTACCTCCACTTTCTCAACTGTCATCTGGACCAACTCTGGTCCCACTAGCTTCCTCTCACCTTCCTCATCCTAGCATATCGGAGTCCTGCATCTTCTGCCATAAAGGACTTCATAAGGAGCCATCTGTATGCTCGAATGGTACGAATTGTTGTAAGCAAATTCGACCAACGGCAAATGATCATCCCATGCTCCTCTGAAGTCCATGACACATGCTCTAAGCATCCCCTCTAGAGTCTGGATTGTCCTCTCAGACTGACCATCCGTCTGAGGATGAAATGCTGTGCTGAAATTCAATTTAGTTCCTAATGCTTCCTGCAGACTTCCCCAAAATCTCGAGGTGAATCGAGGATCCCTGTTGGATACTATAGAATCCGGAACTCCATGCAACCTTACCACTTCATCAATGTATTTCTTTTCTATGACTTGCAAGGAATCTGTTTGCCTAATTGCCAGAAAATGGGCTGACTTGGTCAACCGATCAACAATAACCCAAATGGCATCATGCTTCTTGCTGGTCCTCGACAAACTCATCAGAAAATCTATTGTGATCCTTTGCCACTTCCATTCAGGAATGGACAGTGGCACCTGATCCCGAGACCGGATCCCAACTCCAACTATTTATACCTTAACATTAACGCTCATGTTCTTGCTTACATTCCACACCTATTGGACCCGTTTCCAGAGCCCAAAATTTGAAGCCCTAAAGCTTGCGCTCCCTACTTTCTGACGTTTGATCTTGTGGTTCCACAAGGGTGATGAGCGTACACTACCTAATCATCAAAATCACATTTAGACTTGTCCATATCAATGTAGCTTAAGGCCTCACATTCACACAGAGGCAAGAATCACCTTAATCGGAGTCATATAACTCAAGATACACTCCAAAAATCTAAGAGAGTTCATACCCGAAACAAGCCCTCTTAACTGACCTTTCACTTATTTTAGGACAAACTTTCTCAATTTAACTCCAGTTGATACCGCATTTTATGGAGTGAAAGATATGTGTATTATAAATCCAATGGTTTAAGCCTCACCTCATTTGGAGGTCGTATGAGAGAATTATGCCCGAAACATTAGACCATGCTCACTTCTGAAATCGGATTGAAACTCTTTTGGCGCGATTTGCTATAACTTTTAATCTATAGCTCCAAATGCTTTCGTTCTTTCACCATACGAAAGTAGACATCTAGATCTACAACTCTCATGAAGACTACAAAGGCTGATTCTATCTCCTACATTCTGCGGTGTCCTATTTTTCCATCATCGATTTCTATCATCTGGTTTTCTATCGTCGATTTCTATCTTACCTTTTCTATCTTACGCTTTTCTATCTTCCGATTTCTATCTTACGCTTTCTATCTTGATTTCTATCTTCGCTTTTCTATCTTTTGCTTTCTATCTTCTGCTTTTCTATCTTCTAATTTCTATCTTACGCTTTTCTATCTTACGCTTTTCTATCTTACCTTTTCTATCTTGATTTCCATCTTCGCTTTCTATCTTACGCTTTTCTATCTTGATTTCTATCTTACCTTTTCTATCTTACCTTTTCTACCTTGATTTCTATCTTCGCTTTTCTATCTTGATTTCTATCTTACGCTTTCCTTCCTTACGGTTTTCTATCTTTTGATTTCCTTCCTTCGATTTCTATCTTTTGATTTCCTTCCTTTTGATTTCTATCTTGATTTCCTTCCTTCGATTTCTATCTTACCTTTTCTATCTTACGCTTTCTATCTTACCTTTTCTATCTTCGATTTCTATCTTCGCTTTTCTATCTTACGCTTTTCTATCTTGATTTCTATCTTCTTCTTTCTATCTTACGCTTTTCTATCTTGATTTCTATCTTCTTCTTTTCTATCTTACGCTTTACCTTCCGATTTCTATCTTACGCTTTTCTATCTTGATTTCTATCTTCGCTTTAACACACAACCTAAGCCTCTTCTCGAAGCATCATTTGTATCTTTGTATACCCCGATCTCCATTAGGCGGGATTAAAATGGGAGCACTAGTTAACCGCTTAAGCTCCTCAAAACTCTTTGGCAATCCTCATTCCAGATAAGCTGTTGATTCTTCCTTAATGACTTAGTCATAGGGCAGCTATTATTGAGAATCCTTCCACAAACCTTCTGTAATATCCTGCCAGGACCCAGAAAACTCCGTACCTCTTTTACTGTCTTAGGCTCTTGCCAATTCACTCTGCTTCCACTTTTCTCGGATCAACATGAATTCCTTTCTTGGAAATCACATGTCGAGGAAAACTACTTCACGCGACCAAAATTCACACTTGCTAAATTTGGCATCTGACTCCTGCTCTCTCAATCTTTGCAATACTATCACGAGATCTTTGTTCATGCTCTCCTTCATCCTTAGAATAGACCAGAATGTCATCAATGAACACTATGACAAACTGATCTAAGAACTCCTGAAAAACCCTATTCATAAGGTCCATGAATGCAGCTGGAGCATTGGTCAGTCCGAATGGCATGACCCTGAACTCGTAGTGCCCGTAGCGGGTCCTGAAAGCTGTCTTGTTAACATCAGACTCCCTGATTCGGAGTTGATGATAACCTGATCTTAAGTCAATCTTCGAAAAGACCCTTGCTCCCTGTAGCTGATCAAATAAATCATCTATCCGTGGCAACGGATACTTGTTCTGAATCGTCATCTTGTTAAGCCTTCTATAGTCTATGCACATCCTCCACGTTCCATCCTTCTTCTTAACAAACAGGACCGGATCTCCCCAAGGTGAAGAACTCGGCCTGATGAACTACTTCTCCAACAATTCCTGCAATTGCTCCTTGAGTTCTCTCAATTCAACTGGAGCCATTCTATATGGTGGTATGGAGATTGGCGCGGTTCCGGGAATCAAGTCAATTTTGAACTCAATTTCCTTCACCGGCGGCAACCCTGGTAATTCTTCTGGGAATACATCAGGAAACTCCCTCACAACCTGATAATCTTCTAATCTGCCCACATTCACTTCTGAATCCACTACATGCGCCAAAAAGGCCTCACACCCTTGGCTCATCATATTGTCACTAACATAGCGAAATGATCCTCGACCTGGCGACTTCTGTCCCCTTGAAAACCACTTTCTGATCATTGCCTAGATCAAACTCTACTTCTTTCAAACTACAATCTAGCTTCGCCTTATACTTCTCCATGACATCCATCCCCAAAATGACATCCAACCCTTGAAGGTCTAGAGGTAGTAGATCTACTACCAATCTAGCACCGTCGATACTGAGCTCACAATTCTTATAGATCATACTAATCACCACCTTACCCCCTAAAGGAGTACTAACAACCAAAAAATTGTCCATAACCTCAGGACACACAACATGCATATTCATACTTGCAGATACAAATGAATGTGTGGAGCCAGTATCAATTAACACATAAACAGGAGAGTCAAATAACTGAGCCATACCAGTCACAACTTCAGGAGCAGCTGCAGCTTCCTCTCTGGTCATGGAAAATACTCTAGCTGGCGCCTGACCCTGTGCCCTTGGTCTCCCTGCAGGATTAGCCCTCTTGATTGCTCCAGGCGCTTACAGAATCGGCCTGGTTCCCCTGTCTCTGCGCCTCTCGAGCTTGAGCTTGGGAACCCTCCTGTCTCAGCCTCTGGGGACAATCTCTCATCATATGCCCCTTCTCTCCACACTGGAAACAACCACCAAAGCCCTTGAGACACCTCCCGGGATGAAACTTCCCGCATTGATCACACTGAGGATACTTGCCCTTCCATAACTTCCCTGAGCCTCCCACACTAGAGACACTGTTGAAATTGCCTGGCTGCGACTCTTGGCAGGACCACTACTGCCCATGCCACTCTGAGTATGATGGGTCCTGGTGCTCCTCCCAAGTGCTGGAGCACTCACTCCCTTCCTGGAAGATTGCTCTCTGTTCTTCCTTTTCCTACTCACTTGACCTTAATATTCTCCGGCTTCTCGGCTGGGCCTTGCATCTACCAGCTAGCGATAGTCATGGAAATTATGGATCAGCACCTTCTCCCTGATCCCTAGGTGCAGTCCACTCTCAAACTTGCGGCACTTATCCTCTTCTTTCGCCACATTATTTGCTGCGTATCGAGACAGTTGAGTGAACTTCAGCTCACATTCACTCACGCTCTGCTCCCTCTGTGTGAGGCTCAGAAACTCCCTGGCCTTCTCTTGGATGTAAACTCTCGAGAAGTACTTCCTCCTGAAAACCTCTAGAAACTCCTTCCATGTCAGCTCTGGAGGTACTACACATGCATGGGCCTTGCCTCACCAGGCAACAGATCCCCTGCAATAAACTAGTCTGCATACTCTACCTCTACCCATCCGAGGCACTTCATCGACTCGGGATCCTCTCGGTCCTCTTCAACCATGCTTACGCCTCCTCGGGATTAATAGTCCGCTGAAATCGATGACCCCATACTTAGAAGCTTGTCATATCGCCCACTCGATCTGCTGGGTGGCATCTGAGCTTGTGGTCCTGGCCCATGGCATGGATGAAAGCTCGGGCGAAGGCCTGAAAGAGCTGAGGGATCTACTCGAGGCATAGGAGGGGCTGGAGGCACTTCATCTTGCACACTCGGTGCCTCTGAATCTGAAGCAGGGATGGTCCTGCATCCCGAGGAATGTGGGATTCATCCGTACCTCCCTCCGAGAGCTGATCGAGCTTGAGCTCCTCGAGTTCTTCTTGGTGACATATTACTCCTTTAGTGAAAACATTTCAAATCTTTAGCTCATGCTTGTAAGACAAGTTCAAATCATGTAAAAAATTCAAAATCAATGATGCATGTACTATATTTAAAACAAGTTTAAAGCTCATGTAACATGATGTATGCTGACTCTACTCTTGAGGCTACCCACTAGGGTTCCTAGGAAATCATAAACCTAGAGCTGCTCTGATACCACAGATGTTAGAAACTGATCCCGAAACCGGATCCCAACTCCAACTATTTATACCTTAACATTAACGCTCATGCTCTTGCTTACATTCCACACCTATTGGACCCGTTTCCAGAGCCCAAAATTTCGAGCCCTAAAGCTTGCGCTCCCTACTTTGCGGCGTTTGATCTTTGTGGTTCCATAAGGGTGATGAGCGTACACTACCTAATCATCAAAATCACATTTAGACTTGTTCATATCAATGTAGCTTAAGGCCTCACGTTCACACAGAGGCAAGAATCACTTTAATCGGAGTCATATAACTCAAGATACACTCCAAAAATCTAAGAGAGTTCATACCCGAAACATGCCCTCTTAACTGACCTTTCACTTGTTTTAGGACAAACCTTCTCAATTTAACTCCAATTGATACCGAATTTTATGGAGTGAAAGATATGTGTATTATAAATCCAATGGTTCAAGCCTCACCTCATTTGGAGGTCGTATGAGAGAATTATGCTCGAAACATTGGACCATGCTCACTTCTGAAATCGGATTGAAACTCTTTTGGCGCGATTTGCTATAACTTTTAATCTATAGCTCCAAATGCTTTCGTTCTTTCACCATACGAAAGAATACATCTAGATCTACAACTCTCATGAATACTACAAAGGCTGATTCTATCTCCTACATTCTGCAGCGTCATATTTTTCCCATCATCTGATTTCTATCATCTGGTTTTCTATCGTCTGATTTCTATCTTCTGCTTTTCTATCTTCTGCTTTTCTATCTTCTGATTTCTATCTTCTGCTTTCTATCTTCTGATTTCTATCTTCTTCTTTTCTATCTTCTTCTTTCTATCTTCTGCTTTTCTATCTTCTGATTTCTATCTTCTGCTTTTCTATCTTACGCTTTTCTATCTTCTCGATTTCCATCTTCGCTTTCTATCTTACGCTTTTCTATCTTCGATTTCTATCTTACCTTTTTATCTTACGCTTTTCTACGTTCGATTTCTATCTTACCTTTTCTATCTTGATTTCTATCTTCGCTTTCCTATCTTCTGTTTTCTATCTTCTAATTTCCATCTTCGCTTTCTATCTTACCTTTTCTATCTTGATTTCTATCTTACGCTTTTCTATCTTCGCTTTTACCTACCCGATTTCTATCTTACGCTTTTCTATCTTCTGATTTCTATCTTCTGCTTTCCTTCCTTTTGCTTTTCTATCTTTTGATTTCCTTCCTTTTGATTTCTATCTTCTTATTTCCTTCCTTCTGATTTCTATCTTCTGATTTCCTTCCTTCTGATTTCTATCTTCTGCTTTTCTATCTTCTGCTTTCTATCTTACGCTTTTCTATCTTGATTTCTATCTTCTCCTTTCCTTCCTACCTTTTTATCTTGATTTCCTTCCTTTCGATTTCTATCTTCCGATTTCCGTCATACCTTTCCTATCTTTCGCTTTTCTATCTTGATTTCCATCTTCGCTTTCTATCTTACCTTTTCTATCTTCCGATTTCTATCTTACCTTTTCTATCTTCGCTTTTCTACCTTCTCGATTTCTATCTTCGCTTTTCTATCTTGATTTCTATCTTACCTTTCCTTCCTTACGCTTTTCTATCTTGATTTCCTTCCTTTTGATTTCTATCTTCTTATTTCCTTCCTTCGATTTCTATCTTCCGATTTCCTTCCTCGATTTCTATCTTACGCTTTTCTATCTTACGCTTTCTATCTTACGCTTTCTATCTTGATTTCTATCTTACCTTTTCTATCTTACGCTTTCTATCTTACGCTTTTCTATCTTACGCTTTCTATCTTACGCTTTTCTATCTTGATTTCTATGTAAGGCTCATATCTTTTAACTCCGAACTCCAAATTTAGCAAACGATATACCCTTGGAAAGCTCTAACCTTCTACTACAATATTCATGAAGGCTCATTTATCTAATTCAAGTCCTACGAAGGTCAAAATCTGAGGCAAAGTTCTGTCAAATTTTGGGAAAATTTGACAGCTCTTCCCTTGAAAGTACATCTATCCAATTTTTCAATCCTAATACTTCCACCTGCGTAAGACTCATCATACAACCTCATATAACATGATTAAACCCTAAGGTATCTTCAAACACCATTCGAAGCAACAGCCACACTCTTAATCATCTATCATATCCAAACTATAATAATGATGCAATTAGCTTAAACATGCATGGATTTCTCAAAATACATTTGAACTTAGCATTCTTGCATTTCATTTACGTTCAAAGTGAGTAGCTTACAATGCTTTAGTGGGCATTTCAAGCCCTTTTTACAACATAGTTCGAAATACACTTCCAAAATACTACACTTTTCTTAAAATGCATCTAAAGCATTGTTTACAACAATTTGCTTGAAATACATCAAAAACATAATTCTTAGAGTATGCCTTGAGCTCATTCTTCATGATCCCGATTTTTACCTGGAGATGGGACAGGAAGGTGGGGTGACTTAAAACTCGTGGGTGACACATTTATATTTAGGCTAATAAGCTACATTGCTTCATTAATCATACTTTTAGCAACTTGCATAGAAATCATGCAATCATGCAATTCATGAAATTTATCAATCTCAAAACATAATGTTCATGCTTCATATCATTCTCATTCTTGCAAAATATCGCTAACATGTAAACACATAGGTGATGGTTGAAAAGTCCACGGGTTCTTGATGAGCTACATAAGTGTAGTCATATCTTTGAGGAGTCCTAAAAGGAACATTCTATGCCACAATCAGGCGGCGGTGAAGGCTATCTTGGTCGACGTGCACGTGACTCTGCTGGTGGACTTAACTAACCCACATAACACTTAATTTCATGCATAAAAGCTGCACTTGTCTTGTCCATTGACTAATTTTCTGAAAATGGATATTCAAGCATCCATAAAGCTGATCATGCTTAAAGCACATTTCATGCTTAGCTCACATTTCATGATCTCATTCATGCTCATCCAATTTATGGCAAATTCAAGCAATGTCATGCACTAATCAATTTCTCACCTAATGGCAATTATCCATCAATTTATACACAATCAAAAGTCAATCAATGCTCATTCTAAATTAGTTGGAAAAACATTAATTTTCCTTAGTTAAGATAATATTTAAGCATTACTAACATAAAGATAAAAGTGAAACCCACCTTATATCCTTGCTTAAGCTTGCCTAAGGAAGTTCCTCTTCTTGTTCTCCTCTTCTTTCTTGTCCTCCTTCATTCATGGCAAGGAAAGAACCTCACATCATTTAGGGTTTCTAAAATTGAAAACCTAATGAACCTTAATCATGAAATCAACCCTAGAATCACTAAACCCATCTTCTTTCTAAGCTTTCTAAACCATAAAATCAAGCCAAACTCAAACTACATTTCATAACTTACCTTGAATCTTTACTCAACGCAAGGGTTTCTTGTATCAAAATAAAGCTTAGACTCTCCTCTTCACTTTTTCTTCTTGCTCTTTCTTCAAAAACTCACTCACTTTCATGGAAATGCCAAAACCCTAGCAAGCTCCTTTCTTCTTCTACTTTCTTTCCTCTTCTCCATAAACTTCTCCCTCTTCTCCTTTAAATTTCGTAAATCTCACTTCTTCCTACACTAACTCACTTAAACTCCTCCTTTTATACTTCTTCTCTAATCCACTTAAGCCCAAAAGGCCCAAGCCTTCATTTAATTCCTTCTTCTTTCATTTTTCCTACATCCTCCTTACTTCCTCTTTATCCTACAACTTACTTAGGCCCAATTATCTTTAAGCCCATTTTATCTTTCTTTTCTTTCCTACCTCATTAAAACCCAACTAATTCATTTAATTCCATTAACTCATTACCTAACATCTTTAATGCCAACTCATATTACTCAATGTCAAGTTAATTAATGTTAACATAATTTACTTAACTACTCTAATCATGCTTAATTACATAAAAATTCTGGGGCTAACACTAATCCTAGCGGAGACTCAAGCGTAAGAGGTAGAATATGTTACTAAGAAGGCATGGATTATGTTGATGTAAAGAATCCGACTATCTAATAGGATTATTGAACATTAAGGAGACATTAATTGCGAATATGAGGAGAATATAGGTTTACGTATATTTTGTGAAAATATGTTCAGGAAATACAAAGTTGATGTGATGAATGTGTTATCAATCCAGGGAGTAAAGATTTTAAATAAATTGAAGTATGTGGAGAAACTAGTGTAAAGGAACAGACGTCAGAACACGTCAATGTGAAACTGAGAAAAATATAAGAAAAATTTTTTCCTCATTGGGGAAATCAGATACTTAAAGAGTTATGAGAATCAATCATGGGTAAAAGGAGTTTTGGGTTGTAATTGTCAGAGATAACAATGCCCCTGACAGTATTATACTATTGAAGAGTAGAGTATCCTAATTGTGTTTAGATTGGATAGTGAATATGATCATTAATGATATATTTTAATGTATTTGAAAAGTGGAAAAGAATATTTTGCATAGATGAGGAAATCTTATATATCATGAAATTTTCATAAAAGTGAATCTTAGCTTGATCAAATAAATTGTGGGTGAACTAGTGTTCGAACATGACACATTGGAAGACTTAATGAAGATAGAGGTGATGATAAAATGCAAAATTGCAAGGATATATATATGGGGTTTGGAGCTATTTAGAACTAGCTGTATGTTGGATACGTTCAGAAGTTGTTAACGATTTTCTGGTCTTAGCTCTTTGACAAAAATGTTTGAGGAAAAACGTGTGAATCGTATGACTGATGAATGTAAAAAGAGACAATTTGAGAAATTTACAACTCGAGTATTGATTGTATCACTTTAATTTGGGGATTTTTCAATATATAACGAAGTGTCCCAGTAAAAGTTATGATGCAATCTGTTGAAATAGTGTAAAGTGGTTTTATGTACCTAGGGACAAGTATAACCTCATGGGCTGCATTGTAATTGATGACTTGAAATTTGCTGTACTAGGTATTGCTTTGAAAGCTTGGAGACACTATTCGTACAGAAACATTTTGGATATATCTATGAATATGCAAATCGATAACGATTGAGATATTTCATGAGTTTGAAAGAATTGAAAAGGATTAGCGATTGAATACTTCATAATAAAGCTAGTGCTGCAATTCAATGTATTGAATAGAAAATTCAATAGCAGAAGATCACAATTTGGGCTATAAGGTTATCAAACCTAGTGTAATACTGAGTGCAAAATGTCGACCTAACAAATGGGCAAAAAGAAAATATTATTAGCTATTGGAATTCCAAATCAGGTGTGTATAAAAAGGATTGGCAAAGCCCAAATTGAGGATTTAGAATTTGCGAACCTTATCGAGGAATTGAAAATGAATCCAACTTTTGAGAAAATGATATTTATGACTGGATTAAGAAGTATGTGTTATACCCACTAAAGAAACTGTTAGAGAAAACACAAGAAACAATCGAAACTTTATGTTCTAGTAAGAGTACATCGAAAGAGTAATTGATGGTTTAGAATGTAAAATCGAATGATTATATGTGTGAATAACCAATAGACTTGACTATTGGAGACAAATGTAAAACTGATATTTTTGGAGTTCATGGGGACATGAGATTGAAATATAGTTCAGATTGATTGTGGGCATAACAATCGTTATATTGGTGACACCATTTGAATAGTGTATAAGGGGTCTTACAGTAAAAAGGAGCCGTTCACCCCTGTATTAAAGTGATCAGGGCCTAAAAATAGTCGAAGGCTGTGAGTGAGGTGAGATAATGTTGATAAGTGAAGTGAATCTGTAATAGGGGTTAAGTGATCCAAGTTAATGACAAATGAGTTGAGTTGATTAATATTGAGGTTATGGAATCTTATGAGATTAGTTTTTTTACACTAAAGAGATATAATCTAGTAAGCAAAAAATGAAATACTTCGAAGAGTATCACCTCGACCAAGATGCACTTAAATGGAGATAAAAGTGTAAATAGGGGAAACTAAATAAAACATAAAGTGGCCTCTATACAACTATGGTGTGAATAGAACTATGGATTGGTAAGTCAGTATGTTATGATCCGATATATGTGTTATTGATACCGAAAGTGAAGAATTGTGAGTAATCATGAGGAAACAGTTAAGACAGTGTGGTGTTTGAAAAAAGTAAAGGGGTGATTGATTGTATTGATTACAGTAAACTAGTAAAAATTAGTCGAGTAGTGAAATAAATGGGAAACGGAGAAGAAATGAACGAAACAATTTCCCCTGCCTTCCTGATCAATCATATAAGAAATTTCGGGGATGAAATTTTTGTTAGGAGGGGAGAATTGTAACATCTTGTCACGGATGGGAAAGGGTAAATTGGTTATTTGGGATGGGTTAGATGTATGTATGCATATTTCGGTTTGAGAATGCATTATATAGCCTCTATATATTTAGATAAATGGAAATTTGTTGCACATGCATATGAGTGTACATGCATTCATGACATTTTTCGGCATATGTGGGTATACATGAAATTACTGTGACAAATGTGTTATTTGTATTTGAAAGTTAAATTGGAGTGAAAAATGAGATATAGGGGTTTGAAACATTGTATTGGAGTGAATGATCGTGTGTTTTACATCTTTGGGGACTTTTAGGAAATTTTCTGGAATTTTTTGAGGACAATGTCCAGACCGGAAAAAATTACTAAATGACCGACTGATGGGATTTCTGGTATCAATAATGACTATCCAATGGCACTGGACAATTAGATGCATGATTTTAGGATTTAATTACTTTGAGCCATTGGAATTTGGGAGAAAATAATAAAAAAATTAGAGATAGGACCTAAGAAGTGGACAAGTGGCAAGTGACATAAGTCACTTGCCAAACATGGCTCTAAGCCTTTTTTTTTAAACCCCTTCTTTCCTTTATTGATTGCCCTAGACGATGCTTTCTTCTCCTTTGAAACAAAATTGCTTTCATATTTAGCTTCTCCTCTCTTCTTCTTCGTGGGTCTTCGACTTCCTTGTTCATCTCTTTTTTCTTAATTTCTTCTTGCTTGCTCCTTCTTCCTACATATACAAAACCAACCATAAGTTTTGTGTTGATGATGTTTGGTGTGGGTGTGAGTGATGGCCGTAGGTGTTGGTGAGAGGTATAGAGAGTTGGAATAAATAGAAGACTTGAAGATTTTGAAGCCTGAAACTCGTTTAGGTAAGAATAATTTTGTAGTTAGAAGCTTTTATTATGATTGAATATGCTTTTATTCCATGAAGTTATTGGTTTGATTGTTTAGGTATGTTATTTCTTTGATTAAATGATAATTGGTAAACGTTGATCTAGAAGTTGAGGAATGAGATGTTTTGAGTGTATTTAGTTGTTTTGAAGTGTTTTGAATGATGTTAGATGGGTTATATTTTGAAAGATGGGATGATTAAAAATGAAGATGGTTAAAAATCTAGTTTTGGGATGTTTTCTGGGTTCGCACATGGCGACGTGCTCCTGCACGCCGCGGCACATGCAAACAGGCACGCCACAGTGCCCGAGAGCATGCACGTCGCGACGCACGCATGCATACAGATCGCGTCGTATGCTAGTGCTCTCGCCGCGGCGAGTGTCTTTCCGCCGCGACGAGGACCCACTCTTCTATACGGACATGCTTTGATTCTTTAGCCATAAGTTTTGATGTAGAAGTCCAAATGAGTTGGTTTTTTTATTTATTGCAAAGGAGAGACAAAGATCTACAAGTTCTATGAAGAAATAAAGTTTTTGAATCAATCTTTAAAGATCTCAAACATTGGATGAAAGTTGAGTATAGAATTTAGTTGTGAATCCGTGACTTACTTGTTTATGATGTGATAAATTGAGATACGTGAATTGATTGGGATACAGTACTACCAAATTGTGACATGTGGTAAAATTATGTTGTAATTACTATTAAATCGGGATGTATGCATGTCATACATGAAATACATGATCAGATAATGACAGTTGTGACCGGAGCAGCCACTGAGAGCTTAGAGCTCAACGTATTAGGGCCTCGAGCCCACTATATTTTAGAGCCTCAGGCTCAACGTTCAATGAGACTTGTATCCACAATGGATAAGGGACAGTTATTAATGAGCCCTACAAGGGACAGTTTAGGCACTCGGTCACAACACCGTAATAAAAATGGGAAAGTGTCACATACGCATTTCGCATACATTTGATTGAGTAATTCTGATTGGGTAAAAGACAAGACTACCGTACACTTATGCAATAATAATCATGTGTTACCTTTCAATGTGAAATTTGAGATAATTGTGATATGCTTGAGTTGCATGAATTGGGTGAACCATCGATGATGGTTCCTCACTGAGTTCGTAAAACTCACCCAAAATTTGCAATTATTTTTCAGGCTTTGAAGAGTGCCCTGTTAGACAAACAGGAGTATGCTTACTGCATGCAAGTCAGATATTGAGGTCGAGATCAGTTCACGTCTGCATTAGTGTTATCCTGTTTGTGTGTAAATTTATATTTCCGAAATTCCCGCAAAATAGTGTTTTTTTTTATTTCAGTGGGTCCCAATTGGCTATTGTCGCTCTATTGATTGTGATGTGATCACTGAAAACGTTTATGAACAACATTAGGCCCAATTTGGTTATGGATTTTTGTGTATTAAATGGCTAAATACTGTTGAGTGTCTTCTTATGAATGAAATTGTATTATGATCGAAATTGTTTACAAATTAAAGCGGGCCAAATCGTTTACTGATTTCTGCACTTACGATTATATTCAAAAAATAAATGTCATACTGAGTTTTTGGACTGTATTTGAGTGCTCTAACATACCACCCTCGTGAGGCACAGACTCTGATATCACCCTTGATGTCGAGTTCGGGTCTTGCGGGAGTGAGATGCTACATAATAAGTCAAGGAGGACCAATTGTCATGCATTAATCAATGGGGTGAATTTAGGTCCTTTGACTTAGACCCGTTGTGAGCTTCACTGCTTTGTTAACTTTTGGCTAGTTTCGAGTGGGTCTTTAGACTTTTATTTCTAAATGTCAATCTAATGTTATTTTATTTCAAGAATTCACTCCCATTCCTTAATTTCCATAATTTAAAAAAGGATAATTACATAAGGTTTTAATTACTTTCCATTAATAAAATGCTTATGAGGTTCACTTTTCAAACTAGATAACCAATAGGCGTTACCATTTAAAACTTTATAAATTCTAAATGTCCCTTCCTAATTTGGCAACCATTTACCCCATTCTCTGTCTTTTTATTCTAGGTGGTATTATAAACTTCCACACTAGTTCCCCTTCCTAGAATTCTCGCCTATGAATTCTTTTATCATAGAAATTTTCCACCTTTCCTTTTTGAGTAATCATATTATTCAAAGCTTGAGGACAAACTTCGTCTAAATCTTCTAATTCCATTAACATCTCTTTTAAAAACTCAAAAGTCCCTAAAACATTTTATTTAGCTACTCTCAAGGATGGAACCACTACTTCTATAGGAAGAATCATAAGATGTTATTTAGTTATGTTAATTGAAATTATCTCTTTTGTTTTAGTTATATTCTGATACTTAAATAGGAAAATTATATTTTTTTTTATTTTAAGATATGACAAGAGAAGTGTTGGGCCCCGTTTCCGAAGCCCAACAATCATTTCGAAGTTATAAAATGGGAGCATAACACCCTGTAGGGTTATTTCAATTAACCCTCATTAGCCATCATCAGTTCGTCTTCATTCTCATAACATCCCAAAATTTTCCTCACAATTTGTTCAATGGCGTGCCCATACAAATCATTCACCATAATCAAACTCATTTCTCGTATTTGTACACAGAATTTGGAAACTTTCAAATCAGAATTTCCAATTTTTTTTCTTCAAAGAAATCGAAGCCCTAAGTCTCTAGTTTGTTTTGAAGCAAGAATCACCTCAATTGGAGCTCTATAACTCAAGATATGCTCAAAATTCCAAAGCGTGTTTATACCTCAATCATGCTCTCTAAACTGACCTCTCACTTTCTTACAATCAAACTTTTTCAAATCAAAACCAAAAGCTTCCAATTTTCATGGAGAGATAAATACATGTCTTAGGAATCTATCACTTCAAGAATCACTCAATTTGGAGGTCAGACGAAGGAGTTATTGTCAAGAGACTCCAATATGTTTATGTCCTTATTCCAACTGCACATATTTTGGCGCGATTATCATAACTTTCACCAAAAATGTCTGATTAATTTCGTTCTTAACCCATTTGAAAGTAGACTTCTAGATATATAGCTTTCATGAAGACCACAAAGTCATATTCCGCTTCTAAAATGGTCACAAATTGCGATTTCATGAAGCTGTCCCGTGAGTGTCCGTTAAACGGACATGCATGTCCATTTAAACGGACATGGGTGATGCTTGGGGTCCTTTTTTACCCATAAATTTCCGTTAAACGGACCTAAAGTCCATTAAACGGACATGAGGTTCCCAAAACCCCTCCAAACCCTCTCCCATGCTTCCTACATCCAATCTAACATCATATTCACTCATAATCTTCCCAATTTCAACTCTTCTAGTGCCAACTCACTTCATAATAACTCAAACACCAAAATTATCTCATAAAACTCTCAAATCTTAATTCATTTGGTTCATCAAAACTACCATTTCCTATCATTTACCATAGTTGTCATCATACACAATTTCTATGTAACACCATAACTTGTAAAAATCATATCTTTTCATTTCGATGTCCAAAAATTGCATACTTTACAGCGTTGGAAAGCTATATCAAGATGAACTACGACTTTTGTGAAAATCACTTTGACCAATTCAGCCTATTTTAATCCAGTTTTTCCACTGAAGTTGGTTCACAATTGCTATACCTTTGAACTTGCAAAATGCAATATCTATTTATATCAATTCCACCACTAACTACTTTTCATTTACTCTTGAATCTCACCTCAAATGATTCATCCCATAAAACCTTTCTAACATGTTATTCTAAGACAACCTACAATTCGCAATCTCAACGAAGAAGCATATACATACATACAATCGACTTTCATTACCAACATACTCACTTGTACGAAAATGACAAAAACATATTCAAAATGAACTCCTCGAATTCACAATCTCATTACTAAGCAAAGCAAATATAAGAACAAGCTTCATTACTTGACAATTTACATATCACAACTTTAAAACCAATACAAATGGATGCTCAAAGTTTGGCATGTTTCAAAAGCTATACAAAACTTTTCGAACTAGCTTAATACAAAATCCAATGTTGGGCCCCAATTCGCATTAAGCATGTTTAAATTATTTTGAGGTTTAATGTGATATTTTTAATTTGGTTGAAATAAATTGAGGATTTTATTGGGTAGGTTTTGAGTATTAAATGAAGGGATTTAGTGAAATTTGATTTGTTGAGAAATTATTATTTGGTGAGGCATTGTTAGTATTAAAAGAATTATATGGCTTGAGGGTCTTATGAATTTAGGTGATTGAGATTAAATGGGGGATTATTTAATTAGAGCTTGTATGGATTTTAGAAATTAAATTGAAGAATTTAGTTAAATGAGTAGATTGTAAATTTGAAAGAGCCCATTAGGAAGATGATATATGTTTTTAAAGCTTAAGCTAAGTAAAGAGGGCTTTTAACCTTTAGCCCTTTTAAATTGTAGTTAAATGAAGGAGAATGAAGTAATTGGGCTAGGTCCATTAGCAAGTAGTTGATCATGTATTAAATGAAAAAGAAAGGGAGCATTTGGGCTTTTAAGTGGGATCCCACGAAATTTCAAATGGGAAGGAGGGAAATGAAAATTTGGGAAAGGTTTATAAGGAGGGAAACTTTGGGCTTGAAGGTTGGGCTTAGTTTAAGTTAAAGGGTTAGGAATTAAGTTATTTAGTTAAACAAATAAAAGACTTAAGTAGTTTTTGAAGAGACTTACGAAAATTAAAGGAGAGGAAGGCTTTAATTAAAACTACGTAGTTTTGTTGTTGTGAGGGCTTAGGTTTTTTAAGTTAAGAGTTAAAGTGTTAAGTCCCTTGAGAGTGAAAGAAGACTTACGAAAGTTCATCAAGGAGAAAGCAAAGAGGAGACTTTCGGCCATGTGATAAGGAGAAGAAGAAGAAGAGGAGGAGTTGGGTTTTGTGGATTTCTTGCTTGAGACAAGTGAGTCTAAGAGTTTCTTTAAGAAGAAGGCTAGAGAAAGAAGAGATTATCCTCCATTAGAGTCAAGAAGAAGGATTTCGTGGGTGTCTTGGAAGGTAAGAGATTTCGAAATTTTGTGATTTTTGTAGCTAGAATGTTTCCTTTCTTGTTTTAAATGGGTGTTGGAAGAATGATTGATGAAGAAAGAAAGGAAAGAAGAAGAGTTATGAAAGTGGAAGAAGAAAATCTGATTTTCGTGGGTGACTTTTAGGCTTGGGATTTTCGAATTTTTGTTGATTATTTGGATAGGTTTTGATGTTAATAGTTTAGATAAGGTATGGGCAAAGTGATGTTGAATTAATTTCATGTTTTCCCTTCCCGTAAAATTTTCCAGCAATGGTCTTCTTTGTTAATTAGGGTTTTATTGTGAAATTTGGTCTTTTTGCTTAGTCATGGTGGTTTGAAGAGTGAATATGAAGGATAGGAAAGGTTAGATTAGTTTCAAATGTAAGTTGTTTCATTCCTTGAAAATTTCAGCATGTTGATCATTGGTTAATTCATGGTTTTGTGTTAGCATTTGGCCTTTCTTGCTTAGAAAGGAAGGTGTAAAATGGTTCATTAAGAGTAAAGGAAATAAGAAGGGTTTGAAAGTTTAAGAAAATCAGCATTGGTGGGTCTCTTTAAGTCATGAGATTGTTGAAAATTTTAATTCATTTGAGAGGGGTTTTGATGATTATAGTTTAGGATAGTGTAGGAATGGCATAGGCAAAGTTAGGTAGGTTTTAATTCATGTTTTGCGTTCTTTAAAATTTTCCAGCATTGTTCTTTGTTATTAATTGGGACTTTTATACTTTGATTAAGGTGAATTAAGAAAATTAGAGGAAGAGCCAAGGTATATAGACCAATCCTACAATTAAAGGAAAGGTCATTGGTCCGAGAATCAAGCTTAAGGATTAAGGTGGGTAATTTCTTAATAATTGAGATAATATGAATTAAAGTTTTTCTAATAAATGCAAACTAATGTTTTCCAATGACTTAGAATGATTGTATGAATGATTCTTTGTGATGTTCGTTGATTATGAGTTATGCTGGAATGACTTGTTTAATGATTTGTTAAATGAAAATGATAAGACTTGGTGATTTCGGAAAAAGACTGGATTAAGTGATTTTGAAAAAAATGCCATGTTTGGCACTTATGTGTGAATAATGTGAAAGTACATGATTTCTTGGGTTTGTAGTGATCCCCTCCGTTTAGCAAGTGCACTTGTCTATATAGGCTTAGCCCGCCTGCCCGCTAGTGGCCCAGGAGTTCCGAAAATCGGACTCCCCTCTGTTCACGGCTACACATGGTCGCTTGACGGAAATGTGTAGTACGTTCTGTTAGGATCACTCAAACCACTTGTATGTGATTATGTGCTATTATGTTATGATTGTTGACTTTGTAAAACCACTTGATTTGTGATTATGTGATCTTGTGCTAATGTTTGCTATTTGTGACTTTGATATTGTTTGACGTGTGGTATTCTGTGAAAAAGTTTTGAAAATTGAGAATGCTTTACTTAATGTTTGTATGAAAAGAATGATTGAATGAATAACGGTTTCCGCATGTTTCTCATTTATTAAGTTATTACCCACGGAGCCGTCGAGCTCACCCCCCCCATTTTTTTCCTCTTCAGGTAGCTAGCGAGAAACTGGGTAATCGCATCGGGTTTGAGGCAACTCCGATGCGATTTGCTAGAAAACAAGGCTTTGGATAGTGTTTTGAAACCCATGATATATTTCTATATGTTCCTTATCTTTTGGATGTATTTGGGCTAAAATGCCTTGAAAGCATTGTATTTGCTTATTTCCGTGAAAATGTAAGAGTTTTGAAGTTAAAGTGTATTGTATATGTTTCCTTTAATATGTGAAGTGAAAAATGTAAGTGTATTAAGCATGTATGGTTGTAAAATTGGAAATGATAAAAACAAGGATGAGATGGTATTCCTTTAGGAATCCAAATGCTAAATGCCTATGATTGAGTTTTGGAGTTGATGTTGAGATAATTGAATTGATTTGGTTGTTGGATCGCTTTATGGATGGGAAGTGAGTAGATAGGTCTCTTTGTAGTTTGAGAAGTGTTAGAATCCTAAGAGTGTGTTGTTGCCATTGAATTGGGTTTTATGCAGGTTATTGAAAGAAATTGAAGATTGGCTCGAGCATATTTAGGGGAGGTGTTATCCAAATTTTCCTAAATTTGGGCAGTAACTTCGCTTAGGGTTTAGACCCTCTTATTGAGGGAATTAGCTTTGGAGGTATTCTGGAAGTTGGTAGACGTGGTAAGATCTTTAAAATGATATAAAATGGGCCATTAGATGACTTAGGATGAAAAAGTTATGCACAATTGAAAATTTCTGCCCACTATGCATATTAGGTTCTTGAATTACTATTCGCGGGCCATTTTGGGTTGAACCTTTGGAAGGGTTTTTCGCCCCTTTAGAGCGGAAATCGACTTTTCCGTCCTTCATGAGTAATGTAAAGAGTCTTTTTATCTTTCCATAGAGGTATGATTTGTCCGAATCGGAGTTAAGAGTAAAAAGTTATGAGGGTCAAAAATTGGCATTTCACTATTCATTTGGTCTCAAGCACTATTCATTTGGTCATTTTTGCATTTTCTCTTATAACTTTCGCATTTGACTTCCGATTTGCACGAAATTCAAACCATGGCTTTTCTCAACAAATCTCCTACCTTTCATAAAAATGTCAAATTTGCAGATTAAGTTGAATTCTCGGAAATTTGCCCTCAGGTTCGTTTGAACCGCTTGTTTAATTTGCTTGCGATCTGTCTTCGATTTGCATTCGATTTTATTCCGCATTCGCTTTGCTTCCGCCTTATGCCTTTCGGTTCATTTTGTTTCCAATTCCGAGCCTTCAATGTGCAGTTGTTTCTGTTCAGTTCGAAACGTTTGTTTCGATTTGCTTCCGTTTTGTTTCCGTTTCTGAATTTTAAAAAAAATTGTGCTTTTGTTTCTGTTCTTTCGTTTCATCTTCCGGTTGATTTTCCGGTTAAATATGAGAGTTTCGGATTAAATAGTTAGGTTCGGATTCGGGATCCAACAGATATGCTCTGCTTTAGTTTGGTTTTTCATAAGAGGTTGGATATCCGGAATGGGTTCCAACATTTACTATCTCGAAGTTGTCCAATTGCCTTGCAAGGATCGCTAATCTTCCCGTTCTGCACCTGAGGAGTGGGAAAATATTGGGTTGAGCTACACAACTCAGCGGCTAATCTATTTATAACCATTGGAGATGAGCCACAGAATTAAACATGTTTGAATGTCCATATAAGCATGCACATCTTATCTTGATCCATCAATGTAAGTTCAACATTCATAACTCATAAATCAATAAATCATCACATTAAATATATTGATGCAATTTTGGCATTCAAGAACAACACACAATTTGTATCATAACATAGCATGTCGAAATGCAAATGC
The DNA here is from genome assembly GCA_029891385.1 of Erythroxylum novogranatense. Lineage (NCBI taxonomy): Eukaryota > Viridiplantae > Streptophyta > Magnoliopsida > Malpighiales > Erythroxylaceae > Erythroxylum > Erythroxylum novogranatense. The sequence goes on from CM057228.1 coordinate 23,886,230, forward strand.
ACAATCAAATGGCTCGAGGATTCCACGAAACAAAATCGAGAAACCGAAGTTTACACCGTGAACGAAACTAGTCCACTTTCGGATCTCGTGGGCCACAAGCGGGCAGCCGGGAGAAGGCTTAACGTCGACGTGCATGTGACTACAAAATGGTTCCTCTCTCGCCCAAACACAATCAATTTTCATGCTCAAATCAATCATTCATGATTTCATATTCTCATGCTTTTTCCTTCTTTCCATTTAATCAAAATGCCATGATACAATTTCAAGGCATGACATAATCAAATTGCCATCATACAAGGCATAATTATGCTCACAATTCAATTCTTGTCAAAATGTCATACATCTTTCAATGCATAACATAACATAAACACATCACAATGCATTTTCCACATCATGGCAATTTACAATTTGGAAATTCAAGCATACAAATACAAGGCATTTTGCCCATTACACAACAACTATAAATAAATTACCCACCTTATACTCTTGGAAAATCCAACTTCAATGGTGCCTTTCATCTTGCCCTTGAATAGGGTTTTCTTGACTTCCTAAAACAACCAATTTCTCCTTTTCAATTCCAATTCAATAAAACCCTAAAACTTCAAAAATCACAACCAATGATATCAACATAAATCAAGCACAAATCCAACCTACCCATAGTCCATCAATGTTAGAAAAACCAAAACCTAGCTTAGAAACCTAAAAATCAAATGGGTTCTCTCAAATCTTCTTCTTCTAACACAACACCCATTCTCTCTCTAATCCCTTCATCCTCAACACAACCTATTTCTCTAATAAAGCAAGAAGAAGAAGATAAACTTACCTTGACATGATGATTTCTCTCATTTTTCTTCTTTTTTCTTCTTCCTTTCTTCTTTCCACGACTCTCTCCTTTTCTCTTCTTCTATTTCACGATTTTTCTTCTCTCCTTTGGCCTCTCACGACACTTCTCTCTTCTTCTTCTTATTTCAAGACCACAATTTTCCTGCTCTTCCCTTTTTACCCTTTATTAAGCTTGTCTTTCCTATTTTGCCCTCCTTTGGTCTTTAAAACTAACATCTTATACTTTTAACTTCTTAACTAATGATCATTAAACAATTAAAGGAATTTGATAATACTTCCTTCTAGAAAAATGTTCCTTATTGTCTTAATTTTCTAATGACACCAAAATCATTCAATTTGGTTCAAAAATCTAACATTTATGTCCCAAATATTTCCGAACTATCCTTATACTGAAATAATATTTCATGCTCAACTTCCATCCAAAAATTGACTTTCTTAAATACTAAATTAGAACTCAATTTCATCAGATAATTTGTAGCCCTATTTCTCTAGTTTAATTCAAATCAAGAATCATCTCATTTGGATAACTAGAGAAAAAGTTATGGTTAAAACACCGAAGCATGATCAATGTAACATGTTCCAACTACATTTTCCAACTTTTAACTTCCAACATTTCACATACCATAGTTCTAACTTCCAAGAAAAGTTTAGGGTCCAAAAATTCTCCCCCCTTAAAGAATTTCGTCCTAAAAAATTCTTACCATAGTTAAGAATATGAGACATCTTTCATTCAATCTAAGTGCACCTTAGGAACGTGATACTTTTAAAAACATTTCATCCTTTTCTTCATAGTTCACATCTCTATAGTGTCAATACATTTAACTCTTATGTCTATCTCACTGTATTCCATACCTTTGATGTTAACCCATCTAATACATTTATTGTTTCTTGAGTCACTTAATTCCCAATATAGGTCAATCTCACTTATCAATAATTATGGCCCTTAACCATCTTTGGCCCGATTCATCCAAACAAAAAGGCGGATAACTCTTTTTATCGTATAACGCTCCATATACTATTCTAATGACATCACTGTGATAATGATCGTTATGTTTAAAGTCATCACTGCGATAATGATCATTATGCTTAAAGTCAATCAAATCTGGACATTGATCTCACATTCCGATGAACTCCAAAAATATTAGCTTTAAGCATCTCTACAACAATTGAGACTATTGGCAACTCACAAGTGTGATGCTTCTACCTCTTTAGCCATCAAAAACTATCTTGACGTATTCTTACTGGGATGTATGTTATTCGCGCTTTCTCTAACAATTTCTTTACTCAATCATTTTTAACAGTATACATACCTCTCATTTCGATCATAAAGCATTATTTTCCAATTCAAACTTGGAATTCAGATCCATTTTCAATTCCTTAATAAGATTCTCAATTTCTAAATCCTCAATTTGGGCTTTGTTAGTCCTTTCATGTGAAATTGATCTTCCATTCCATAGCAATTAGTACTTTGATTTGCCTCAAAATTCAACTCCACATTCTATGCTTTTTTTTTACACTATATCTGATAACCTCAATACCTGAATTCATGCTTCATTGCTATTGACATTTTCTATTTAATGCATTTGATTACAACACTAGCTTTACCAGTATAGTGCTCATTTTCACAATCATAATCCTTCGAATAACTCTTTCTATTGTCTCAATCTCGTATTCCATTGTTTTAACTCAATATTTACCTCAAAATTTAATGATCTGTATATTTATATACATCCAAGATGTTCCCATACATATACTGTCTCCAACTTTCAAAGCAATCACTACTGTAGCAAATTTCAATTCATGTATCCAATAATCAACCCATAAGGTTTCAATTGTCTCCCTGCATACGAAATCACTTTATCATGCTGCATTGGATTTTATCCTAATCTCTTATACAACATCATTTTATACTATAAAGTATCCAAATCTATAATATCAGTGTTATAATTCCTCAAAATTCTCTTTGTTTTCCTTACTCATACAATTTATACATTTTTTTTCAAGTATTCAAACTGCTCTTCTCAACTTTTCCTCGAATACGTTAAATATATCATGAAACTTTGGTTGAATCACTTTAATCTCCATAGTACCATCAGGGAATCGTCAACTCTAACAGATATAACCAAAAACTCCTTGTGCCCATGATTGGTTCTCGTCATTGTTTCAGTATCTTATTCCTCAATGAGGTAGTATTATCTCACTCTATTTTCCATTTTTCCAATTGACTTCCTTTCTCAACAGATCTTCTCAATTCATTCGATTTTCTCTAATTTCACATTGACTTATTCTACTATCCACTCATTCATACTAATTTCTCCTCACATTTCAATTTATTTGCAAACTTGACTTCCTGTGTTAGTAACACATTCATCAAAATCTAATTTATATCTCCTGTGCATATTCTATCTCGTATGCTTGAGTCTCCACTAGGGATATGACTCCAATATTCACTTTTGATTCATTTCATGTTCTTTTCTAATTTGCTCTCTCCTTGATCATTCTTAATATAAACAAACTAATCTGTTCAACCGAATTCAATGAAACTCTTCTTCAAAAGATGATTTCTTGCTACTATCATCCTGTTCCTGCAATCTTTATCAGTCAACTGCTATCATCATCAATGTTGTTTCAGCCATTTTTAACACCTCAATACGATCGATTTCAACTACTCATGATATTTCAATAATGTCAATCTCTGTCACACTTTACATGATCAAAATATCCTTTATAATAAAACTCCATGAACTAAGAGACATATTCGTTTACTCTTATATTTTGACAAGTCACCAACTTATATCTTATGCAACTAATACGTCAATCGTAACTAATTCCGAACAACCTCTGAATATTATATTACTATTTAAAAAATTTCTAGTCCATTGTAGTTACCTTTTCAACCTAATCACCTATACTATACTTCCAATACATTATTCTGATTCATATCATAATTTTAGCTATAAAGATCATAGAGTACCTCATATGCCATATCCAAATATAAATCTCATATGTTCTCAATCACATTAATTCACCAATGTAATCACATTATCAAATATGTACTCATAATAACTGGTCAACATAACCTCGAGGACTTCTACATATACCACTATCATTTGTTTCATTTTTTTCATTCGCACATTCTTAATCAATTTAGAATTACATACGTATAGCCCTCTTGAAATTCTGATCTCAATTCACTAGCACAATTTTATTCTAGATCATAAATTCCGTGTTTAGCTTGTCAATTTCACTTTGCTTGTACACCATAAATCTTATCATTTCTACCCTTGTCTTTATTTGCAATTCATGAAAATATCTTCACATCCACATCAATTCAAATACATACCATCAACAAAATTCCGTTACCAAATTCGCTGAAATATTCATAAACACTGAATTTATGTTTGACATTTCGGATCATGTCATATTTCTTATCTCTAGATATCCACAACTTTCCTTATCTTACATTCTGAAAAAACACCATTCTTCTCATTTTTTATAATAGTCCAAACTCTTAAAGAAAATTCATACATGTGACTCATGCAGTTGTAATTACTGGGATTCTATACTCATCCGTGCCCTTCTGTAAGGGTGAGGAATCAGGTACAGCAGATTCTTGCAAAACTCCTCGTATTCTTTTACGAGATGGCATTTTACTCCTTCAATGCAAACACTAACATTTAGCTTACGTTTCATTCTAATCTTATTTCCTACATGTATGCATGATATGCATGCTACTTAATGAAATCAATCAATTCACAATGCAAACAAGAAGTTACATAACATAACAATTCATAGCACAATGCATTCTAACCCGAGGAACCCAAAAGCCTAAGCTCTGATACCATAAGATGTTGGGTCCCATTTTCGAAGCCCAACAATCATTTTGAAGTCATAAAATGGGAGCATAACACCCTGTAGGGTTATTTCAATTAACCCTCATTAGCCATCATCAGTTCGTCTTCATTCTCATCACATCCCAAAATTTTCCTCACAATTTGTTCAATGGCGTGCCCATACAAATCATTCACCATAATCAAACTCATTTCTCGTATTTGTGCACAGAATTTGGAAACTTTCAAATCAGAATTTCCAATTTTGTTATTCAAATAAATTGAAGCCCTAAGTCTTTAGTTTGTTTTGAAGTAGAATCACCTCAATCGGAGCTCTATAGCTCAAGATATGCTCAAAATTCCAAAGCGTATTTATACCTCAATCATGCTCTCTAAACTGACCTCTCACTTTCTTACAATCAAACTTTTTCAAATCAAATCCAAAAGATCCCAATTTTAATGGAGATATAAATACATGTCTTAGAAATCTATTGCTTCAAGAATCACTCAATTTGGAGGTGAGAAGAAGGAGTTATGGTCAAGAGACTCCAGTATGTTTATGTCCTTATTCCAACTGCACATGTTTTGGCGCGATTCTCATAACTTTCACCAAAAATGTCTGATTAATTTTGTTCTTGAACCATTTGAAAGCAGACTTCTAGTTTTCCATTTTGTGAAGACCAAAAAGTCATATTCGGCCTCTAAAATGGTCAAAAATTGCGATTTCATGAAGCTGTACCGTGAGTGTCCGTTAAACGGACATGCATGTCCGTTTAACGGACACTGTCGGGCCAAAATGCACTTTCTCACCCGAGAAAGTCCGTTAAACGGATATGGGTGATTCTTGGGGTCCTTTTTGACCCGTAAATGTCTATTAAATGGACCTAAAGTCCATTAAACGGATATGGGGTTCCCAAAACCCCTCTAAACCCTCTCCCATGCTTCCTACATCCAATCTAACATCATATTCACTCATAATCTTCCCAATTTCAACTCTTCTAGTGCCAACTCACTTCATAATAACTCAAACACCAAAATTATCTCATAAAACTCTCAAATCTTAATTCATTTGGTTCATCAAAACTACCATTTCCTATCATTTACCATAGTTGTCATCATACACAATTTCTATGCAGCACCATAACTTGTAACAATCATATCTTTTCATTTCGATGTCCAAAAATCACATACTTTATAGCGTTGAAAAGTATCAAGATGAAATACGACTTTTGTGAAAATCACTTTGACCAATTCAGCATATTTTAATCCAGTTTTTCCACTGAAGTTGGTTCATAATTGCTATACCTTTGAACTTGCAAAATGTAATATCTATTTATATCAATTCCACCACTAACTACTTTTCATTTACTCTTGAATCTCACCTCAAATGATTCATCGCATAAAACCTTTCTAACATGTTATTCTAAGACAACCTACAATTCGCAATCTCAACGAAGAAGCATATACATACATGCAATCCACTTTCACCACCAACATACTCACTTGTAAGAAAATGACAAAAACATATTCAAAATGAACTTCTCAAATTCACAATCTCATTACTAAGCAAAGTAAATATAAGAACAAGGTTCATTACATGACAATTTACATATCACAACTTTAAAACAAATACAAATGGATGCTCAAAGTTTGGCATGCTTCAAAAGCTATACAAAAGTGTTTGAACTAGTTTAATACAAAATCCAACTATCTCGAAGTTGTCCAATTGCCTTGCAAGGATCGCTAATCTTCCCGTTCTGCAACTGAGGAGTGGGAAAATATTGGGTTGAGCTACACAGCTCAGTGGCTAATCTATTTATAGCCACTGGAGATGAGCCACACAATCAAACATGTTTGAATGTCCATATAAGCATGCACATCTTATCTTGATCCATCAATGTAAGTTCAACATTCATAACTCATAAATCAATAAATCATCACATTAAATATATTGATGCAATTTTGACATTCAAGCACAACACACAATTTGTATCATAACATAGCATGTCGAAATGCAAATGCACAATCAAATGGCTCGAGGGTTCCGTGAAACAAAACCGAGAAACCGAAGTTTACACCGTGAACGAAACTAGTCCACTTTCGGATCTCGTGGGCCACAAGCGGGCAGCCGGGAGAAGGCTTAACATCGACGTGCATGTGACTACAAAACGGTTCCTCTCTCACCCAAACACAATCAATTTTCATGCTCAAATCAATCATTCATGATTTCATATTCTCATGCTTTTTCCTTCTTTCCATTTAATCAAAATGCCATGATACAATTTCAAGGCATGACATAATCAAATTGCCATCATACAAGGCATAATCATGCTCACAATTCAATTCTTGTCAAAATGTCATACATCTTTCAATGCATAACATAACATAAACACATCACAATGCATTTTCCACATCATGGCAATTTACAATTTGGAAATTCAAGCATACAAACACAAGGCATTTTGCCCATTACACAACAACTATAAATAAATTACCCACCTTATACTCTTGGAAAATCCAACTTCAATGGTGCCTTTCATCTTGCCCTTGAATAGGGTTTTCTTGACTTCCTAAAACAACCAATTTCTCCTTTTTAATTCCAATTCAATAAAACCCTAAAACTTCAAAAATCACAACCAATGATATCAACATAAATCAAGCACAAATCCAACCTAACTATAGTCCATCAATGTTAGAAAAACCAAAACCTAGCTTAGAAACCTAAAAATCAAATGGGTTCTCTCAAATCTTCTTCTTCTAACACAACACCCATTCTCTCTCTAATCCCTTCATCCTCAACACAACCTATTTCTCTAATAAAGCAAGAAGAAGAAGATAAACTTACCTTGACAAGATGATTTCTCTCATTTTTCTTCTTTTCTCTTCTTCCTTTCTTCTTTCCACGACTCTCTCCTCTTCTCTTCTTCTATTTCACGATTTTTCTTCTCTCCTTTGGCCTCTCACAACACTTCTCTCTTCTTCTTCTTATTTCAATACCACAATTTTCCTGCTCTTCCCTTTTTACCCTTCATTAAGCTTGCCTTTCCCATTTTTCCCTCCTTTGGTCTTTAAAACTAACATCTTATACTTTTAACTTCTTAACTAATGATGTCGGGACCCGATCCGTAGACCGGACCCCAACTGTTGGATCCGAGACCCAACTACATGGAACTTATACTTATCACACTTGCTTTGATACCATAGATGTCGGATCTCGTGACCCAGCTACTTAACTATCGTACTCCTGAAACCTTGCACTTACGACATTTCAGTGTTATAAGCTGTTGTTCCATAAAAGTGATGAGCGCACACTTCCTAAACATCAAAATCACAATTTGACTTGTTCATAAAAAATGTATCTTAAAGCCTCACGTTCGCATAGAGGCAAGAATCACCTTAATCGGAGTCATATAACTCAAGATATGATTCAAATACCCAAAGGTGTTCATACCTGAAACATGCTCTCCCAACTGGCCTCTCACTTCTTTTAATGCTAATTTTCTCAATTTGACTCCAATTGATACCACATTTTATGGAGTAGAAGATATATGTCTTAGGAATCCAATGGTTTAAGCCTCACCTCATTTGGAGGTCGTATGAGGGATTTATGCCCAAAACAATAGACTATGCTCACTTCCAAAATCGAAATGAAACTCTTTTGGCGCGATTGCCATAACGTTTAATGTAGAGGTCCAAATGTGTTCGTTATTTCACCTTATGAAAGTAGACATCTATATCTACAACTCTTATGAAGACCACAAAACCAAATTCGGCCTCCAACAATGTCCAAAATGCCACTTTTCCCGTAGCTGTCCGTTAAACGGACAGCTGTGTCCGTTTAACGGACACATTCGGGTGAATGTGTTCTAGACTCTTCGCAAATGTCCGTTAAACGGACATGCATGTCCGTCTAACGGACACGGGTAGGGCAAGGGGTGTTTTGAAACCCGAGGCTGTCCATTTAACGGACATTAGTGTCCGTTTAACGGACACGCCAATTTCCAAAACTTCCAATTCTTAAAACCAACTTCAATTCACTTGACACTTTCATCTTTCAAAGCTTATAACTTTTTATTCCTAGCTCCAATATGAGCATACTATACCTCCATGGAAAGATAACAAGATGAAATACAAACCTCATGAAGGATGCTAAAGCTAACTCCCTCATTAATCAAGCTAAAAACTCACTCAAAGATCACTGCTCAATCAAGACCAATGAAACAGTAAAACTTGCAGCATGAATAGTGACTGAATGTGTTCTAATCCTCATAACTTTTTAACCCTAACTCCAAATGAGACAAACGATATACCATTGGAAAGCTCTAAACTTCTACTACAATTGTCAAGAAGATCTCTCAATTCAATTCAAACATTAAACCGGTCTAAAATCAAATGGAAGTTGCTGCACAATTTTTGGGAAAATTGGACAGCACCTCCCCTATTTTATTCCTAACCCAAATCTTCAATCTAAGGCTACAACCTGCATGAAACTCAATACTCAACCTCATTCAACATGTTTCAATTCTAAGGTATCTCCCAATACCATTTAAAGCAACAACCACACTCTTAATCATCTAATCATGTCTAAACTATAACAATGATGCAATTGTCTTAAACATACATGGATTTCTCAAAATACATTATAACTGAACATTCTTGCATTCATATGAAATCATAAGTTATTACAAAGCTTTAGAGGGCATTTCAAGCCACTCCATCATATCCCAAAATACAAACTTGCCAAAAACATCATTTGCTCAAAATGCATCTAAAGCATTGATTTACAAAAGTTAACTTGAAAATACATTAAAAACACAATCTTGGAGTATGCCTTTAAACTTGCTCCTCGGGATCCTTCTCATTTCCTGGAGAATTTGAGGGGGGTGAGCTTTCGCTTCGTGGGTAACACATTTATATTTATATATCAAGCCTATCCATTTAATCATCCATACATTAAACAATCTTTCAATGAAATCATAATACATGCATCATGCAATTTTCATCAATACATAAACATAATTTCTCACAATTCAAACATTCATAATTCTTGCATTTTCATGTAATCACATATGAAACACATCAAATGGCTCGGTAAGTCCTTATTCTTGGCAACCATATAGTCTCATTTAATGAGCCTATATGGGCAAATCTTGAGGAGTCCAAAATGTTGGATCATCCTATGCCACAATCGGGCAGCCGGGCGAAGGCTTTTCATGGTCGACGTGCACGTGAAAGTTCTTAGGACAATACCTTACCCACATAACATAACAATCATGTATCATACAAGAAATTGAACTGTTCTTATCCAATTCATTGTTTTCTTGAAAAATCTTGTCTTTCATGCATATTTCATATCGTACATTTCATACATATATCATATTGTGCATTCATACTCATTTAAGCTATTTCATTCAATACTAACTCAACCATCATCAAATCATCAACATGTATTATTTTCATTTACACATAACTCATGATTAATGTCATCTAACCACAACTAACACAAGCATTTAATACAACTTTCAAGTAGTTGAAACTCATTAATGTCATGCATTAATTTACATTTATAGCTTATATACATAAAGATAAATATGAAACCCACCTTTTAGACTTGTTAAATCCTTGCTAATGGAGCTCCTCCACTTGCTCTTCTCCTCTCTCTTGCTCTAATTCAAGAGAAACAAAACCCAAATTCAAACACAAATTCAATTGAAATTCCATAAAACCTCTTTCATGAAATTAGCTTAAGAATCACTAAACCCACTTGATTCTTAAACCTTCTACACCAAAACCCATCTAAAAACCAACTCTTGAAACATAACTTACCTTAGATCTTGACTCAACCCAAGAGTTTCTTGGCTCAAAAGGTAGCTTAGCTTCTCCTCTTCACTTTTTCTTCTTGCACTTTCTTCAAACACTCTCTAAATCTCATGGAAATCAAAGCCCTAAGCAAGCTCTTTTTCTTCTCCTCCTTCTTTCTCCATTCACGAACTCACCTCCTTCTCCCTCTTTTAATTTTCGAAATCCTCTTCTTTTCCTACTAAAAATCACTTATCTCCTCCTTTTATACTCCTTTCTAAGTTACTTAAGCCCAAAGGCCCAAACCAATCTCCCTTCTTCCTCTTCCTCCTTATTTCCTACATCCTCCTTATACTACTCAAGGCCCACTAATTTCTCAAGCCCACTTCTTCATTTGAACCCATTACATATATATATCCTCTCTTCTTTCTTTATTCATTTGGGCCCAAGGCCCAATTAACTCATTCACTACATCTAACTCATTTAATCACATTCATTTATTACCTAACTCATTTAATTCATGCCAACTAATTTATTTATGACATCTTACTTACTTACAACTAAATTAATGCTAACTCAAATACTTAATTACTCTAATCATGCTTAACTTAAAAAAAAAATTGGGGCTAACAAATGATCATTAAACAATTGAAGGAATTTGATAATACTTCCTCCTAGAAAAATATTCCTCATTGTCTTAATTTTCTAATGACACCAAAATCATTCAATTTGGTACAAAAATCTAACAGTTATGTCCCAAATATTTCTGAACTATCCTTATACTGAAACAATATTTTGTGCTTAACTTCCATCCAAAACTTGAATTTCTTACATACTGAATTAGAACTCAATTTCATAAGATAATTTGTAGCCCTATTTCTCTAGTTTAATCCAAGTTAATAATCGTCTCATTTGGATAACTAGAGAAAAAGTTATGGTGAAAACACCGAAGCATGATCACTGTAACATGTTCCAACTACATTTTCCAACTTTTAACTTCCAACATTTCACATACCATAGTTTTAACTTCCAAGAAAAGTTTAGGGTCCAACAAGAAGATTGCATTAAATTGGAGTATTATTGCTCAAAATCATGATATTTGAAAAAAAGTGGACATATTACTACAGTAAATAAGATGAGATCATGCCTAATGTCAAATTCACTTTAAGAGTTGGAATCTAATTAGGAAACTTCTTTCCATCCCTATTATGTAGGGATTTGGATTTATTTTAAATAGGAATTTTTATAAGATAGAAGAGACTAGGTTTAAGTAGTAAAATAAGAGGAAAACATGTCTACTATGCCTTCCCTATCATTCTTTTTTCACCTTCTTAGTAGTTTTCTCTCAATATTTCATCTTTTTTTTATATTTTTGGTGTTGGAGCTAAAGTTACTGATGGGTGTCGAATCCACCAAAAATAAATCCCAAACACCAAACGAAAATAAATTGCGCACAGTGGTAAATGGGGTCGATCCACGAGAATGGAACAATTGATTTTATTAAAATGCCAAAGAACGAATGAAATTAAATAAAAGGGATTTGAAGTTTTCATTAAAACTACTAATTAAAATAACAACGATAAAAGATTAACGCAAATTAATAAAACAATAACCAACAAAGAACGCAAATAAAATTGATAAACTCAATAAACGACAACTTAGCCAGGAAATTGCTAATTATGCTTAGACCACGATCATCGACTCAAATATTTTATTTGGTTTAATAATAGGTTAGCTATAGTTACCAACTACCTCTAGCTCCCTCGTTTCTTCTTAATTTTAGAATAGTCGCATAAACTCCTTTGAACTATTCCCTAATTAACTAATAACCCCTTCGAGACTCTCTCCGAGATTCAATTAATTAACAGCATTAAACTCTAAAGAAACACTAACCCTAACTGACTACGCACCGACTCATGCTTCATCTAGTTAGATCGCAAGTTTCTCCACACAAAATCAAACAAGTACTATGCCCTAGTGCCAATTGCCACAAACACCAATCACCCAGTTAGACTCCACCAAGTAAATCAGTTGGCGATATGCAAATTAACTAACTCTACAATCAGGCCTCAATCGCAGAATTAATTAATAAACAATGACAGTAAAACAGAAACAGTACGAATATTATAAACCAAATAATCAGAACAAACAAGGTCTCACGAGTCACCGCATAACAATTGGAATTCCCCGACTAAAAATAACTTAGCTACTCATACGGAAATTAAATAAAACAATGTTCTTAATTAACATAATCTAAATAATCAAGAAAAGAAGAAAACTAGAAAATCTAAGTCACGCTGCTTCCTTGTCTCCCTCTGCGTGAATTCCTTTTTAAGTCAGTGTTGCGTGCCTCCATGCCTCATGCTCCAGCCGCCAGACATTGCCTTCCTTGCGTGCCAATCTCCTCCTTAGGTTTTTAATCGAATGGGCCCTATGACTTGAGCCCATTAAAATTGCTTCCACCTAAAAATTCCTCCTTGGCTGCGTGCTTCACGCTGCTGTGCATAACCCTCTCAAGATCAGTCCACCTGATTGCCTGCTTACCCTTGTGCTGCGTACGTGCGTGACCTCCTGCCTTTTCCAGCCCACGTGAACTCTTTTCTTTCTCCAGCCGCAGCCCCCTTTGGCTTTTTTTTGTGTCTTGCCTTTATTTTCGTAACTTCTCCAATTGCCCTGCTCTCCACGTCAGCCCTTCCTATGTGAAACGCCACACTTGTTTGTCGCACTACGTCGCTTATTTCGCATCTAACTTTGTTGTGTTTTCTTCTTAATTCCTTGTCGTTTTGCTCCTCTTGATTTTAATTCTCCAGGCCTTTTTAATTTGATGAACAAAACACTGATTTCTTCCATTAAAATGCAAGTCCACTTAAATCCCTTCAAGAAAATATTAAATCAATTAAGTCCCAACAATTAAATCAACAAGAGGAATAAAAAGGAATAATTAAAACAACAAAACTAGAAAAATATGCACTTATCAGTTACGTTTGCTTAAATCCAAATATTCTAATTCAAGGAGATTGAAAACTCTATTATGAGGTTTTGTGCTAAACTTGAATTCATGTTTTAATTCAAATATTACTTATTTTATGTTCTTATATTTCATGAATAATTGATGAATTCAAAGATACCGATGAATTTGCATATTTAACTTATAATAAACAAGAAAATTGAGTTGAATAGATGTATCTATCTAAATTATTTAATTTAGGATCTAGTTTTATCACTAAGCTTATTGTTATCATCTAATTGATATGGATGATACTATACTCGATCAATTGATGGTAAGTTTTAGTTTGAATGTTGTGTTTGAACCAATTAACTTAAGAAATTTTAAGACTTATTATGGTTGTCCTAATATTTTTGAACTAACTACTTGAATTGTGAAAATTATTCTTTTAGACCAATGATTAATGTTACAATTAGATGAGATTTTTCCTTTGAATCAAAGTTAAGTACTCTTGAATTTCTCACTTTTATATTTAGTTTATTTATTATGATTTCTTGTTAAATTTAGTTGATTAGTTAATTAATCATAAACCCCATCTTGTTTTGTTAATTTAAATTAATAAACTAGTTTTTAGCTCTTTTAGGATTTGACCTATTCTATAACTACTATAAGAAGTTAAAGAATCGAAATTAATTTTTAGGGCTTTGACAACCCGATCAAAAATTTGGCACCATTATAAGGGAACTTTTTACTTTCTTAGTTTTTTTTAGTTATTTTATAGTTTGCTACTAATGTCTTGTCTTGTATGACTCGTTCTTCTCAAACAGGTGCATTGTAATATAATTTAGAAATTGAGAAGAAAATGTGTCGTTTAAAGAAAAAGACTAAGTAAGGAAGTAGTCATTCACCTCAAAAAGTGAAAGTTAAGATAGATCTAACAATTGGTGAAGAGTTTAATTTTCAAGAAGTTGAAGAAAAGATGGCAAATCCTAACACTAGAATGTTGAGGGAGTTAGCAACACCAAATTTGAATCAATAACCCTTGTATATACGATTTCCAGATGTTGAGGTAGATTTCGAATTAAAATCTGGTTTGATTCACTTACTCCCTATTTTTTATGGTCTTGCCAGTGAAGATCCACATAAACACTTGAAGGAATTTCATATTGTCTAATTTGGAATAAAGTCACAAAGGGTGACAGAAGAATAAATTAATCTTAGTGCCTTTCCATTCTTATTGAAAGATAAGACAAATGATTTGTTATATTATCTTCCCTTTAACTTAGTGAAAACACATAATAAGATGAAAAGGTTATTCCTAGAAAAGTTCTTTCCTGCATCATGAGCATCCAATATTAGAAAAGAGATATGTGGGATAAGGCAATTCATCGAAGAAATATTGTATGAATATTAGGGGAGACTTAAGGAGCTATGTGTCAGCTACCCACACCATCAAATTTGTGACCAAATTTTGATTCAACACTTTTCTAAAGGACTATTGCCAATGGATACGGGTATGGTTGATGCATTTAGTGGAGGAACTTTGGTAAACAACTGAAGTCGCTAGACAATTAATATCAAATATGACCATAAATTCTCAACAATTTGGGATAAGGATGGTTGAAGTTGTAAAGCATATGAACAAAGTAAGTAACACGAACCTTAACGATAAAATTTTAGATTTAACTTCTGTAGTTCTTCACTTGACTGTAGGTCAATTACAATCGACATAACTGTGTAGAATATGCTCATTCTCTAGTTATCTTATGGGTATATGTCCTATATTGCAATAAGAATCCCTTCAAGAAGCTAAGGCAATAGAGGGATTTCCTAGTCAACCTCAATGAAGATATGACCCTTATTCTAATCATTATAAACCAGGATCATCCAAACTTTAGTTATGGAAATTAAAGAGGGCAATAAAGATACCAACCTTGTAATTCAGTAGACAACCTCAAGCCCCTACATATGCTCAATCTCAATCTTCAAATTCAGGTATGACTTTAGATGAAATTGTTAAGGCATTTGCCACTAATACTCAACAAATTCAATATGAAACAAGACTAAGTCTTCAAAACTTAAGAAATCAGATCATTCAATTAGCCACCTTTGTTAGTAAATTGGAAGTGCAAGCATTAAAAAAATTACCTTCCCAAATTGTGGTGATTCCAGAGGAGACTGTGAGTGCAATGACTATAAGAAGGGGTAAGGAAATTTAATATGGATCTTCCTTACTAATAAAGGTAAAAAGAAAGCACAATCATGAAGAAAAGAAAGATGAACCTCTAGATTAAGAATTAATAAAGGTAAAATATGATTTATCTTTATCAATATCAACTAATGTGCATATACCTCCTTTCCCGAGCAGGTTGGTTAGATTAAAAGAAGATGAACATGAAAGATAAATCCTAGAAACCTTCATAAAGGTGGAAATCAATATACCACTCCTAAAAGCCATTAAGCAATGATATGTGTTTAAATTTTGATTCATTTAATATGCTACACTTAGTGATTATTTCTTTAGAAATGCTTAGGATACTCACTTTAGCTCATATTTGGTTATAGATGCATTTTGAAAGTGAAGAAGGTAAAGTGACCCAAAAGCATACTTATTGAGTCATCTCCTCAATATTCATACTCTATTGATTTCATGGAGTAAAAAGAAGAAGAGGATTAAAAGCAAGAAAAGACAATTAAATGTTAAGAAGGATGAGACATATGCTGGAAATACAAAGAAGAAGATGATTAGAGCAAGAAGAACACAAGAAAATGAAAAGAAATGAAAAATGAACCATTAAAATGTCTCAAGCACATGTAAGATAGTGATTTATGACATAAATTGAAGATGATGCAAGGTGACCAGCTGCCATTTCATTATGTGTGACATGAGTGGAAGAAAGGTATATGATGGATGGTGGACAGTTGCACATAGAGGGATGGAGCATCAAACTCAGAATATGGACAACACCAAGGACAACAACCAAAGGACATTTTGTCCTCTTCTATTTTGAAAGACACCTGCCTTATATCCATTTTAAACCTAGCCTCCACATTTTAAACAACGTTGGAACGTATAAAGAAGAAAAGGAGTGGACAATTAGGATAAAAAGGAAGAACCAAATGTGTGATGTGCAATTAAAGGAGAAGAATGTAACAACTATCCCATTATACATAAAATGTTGGACCTCGAACTTTTAATAGAAATTAGAAATATTAAAATGAAATAAAATGAGTATTTTGTATATAAATTGTGTTATAGATGTTATTGTGCCTTAATGAAATATGGGTTTGTGTATGGCTTTGAATTATAAATTGGTATATGGATAATTATGATATTGGAATGTGAATTAAGTATGGATGATGAGTTGAGAAACCTTAAGCATGAACCATGGTTATATATGTAAGACATTATGGAAAAGCAAGAGAGGAATTTGGTGAATGACAAGATACTATTGAATGTAAGAAATCATATGAATTGTGGTTGAGTGTTTGATAAATTCCAATGGCAAATTGAATTGTTTGAATGAGGCTGTCATAGAAGTAGTGAAGTTCGGAGCTGATTCAAGAGAAATTCTTAAATAATTGAAATAGAATTGGTCAAAGTTGTCTACATAGAAGTTGTAGATGATCCTTTTAGCTTCCCGACACTATAAAGTTTGTAATTCTTGGATGTCGAAGTTAAGAAATATGATTGATACAAGTTATGATGTTGCATAGGATTTGTGTATGTGATAGCAATGTAAATTGATGAGAATTTGTGGTCTTGATTGACCAAATGGATTAAGAATTGAGAGTTTGATGAGATAAATTTGGCGTTTGAGTTGTTAGAAGTGAATTTTGCACTAGAAGAGTTGATTTAAGAAGATATTGATTGAAAATGATGTTAGATGGGAGGTAGAAAGCATTGGAGAGGGTTTGGGTCACGCATGTCCGTTAAACGGACATGGATGTCCATTTAACGGACCTTCTTGGGCGAAAAGGACCCTCAACCCAATGCATGTCCGTTAAACGGACATGGATGTCCATTTAACGGATATTCTTGGATGAAAATTGAGTTTTTAACCCGTATGTGTCCGTTAAACGGACATGCATGTCCGTTTAACGGATAACCTCATGTTAGCTACATTAAATTGTGATTTTGACCACTTTAGAGGCTGAATCTGATTTTTTGGTCTTCATAAAAGTTTTATATTTCGAAGTCTTCTTTGCAATGGTCTAAGAACGAAAGAAATTTGACATTTTTAGTGAATGTTATGATAATTGCTCCAAGATAGGTGCAAATTGATTTAGGATGTAAACATGTTAGATTCTTTTGATCATAACTCCCTCGTCTGACCTCTGAATGAAGTGATTCTTAAGGCGATAGATTTCTAAGACATGCATTTATCACTCCATGAAATTTGGTAGCTTTTTTATTTGATATGAAAAAGTTTGGTTGTAAGAAAGTGAGACGTCAGTTTAGAGAGCATGATTGGGGTATAAACTCACTTTGAAATTTTAAGCATATCTTGAGCTATAGAGCTCCAATTGAGGTGATTCTTGCTTCAAAACAAAATAGATGCTTATAGGTATGATTTCTATGAAATAGTCAATATGTGATTTTGATGTTTGATTTGTGCGCGCTCGCCCAATGCGCGATCCGACGCCACCGTTTTGATTCTTTCTAATTTTGCTATTGCCTACCTAATTCGACCTTTGTCCACTCTTTTGTTTATATCTTTTCTGTCCGACATCTGATTGACTTGGCTTTTAAAGTGTTGGATTCCTAAGACAATTATCTACATCCTCAGGGGAAATTTGTGAATTTTTGATATTAAATTGAATGAGATTGATTTAATCAAAGTGAGTTAGATATTTTCTGAACATAGTTCAGTCTTTTGAGAAATTCTTGATATGTAGAGATCCAATGGAGTTGGTTGTTATGGAAACTTAAAATAGAGACTTGGGGCTACAAGTCATATTAAGGATTCGAATTCCAATTTAGTTTTTAAGAATGTCAATTTTTGGATGGAAGTAAATTACAGGAAATTGTGTTAACATAAGAACAGTCCGAAATGTTTAGATTATAACTTTTGGTGTAGTGATCCAAATTAAATGATTTTAGTGGCGTTATGAAATTAGGACAATGAGGAACATTTTTCTAGAAGGAAGTTTTACAAATTACTTCAATTTGATGATTTGAAAAATGTCCTAAGTTAAGCATGATTTGATGAATTTTGAGGCTTTGTTATATTTTATGATTTTTGAGGACTTAATTAGCATGCTAATGTGATTAATTAGCATGTACATTTGAGTAAGAGCATATGGGATATATTGATTGGATTGAATTAAATTAAAGTGTTAGAAATTCAAGTGTTAAAAATGTTAGAGGGAAAAATTGGAAGAGTGCTTAGGTGTTTTAAGTTGGAAGGCTAACATGGAGGGGCATAAGGGCCCTTTACCATTCATTTAATGACATGGCATGTGGGTTAGTATATAAGGAAGAGTGACCAACGAAATTAGAGGGAAAGACCAAATAAAAGAGAGAAAAGAGAGAGAGTTGTCGTGGAGAAGAGGAAGAAAGGAGGAAGAGAGAGCTAGGGTTCGATTTTCCTACCACTTCGAAGAGGGTTTTGATGCTTTGTCCAAGGAAAAAGGTGGAAGAGCATGAAAGCTTCCTAAGGAACAAGAAATTTTCGAATTTGGTGGAGATGAAGGTAAGATTGAGATTTTGATTTGTTTATTTTTGAAAGATTTTAATTCTTATGGCTTAAGAATGTTGTGGGTTTGTGAATTCTCAAGTTGATTTTGGAGATTATACCTTAGGTGATGTTTAATTTTTGGATAATGGTGAATTAGGGTTTTTTTTGTCTTGGATGAGGAAAATTAAGGAAAGGAATGGAGAAATTGATGCTTAGGTCAAAGTCCTAGCATGGAAATGAGGTGGGTAATTTGTTTATATTTTGAATTATAAGCTAACTTTGTGATTTTGAAAAATCAAAGAGCAAAATTTTCTAAATTATTGTTTATATTAATGTTTGAAAATTTCTGGATTTCGAATGATAAAATTCGTTGGTTTTGGAATGATTGGAAAAGTTTTACAATTTTTTTGGACTCTTTAATGAAATGATCCAATTGTTACTTTCAAGGGTTTTGAATGATTTGATGAAATGGGTATAATTTTTTGAATCCTTTATGTTTGATTGATTGAGATTTCAATATGTGAATTTGTAAGTCATTGTGTTTGAATGATTTGGAAATCTGCTAAAGTATTGCATTCTGTGATTTTCATGCTATGTGAATTTTTTGTTGAATTTGTGAATGTCATTATGATTACATATGGTATGTCAAGATATGAAAAATAAAGCTTTCAAAATGTGCCTTCGGGCAATACGAATTTTCAAGTGTGATATGTGTTATGTGGGTTTGGTTAGGTCCGTTAAGTTTGAGTTAGTGCACTGGTCTCGTTTTTAAAGGCTTCTCCCGCCTGCCCGCTAGTGGCACTGGAGTTCCGATTTCGGACTCCCATAAGTCACGACTACACTGGACCGCTATGTGGAAAAGTGTAGTATGTTCCGTTCACGACTGCACAGGACCGCTTTGCGAGAATGTGCAGTACGTTCTGTTTTGGACCGACCCAAACCATTATGATGTGTTATGTGTTTTGATTTTTTTGAAATGTGATGCATTCATGTCTTTGAAATTGTTCATGTTTTGTGAAAAGAAAATTTGAGATTTTCGAGAAATAAGAAAGTGAAGTTTTCAACTGTGATAGTTTTGGAAGTTGTGTATAAATGTTTTTGAAAAGTTGAAAAGTTTATGAAATAAACATTCGATGAAATTTCTACTAGGAAACCCTTTATAAGATGGAAAAGGTTTTGAGAAATGGCTTTTGCTTATTATTCAAAGTATAATCATGTTATGCACGAGCTATCAGCTCACCCTCCTTCATCCCCATCTCCAGGTATTCGAGCAGGAGATCGGATGAAAGAGTGTCAAGACATTTTGTTCATTTTTGCATAGCAAGTATTTTGTGTAAAGTTAGATTTTTAGTATTGTTATTGAATATGGCTTGAATTGCCATAAATGTATTCCAAGCTTTTACTTCAGGATGTATAAGAAGTACGAAATTGTGTATAATTGAGTATGATGTATTTGAATTATGAATTGATGTAGGGAATTGAGTTATAAATTTCCGTATGATCATGGAATATGAATGTGTTTGGATTGAATTGGGAATTTGTAAATTGAGTTAAGATGAATGGGAATTACATATGATGTATGAATGTGGTTTGTATATTGAATTGAGAAATGAATGTGAATTGGGTTTTGGATAATGTAATTAGGATCGAGTTCGGGTTCCAGACCAGGGGTCCGATGATTCTGAGTTTTGTTTGAAAATTATAGAAGTGTGTTTTAAAACCCTTTGCAGGTTTGGGTTTGTTGGAATGCAACTGTTATGCTGCCCAAATTTTTGATAAAATTGGTCGTATGGTAAAGATAGAATAAAAAATAAGATTTTGAGATATTGTATGATTAAGAAGAATTGAGTTTTGATTAAGAATAAGTTTCCAAATGGTTTTGATTTGTATAAGATTGAAATCAGATGAAAGGAATGAATAAGATAAAAAAATTCACGGATTCGGATAGGTTAAGTCTAAGGTTTCCAACGTGACAAGTTGCTTTGTTTCTAAGATTTTTGTTCTTGGTTGTCAGAATTTGATTCAGTTCGAGTGAACCATCTGTTTGCTTTTATTCGATTTGCTTTCTGATATGATTGAACGTTTTGTTTATTCACATCTGATTCTGTTATTTGTTTTCGTTGTCCGATTTGTTTTGCTTTTGTTTCCGATTCGAATTTTCGATAATTCGATCCGTATTCGCTTTGCTTTCGATCCTTTCGTCCTATGTTTCCGATTTCGATTCATTTCCGATATTTTTTTGCTTTTGATTCCGATTTGTTTTTGCTTCACTTTGATTTCTGGTTCGTTCGTTTATTTCGCAATTGTATTTGTCTGTTCTTTTGCATTAAGAATTCGCTTGTCTTCGTTTTCATTTTGTTTCCTGGTTGGGGTCCGGTCTCGAGATCGGGTCCCAACATAAAAACGTAGCTATCTCACATGTTTTTCCCGTAGCTTTGAAATAAAGAAATAAGGCAAGTGTCAGTTGTATGCTAAAGAAATGGAGGCAGAACTATGAGTGAGCGGAAGGTGTAGGATGCTCACAAAACAAAGAAGAAGGCAATGGTGGACATCAATTTTATCATCTTGTCTTCAATTTCAACAAAAAAGGAAGTGGAGAAATGTAACATCCCGTTACCGGCGTGACGGGTATGTTGGTAAATTGGGACTGGATTTGGATAGAGTACAGGCAAAAGTGGCATTACACATGCATTAAAGTTCGATAGACATCGGTAAATGATTTCAATTGTACAGGTATATATATACATATATATATGTATATACATGTATGACAATTCCCGACTTGATTGTGAAATCGCAAATTGGCTAAAATTGTTCAGATGAAAAATTAGGTTTTGAATATGGAATTGGAATGAAATTGAATTTAAAAGAATGAAAATTGGAATATGAATATAGAATTGGGCATGTGGCAGATGATCTTATATATATATATATATAAGCTTAAGATATAAGCTAAAAAGTTCATTTCTCATCATCGACGGTCGTGGGTGAGAAAAACTTGGGATTTGGAGTTCTTGAAGGATTTTCAAAGGATTGAAGCTTGAATCAGGTAAGTTTCTATGTGTTTATGCCTTAAATCATTTCATTTGATCATTGATTTGAGTAAGAAATTGGTTAGAAATTTGGAAAGTTGCGATGATAGGGTTTTCGTTGGTT
The DNA here is from genome assembly GCA_029891385.1 of Erythroxylum novogranatense. Lineage (NCBI taxonomy): Eukaryota > Viridiplantae > Streptophyta > Magnoliopsida > Malpighiales > Erythroxylaceae > Erythroxylum > Erythroxylum novogranatense. The sequence goes on from CM057228.1 coordinate 23,908,486, forward strand.
TTGATTTGGGTTTTTGATAAAAGATGGTTTAAATGATGATCTGAGGTTAGGAATAAGTTGAGTTTAAGGTTTAAAACTGATTGAGAGTGTTTAGAATGGATTTTAATGAGTTAGATCAGAAAAATCAGAAAAATTTCTGGGTTTCGAACGAGTTTCTAGGTTCGCACGTCGCGACGTGTGATGAACACGCCGCGGCGAGCCCCCTTAGCGTGCACGTCGCGATGAATATTAAATATTTAATTTGTGTGCTGCGACGAACAGAGTATCGGCCGCACGCCGCGACGAGCAGGCTTGGTCCGCACGTCGCGACAAGCAGCAGCGTACGTCACGACGAACAACAGATTATACGTCACGACGAGGGAGATTGTTTCCGAAAAGTTGATTATTGAGGTTTTTGAATTGGAGAATTTTGGGATCTAATTTGGATTGGTTATGGATCAAAATGGCATTTGAGAGAATAGGAATTGCAATTTGATGAGGAATGAAATTAAGTGATTATGAGATGATTGTTACAAGTAATGAGTTTAAGACTGATTTTAAATGAACTGGTTCCTAAATGATAAATTGGAATTTGGAGATTTAGAATCTTGGATTTAGAGTATTGAATAGATAAGATGGGAAATTCGGAAATTGAATTTGATGATTATCGAAAATTGAGTGGTAAACGTATAGTGATTGTGAGTTTAATTGGAATTTGACTTTAGAGTGTGGGAATTAGTAAATTGATTAATGACATCTGGAATTATTATGGATTAGAGTGAGAATGATCAAATTGAGAAATTTCAGGAATTGGATCGGAATGTCATAACATGTATAGTATCTATCGATTTGCTATTGAATATTGAAATTGGTATCTTTGGTAATGTGATTATTTGATTTGTTTTTAAAGGCAACCGATGGAGCAATTCCACGGATATGTTGGGACTTCTAGGCTATAGTTCGGAAGTGCGGTGAGTAACCTAGTTGGTTCCTCGGCCTTTATGTGTTTAATATTAGATGCATTAATGCCATGCGGAGTTAAGGATGGATATATATGTGATTGCTTTTGATTGATTTGGACCATGGGTGTTGAAATATTGGATTGCGATATTGAAGTGTAAACGTGAATAATTATGTATAAATGCATTAGCGAATTGGATTGTAATGCATGAGTGAAATGAATTGAATGTGCATATGATCGAAATACGGACCAAAGGTCCAAGAACTAAAAGTGTTATCGAAATGAAAAGTGAATATGTGCATTCATGCATAATTGCATGATCGATAATGATAGTTGTGACCGGTGGTACTAACGTATTGAGCCACAGCTCAATGCATAGTGCCCTTCACAGGGATTATCAGGGCATATCACGCCCAATGTATATGAGAGCTTTAAGCTCAACACACAGGACTTCAGATCCAACGACTGTTAGAGCCTCAGGCTCACCGCAGGGCATATCACGCCCAACGATTTCAGAGCCACTGGCTCAACAAAAATGAACTCAGGCGCACGGTCACAACAATGAAAAGAAAATGAAAGTGTCACATGCATATTGCATATATGAATGATCAAAGGTGTACTGTGTGAAACTGAAATTGAATGCATATGATTCTATGAATGTGTTAACATGTGATATAATGTGTATATGATTGTGAATGCATGTGTTGGGTGAACCATCGATGATGGTTTCTCACTGAGTTTGCAAACTCACCCAACATTGCATCTATTTTTCAGGAATGAAGAGTACCCCGTTAGACACACGGGAGTATGTCTACCGCTAGCAAGACAAAGTTTTCGGGTCGGGATCAGTGTCGTTCACGTCTGCATTAGTGTAGTGATTTGATTCAGTAGGCCCATTGATTATGTGTAAATGTTTTGTATAGTGTGACTGTAAATGTTCAGAAATATCATTGGGCCCAGTTTGGGAATTTGTGTTTTATTGATAAATGTAAATGAGTGCCCTTTTTACTAATATTGTTCTACTGAAAATGATTTCGAAATGAAGTGGGCACAATTTGTTTACCATTTTTCGTGCACTCAACTGCTTTTGAAAGAGAAGATAAATGTTATAACGAGTTTTAAAAAGGTAGTGATTGTTCTAGTACGCCACCCTCGCGGGGTTCGGGCTCGGATATCACTGTTGATGTTGGGTTCGGATCTTGACAGGAGTGGGGTGCTACATTTGTGGTATCAGAGCCCAGAAGTACAATCTTACATGGGCATTCTGAGAAAAGTGTGTCATCGTGCATGCATTTAAGTCACGTCTTGGCAGACAGTGACCACTGATCCCCAGTCTAGCATATGAGTCTCATCCATGAGCCTGTACTAGTGATTTAAGTGGTTAGAAATAGTGAAGAACAGATGATTCGTAGAATGTGATAAATGGAAGTTGTGGAAATCAAGGAATAAGAACAAGTATATGGTACAATATGATAATTGGAGATTTAGTGTATTGGTATTGATGGACGTATTATGAAATACGACATTAGAGTGATATTGGAATAATCTGTGAATGTGAAATAGATGTGAATATGTATATACGTAGTTGCGGATTGATAGAGGAAGTATAGAGATATGTGAAAGATGACAAGATTGAAAGTCTATAAGTAAAGTGAATGGAAATAAAATGTTTTATGATCAGAGTTGCGCAGCGAAAGCGCAATGGGAGTTATGATTGGAAATCTATGACTTAGAGTCAAAATATGTTAAGTGAGAAAGTAAGAATGAATGTACATTTGTGATATAGATTTGAGTGTGATTGCGTAAAACGAAATAATGAAAAGATCGAAAGGTGAGAAAATGATATTGGTAGATGAAAAAGTTGAAAAGTTGTTAAGGTTCCATGGATTTGCCTATGCGAATGCACACCTGATAATGGAAATGATATCGGAAATCAATTGGTGAGTCAGTGGATAACCGCCAATCATAATTGTGTAGTTAAAATTTATTTGAGTTAGAGTAAGAAATGAAAGTGCTTATAGTGATTAATGGGAAAATGAATTACGACTACAATCAGGATATTATGGTAAAAATCCTCATGATCGAGGATTGGTGCAAAAAGGAGCAAAGTGGTCAAAAAGCAAATGAGTTTGAGGTATCCTAAATGTAAGTGATATGTGTTGCTTTACGTCCATTTCTCGATGAGATGATGTGAAAAGGATATCCCGTATGAATTGTGGCATAATTGATCTTCATGAGATATTAAGAGCTATAGTTAATATTGATGATTTAAAGGCATTGATAATGACTGATAAGGAATGTGATGACTGTTGATGATTAGGAATTGAAAGAAGAATTTTCCTGAATTGGATTGAGTCGATTAGATGATTCAAATTGAAAAGTTTAGCAATGAAAGGACAAATTGGAGATAAATGTGAAATGAATGAAAAGTCGTTATTGGGAGTGTAAAAGATAGAATAAGTTATTGAGAAGTATGTGTTATGTTAATGTATAGACTACGACTGTGTAATAGGATTTTTGAATTAGTTGTGATTATGAGGAGCATAACAGTTCAGGTATATTTTGTCGTGAAGCATAAAGAGAATTTGATGAATGTATTATTAACCCAGTTTATAATGATAGCGAATAAATTGAAATAGGTGGAGAAGTTAGTGTGAGAGAATCTGTGTCTGAATATGCTAAAATGAGATTGAGAAAATGGTTAGAACATCATTTCTCGTTGAAAATGAATAATAATTAAAGAGTTTTGCAATTGATCATAGGTGTAAGGAGTTCGTTATTTTACTGAAGAGTGAAATGTTTAGATTGAGTTGAAAGTGGATAGTGATTGTGATCATTGATGATAGATGGAATACATTTGAAAAAAATGAAGAAGATAAATTGGTACAGTTGAGGAAATTGTATAACATGCAAGTTTTATAAGAGTGAATTGATCTTGATTGAATTATTATTCGAACATGGTATTGGGAGATTAAATGCAAATAGAGGTATTGATAAATGTGAAATTGAAAAGGACATGTATATATAAGGAATTTGGAGTTATTTTAGAATTGATTGTCTATTGGATACGCCCAGAAATTGGTAAATGTCTTTTGACTTTAACTGATAAGGAAAGTGTTAGAGGAAAATATGTGAAGTGTATGATTAATGATTGTAAGAAGAGATGCTTGGAGAAATGTTCAATTCAGGTATTGATCGTATCATTTTGAATTTGGAGGTGTTATAATATGTAATGAATTGTAAAGATTCAAGTGTGATCTATTGAAATAGTGTAAAGAGATTCTATATGTGTGGAGATCAGTATAATCTTATGTGCAGTATTGGTAATTGATGACTTGGAAATTTAGTGTATCGGAACGTGTTGTAAACATTTGGAGGTTCTATTCGTACAGAAATTGTTTCGGATGAATATGCATTTGTGAGCAATAATGATTAAGATATATGAGTGAATTGGGAAAAAGAATTATGTGTTTGAATGTTTTAAAAATTTCGTTAAGGAAGCAAATAATTAGGCGATAAGGTTATGAGACCTAATGTAAGACTGAGTGTAAACTGTCAAGTTGGTAAAATACAGAAAGAACGTATTAGTGAGTGGGATTCCAAAACAAATGTGCATGTGTGTATTGAAAGCATGGCAAAATCCGAATTGAGAATGTTAAATTTGTGGACCGTATCGGGAAATTTGTGAATAGCTTTAGCTATAAAGAAAATGAGAAATGTGAAGGGATTAAAAAGTATGAGTAAAACTCATTAAAGGAACTGTTAGTGAAAATTCAAGGCATAATTGAAGTTGTACATTCTGGTAAGAGTGTATTAGAAAAGTAATAGAAAGTAGAATGTGACATTAAGAAATTGGTGTTAAATGTGGAATTGATATTTTGGAGTTTATGGGATTATGAGATTGATGTATAGGTTAGATTGATTGTGTTAAATTGGTGATATCATTTGAAGAGTGTATAAAAAGTCTTATAGCTAAAAAGGAGTTGTTCATCCCGATAGTAAAGTGAACAGGACCTAATGTGGTCGAAGGCCCTGAATGATTTGAGTTAATATTGATAGGTGATTTGAATCAGTAACAGTGGTTAAGAAATCCAAAATTTATGAGAATGAGTTAAATTAATTATTATTGAGGTTATTACAATGTAAGCTGATAATGGATTAAGAAAATGTTTCGAAGTATATCGCCTCGGCCAAGATACACTTAGATGAGATAGAGGCGAAATTGAGGAAACAAAATTCGTTATTAGTGGCCTCAATATGACCGTGTTGTGAATCGATTTATGGATTGGAAAATCAGTCTAAGCCTAAAAGATGAATTGGATTCGTAAAATGCTATATGGATAGAATTAGGGAATATTGTTGATATGATCGGATGTGTGTGTTATTGGTATTAGATATGGAGAAATGCGAGTAATTATAAAGAAATTGTTAAAACCGTGTAGAGTTTGAGAAAGGAAAAAGAGGTAAGTAAGCGATTGTAGTGTGATTAAAGTGGCAAGTCCATCTAAAATCCTAAAAGATGATTTGAATTCAAAATGTTACAAAGACTGGATTAGAAAATATTGTTAGGATATGATATATGTGTTATCGATATTGGAAGGGATGAATTATGAGTAAAAGGCAGTGTAGGGTTAAGAAAGCTTTGGTAGAAATTATTCGTATAGTGAAATATGTGGAAATCAGAGAGTCAATGATCGAAGAGACTCCCCTACCTTCTTGACAAATCATATATGAAATTTCGAGGACGAAATTTTTATTAGGAGGGGAGAATTGTAACATCCCGTTACCGGCGTGACGGGTATGTTGGTAAATTGGGACTGGATTTGGATAGAGTACAGGCAAAAGTGGCATTACACATGCATTAAAGTTCGATAGACATCGGTAAATGATTTCAATTATACAGGTATATATATACATATATATATGTACATACATGTATGACAATTCCCGACTTGATTGTGAAATCGAAAATTGGCTAAAATTGTTCAGATGAAAAATTAGGTTTTGAATATGGAATTGGAATGAAATTGAATTTAGAAGAATGAAAATTGGAATATGAATATAGAATTGGGCATGTGGCAGATGATCTTATATATATATATATATAAGCTTAAGATATAAGTTAAAAAGTTCATTTCTCATCATCGACGGTCGTGGGTGAGAAAAACTTGGGATTTGGAGTTTTTGAAGGATTTTCAAAGGATTGAAGCTTGAATCAGGTAAGTTTCTATGTGTTTATGCCTTAAATCATTTCATTTGATCATTGATTTGAGTAAGAAATTGGTTAGAAATTTGGAAAGTTGCGATGATAGGGTTTTCGTTGGTTTTGATTTGGGTTTTTGATAAAAGATGGTTTAAATGATGATCTGAGGTTAGGAATAAGTTGAGTTTAAGGTTTAAAACTGATTGAGAGTGTTTAGAATGGATTTGAATGAGTTAGATCAGAAAAATCGGATGAATTTCGGGTTTGGACGAGTTTCGAGTTCGCACGTAGCGACGTGTGATGAACACGCCGCGGCGAGCCCCCTTAGCGTGCACGTCGCGACGAATATTAAATATTTAATTTGTGTGCCGCGATGAGCAGAGTATCGGCCGCACGCCGCAACGAGTGGAGCTGTCTTGCCATGACGAAAGAAAGTTAGTCCGACGTCATGACAAAGCAACAGACGTCGTCATGACGAACAATGATTATACGTCATGACGAGGAGATTGTTTCCAAAAGTTGATTATTGAGGTTTTTGAATTGGAGAATTTTGGGATCTAATTTGGATTGGTTATGGATCAAAATGGCATTTGAGAGAATAGGAATTGCAATTTGATGAGGAATGAAATTAAGTGATTATGAGATGATTGTTACAAGTAATGAGTTTAAGACTGATTTTAAATGAACTGGTTCCTAAATGATAAATTGGAATTTGGAGATTTAGAATCTTGGATTTAGAGTATTGAATAGATAAGATGGGAAATTCGGAAATTGAATTTGATGATTATCAGAAATTGAGTGGTAAACGTATAGTGATTGTGAGTTTAATTGGAATTTGACTTTAGAGTGTGGGAATTAGTAAATTGATTAATGACATCTGGAATTGTTATGGATTAGAGTGAGAATGATCAAATTGAGAAATTTCAGGAATTGGATCGGGAATGTCATAACATGTATAGTATCTATCGTATTTGCTATTGAATATTGAAATTGGTATCTTTGGTAATGTGATTATTTGACTGTTTTTAAAGGCACCGATGGAGCAATTCCACGGATATGTTGGGACTTCTAGGCTATAGCTCGGAAGTGCAGGTGAGTAACCTAGTTGGTTCCTCAGCCTTTATGTGTTTAATATTAGATGCATTAATGCCATGCGGAGTTAAGGATGGATATATATGTGATTGCTTTTGATTGATTTCGGACCATGGGTGTTCGAAATATTGGATTGCGATATTGAAGTGTAAACGTGAATAATTGTGTATAAATGCATTAGCGAATTGGATTGTAATGCATGAGTGAAATGAATTGAATGTGCATATGATCGAAATACCGGACCAAAGGTCCGAAGAACTAAAAAGTGTTATCGAAATGAAAAGTGAACATGTGCATTCATGCATAATTGCATGATCGATAATGATAGTTGTGATGATGGTACTAACGTATTTGAGCCACAGCTCGATGTATAGATGCCCTTCACAGGATTATCGGGGCATATCACGCCCAATGTATATGAGAGCTTTAAGTTCAACACACGGACTTCAGTCCAACGATCGTTAGAGCCTCAGCTCACCGCAGGCATATCACGCCTAACGATTTGAGCCACCGCTCAACGAAAATGAACTCAGACGCACGGTCACAACAACGAAAAGAAAATGAAAGTGTCACATGCATATTGCATATATGAATGATCAAAGGTGTACTGTGTGAAACTGAAATTGAATGCATGTGATTCTATGAATGTGTTAACATGTGATATAATGTGTATATGATTGTGAATGCATGTGTTGGGTGAACCATCGATGATGGTTTCTCACTGAGTTTGCAAACTCACCCAACATTGCATCTATTTTTCAGGAATGAAGAGTACCCCGTTAGACACACGGGAGTATGTCTACCGCTAGCAAGACAGAGTTTTCGGGTCGAGATTAGTGTCGTTCACGTCTGCATTAGTGTAGTGATTTGATTCAGTAGGCCCATTGATTATGTGTAAATGTATTGTATAGTGTGACTGTAAATGTTCAGAAATATCATTGGGCCCAGTTTGGGAATTTGTGTTTTATTGATAAATGTAAATGAGTGCCCTTTTTACTAATATTGTTCTACTGAAAATGATTTCGAAATGAAGTGGGTACAATTTGTTTACCATTTTCCGTGCACTCAACTGCTTTTGAAAGAGAAGATAAATGTTATAACGAGTTTTAAAAAGGTAGTGATTGTTCTAGTACGCCACCCTCGCGGGGTTCGGGCTCGGATATCACTGTTGATGTTGGGTTCGGATCTTGACGGGAGTGGGGTGCTACAAGAAAAATGTGAGCAGAGTCTGAGGTGTGAAGTGTGTAATAGCCTGTTTCCATACTAAGGGGTAAAGCCTTAGACTATTGCACAAGAGTACTATCATTGAGAATTTATCAAATGCATTTCATTTACATGCATAATATTTGCATACACACATGAATCATGATTTAGAAACATTGCAAGGATAGTATATGCACTCAATTGACATATTGTCGGTTATGACAGGTTTAAAATGGTTATATTATGACTGTGTATTGTTTATATCTTGAATTTTGGTTTGATATATTACAATTAGTGATTTGGAATTAATTGTTACAATTGGGAGATTGATGAAATTAATATGTACATTTGGACTAGGAAAAATGTCAAGTGGTAAGACAAGTTAACATATGGCAGTAGAAATAAGTGACACGTGGTAGTAGGATCGAGTGACAAATAGCTTAGGTAATTGGGTGGAAAGTGGCTGAGGAAACTATAAGACAAATGGGCTAGTTATGGAATGACAATTAGTAACTTATAAAAGAGGACAGGTAACTTATTCCTTTGGATGACAAGTGTCTTAACCCTTGCCACACACCTACATCCATGACACACACACATATGAATGACCATCCTTTCTCTTTTTTTTTTTGTTATTGTTATCATCTTCTTCCTTCCTCACTGTCGAAATACACACTCAACCCTCATAACTTAGAGTTTTGCCCAAAATTTTGCACTTTGTCACTTAAATATTATGTTGCCTTCATCTTGTTGCTGAAACCCATTTATATTCCCACCTTGTTCTTAGAATTTTGTTTGCAAGCTTGGAGGGCTAGGATAGCTTGTTGATTGAGGTGGAGTTAGACCTAAACAAGTGAAAATTATAATCTTTGTGGCATGTGTGATAGAAATCTCATGATGAATGAATTGGGATGAATTATATAAGGTATTGATGATGACGTTGTGTTGGAAATTAATGGATAATTAGTTACTTTTTGTTTTATTTTTGATACATGAGAGCAGTAGGTTAAAGGTTGTTAAATGGATGATTTAGATTAAGATTTGAATTTTAATGAAGTTGAGTTTATGCTAAAGAAAGAAGTTAATGAATGCTCTTGAATTTGGAAAGTAAAACCCTAAGACTACATGCATGATAGTGAATGATAATTTTTGGTTCAGTTTTTGATACACAAAAGATAGATAGCTCATGAGTTGCTAATTCGATAATTTTGGGTTGAATTGGACATGAAAATTGATGAGGAATTGAAGTATAAAAGAATTGAAGGAAAATGGATAGAAAACTTTCAGGTCACTCATCCCACGATCGTGGGAAGGTGCCCCATGATCGTGGGCAATGCTTTCAAATAGAAAATTTCTATTTCGTGTGATTGTTGAACCAACTAAGGATAAGTCACTTTAATTTAGTGCATTTGGACTTAATTGGAGCTAGAAATGAACCTAGTTTGATGTTGGATTAATTAGTTAAGGGTTTGATAAGTTTAGGTTCTTAATTGATGTGATAACTTAACGAATGGGTTGTCTTGATATCAATGTACTTAAATCTAGAATTTATGAATTGTTCAAGGTATAAAAGTGTTCTTATGAATGCAAATGCGATTCAAAGGATATAAGTCATGTGAATTAGGTATGAATGAATGAGAATTGGGAAAATTTTATGAATATATAATGTTAGAAAAGGATTGGTGAATGTATGAATGATGAATTTAGAGAAATCAAACTTAACTAAGGCATAACCTAATTGTAAACAAGTTATTTACAAGCTATAATATTTGAATGATTAAGAATTGGGATTAAGGATACATACATGAGAAAAGTCAATTAAACATGCATTAGACATGACACGTATACATGGGCATGGTTGAATAATTATGTGATTGATCAACTTAGTAATATGTGAATTATGTATGTATTGCATGATTAAAGAAGCATAAATTGATCATCAGCATCTAGACATTGTCGAGTCATCAAGGCAATAGCTTAATTGGAGCGTACTATGAGTTAACCTATATGTTTTCTCACTAAGATTAAATTTTTGGGATTGATTTTCAATTATTAAATTGTTATATATATGATTGTCATGATTCTGGACATTGTTGTTCCGAGGAGTTTAATATTTGGGATTGTATTGGAAGTGTTTTCTATTTGTATGTGAATATGGAAAATGTGTACTTAACTGAATGTTGAATGTCGGACTCAAATCTGAAGAATATGATAAATGACTAAGCATATTGAATGAAAGGCATTGATAGCATAATATGTTAATTGATGCATTCAATCATATTGAAATGCATGATTAGATAAAGGAGTTAATGACCGGAGTGACCAACGTTAGATAGAGCTTAAAGCTCAAGAATGTGCACAAAGAGCCATAGGCTTAGTTATTAATGAGTCTGATATCCATAATGGGTATGAGATAGTAAATGAAATGAGCCCAGTGTCTACAACTGATACAAGGCATTAAATAGGCACTCGATCATAACAAAGTACAAATGAATGGAGTCATATGTGCATTTGCATATGTAACTTGATATTTATTATTTGGATAATTGAAATGAATTATTGAATTACTTTGAAACAGTGTTATGCAATGGTTATATGCAAGTTGTACTTGTTGTCATTTGATAGTATGAAGGATTGCGATGAATTATTAAATTGTTAAAATATAGTGATATGCAATGTTTGTGTACAAGATGTATTTGTTAAAATGTGATGAAAAGTGATGTGGTGTATAAGTCAATAATAATGTGATATATTTTTTGAATTTGGTTATATACTTGTGGTGTTTGTGTTCTAACTTGAGTGAGCACATCGATGATGATTTATTCACTGAATTCGCAAATTTATCAAAATTACAACGTTGATTTTCAGGTACAAAGGAGAGCTAGCTTCTAAGGCAATCTAGTAAAAGTATAGTACCTACATTTTGGGAATAAAATGGCTCAAAGGCTTGGTCAGCTAATTTTGAAGAGTCTAGCTAGAGTATTTTAGTTTAGCGTCCCATTTCATGTTTATACATGAGTTATAAATTGTAATGACACAATGAATGTTCTATTTGCAAAATAAATGAGAATGTTTGATTTAAAACATTTTTTGATATGTGTGATTCCATAAATAAGATAATGTGTTTGCTCTAATGTGCCATTACCATAAGGTATGTGCTCGGATATACTATAGTTTTTGGACCCCGATCTTTTAGTGAAATTTAGAAATATTAAATGAAATTCAATGAATATTTTTGTATATGTATTGTGTTATAGATGTTATTGTGTTTTAAGAAAATTGATGAGAAAAAAAAGAATTGATGGTTTTGATGACTTTGAGATTTGAGTAGATTTGTATGGTTTATGAAAGTTAAAGTGAATGAGTTGATTGAAATGGAAGTTGAAAATCAAGAAATAAAAAGTGAAAGTGTGAGAATTTGTTGAATTATGAAAGTTTGACTTTTTGGAGATGAAGAGTTGACTTTTTGGGCTGAAACTTTGTGAATTGTTCTGGGATGATCTAGGCAGTTTTTGATCAAATGATCTTCATGAAACTTGTATCTTCTATTGAGAGCTTTCTATCCCCATAAAGTATGATATTTTTCGATATTGGGATTGAAAGTTATCATCATTCGAATTTAAGTATTATTTTGCTTTGTTTTTGGAAATGACCATTATAGTAAGTTTGTGTGTACTGCTTTGAGGCCAATTTCTGTGCTGATGTGGTCTGAATTAGAGTAATTGGTCTATATGAAAGTTATAGAGAATTTGAATATCTTTTAAATGATGTATAATATGTTATTTTTAGTTGTGGAAATTGGAAGATGTGAAATTGTGAAGTTTGGATGAGGTATAGGATGACCAATTATCTGGCAGAAACTTTGACTGAAAAATTGACTTAACTAAAGGTTGAAATTTCTTTGAAGTTCTTCATGAAAGTTTTATATTATGTTTTCATCTTTCCATTGATGTAAAGTATGGAATTTTTGGAACATCAAATAGGAAGTTATGATTTTTACAAGTTGTTGTTACTGTTTGGCATGATCATTAGTGGACAGAAACTTTGATTGGTAAATTGACTCCCTTAGAGGTCAAATTGATTTTTCTGTCCTTCATGAAAGTTTTAGGTTGCATTTTGATCTTTGCATTGATATAAAATATGACATGTTTGGACCTTGGAGTTGAAAGATAGACATTTTAGAAGTTGAGTTACTGTTTTGGGATGACAAGTAAGGGTAGTGACTTTGATTGGGATTTTGACCCCTTTAGAGATAGAATTGATTTTTTCGTTCTTCATGGAAGTTGTAGAGATTCCTTTCAGCTTTCTTTTGATACCAAGTTTATGAACGTTGGACTTCTGTGTAAAACATTATGAATTCTTTAAAGTTAGTATGCGTTTTGGAGCGACTCCTTGTTTTGGCCAACCGACCATTATTTTGGCCGACCGACCATTGTTTTGATCGACCGACCATTGTTTTGGCCGACCGATCCTTGTTTTGGCTGACCGACCTTTGTTTTGTCCGAGCGACCTTTGTTTTGGCCTACCGACCTTTGTTTTGACCGACCGACCTCTGTTTTAGACCGACCGTTTGTTTTGCCCGACCTAATCCGACCCTCTTTCACTCTTTTGCTTATATCTTTTCCGTCCAATATCCGATTGACTTGGTTTTTGAATATTTGGATTTCTAAGACATCTCTCTATCTGTCTATTGAAAATTTGGGGATTTTTTAGATTAAATTGAAAGAGTTTGATTTAATCAAAGTAAGTTGGATAATTTTCTGAACATGGTTCAGTATTACGGTAAATTCTTGGTCTATGGAGATTCAATTGAGTTGATTCTTATTGTAAAATAAAATAAAGACATGGGTATACAAGTCATATGAAGGAATTGAATTTCAATTTAGCCCCTAAGACTTTCAATTTCTGAATTGAAGTCGGGTTTAGTGTGCAGTCTTGTATTAGTAAGAGCTGAAAGTATTTTGGTCTTAACTTTTGCTCTAATCATCCAAATAAGGTGATTTTTTATTTGGATGAGACTAGAGAAATAGGTCTACAAATGTTATGAAGGATTCGAGTTTCAATTTAGTCTTTAAGAATGTCAATTTTCGGATGGAAGTATATCGCTGGAAAATGTTTTAGCATAATGATAGTCCAAAATGTTTAGAGTATAACTTTTGGTATAGTGCACCAAATTAAATGATTTTTGTGGCGTTATGAAATTGAGACAATGAGTAACATTTCTATAGAAGGAAGTTTTAGCAAATTCCTTCAATTTGATGATTTGAAAAATGTCCTAAGCAGAACATGATTTAATGAATTTTGAGGCTTTGATTTAATTTATGATTTTGGGACTTAATTAGCATGTTAATGTGATCAATTAGCATGTTAAATTGAGTAAGAGCATATGGGATATATTGATTTGATTGAATTTAATTAAAGTGTTAGAAATAAAAGTGTAAAGAAGGCATGAAGGGAAAATTTGGAAGGTTACTTAAGCTTTTAAGTTTCTAGGCTTTTAAGGAAGAGCAAAATGGTCATTTAGCATTCATTAAAGACAAGAGGAGTGGGCTATCGTTTTTAAGGGAAAGGAGGCACGAAATTTAAAAGAGAGGAAGAAAGAAAAGAAAAGAAAGAGAGAAGAGGAAGGAGAGTTTCGATGGAGGTAAAAGAGAAAGAAGAGGAAAATTTTAGGTTTTGATTTTTATAAGGTTTGAAGGGGGATTTTGAAGAAGATTCAAGGGGGAAATGAAGAGGAGCTCAAGAGCTTTATTTTGAGCTAAGGAAATCTGAAAATGATGAAGAATAAAGGTAAGAGGAATTTTTACTTTGTTAAATTGTGAAAGGATTTTGGTTTAAATAGCTTGGATATGGTATGAGTTTGTGATTTCTAAGCTCAATTTTGGTGATTATGCTTTATATGATGTTGAATTTGGATGGTTATGAATTAGGGATTTTTGTCTTGAATTAGGGTATTGAAGTGAGGCTTTGGAGAAATTGATGCTATGGACAAGTTTTAAGCATAGAATTGAGGTGGGTACCATGTTTATATTTTGAGATATAAGCTACGTATGTGTTCTTGAAAAATCAAGAAAAGGGTTTTTTAATTATTATTTTTTTCGAATGATTAAATTCCTTTTTTTTAATGATTTTAGAAATTGTTACAATTGTACATTCGTTATTTGGAATGATTTAAGAAATCGCAATAATTATTGAATTCATTATTTTTCGAATGTTTTGAATAATTTGAGAAATGTCTATAATTGATGATTTCATTGTTTTAAATGAATGGGAAATTGATTGACTTATAATTACGATAAATTGTAAAATTGTTGCATTCATTGTGTTTAAATGATTAAGAATGTGTTATGTGAATTGGTTTGATACTGTGAATTTTTGAATGTGAATGGGTTTGATATGACATGATCTGAAAAATTAAGTTTTCGAAATATGCCTTCGGACAATCCGATTTTTAAGTGTGAAATGTGTTATGTGGGTTTGGTTAGGTCCTATACATTTGAGTCAAGTGCACTTGTCTTCTTTTTTATAGGCTTCGCTCGCCTGCCCGCTAGTGGCATTAGATGTAACACCCCACTCCCGTAAGACCCGAACCCGATATCGTTGGTGATATCCGAGTCCGTGTCTCGCGAGAGTGGCGTACTACATCAGTCGATTTAAAACTCAGTATACATTTTTTTTTGAAGCCATTGATTCCACGTTAACACGGCAAACACAGTAAGTACTTAAAATCCATGTTCAATAAAAACCAGTTTCAGTTATTACAGCCATCTAGTAATAATTACAATCAGTCAGTGCAGTAAAACATTCATACCACAAGGGGCTCAGTAAAAATACAATGCCTTGTTATCTGATGATTGCGAATACAATTTACTAAGACACTAATGCAGACCTAACTGATCCCGACCTCTAACCTTTACTCGTCTACAGTAGACATACTCCCGTGTCAACCGGGGTATTCTTCAAGACCTGAAAAATAGATGCAAATTTTGGGTGAGTTTTGCGAACTCAGTGAGAAACCATCATCGATGGTTCACTCAAATCATGCATTACGCCCATGGCGTCTGAAGACAAGACAAGAATCATCAATTACCATTAAGCGGTCAATAACCATATCGAGAATAATAAACCATTCACAGAACACATACCATCACGAAGCAAGTACTTATCACAAAAGCGGTCATTTATGCGAATGCAATGCATATGTGACTCTTTCCAGTTATTCAGTATTGTGCCCAAGTGCTCAGTCAGTGTTCAGTGGGGACGCGTCAGGGATTTCTCCCCTCGGGCTCGAGGCCCGGTCAGTACAGTGTGAGAGCTCGAAGCTCTTATCAGTAAAAATAGCAACTTGGGGCACGTCCATTATCTGATCATGCAATTATGCATGCAGTACAGTATTCAGTAAATGTGCAGTGTTTGGCTATAACGCCCAGTGTATCAGTAAATCAATGATATGGCTATAAAGCCCAGTATAGCAGTGTTCAGTATGGTGGCTATAAAGCCCAGTCTATCAGTATCAGTAAAATCATACAATACAATCCCATACATGCCAGTAGTCATACAGTGATCATTCAATTCACTTTTGCACGTAATTCACGTTGAGCATGTAAACAACCAGAAATTTGAGAAACCAACTAGGTTACTCAC
This sequence comes from Erythroxylum novogranatense, assembly GCA_029891385.1. Taxonomy (NCBI): domain Eukaryota; kingdom Viridiplantae; phylum Streptophyta; class Magnoliopsida; order Malpighiales; family Erythroxylaceae; genus Erythroxylum; species Erythroxylum novogranatense. The sequence goes on from CM057228.1 coordinate 23,924,568, forward strand.
CTATTACTTCCGAGCTAATGCCGAAAAACCTCTGTGACGTCGGTCAATCGACGCTCCAATTGGGCCTCTATATGAATCAGAAAAAGTACGAGTCACTAAATATGAAATTTGTGCTCATGTTGATGAGATATGCATGTTCATGAATTCCCGGTCCTAATTCAATATTTTCCCATAATCAAATTCTATCAAAAATTAGAAATCCATAGGCGCTGACGGTGCGCCAATCGGACCTCTATAGGTCCCCAATTAAATAAAACAGTGGTTCACATGTTCCGTCAATAGGGGCTACGTCAAATTCTCGTCTAAAAATTTCCGTTTTCTCATAAAATGAAATTAAATATTCAACGAATCCGATGCCTCTGGAATCAGGTCAATCGGACGTCGGACGGAAAAGAAATTGACAAAAGAAACCAAAAGTCAATTTAAACAATTAATATCTATATATATACCTAACCCTTATTCCTTCTTTAATTTCTTGATTTCAAGCCAACTTTCAACACCAATAACTCATTGCACACAATTTAGAAAATTACCAACTATATCTCATTGGAAAGATCACGAAACCCTCTACAATACTCAAGAAGACCATAAAAATCAATTCCAACCCTAAGGGTGTCAAATATCCCATCAAACCTTCTGCCTACTCAATTCCCATTAACACAGGGCAGTACATTGACAATTTCATAACTCACTGATTCTTCAGAAATAAATTACCACAAAAATATGGTCAATAATTTCACATTGTCCTCAACAACTTTCATGAACAACCCAAAATCAAATTCTATTTCTAAACGAGTCAATTAATTCATCTAATGTTACTGTCTCTGAAATCCTTCAATTTGGGCAGTAACCTTACAAGAAGCATAACTTCCAATATACAAGTCAATAAAATCAGAACTTTATATCCCTGTAAAGATAACATCTTAAACTTCAATTTTCATGAAGCACTCATCATCCAATTCGATCTCTAACAATTTCAAAACTGTTATGGAAGCTACTGTTATGATCAGCCATTCATAACCTAATGTAGGGTTCATTTTTTGCAAAATCATAACTCCCAATTCTGACTTCTAAAAATTACACACCATATCTACTTTTCAAGGTAATTTCTTCCTCTACAACTTTTCAGAAGATCACTTACACTAATTCAGTCCACATAAAATGTTAAAATTGCCTCCAATCAGTAAACTCACAAAATCACACTTAAGCTAGGTTTCATCCAAAATGCTCAAAACCAGTCATTAGTAATCAATTCTTATCTCCCAATATACATTTCTAAAAATAGCAAGATCAGTAGCAATGGAAAGATAATTCAATATGCTACAACTTTCATGAAGACCATTCTCCCTAATTCCATCTCAATTAATTCATAAAAATTAGCAAAACTCTAAGGTATGATTTCGGGTACTGTTTATTCCAGTTAAGAACAGTAACTTTCCAAGCCATATTGCAACCCCTTAAAGTTAAAATTAGACAACACCTATTTCACACTATATTGAAGCCAACATCCCAAAGTTTCAGTGGCCACTAACCTTACCTCATTTGCATTTCTACACAATAAGTTATGAATAAATCAGTAACATCAAGTTCAACTCTAACTTTCCAGATTTAATGTTAACCTTAGTTCAATCACTTCAATGCCTTTTCACATCACTAGACATCAAAATAAATACAAATTAAATATTACTACAGTCATACATATACTAGGGCTAATACTGAAAAATTGGCAGCATTCAAGTCCTCAATTCATATACTGAAATAATCATCCATAAGCATTCAAAATCAAGGTAAAAACACTCATTCATACTCCTACATCAATTCATAACTAACCCTCATCTAACACCCATTAATTCAAGCCATATTAGTCATCAATTTAAGGTCTCTATAATCATCATAACACACCATAGCTCCCATTAAATGCATCAACAATCATGATTCATTTAATGCACAATTCAAAGCATAATTCAAGCTTAAATGAAAACTTAACTTAAACCTTACCTACTTAAGCTTTTCCCCCTTCAATGCTTTAATCCTACACCAATTTCTCACTTTCTCTATTTTCTTCTAACATCAAACATGTATCTCCTCATCATAGCAAGAACACAACTTAGTTGGAAGTAGAAGAACTCTTGAATGTTTAGAGGAAGATGAGGAAAAGAAGAAGAAAATCAATGGATATGGAGAGGGGATGAAGGTTTCGGATGGTGGAGGATTTAAGAGGTAAAATCCATCTTTTCATTCTTTTGATAAGGTAAAACCGTAGAAGGAAGCAAGGAGCATTAAATGTAGCTTTTGGTGTTAATTTCTCATTGGTCCACATTTATAAGAAAAGTCAAAATATCATTTTTTATCCAGATCAAAATTTTACTCCAATCAATTCCAATGACCCTAATTTCAGTCCCAAAATAATATACCCAATATTACAGTACCAGTGGGTAGCGATTTTTGCTACGAAAATCGAATCGATTCGCCAATTGGCAATTTATCCGGTCCGAAATTTCGGAAATTTTCCCAAATTATTTTTCTGAGAATTATTGAAATTCCCTAAAATTGTAAGACATGTAACAGTGCACTCCAAATAATTTTTCAATCACAAAAATTACCTTTTCTACCCCAAAATATGTTTAGGCGGTTTAAGCATGATTTTGCGGTCCGGAATTTTCTAGGAAAATTCCAGATAAATTCTGAAAATCCTTAAAATCTAAAACGCTTAATAGCGCACTCAGAATAATTTTTCAAACCCATTTACCACGTTAATCCCAATAAAATTGCCTTAGGCCCAATTACCGGGAAGTATCATGGATGCATATACCAAAATTCTATGTACACAATTGATACTGTGTATCAATCCTATTATGCATGAACAATATGAATAAATCCCTATCAATTTCATCCTATGTCAATTTACTATTTTACCCTTCCAGTAGGGGGTGGGATGTTACATTAGAGCTTCGTTACGGACTCCCATAAGTTGACGGCTACACTGGACCGTCATGCGGGAATGTGTAGTACGTTCTGTTCACAGCTGTATAGGACCGCTATGCGAAAATGTGCAGTACGTTCTGTTTTGGACCGACCCAAACCATTTTGATGTGTTTATGTGTTTTTGTTTTGATTCTAAGTGCGATGTATTCATGTTTTTGAAATTGCTCATGAATTCTTTGAAATTGAGAAATTGTGAAAAATAAGCTTTTGATGGATTTTCTACTGTGAAATGTTTATAAATGGAAAGTTTTGAAAAATGATTTTTTCTTATTTTTCGATTTATAAACATGTTATCCACGAGTTTTAAGCTCACTCCCTTCATCCCTATCTCCAGGTATCGAACAGGAGATCGGATGAAATAAAGTCGACGCATTTGTTCGATTTTGCTTATATTGTATTTTGTGTAATTTGGATTTTGATATTGGTATTGTATATGGCTTGGAATGCCATAAATGTTTGATGAGCATTTATTTCATAATGTGAATGAATTATGGATTTGCATATGGAATTGTGATAATAATTTGTGTGGAAATGGTATGTAAATGGTATATGGATGAGATGAGATGTGAATTTATATATGGACTTGAATTATGCATTTGTATATAATGTGAATATGAATGTGTTGGATTGTGTTTGGATTCCAGATAGGAGATCCGATGATACTGATGATTTAGAATTATCGAAGTGTTATAGATATAGAAATATGTATGTTTATGTTGAGATTCCGGACAGGAGGTCCGATGAATTGTGATGTTGGAATTGAAATATTGAAGTGCTCTTGTTTCTAGCTTAATTGTGGGTATATGGATATGTGTGATTGTGTTTATTGGAAAAAAAAAGGAAAAATAAGAATTGGTTAAAAAGAAGATTGATGAGATATGTATGAATGTGATAGATAAAATATTTGAGTGTATGGAATTGAGAAAAATTCCAAATAGGAAATTGGAATGGTTTTGAATAATGATGAATAAAATTTAAAAGAAAAAAAATTTACCGGATTGGATTGGCTTAGATTAAATGTCTGATTGGTTTCGAACGCTAGTTTTCCTAAGTTTGTGTTCCTTGGATGTTGGAATTTGAACAATCAGTTGATTGATCCGTTTTGTTTCTGTGTTTCTGAAATTTTGTAAATCTGAGCCTTTAGAATTTTTTATGGCTCATTAAGAATTCAATTCGTATTCGATTCTTTCGCCTTTGCTCCGATTTGTTTTCTTTGACTTTCGCTTTCGATTCTGTTTTTGATTTGTATTTGTTCATTTCTGCCGCTTTGTTTTCGATATGTGATTCTGTTTTTTTCGATTGGGGTCTGGTTTCGAAATCGGGTCCCAATAATAGTATACCGGGTATATGCTCTATGAGAGTGGTATGTTACATTTTCGGTATCAGAGCATGGTTTGACATCCTTAGGGATATATAGGAATAGTTTAACATGACATTTAGTGAGAGATTTGTATAGTGATCATAATTGTTGTTTGGTATAGGTCATCCGCTATAGGAGACCGAGTTATAAAATAGCTAACCTTAAGTCAATAGAAGCCAATAAGGAGTCTCCTATGCCCCAATCTGAACAAATGCCTCAAAGATTCCCTGAGAAGAGAGAAAGAAATGATAAGCTCAGGAAGCAGGGGGTTGTGAACTTCTATAGAAGTACAAACCTTGCTGAGGTAGAGGGATGGTTGGAAAGAACAGAGAGGATATTTGAGCAAATGGACTGCAAGTCTGACGAGAAGTTTAACTATGCAGTCTATCTAGTAGCTCTACTGTTTGACTACGCAGTCTCATTACTCCAAGGTCCAGCTTAGTAGTAGTGGAAGACTATTCCTAGTAGCTCTGCCTGACCTTGTAGATTGACATGGGAAGACATCTTGAGGGTCTTTAAGGACAATTATATGCCAAAGATTTACTTGGATAGAAAGATGAAAGAGTTTCTTAACCTGAAACAAAAGAACCTCACTGTAGCCAAATATGAGGTACGGTTTAATGAGTTACTGGGATATGCTACCACTTTGATTCCGACGGAGGAAGACAAATGTAGATAGTTTGAGGATGGACTGAATATAGAAATCAAAATGAGATTGGCCATTACGGATTTGAGTAGCTTACTGAGCTACAAGCTTCTTCAATATGAATTGAGTAGTTACTGAAGAATTAACGAGGTAAGTATAGGTAGGAGTTTATATTGAAGAGACAAGGTGAGTTCCAAGTTGATTATGGCAAAAGGTTCAACAAACACCTAAACAAGCCATCGCGATCATAGCCGAGGTCAAGACAGTCATGGTTTAGGTCGAGAGGCAACTCTGTCTGTTCTGGTAGAGGTTAGATGTCTGAAGGACAAACATATGGCGGGCGACCACAACAGATGCCCAACTGTAAGCATTATGGGAAGAGACATGGTGGAGAATGTTGGAAGATGTTAGGAGCCTATTTGCGATGTGGCACTTTTTAGCATCAGATCAAAGATTGTCTTGCCATTGTAGGAACAGAGTTTGGAGTAAGAGGAGGATCCGTTACTGAAATGATTGTCCAGTAAAGCAGAGCTAGTGGAGTAGGATAAAGAGATAGAGGTAGGGGTAGAACTAGTTCAGCAGGTCCTAGTGTCAGAATTGAGATGCGAAGCAACTAATTACAATCTCAAGCTAAGATCTATGCGATTACCAGATAAGAGGCTTAAAATTTCCCTTATAGGGTTGCAGATGTGTTATATGTCTTTAATTTTGAGGCATTTGCATTGTTAGATCCAAGGTCCACGCATTCATTTATTATCCTACACCTGGCATCTAATCTGCATTGTGAGAGAGAGATGTTAAAATGTGACTTAGAAGTGAGTACCTAACAGGTAGTACTATAGGAAGTAGGGAAGTCTATAAAGGGTGCATTATTCGGGTTGATCAGGCAAAGTTGGAAGTTGATTTGATAGTCCTACAGTTAAGAGAGATATATTTTATTATGGGTATAGATTGACTTATTAGACATAGGGCTGTAATAAATTGTTATACTAAAGAAGTAATTATTGACTCTCCTAATCAACCACGAGTGATATTTCGAGGTACTAGTCAGGCAGTGCCTATGTAACTAATACTCGAAGTGAGCATACAATTTAGGAAACTCCTATTGTCAAGGATTTCTCATATGTGTTTCCTAGTGAGTTATCGGGATTAACCTAGATAGGAAAGCAGAGTTTACAATCCACCTTGTTCCATGTACCACTCATATATTTATTCCTCCGTATAATATGGAACTTAAGGAACTTAAAACCTAATTGTAAGAGTTGTTGGCTAAGGGTTTTATCAGACCTAGTGTGTCACTTTAGGGAGCTCCAATTTTTTTTATAAAGAAGAATGATGGGACTTTGAGATTGTATATTGATTATAGATAGTTAAATTGGGTGACGGTGAAAAACAAGTATCCCTTACCAAGAATTGATGATTTACTTGACTAGTTACAGGGAGCTTAGGTGTTTACTAAACTGGATTGGAGGTCAGGATACTACCAGTTGAAAATAGCAAAAATTGATGTACCAAAGAGTGCATTCAGGACCAGATATGGACATTTTCAATTTTTGGTGATGCCTTTTGAATTGACAAATGCTCTAGAAGCTTTTATGGCCCTGATGAACAAGGTATTTCAGCCTTACTTAGATCATTTTATGATTGTATTCATAGATGATATTTTGGTGTATTCGAAGAATAGAGAGGAGCATTCTTAGCACCTGAGATTAGTTTTATAGATAATGAGAGAGAAGCAATTGTATGTCAAGTTCAGTAAGTGTAAATTATGGTTTAATAAAGTGATGTTCTTGGGTTATTTAGTATCTAAACGGGGTATACAGGTAGACCCAAAGAAATTTGAGGCAGTAATAAAGTGGGAAGCCCCTAGAAATATGTCTAAGATTCAGAGTTTTCTTGGACTAGCTAGTTATTACATAAGGTTTGTTGAGGGGTTTTCACTAATCTCAGCCCCTTTAATAAAGATTTTGAAGAAGAATGTACCTTTCAAATGGATTGGTGAATGTCAAAACAATTTTGAGGAATTAAAACACCTAATGACTACAGTACCTGTGTTAACTATTTCATCCAGATCTGGGGTTTATGTTGTATACAGTGATGCTTCACACCAAGGATTAGGGTGTGTTTTGATGTAATATGGTAAAGTAGTAGCATGTGCTTCGAGAAAATTAAGACCTCATGAGTTTAACTATTCGGTTCATGATTTAGAGCTTGCTGTGATGGTGTTTACCTTGAAAATTTATAGACATTATTTATATAGTGAGACATTTTAGATATTTATATATCATAGAGGCTTGAGATATTTATAGAGTCAGAAGGAGTTGAATATGAGACAACGGTGGTGGATTGAATTGTTTAAGGATTATGATTGTACGATTGAATACCATCCTGGTAAAGCTAATGTTGTGGATGATGTCTTATGTAGAAAATCTAATAACAATATGGAACAAATTCAGACATCGAGGTTACCATACCTAGTTCAACTAAGAGCATTGAATGTTGAGTTAAATTTGGGATAGAATGAAACATTGATAACTACATTGAAACTTAGACCAGTATTGCATGAAAAGATTAGAAAAGTTTAAAGCAAGGATCCAGAACTAGTGAAGCTTATAAAGAAGTTGAAACAGAATCCGAGTTATGAATTTGAGTTGGGAGATGATACATTATGGTTGAAGCAGAGATTATATGTACCTGATGTTGATGATTTGAGTAAAAGAGATTTTGGAGGAAGCTCACATGACAATTTATGCTATGCTTCTTGGTACTACCAAGATGTATAATACTCTAAAACAACATTTTTGGTGGTTAGGAATGAAGAAACAAGTGGTTGAATATGTTGTTAAATGTTTGACATGCCAGTAGATTAAGGCTGAACATTAAGCTCCAGTTAGAAAGTTACAGTCATTACCTATTTTGGAATGGAAATGGGAGATAATCACAATGGATTTTATTATGGGTATACTAAGAACTTTGAGGCAATATGATGCCATATTGATTATTGTCAATAGATTGACAAAATCGGCTGATTTCCTACCCATGAGAGAGAATAATACATTAGATCAGTTAGCTCAGAGATATGTTAATGAAATAGTTAAATTACAGGGAATCCCAATGTCTACTATATTAGATCGAGATTCCAAATTTACCTCTAGATTTTGGGATAGTTTATAAACAACATTGCATACGAAGTTGAACTTTAGTATAATATTTCATCCTCAAACAGATGAATCGAGTAAGATGACTATTAAGACTGTTGAGGATATGCTCAGTGCTTATGTTTTGGAGTTTCAAGGAGTATAGGATGAATATGTTACTCTCATTGAATTTGTTTATAATAATCACTATCACACGGTAGTATTAGTATGGCTCTATATAAAGCATTATATGACAGAAAGTGTCAATCACCTATGTACTAGGACGAGGAAGGCCTAAGTATTGTTGAAGGCCCAAAGTTGATTCAAGACACTGTGGATAAGGTAAAACTGATCCGTAGTAGGATTAAGGCAGCGCAAGATAGACAAAAGAGTTATGCAGATCAGAACTGGAGAGATATGGAATATTTGGTGGGAGATAAGGTGTTCCTGTAAGTGTTACCTTGGCAACGAGTGCTAAGATTCGGTAAAAAGGAAAAATTGAGACCTAGATATATTGATCCTTATGAGATTACTAAGAGAATAAGACCATTAGCTTATAAGTTAGCATTACCACTAGAAATGACTCAGATCTATAATGTGTTTCATGTTAGTATGCTCAGGAGATATCAGTCATCAGATCTATAATGTATTTCATGTTAGTATGCTCAAGAGATATCAGTCAGATACAACATATGTGTTACTAACACAGGAAGTTGAAATTGTAAGTAATTTGAGTTATATTAAGGAACTGGTTAAAATAGTGGGTTATCAGACTAAACAATTGAGAAACTGAGTGATCTTATTGGTTAAAGTGTTTTGGAGGAATCATTTGAGGGAAGAAGCCATATGGGAAACTTAGAGAATGTGAGGAATTATACCCCCATTTATTTGATAAATCAAGTAAGAATTTCGAGGACAAAATTTCATCTTAAGGAGGGAGAATTGTAATAACCAGTTTCCATACTAAGTGTTAGAGCGTTATACTATTGCACATAAGTAATATCATTGAGAATTTATGAAATCAATTTCATTTACATGCATAATATTTGCATACACACATGAATCATGATTTAGAAACATTACAAGGATAGTATATGCGCTTAATTGACATATTCTGGGTTATGAAAGGTTTAAAATGGTTATGATATGATTGTGTATTGCTTATTTCCTAAGTTTTGGTTTGATAGATTACAATTAGTAATTTGGAATTATTTGTTACAATGGGAAGATTAATGAATTAATATGTACATTTGCACTAGGAAAAAATATAAAATGGCAAAACAAGTTGACACATGGCAGTAGAAATAAGTGACATGTAGCAATAGGATTGAGTGACAAATAGTTTAGGTAATTGGGTGGCAAGTGGCTTAGGAAACTATAAGACAAATGGGCTAGTTATGGACTGATAATTGGTAGCTTATAAAAGAGGACATGCAACTTATTCCTTTGGATGCCAAGCATCTTAACCGTTGCCACATACCTACATCCACGACACACACACACATAAATGACGATATTTTCACTTGTTTTTATTACATGCTATCATCTTCTTCCTTCCTTATTGCCAACATACACACTCAACCCTGAAAACTTTGAGTTTTGCCCAAAATTCTTCACTTTCCCACTCTAATATTCTATTGTCTTCATTTTATTGTTGAAACCCATTTCGACTCCTACCTTATTCTTAGAATTTTGCTTGCAAGATTGGAGGGCTAGGATAGCTTATTGATTGAGTCAGAGTTAAAGATAAACAAGTGAAAATTCTAATCTTTTATGGCATGTATGATAGAAATCTTATGATGAATGAATAAGGATGAATTACATGAGGTATTGACGATGAGGTTATGCTGGAAATTAATAGGTTTCATTTTGTTTTTTATGCATAAGAGAAGTAGGTTAAAGGTTGTTATATGGATGATTTAGATTGATATTTGAATTTTAATGAAGGTGAATTTATGCTAAAGAAAGGTGCTAATTAAGTGTTCTTAAATTTAGAAAGAAAAACCCTAGGACTACATGTATGATAGTGAATGATAATTTTTGTTTTAGTTTTTGATGCATGAAAGATAGATAGTTTATGAGGATAATTTTGAAGTAAATCACCTGTTAATATAGAATTCTAATATAATACATAAACTACACAAGAAGGGGGGTTGAATTGTGTAATCTTTTTGAAAATATTAATCTTTTGAGACTTATTGAATTTCTTTACAAAAATTCAAATGATTACTAAAACACTTTGCTAAAGTTAATAAGCAATGCAATCACAAGTAATATTATTTACTCATCTAACAACAAGAAAATTAAAAGTAAGGGTTAGAGAATAGACACTGCGATTTTACACTAGTTCACCTCAACTTGGGCTACATCCAATCCTCAAAGCTAGTCTAAGATTTCACTATACTTTTCAACTTTAAAAGTATTCTTTCTACACTTACAGAGCCTCTTCAGGTCTCTCTCATTAAGTATTCTTTATCAGCTGTATTAGCCTCTCCAGGCTCCAGCCTTCTTTTCTCTCTCTAAAAAAATATTTTTAAGCTTTAGGTTATAGATGTATTCACTCACTTCTTTCGCACTTTGAATACATAGTATTTGCTAATATAAAAGCATTTGTTCGTTGTCTTAATCTTCAACTATAACTAGTATTTATAGCCTCAGTCTCTAACTATCTTCTTGAAAATTGCTTTTTGAATCTTCTAGAAACGATTATTAGTTAAGTCCTGTAACTAACTCCAACTAATTAAGTATCTGACGTTTTAGAATATCTTCCTTTTGTATCGTCTGGAATAATGTTTCTTATGTTATTATGTTTCGTCTGTTATTCCATTTTGTCTATTTTATCACTTCATCTGATGTCGCGCTTCATCTGGTGTTGCGTGTCGTTTGTTATCACACTTTTTCTGGTGTCATGCTTCGTCTGGTGTTTTGCTTTGTCTATTGTTGCGCTTCGTTTGTTGTTACGCTTTGTCTGGTGTAGCACTTCGTCTAGTGTTGACCGCGCTCCTTTTGAGTTGACTAAATGTTACTTACATTTTTCTGCACACTTAATAAAGTTATCAAAACAGTTCATATATTTCTAAGATTATTATTATTTGATTGTCATCAAAATTAATACAAGTGAAATTCTCTTGACTTAACAATCTACCCCTTTTTTATGATAACAAATAATCATAATTTTAGAAGATAAGATGATATTTATAGACGAATAGATGAAGAGTATTACAACGAATAATCAAACAAAAAACATAAAAAAGAATTGCATACAAGATATATACAATGCTTTCTATCTGCTTTCTATCTTCTCTTCTCGTTCTCCTCTTTTTCTCCTTTTCCCCTATTTGTTATTAATCCAAAAGATTGCTCATGATAGACACTTCAGAACTTCAGAAAACATATGTTGCATGTCAGTGTAGATCATCTTGAGGTCTTGTTTAATAGTAACTTGTAGTAGTGCTATTTCCTTATGAAAATCACCTGCTGAGTCAGCTAGTTCATCAACCTTAGTATGAACTTAATCAATTTCTTTTGCTAATGCTTCCTAAACTTCCTTCTGACTGTGACTTGCTTCTGTCCAATTTATGAAATGCTTCAAGAACTCAGGATTATCAGTAGGATCTTGTTGTATCTCACTAAGTGGATGAAGGTTTTCAACAGCAGATGGTTCTGAAGGTAAAACGTCTAACTCTATAATTTTGATAGAGGGTAGATTGAAGGGTTGTTTTCCTTCTGGGAGATCAAGATCATCAGGTTTTGTTAGTTTTCGAATTGGTTGCCCAATAAGGTGTAACACATCCTTGACTTAAGGTATGAAAACTAAAGGTCTAAAATGCATTACCAAATGCACAAAGGTTTCTAAATTGAAATTGATACCTTCAATCGTGATACTTTTGTACTGTCCTTCTTTTATTTTGCCAACTACCTTGAAGTTTTCATCTGTGGTTAGAACTCCAAATTTGTTTCCTGGTGCTTTTGAAATGTGATATGAAATATAGATTCCTTTAGGTTGAGCTACATTACATGCATCATCTATGTTTTTCACAGCTACTTGAATATGCTCTTTTGTATGATCATCATTATTTCCCTCAAGAAACATCTTCTTTTTTCTTTTCTCTTAATTTATCACAAGGTTTGAACATCTTGGTGTTGGACCAATGGTGGTTGACAAATAAAATCCCTTTATGTTTTGATAATAATAAAATGTATAGAATTGGTTAAGAAATTATTTCAGGTGATTTGGATTACAATTAAAAGATTAATACAATTTAAGATTGACATATCTACAAATCAAGAGATAGATTAACATATCTACAAATCAAGAGATAGACAACTCATCACCAACGTTCAAGGGATAAGAAGATGATTTTCGTGAAGATTATAATCAATTATATGTATCCCAACAAACAAAGGTTGAAGCTTATCTAAAATATGTCCGTTGGAACAAGCACCAGTCGACCAGAACATTATTAGTCGACTGAGAATTAACATTTCTACAAAGTGGGGTTTAAACCAGTCGACCAAGATCTAGTAAGTCGACTAAAAGTAAAGGATCAGTAAGTTGGACAATAATTATAGTCGACTATAATCATTCCAGTCGACTAGCATCATATCAGTCGACTGATCGAAGAGTGTAGATGGGTGTTTCATAAATAAAAAAATGTTTGTTCCAATCGACTAGCATTACACCAGTCAACTGATCGAAGAGCATAGAAGGGTGTTTCAGCAGCAAAAAACGTTTGTTCCAATCGACTAGCATCTCCACCAGTCGACTAGCATTACATGTAACATCCCACCCCCGACAGGAAGAGTAAAATAGTAAATTGGCATAGGATGAGATTGCTAGGGATTTGTTAGTATTGTCCATGCATACTGGTACTAGTGAACAGTGAAATCTGTGCACATGAAATTACTGTACAAGCATACATGACATTCCCGGTTTTTGTGCCTAAGGCAATTTTATTGTGATTAACGTAGCTATTGGGTTTGATAAATTATTCTGAGTGAGTCATTGACTATTTTATATTTTAAGGAAGTTTTAGAAATTTTTCTGGAATTTTTCGGAGAAAATTCCCGGATCGAAAAAAATCGTCAAGTGGCGAACCGGTCGATTTTCGGTACCGAAATTGTTATCAATTGGTACTGGCCTATTGGATATTTTGTGGTAGGGTCGAAATATGGACCCTTAAAGCTTGTTGGAACCGAAATTGGATTGAAATTGCTTGGTATTTGTTTTATTATTTTCAAAAATTTTGATTGGTCCTTTGACTTTTCCTATTCCTTCCTAAATTGCCAAGTGTCCTCCTAATTTAATGCTTGGAGATGGCTTGGACTTGGTCTTCTCTTCTCATTCTCGATACTTCTTAATGGTTAAAGGGAAAGAATGAACAAAAAATGGATTAAATGTCTTCATCAACCGAAATTAAGCTTATTAGTTAATGAATTGTTTGACTTTTCTTCTTTCCCCTCCTATTGCCACCTATTGCCCTCATTAATGCTCCCTTATCTCTCATTCTCGGTTTTGCCTTAGGGAATGAATAAAAAGCTGGAAAATCATCACTTGTTTCATGTTTATTCACTCACTCACCGAAAACCCTCTTCATCTTTCCTTCTCCATCGATTTTTTTTCTCCTTCTTCATTGTTATTTCCTCCAACCTTAAGTGATCTTCCTTGCATGCTTATAATCTCAACCTTTAACCTTCCTACATGATGAGAACCATGTATGGGTTGAGAAAGTGGAGAGGTTGGTGTAGTAGTGAAGAGGGAAGGCTTGAGTAGGTAGGTTATGGTTTAAGCTTTACTTATGCTTTTAATGAATGAATTAGTAAGTAATTGCATTGATTGGAAGTTCTTGTGCATTAAATATGATTTATGATGCATGAATTTCATGAAATATATGGCTTGATTATTTGGGTATAAATGTATGTTGTGTGAGGGTAAGTGAATGAACATGGTTTAGATTGGTTTTAGCTTGGTTTTGGATTGATTTTGATGACTATTATTGAATAGAATTTAAGAGGTAGGTGCTGCCAACTTATGGTAGGTATTCCTAGTGAATGTATGAATATTGTAGGGATTGATTTTGTGTCCAATGGAGATGCTTATGGTAGTAGAATTTGAATTGACATGATAGGAAGTGTAGTTGGGAAGTAAAGCTGAAAATGTGAGTTTGACCTACTGTACTGTTTTGAGCATAACTCATTTTGTGGTTATGCAAATGAGGTAATATTTGTTCCAAATTAAACTTTGGTTTGTTGGCTACATTTTTTTGTGAAATAGGTTTTGTCTAATTTTAGCCTTAAGAGGGTGAATTTAGCATGGAAAGTTACTGTTAAGGTTACTGTGAACAGTATCCGGATCAATGACCTACTAGTTTTGAGAAGGAATTAGGGAAAATGGTCTAAATGAAAGTTGAAGCCTGTATTGTTAGATTTCCAATTCCACTGATTTTGCAATTTTTCGATCTGTATATTGGGAGATATGCGTTGTGGAATAGTGACTGATTTTGAGCAATTTGGTGAAACCTAGACTAAGTGTGAATTTGATGCACATTCTGACTGGGAGCAATTTTAGCAATTTCTGTGAATTGAATTGACTTGAGTGATCTTCTGAAGAGTTGTAGAGGAACTAATTATCTTGAAAATGGTATACAGCATGTAATTTTTGGAAATAATATTTGGGAAGTTATGAGTTTTCAAAAATGGAACCTGCATTAGGTTTTTAACTGCTGCCCTGATCAGTCACTTGTTTGGCAGTTTTGAATTTGTTAGAGATGGAATTGGCTCTTAAGCTCTTCATGAAACTTGAAGTATATGGTTTAAACTTTCCAATGATATAAGGTAGTGATTTTTTTGACTTGTGTACAGGGCGTTATGCTTGATAGAACATTACTGTCCAGATTGGGTGATTTCTGGGGCAGCATCATTGATTGAATTATTTGACATAGTTAACAATTGAATTTGATTTTGGTTTGTTCATGAAAGTTGTAGAAAACATTGTGGTTTTTCTGATCATATTTATTTTGTAATTTTTTGACTGAAGAGAATGGAAGTTACTGAATTTTCTGATCTTATTTATGGTTTGTAATTTTCTAAATTGTGTGTAAAGAGATATGCTAGTTAGAATGTCAGACAGAAAAAAGGGAAAAAGAGAAGGAAATAAGGGCCGGGAATTCATGAACATGAATTATACACCTAAATGTGCATCATTAACTAACTCAGATTGGATATTTAGTGATCGTATTGTTCTCTGATTCTTATAGCGACACAATTGGAGCGTCGATCGACCGACGTTGCAGAGACTTCCTGGCATTAGCTCGGAAGTGATAGGTGAGTAACCTAGATGGTTTCTCGATTACTGATTGTTTATAATTTTGTACTTATAATAATGTGGAGGATAATGGTGGGCTTGCGTTTGTTTATGACTAATTTCGGGCCGAAGGTGCCCGATGTACTGGGAGATACTGACATAGAAGTGCTCTATGTGTGATTGTGATTGGAATGTGATTGTTTGTGAACCAATTGTGCGAATGTGTTAATTTGGGATCATAAATCGTGATTATGATTTTGTGACCTATCTGATGATCGTGTTAATTTGGAATCGATTGTGATGGTATAAAAGTGTTATGGGTGTGAGGGACTGCCATTGCGTTTTTAATGTGAAATATTGTGAATAAATTGCCCGATTTTGATAATTTGGAAATGATTGTGATATAGGAATACATGAATAAAGTGATTGAACTGTAGCATAAATGAATACGTGCATGATTGCAAAATCAGTTAATGATAGTTGTGACCGGAGCAGCCACAGTTTCAGAGCTATGAGCTCAACGATTAATGAGCCCTCAATGGGACAGTTTCAGAGCTACAAGCTCGACGATTAATGTGCCCTTATTGGGACAGTTTCAGAGCCTCTGGCTCAACGATTAATGTGCCCTTATTGGGACAGTTTAGGCGCTCGGTCACAACACCGAAATAAAAATGGAAATGTGTCATATGCGCATGTTATATGTATCTGATTTTAATCTCTTTGATTGAGAGAAAGGCTAACTGTCTTATGCTTCTGTGGTATCTATGAATGTGAATTATGGGTGTTTACAAATTTAATTGGTTATGTATGTCTAACCGTGTGAAATGTATAAATGGGCTGAGTTCAAATGATAGTGTGCAATGTGATTAATATGCAACAATGTGAGCATATATGTTTTATGGAACGATGTGTGCATGAATTGAGTGAACCATCGATGATGGTTTCTCATTGAGTTCGCAAAACTCACCCAAAATTTGCAATTATTTTTCAGGACTCAGAAGAATACCCCGTTAAGCAACGTGTGTATGACATCTGCTGGTTAATGAAATAGAGAAAGGGTCGGGATCAGTGTGCGTCTGCAATAGTGTATTTTATTTTTCTCAATTTTTGTATTAATAATATTATATTTATAAAAAGGGTCCCGAGGCTAGTGAATTGTTTATGTAAATTATTTTCCGCATAAATGTGTGGGTTTGTGTTAAAGAAAAAAAAATTTACACCGAGTTTTGACTGAGTGATGTAACACGCCACCCTCTCAGGGCACGAACTTGGATGTCACCATCGATGTCGGGTTCGGGTCATGCGGGAGTGGGTGTTACATTTATGTGATATCGAGCCCAAAGAATACGAATGTATCAGGCACGATCAAACATAGGTCAAGTTGCATGCATTTGAGTCGGTCGCGTTGCAGGCCGTGGTAATCGATCCCTAGTTTGTGTCGCACGAGGATAAATAAATGCGTGTGCATACGTGTTAAGTGACTAAGTGAGAGAAAAGTGAGACCAGTATAGAATGTGAGCCCATGAATGTGTATGGGCAATGAGGAATGGGAAAAGGAAACATCGATAATGAGAATTATAATGTACTGTGGTTAGAATGACTATATTGGCCTAGACTGATTAAGGAAAGAATTGATATCAAACCGAGTCCCCGATTAATGTGGCAATATTACGGCGACGTAAAACGAATATGTCTAGAACTTGGAGAGGTCCATGGAGATATGAGAAGCATCTTGGTTATAAGCGGGACTAAGTGAGATGAAAAGTCCGGGATGATTAGGGAATTAGAGTTCTGACTGTAGATGCGATGAAAGGGGAAACATTGGAACTGAGTAAAACGTAGATGGTCCGATCAGGCAGATATTGATTCACTGCATTTGTGTTCGATATCAGTAGATATCATAGGTAGATGATGATAGCGAGATTGTAATAAGGTCAATATTGTACCGTAACGATCTACCTAGAACTGAAAGAGCAAAGTGCCTAGTAGAGTAAGAAAAAGTAGAAATGGTGAGATAAAAGTGTACAAATGAACTCGTGAGACGGGTATGATTATGAGCGCATAAGCTTGAGACTGAAATGGTTATGTGTTGGACCCCGTCTCCGAAGCCCAACATTCGGACCCATCCAGCGTAGAAGACCCACAACCGAACACATATGCTAATCACAAATATGGAAAATTTTCACTTTAAAAAAATTCGGGGTTAGCTCTTGATAAAAAGATCCCTCGGATCTCACGATTCCAACGCAACTGAAATCGCTCAATTCGGGTTAGGAATGAAGATGTTATGGTTAAAACACTATCTCGAAGAAAACAATCAAAACTGAGCACTACCGACTTCGGGTAAGCATTTGAAAATCTTAAAGGCTTAATCACTGATCGGTCTCTTCATAAAACGTGTAGGTTTATGCCTCTAGTTTAATTTAAAACAAGAATTGCTTTGATCGGAGCTCTATAGCTCAAGATATTTTAAAATTTGAAGCATAGTCACTACTTATCAACTGATCGCCATGCTTCGTTTCAAACCACCATTTTCAATTTGAAAGAAAATCTGATAAGTCCAGTGTAGAAAGGTAGAAAAATCTTTTAGAAATCCAATGCTTCGAGAATGAGGTCGATCGGAGGTCTGTGCAAAAAGTTATGGCCAAAAGAAGGAAGAGGGGTCGTAAGACAAAAACAGACGATAAAATGAGACGAAGATGACATCATCCTTAGCAAAAAATCAGACGGAGATGATGTCATCCTCAGCAAAAATCAGACGGAGATGAACAGTAACATCGTCTGATTTTTGCTACAGTAACATCGTCTGGTTTTGCTACGAAAGGCATCGTCGGTTTTGCTACGAGGCATCGCCTAGTTTTTGCTTCAAGGCATCGTCATCGGTTTTTTGCTACAGTAAAGCTCCACTTGCAAAGGTCATAACTTTCCATTCCGAACTCCAAATTTAACAAAATTAGTGTCTATTTCATAGAGAAAAGAAAGATCTACATTTTTCATGATGATCACTGACCCAAATTCCAACTCTATAAGGGTCAAAAATGGTCACAAAGGTTCTGTCTAAAAATCTGTCATTTGACAGCACCTACATTTAATTCTAACCACTCACACCTACCATTTTAATCCCTCATAAATAGCTTATAAACATTTTAGAAGAACCCTACAGCTCGCCTATCACTCTCAAGGAGTCATAAAGCTCCCATACAATCCTCTAACAACACAGAAATATCAGAAAATGCAACATACCCAGAATTTACAAAACTTTTACAACTCCTAACCTTGGAAATTTTCAAGAAGCTCTTTCAAGGCAAAAACCCAGCAGACACCCAACAGAAATCTCCAAACTTAAAAGAATGGTACACATGCTTCACACATAGGTCACAAATCAACAAGAACATATAATGAAGAGAGTACTAGAGCTCTCATTCTCTTTTCCAATCATAAGAAAGATTCATGCATAGCTTTGGTTACATATTGGCATATTCATCAAAATCAAGTACAAAACACAAAAGATGAGATGCTCAATGGTCAATATGCTTACAAAGCTATTCCAAAAGCTAGTTATTAACTTAATACAAAAGTTCCTAAGTTCTTGGAGTGATGTCGATGCCTTGCAAGGTTCAACTCTCAACTTGAATTTTCACCTGAGGAGGGAGAATGGGGTGAGCGAAACACGGCTCAGTGGCTAACAAGTTTATAGCCATCGAGTAATGAGCCACACACACACACATCATTAATAATTCAAAGCATTAGCAATTAACTCAACTCATCACATAAAGCATAACATGGAATCCTCTTGCAATTAAAACACATATTATGCATCATGAACACAAATAAATGATGGGATGCAAGCAATTGGCTCGAGAGTTCCATAAACACGACGGAAACCGAAGTTTACCGTAATCACGACGAGTCCATTTTTTAGATCTCGTAAGCCTAAAGCAGGCAGCCGGGAGAAGGCTAATGGGGGTCAACGTGCACGTGACTTATCGAAGTAGGTTCTCTCTCGCCCAAACACAACTCATTTATGCTCACATATTCAAGCACAATAATAGCATTTCATGCTTCTTTCATACTTTCAAATCATCATGGTTTCGCACTTTTCATTCAAAGCAATGTAAATACACTTTCAATATACACATATTATAGCAAAGATAGCACACATAGGGCATTTGCCCATTACACAACAACTATAAAAATGTTACCCACCTATTGTCGGAAATCCGGATTCACGATTGCTCTTCCTCTCTCTCTTGAGTGAGGTTTCCTTGGTTCCCTTCAATAAAACACATTTCGAAACTCATTGGAAAAGTCAAAATATTCAAGAATCGATAAATCGATAACGAAGTCTTAAACCTAACCTACCCATAGCCCATTTAAGCTAAAACAACCAATCCTAGCTTCGGAATCACAAAACCACTCATCTCTTCTTTCTTTCTTCATTCCTACACAAACCCTAACCTTCATTTCATCCCATTTCTTGAATCTAACTCAAAGGAAGATAGATACTTACCTTAAGCTCTTGATTTCTCTTCTTTTTCTCCTTCTTTATTCTTCTCCACAAGCCCCCCACGATTTTCTCTCTGCCTTTCTTCCTTGGCTAGCTCACGTTTTTCCTTCTCTTCTCCTCTCCTTTGGATTCTACGACACTCTCTCTTCTCCTCCTCTTCCTTTAACTCTTCTTTAATTCCTTTAATTCATCCTACACCAAAACTACATAGTTTTGGCTTTCCCCTTACATAAAGGCTTTTAGGCCTCCACCTCCCAAGGCCTACTTCCACCAAACCCACTTATTATTAATCCTCCTTCTACTTAATCCATTTACCTAAGCCCATACTTTCCAATATTAAGCCCAAGCTTTCATTTAATTTCTAACTTCTAATTTCCAAGCCCAACATAAAAATATTTACATAAACACATAATTAAATCAATTAAGACAAAATAAAATAATTAACGAATAAATCCATAAATAAATAATTAATTAATTCAAATAATAATAAAAAAATTTCGGGGCCCAACAATTCTCCCCTCCTAATAGAATTTCGTCCTCGAAATTCTTACCGAGTCCGTGAAGAGGTAGGATACTTCTCCTCATGGCTTCCAAGGGTTCCCAAGTAGCCTCCTCGGTCGAATGGTTCCTCCACAAGACCTTAACCAACTTCACAATCTTATTCCTTAGCACTTTTCCTTTGAATCTAAGATCTCCTTTGGTTGCTCCTCATAACTCAAATCCTCTCTCACTGAACTTGAAGGTTGAACTATATCGAAGGATCCGACCTATATCTCCTCAAAGATCGACACATGGAATACATTATGAATCTTAGACAACTCCGATGGCAAATCTAACTTATAAGCCAAAGGCCCAATCCTCTCAATGATCTCGATGGGCCTATATACCTCGGGCTAAGCTTACCTTTCTTACCAAACCTCAAAACGCCTTTCCATGGAGAAGCTCTAAGAAACACCTTCTCACCCACTTCAAATTCCATCTCTTTCCTATGGGCATCCGAATAGCTCTTCATCCGATCTTGAGCTGCCTTAAGCCTCTGTTTCACTAGCTTTATCTTATCAACTGTGACCTGCACTAACTCAGGCCCCACAAACTTTCTTTCACCTTCCTCATCCCAACATATAGGAGTTTTACATCTCCTACCATACAAGGCTTCATAAGGCGCCATCTGAATTCCCGAGTGATAGGAATTGTTGTAAGCGAATTCAATCAAAGGTAGGTGATCATCCCACGAACCTTTGAAATCCAAAGCACAAGCCCTCAGCATTGCCTCCAAAGTCCGAATGGTCCTCTCCGACTGTCCATCGGTCTGCGGATGGAAAGCTGTACTAAAATGCAATCGAGTCCCCAAAGCCTCCTGCAAACTCTCCCAAAATCTGGAGGTAAACCTAGGATCCCTATCAGACACTATCGAACTCGGAATCCCATGAAGTCTGATCACCTCATCCACATACTTCTTAGCCAAAATATTCAAAGAATCTGTCTGACGAATCGGCAAGAAGTGAGCTGACTTAGTCAACCTATCCACAATCACCCATATAGCGTCATGCTTAGGCCAGATCTCTAATCCCATCGAAAATCTATAGTTATCTTTTCCCATTTCCACTCCGGAATAGGCAAGGATTGCTTGCTGAAGGTGCTTGGTGTTCACTTTAACTTCACGGCACACCAAACATCTTTAACATACTCGCTACATCTTTCCTCATTCCTTTCCACCGAAATGCTCTTTCAAATTCGATACATCTTAGAACTCCCGGATGCATTGCATAAGGAGCATTATCGCCTCATCAAGAATTTCATCCCTCAACTCTAACTTGCCCTAACACACAATCTACTACCCACAACCATCAATCCATCTTCCTTTACCTCTACATTAGACGGCTTTCCATTCTTTATCTCTTCCTAAGCTTACTCAAGTACTCATCCCGATCCCGAAATTCCTCGATCTTCTCCTTCAAAGACCGGCCTCACCCAAACTTGCCAAAATACACTCAGCCCATCTTGCCTCAACATCACATCAAGTCCGGCTAAATCCTTCAAAGAAAGGAAGGTACATCGTCTCCACATGTGCCATGGTGGACTTTCTACTCAATGCATCACCACAACATTAGCTTTCCCGGATGGTAGTCTATCACCAAGTCATAATCTTTTAGCAACTCTAACCATCGCCTCGCCTCAAATTCAGCTCTTTTGGGTCAACAAGTATTTAAGGCTCTTATGATCTAGAATATCCTAGTGGTAACTCCATACAGATAATGTCTCCAAATCTTCAATGCAAAGATTATAGCGACCAACCCAAGTCATGGATCGGATAGTTCATCTCATAAGGCTTCAACCGCCTAGAGGCATAAGCAATCACTTTCTCTCCTTGCATCAATACACACCCTAAACCCTTCACGGAGGCATCATTTGTACACAATGTACCCATCATTACCGTAAGGCAATGTCGAATCGGTGCGGTGGTAGCCGCTTCTTCAACTCCTCAAACTACCCCGCACTCCTCACCCATTAAAATTTTTGATTCTTCCTTGTCAACTTGGAAAGTGGAGCAGCTATCGAGGAAAAGCCCTCCACAAACCTCCTGTAATATCCAGCTAATCCCAAGAAACTTCTCACTTCAGCTACATTCTTTGGCGCTTCCCATTTAACCACAGCTTCTATCTTTTGCGGATCCACATGCACTCCTTGCTCAGAGATCACATGCCCCAAAAATACCACTTCCCTTAGCCAAAATTTGCATTTATCGAATTTGGCATACAGCTCATTCTTCCTCAATGTCTCCAAGGCAACCATCAAATGATCCTCATGCTCCTCATCACTCTTAGAATAGACCAATATATCATCAATGAAGACGATGATAAATTGATCTAAGAAGGACCTGAAGACTCTATTCATCAAATCCATAAAGACTGCAGGAGCATTCGTTAACCCGAAAGGCATAACCAAAAACTCAAAGTGGCCATACCTCGTCCTAAAAGTAGTCTTTGACACATCGGTCTCCTTAATCCTCAACTGATGATAACCCGACCTCAAGTCTATCTTGGAAAAGACTCTCGCCCCTTGCAACTGATCAAACAAATCATCTATGCGCGGGAGCGGATATCCATTCTTAAAGGACATGATTCAACTTCCTATAATCCACACATCTGCAACGACCCATCTTTCTTCTTCACAAAAGAACCGAGCTCCCAAGGCGAAGAACTCGGTCTAATATAACCCTTCTCTAAAAGATCCTCCAACTGCTCCTTAAGCTCCTTCAATTCACGAGCCATCCGATAAAGCGAGAATTGAGATCGTATGATGCTCGAATGAAGCTCAATGGGAAACTCAATTTCCCAGGAGGAGGTAGTCTGGCAATTCCTCGGGAAAGACATCCGGAATTCCCGAATATCTGGAATGTCTTCCAACCTCCCTCTATCTGCCTCCATATCTAGCACATAAGCCAAAAGGCCTCACACCCTTGCTCATCATTCTCTCGCCATCATAGCTGAAATAACCCGAGGTGGACTGACTTTTCTATCTCCCATGAGTATCACTTTCTGCTATCCTCTAGCTCAAACTCCACCGTCTTTCTTTACAATCTAAAGTAACATGATACCTCTCTAATGTGTCCATACCTAGGATCACATCCAATCCTCCCATCTTCAAAGGCATCGATCCACCACCAATTTTCCTCCACTAATCTCTATCTCACAATCTCTATATACTTGATCGATAATAATATATTGGCCGATTGAGTACTCACCATCGTGGAGTATCCAATGGGCTCAAACTCCTCTAGAAATAGTCCCACCAAGAAACAAAGGAATGGGTAGAACTCGAGTCAATCATAGCAAGCACATAATCATCAAACAGTTTAACCATACCCGCCACAACTTCGGCGCGGTCTCGCCTCCTCTCGAGTCATGGCAAACACTGGTGGAACTTGCCCTCTGGATCTGCATCTGGAGGATAAGCTCTTAGGACCTCCAGAGCTACCCACTGCCACCGCTCGAGCCCACGCCTCTGTCCTTCTAGAGGGCAGATCGAGATCTCTCTCTCTGTCGGCTTGGGACAAAACTTAGCGATATGCCCTTTGGCCACAATTGAAGCATGCTCTGTCAATCTGCGACATTCTCCTCTATGGAGATATCCACAGTGCTCACACTTAGGAAGGGTGGTCTCCCAATCTCCTCTTCTACCGCCCCACCGTTGAGACTTGGTGGGAAGCGGAAGAAGTCCTCATCGTCTAGGCCGGCTCCCACCGTACTCCTCTCCTCGGGATCAGACAGAAAGGCTCTAGCACTTCTCTCGGGCATGAAGTACCACCTCCCTCCCGAATCGCTCTCTTCCCTTCCTCTTCCGTTAATTGCACTCTTGATGTTCTCGAGGTTCTCAACCCTCACTGCTTCAACCAATCTCCGCAAGTCACGAAGTTCAGATTATCACCTTCTCTCGATAGCAGTGCAAACCCGACTCAAATCGACGAACTTAGCAGCCTCACTCAAATTTCATCTCTCGCAAAGATATCTAGCCAATCTGTGTGAACCGACGCTCAGATTCACTTGACCGCCATCTCCTCAGGTAAGGCTTAGGAACTCCTCTCGCCTGCTGAATGTACACTTCAGACAGATACTTCTTTTCAAGACAGTCAGAAGTCTCCCATGTCAATCCCATTGGTCTCAATCGACTCCTCGCACAGTCTCCCACCAAAGGCAAAGCATCACTCAAGCGATGGCGGCAAGATAGACTACCCTCTCATCATCCTCGCACTCCATCGATCCAAGACTCTCTCGGCCTTCCTCAACAGGTCTCGGCTTCCTCGGGATCCGTGGTCCGTGGAAGTCCACCTCCTGCACTTCCTTAGCTTATCAAACTGTCTTCCCTCTTAGCTGGGTCAACTAGAAGCTCGTGGCATTTGCCCCATAGCTTTGAACAAAGCTTGGGTAAATGCTCGAACACTGGGTCTAACGTGAGGCACTTGCTCGCATGACTAGGTGATCGCTTGAGTGCGTGAACGAAGAGGCTCACTACCCCGCCTAGAGGGGCCTCGGGCACTTTGAGCTACGGACTCATCCATGCTCTCCTCCTCGACGGAGAGTCAGGTGCAATTGAACCTTGCAAAACTCCTCGTGTCCTTCGACGAGGTGGCATCGTACTCCTTCAATGAAAATACTAGTGATTAGCTACAATTCGTTTTTAAGCTTAGTTCCTATATGTATGCATGATATGCATGTCACGTAATGCAAACAATCAATTCATAAAATAAACATTTAATCACATACAATGTTCCCTACTATACATTTTAAGCCTAGGAGTAAGCCTAAGCTCTGATACCAAACAATGTTGGACCCCATCTCCGAAGCCCAACATTCGGACCCATCCAGCGTAGAAGACCCACAACCGAACACATATGCTAATCACAAATATGGAAAAATTTCACTTTATAAAAATTCAGGGTTAGCTCTTGATAAAAAGATCCCTCGAATCTCACGATTCCAACGCAACTGAAATCGCTCAATTCGGGTTAGGAATGAAGATGTTATGGTTAAAACACAATCTCGAAGAAAACAATCAAAACTGAGCACTACCGACTTCGGGTAAGCATTTGAAAATATTAAAGGCTTAATCACTGATCGATCTTTTCATAAAACTTGTAGGTTTATGCCTCTAGTTTAATTTAAAACAAGAATCGCTTTGATCGGAGCTCTATAGCTCAAGATATTTTAAAATTTCAAGCATAGTCAATACTTATCAACCGATCGCCATGCTTCGTTTCAAACCACCATTTTCAATTTGAAAGAAAATCTGATAAGTCTAGTGTAGAAAGGTAGAAAAATCTTTTAGAAATCCAATGCTTCGAGAATGAGGTCGATCGGAGGTCTGTGCAAAAAGTTATGGCCAAAAGAAGGAAGAGGGGTCGTAAGACAAAAACAGACGATAAAATGAGACGAAGATGACGTCATCCTTAGCAAAAAAAAATCAGACGGAGATGATGTCATCCTCAGCAAAAATCAGACGGAGATGAACAGTAACATCGTCTGATTTTTGCTACAGTAACATCGTCTGGTTTTTGCTCTGATGCATCGTCTGGTTTTGCTTCTGAGGCATCGTCTGGTTTTTGCTTCTGAGCATCGTCTGGTTTTTCTTCTGGCATCATCGGTTTTGCCACGATTGCATCGTCTCGGTTTTTGCTACTGATAAAGCTCCACTTGCAAAGGTCATAACTTTCCATTCAACTCCAAATTTAACAAAATTGGTGTCTATTTCATAGAGAAAAGAAAGATCTACATTTTCATGATGATCATGACCCAAATTCCAACTCTATAAGGGTCAAAATGGTCACAAAGGTTCTGTCTAAAAATCATCATTTGACAAAGCACCTACATTTAATTCTAACCACTCACACCTACCATTTTAATCCCTCATAAATAGCTTATAAACATTTTAGAAGAACCCTACAGCTCGCCTATCACTCTCAAGGAGTCATAAAGCTCCCATACAATCCTCTAACAACAAAGAAATATTAGAAAATGCAACATACCCAGAATTTACAAAACTTTTACAACTCCTAACCTTGGAAATTTTCCAGCAAGCTCTTTCAAGGCAAAAACCCAGTAGACACCCAACAGAAATCTCCAAACTTAAAAGAATGGTACACATGCTTCACACATAGGTCACAAATCAACAAGAACATATAATGAAGAGAGTACTAGAGCTCTCATTCTCTTTTCCAATCATAAGAAAGATTCATGCATAGCTTTGGTTACATATTGGCATATTCATCAAAATCAAGTACAAAACACAAAAGATGAGATGCTCAATGGTCAATATGCTTACAAAGCTATTCCAAAAGCTAGTTATTAACTTAATACAAAAGTTCCTAAGTTCTTGGAGTGATGTCGATGCCTTGCAAGGTTCAACTCTTAACTTGAATTTTCACCTGAGGAGGGAGAATGGGGTGAGCGAAACACGGCTCAGTGGCTAACAAGTTTATAGCCATCGATTAATGAGCCACACACACACACATCATTAATAATTCAAAGCATTAGCAATTAACTCAACTCATCACATAAAGCATAACATGGAATCCTCTTGCAATTAAAACACATATTATGCATCATGAACACAAATAAATGATGGGATGCAAGCAATTGGCTCGAGAGTTCCATAAACACGACGGAAACCGAAGTTTACCGTAATCACGACGAGTCCATTTTTTGGATCTCGTAGCCTAAAAGCAAGCAGCAGGAGAAGGCTAATGGGGTCAACGTGCACGTGACTTATCAAGTAGGTTCTCTCTCGCCCAACACAACTCATTTATGCTCACATATTCAAGCACAATAATAGCATTTCATGCTTCTTTCATACTTTCAAATCATCATGGTTTCGCACTTTTCATTCAAAGCAATGTAAATACACTTTCAATATACACATATTATAGCAAAGATAGCACACATAGGGCATTTGCCCATTACACAACAACTATAAAAATGTTACCCACCTATCGTCGGAAATCCGGATTCACGATTGCTCTTCCTCTCTCTCTTGAGTGAGGTTTCCTTGGTTCCCTTCAATAAAACACATTTCGAAACTCATTGGAAAAGTCGAAACATTCAAGAATCGATAAATCGATAACGAAGTCTTAAACCTAACCTACCCATAGCCCATTTAAGCTAAAACAACCAACCCTAGCTTCGGAATCACAAAACCACTCATCTCTTCTTTCTTTCTTCATTCCTACACAAACTCTAACCTTCATTTCATCCCATTTCTTGAATCTAACTCAAAGGAAGATAGATACTTACCTTAAGCTCTTGATTTCTCTTCTTTTTCTCCTTCTTTATTCTTCTCCACAAGCCCCCCCACGATTTTCTCTCTTCCTTTCTTCCTTGGCTAGCTCACATTTTCCTTCTCTTCTCCTCTCCTTTGGATTCTCGACTCTCTCTTCTCCTCCTCTTCCTTTAACTCTTCTTTAATTCCTTTAATTCATCCTACACCAAAACTACATAGTTTTGGCTTTCCCTACATAAAGGCTTTTGGGCCTCCACCTCCCAAGGCCTACTTCCACCAAACCCACTTATTATTAATCCTCCTTCTACTTAATCCATTTACCTAAGCCCATACTTTCCAATATTAAGCCCAAGCTTTCATTTAATTTCTAACTTCTAATTTCCAAGCCCAACATAAAAATATTTACATAAACACATAATTAAATCAATTAAGACAAAATAAAATAATTAACGAATAAATCCATAAATAATTAATTAATTAATTAAAAAAAAATTTCGGGGCCCAACATTATGCGAATATGGTGTTAACAGTTTGGAAATCAGTATAATAAGATCGTAAGGGAAAAAGACAGACTAACAATTTCTACTGATTGTATATCGGGAAATTCTGGATTGGTTGAAAAGATGTATATGGACACAGAAATGATAAATGGATGAATAAATAGATAGAGATACAGTGGAGTTGTATCACCGATTTTGTCGTGTTTTGGGGACTGTGAATACCCTATTATAGATTGTTTGAGGAAGATAAAGAGATATGTAGCAATAAGGAGATGACATTGTATAAGCCAAGTGGATATGACCTTAAAAGGTCAAGCTGACACATGAATGATATGGGAATGAAACTAGGGAAATGAAAAGAAAAAAAAATGAAACAAGGATAGTGATATATAAAGAGAGTTATCGCATTTACGTTGATTTACCGTTGGGAGTATATACTGGATAGTGAGGTGATCATGATGCATGAAACTGATGTGACATATACATGGAAAGAATAGAGGAAATGGTCGATGACTTAGTTTCTATAAGTGTAAAGTTCATAATGGGTTAAAGCCAGACATAAGAGGATTGGGCATGCCCATGCCCGTATGGGAGGAAATGAAAAATGATTATGGCATAAGTCCTCTATTTGAGGATTGGCATAAACGGAAATGAGTTTGTGGAATTCTGAATCGTATAGGATAATAATTGGCTTCCGGATAAGATGAAATGATTTCGGGTAATGTGTGTGTATAGTTGAAATTGAGCTTTTGAGATACTATGGATGCTTGAAAAGCAATTAGGGAAACGAGTTGGCTGATGAGAATTTGGTAAACAGGATAATGCCGATAGCAAGACTAATGGTCATGACAGGAACAAATCGAAAATATGTATGGATGAAATTAAAAGTGAAATTGAGTCATATCTTAAGAGGAGATTTAGGCATAACAAGTGAAAAATATACTACTGAGGTTATCTGCATTGTGTGTACGGGAATGTAACGTATCCACCTACGTGAGTGGAATTTTAATTTGAGATGATTCTATTGCAATGTGAAGTGAATAGATCTCCATATGTGATGCAAAACTGTTGGGAAATCTAGATTTGAAACGAAGAATAAAATAGTCTCGAACTGCGAAGTGAAATACTCAAATGAAGTGGAATTTATGGAGGTCCAAGTACGGATGACTAGGTATTGGTATATGTCGATGTTAATGACAGGAAATCAATTGAGAAGAGAAAATTCGTAGAGACAAGAAGTCCTAAAGGAAAGCTGAAAATGACGTGATGTAGTGTTATCTTCATAAAGAGATTGCAAATACACTAATTGTGGACTCAATGAAAAAGTTAAATGATGTATGGAAAAGTCAACAAGACTCTAATAGGGAATTATGCGAGGTAAGCAAATGGTAGTGACTATGATTATTGACGAAATGTGCTGGAAAGTGTTGAACAGTGAAAAGTAAAAAGAACTTTATGAATAATTGAGGAATTTGATACTGATGATAAGCATATCCTTGGAGAGTGGGCAGTGTGTGATGAAATGGGACAATATGTTAAAACGGTATAAGATAAACTGAATTGACTTTGATAAATGGTGTTGGTGCTATGATCGAAATTGTTTAAAGCCTTGGAGACCTTATATTCCTATAAGGATACATTGGGTTAATTCGAGGAAAAAGACGAGCATAATGACTATTATACCGATAATTTTAATTCAAATAGTGAACAGATAAGGCTACAAGGAACAGATCAATTACGTAGATTATTGGGTAATTATTAAGTGTTACTGGAAAATTGAGGTTGTAAATCCAGTGATACTGGATAGAGGTAAGAAAGGTTAAGAGTGCAGGAGTTAAATTAGTAAGTCCTATGATGAGTCTAAATATGCGAGTGAAATTGAAAAAAAAACAATATTGAATGAGTCAAAGAAGAAGTATGTGTACCCGACAAAAGTGATAGAACAAGAAAGTGTACAGTCGAAGCTAGACATTCTATTAAGTAGATGTGAAAGGTGAAATTGAATAACTATGGGTATTGAATGAAGTGATTATAAGTTCAAGTGATTATAGTTTTGAATGTTCAACAGGAAAAGTGCTTAAGTGTTTGGACTGCAGAGGATTATGACCTCATTATATAGTTTTGACTGAATGATTATCGAACTAATGGTGATCACAAGATGGAATTGTACACGCTTCTATTACACAGAAAAGTGCATCATTGAGTCGAGATACTTGTGATGTAATGAGTGACCTAAAGGAAAGTGACCTAGGAAAGTTGCATGGGTTAGTGCAGTGAACCAGAATCGGACAAATGAAATAGAATTAAATGTATAAAGAACAGTAAATGTCAAAAGAAAACTGAATCTGGATCAAGAATCAATGAAATATGAAGGATAAATGCATCAGGTGGATACCACCGATTATAGTGAAATTATTGTATTGTACGTATCACCTTAAAAAGGTGTACTCAGAATAGAAGTGGCAAAGAGAGTATCAAAGGACCAGGATTAGTCTGTATATTACTATAGAAAAAGGTATTGGATTGATAAAACGGGATAAGTGAATAGATTCAGAAATAATAAACTAAGTCATAGCATCGAAACTAAAGGTAGATGCTACTCTGAAAATGACAACTGAGATAGGTAAGATAGCGAGAAAGCCACAGAGGAAACGGACTGTCTTACTGCGATCTTTTAGTAACGGAAGTATTGAGTGATGTAGTGTATGGGAACTGTAGGGACATATGATCACTGTCATCTGGAACCGTTGACTGAAAATTTCGAGGACGAAATTTTTATAAGGAGGGGGGAGTTGTAACATCCCACCCTCGATAGGAAGGGTAAAATAGTAAATTGGCATAGGATGAGATTGCTAGGGATTTATTAGTATTGTCCATGCATACTAGTACTAGTGAACAGTGAAATCTGTGCACATGAAATTACTGTACATGCATACATGACATTCCCGGTTTTTGTGCCTAAGGCAATTTTATTGTAATTAACGTCGCTATTGGGTTTGAAAAATTATTTTGAGTGAGTCATTGACTATTTTATATTTTAAGGAAGTTTTAGGAATTTTTCTGAAATTTTTCGAAGAAAATTTCCGGATCGAAAAAAATCGTCAAGTGGCGAACTGGTCGATTTTCGGTACCGAAATTGTTATCAATTGGTACTGACCTATTGGATATTTTGTGGTAGGGTCGAAATATGGACCCTTAAAGCTTGTTGGAACCGAAATTGGATTGAAATTGCTTGGTATTTGTTTTATTATTTTCAAAAATTTTGATTGGTCCTTTGACTTTTCCTATTCCTTCCTAAATTGCCAAGTGTCCTGCTAATTTAATGCTTGGAGATGGCTTGGACTTGGTCTTCTCTTCTCATTCTCGATACTTCTTAATGGTTAAAGGGAAAGAATGAACAAAAAATGGGTTAAATATCTTCATCAACCGAAATTAAGCTTATTAGTTAATGAATTGTTTGACTTTTTTTCTTTCCCCTCCTATTGCCACCAATTGCCCTCATTAATGCTCCCTTATCTCTCATTCTCGATTTTGCCTTAGGGAATGAATAAAAAGGAGGAAAATCGTCACTTGTTTCATGTTTATTCACTCACTCACCGAAAACCCTCTTCATCTTTCCTTCTCCATCGATTTTTTTTCTCCTTCTTCATTGTTATTTCCTCCAACCTTAAGTGATCTTCCTTGCATGCTTATAATCTCAACCTTTAACCTTCCTACATGATGAGAACCATGTATGGGGTTGAGAAAGTGGAGAGGTTGGTGTAGTAGTGAAGAGGGAAGGCTTGAGTAGGTAAGTTATGGTTTAAGCTTTACTTATGCTTTTAATGAATGAATTAGTAAGTAATTGCATTGATTGGAAGTTCTTGTGCATTAAATATTATTTATGATGCATGAATTTCATGAAATCTATGGCTTTATTATTTGGGTATAAATGTATGTTGTGTGAGGGTAAGTGAATGAACATGGTTTAGATTGGTTTTAGCTTGGTTTTGGATTGATTTTGATGACTATTATTGAATAGAATTTAAGAGGTAGGTGCTACCAACTTATGGTAGGTATTCCTAGTGAATGTATGAATGTTGTAGGGATTGATTTTGTGTCCAATGGAGATGCTTATGGTAGTAGAATTTGAATTGGCATGATAGGAAGTGTAGTTGGGAAGTAAAGCTGAAAATGTGAGTTTGACCTACTGTACTGTTTTGAGCATAACTCATTGTGTGGTTATGCAAATGAGGTGAGATATGTTCCAAATTAAACTTTGGTTTGTTGGTTACATTTTTGGGTGAAATAGGTGTTGTCTAATTTTAGCCTTAAGAGGGTGAATTTTAGAATGAAAAGTTACTGTTAAGGTTACTGTGAACAGTATCCGGATCAATGACCTACTAGTTTTGATGATTTTTCTAAATTAATTGAGAAGGATTTAGGGAAAATTGTATAAATGAAAGTTTAAGCCTGTATTGTTAGCTTTCCAATTCCACTGATTTTGCAATTTTTCGATCTGTATATTGGGAGATATGCATTGTGGAATAGTGACCGATTTTGAGCAATTTGGTGAAACCTAGACTAACTGTGAATTTGATGCACATTCTGATTGGGAGCAATTTTAGCAATTTCTGTGAATTGAATTGGCTTGAGTGATCTTCTGAATAGTTGTAGAGGAAATAATTATCTTGAAAATGGTATACAGCATGTAATTTCTGGAAATCAGATTTGGGAAGTTATGAGTTTTCAAAAATGGAACCTGCATTAGGTTTTTAACTGCTGCCCTGATCAGTCACTTGTTTGGCAGTTTTGAATTTGTTAGAGATGGAATTGGCTCTTAAGCTCTTCATGAAACTTGAATTATGTGGTTTAATCTTTCCAATGATATAAGGTAATGATTTTTTTGACTTGTGTACAGGGCGTTATGCTTGATAGAACATTACTGTCAAGATTGGGTGATTTCTAGGGCAGCATCATTGATTGAATTATTTGACATAGTTAACAATTGAATTTGATTTTGGTTTGTTCATGAAATTTGTAGAAAACATTGTGATTTTTCTTATCATATTTATTGTGTAATTTTTTGACTGAAGAGAATGGAAGTTACTGAATTTACCAAGTACTGTCCTGTTTTGATAGGTTTTAAATGGGCAGAAGTTTCAATTGAATTTTTGACACCCTTAGGGGTAAAATTGATTTTTATGGTCTTCATGAAACTTGTAGAGGGTTTCATGATCATTCCAACGAGGTATGGTTTGTAATTTTTTGAATTGTGTGTAAAGAGATATGCTAGTTAGAATGTCAGACAGAAAAAAAGGGAAAAAGAGAAGGAAATAAGGGCTGGGAATTCATGAACATGAATTATGCACCTACATGTGCATCATTAACTAACTCAGATTGGATATTTAGTGATCGTATTGTTCTCTGATTCTTATAGCGACACAACTGGAGCGTCGATCGACCGACGTTGCAGAGACTTCCTGGCATTAGCTCGGAAGTGATAGGTGAGTAACCTAGACGGTTTCTCGATTACTGATTGTTTATAATTTTGCACTTATAATAATGTGGAGGATAATGGTGGGCTTGCGTTTGTTTATGACTAATTTCGGGCCGAAGGTGCCCGATGTACTGGGAGATACTGACATAGAAGTGCTCTATGTGTGATTGTGATTGGAATGTGAACCAATTGTGCGAATGTGTTAATTTGGGATCATAAATCGTGATTATGATTTTGTGACCTATCTGATGACCGTGTTAATTTGGAATCAATTGTGATGGTATAAAAGTGTTATGGGTGTGAGGGACTGCCATTGCGTTTTTAATGTGAAATATTGTGAATAAATTGCCCGATTGTGATAATTTGGAAATGATTGTGATATAGGAATACGTGAATAAAGTGATTGAACTGTAGCATAAATGAATACGTGCATGATTGCAAAATCAGTTAATGATAGTTGTGACCAGAGCAGCCACAGTTTCAGAGCTATGAGCTCAACGATTAATGAGCTCTCAATGGGACAGTTTCAGAGCTACAAGCTCGACGATTAATGTATCCTTATTGGGACAGTTTCAGAGCCTCTGGCTCAACGATTAATGTGCCCTTATTGGGACAGTTTAGGCGCTCGGTCACAACAATCAAATAAAATAGAAATTTGTCATATCGCATGTTATATGTATCGATTTTAATCTCTTTGATTGAGCGAAAAGGCTAACTGTCTTATGTTTCGTGGTATCTCGAATGTGAATTATGGGTGTTTACAAATTTAATTGGTTATGTATGTCTAACCGTGTGAAATGTATAAATGGGCTGAGTTCAAATGATAGTGTGCAATGTGATTAATATGCAACAATGTGAGCATATATGTTTTATGGAACGATGTGTGCATGAATTGAGTGAACCATCGATGATGGTTTCTCACTGAGTTCGCAAAACTCACCCAAAATTTGCAATTATTTTTCAGGACTCAGAAGAATACCCCGTTAGGCAACGGGCGTATGACATATGCTGGTTAATAAAATAGAGAAAGGGTCGGGATCAGTGCGCATCTGCAATAGTGTATTTTATTTTTCTGAAATTTTTGTATTAATAATATTGTATTTATAAAAAGGGTCTCGAGGCCAGTGAATTGTTTATGTAAATTTTTTTCCGCATAAATGTGTGGGTTTTTGTTAAAGAAAAAAAAGTTACACCGAGTTTTGACTGAGTGATGTAGCACGTCACCCTCTCAGGGCACAAACTCGGATGTCACCATCGATGTCGGGTTCGGGTCATGCGAGAGTGGGGTGTTACATTACATATGATCTAATTCTGATGAAGTCAATTGATATCAAATGGGAAGAAAATATTTTTAACGTTATGAA
Source organism: Erythroxylum novogranatense (assembly GCA_029891385.1). NCBI lineage: Eukaryota > Viridiplantae > Streptophyta > Magnoliopsida > Malpighiales > Erythroxylaceae > Erythroxylum > Erythroxylum novogranatense. Next base: position 23,959,622 of record CM057228.1, read on the forward strand.
GAAATCTTCAATGGCTAATAGATGATTTACAACATCTATATTGATCCAGAAGTCTGCAAATAAATAGAAGAACATCAAGAGATCAATTATGAGACATAGGAAAGCATACTAATTTTTTATCATCATCTTATAGCTCTCAAATTGCATTTAGCTCATTTAATTCTGTCTAGTTGTGCTGAGCTTTATCAATTTTAAATTTCAATCATTGTTATTATGAGTTGAGTGATTATAGGAAAATCACTGGTGAGGTTAGATTTGTGCCAGAAATCAAATTGGATTGTAAGGGTTGCTTGAGTCGAAATTCAAGTGGTTGTAAAAGTTCGCACTGAGCTAAAAAGTGTTCAATATAGTGGTTTGCCAAATCCTAAGTGGGAGCTTAGGTAAAGGACGTAGGTCTTAGCACCGAACTTCTATAAAAACAGTGTTTTCTTTTCTTCCTTACTCTTTTCATTTGATTAATTTGATTGTTTCGTGTGTATTAATTCCGTATTTTTTTGTAGAACTCTGCGAAAAAGTTTAGACGATCTATTCAACCCCCCTTCTAGATCGCTTTCAATTGGTATCAAAGCAGATTAATACAGGGATGGCGTTCAGTATGACACATAACAATCTAGCTGAAGAAGGTAACACTAATAATCGTCCTCCTTTGTTTATTGGTTCTAACTATTCTTCTTGGAAAAATCCTATGAAGTACCATATCATAAGCGAGGGAGTAGAGTACTAGAAAATCATCATCTTCGGTCCACATGTACCATTGAATGAAAATAGTGAGAAAAAGACGGAGCTGGAGTATCATGACAACGATTGGAAGCAAGCTCATATCAACGCAAAAGCTATGAAGTTGATCTATTGCGCTCTCACTGTTGAGGAAAGAAATCGAGTGAACTCATGCACAAGTACTCAAGAGATGTGGGAGAGACTTCGAATCACTCACGAAGGAACCAATCAAGTTCGAGAAACAAAGATCAATATGCTTCTCCATAATTACGAAATGTTTATCATGAAGGAAGGTGAGTCTATTTCTACTATGCTTGATCGTTTTGCAGAAATTATAAATAGTTTAGGAAATCTTGGAAAGCATATGATGGATAGCGAGAAGGTGAAAAAGATCCTTCGATCACTGCTAAAAGAATGGGACTCACAAGTCACAGCAATTATGGAGTCTAAAGATGTCAATCGCTTGGAATTTAATGCATTGGTAGGATCACTCATAAATTATGAGATCATCCTCAAATCAAGAGGAGGTAGAGGTAAGTCACAAAAATCAATTGCTTTTAAAGCTAACACTTCTTCTGTGGATGAAAGTGATGAAGAATTATATGAGGAGGAAGAAGATGAAGAGCTAGCAATGTATGCTAGAAACTTAAGAAAATTCAAGGGACTACTCAAAAATAGGAAGAGAGAATTACGTGGTGAAAGAAATGACGATAAAAAGAAGTACACCATGGAAAGAAGGACCAAAAGTTATAAGGAAAAGAAGAGCAGTGAAGAATGTTGGAAATGTGGAAAAAGAGGACATCATGCAAGAGAATGCAAAAGTTCTTCCACTTTCCAGAAAAATGATAAGTATGACAAAGGGAAAAAGAAAGCTAGCCTTGTAGCCACTTGGAGCGATGATGAGGAAGCTTATCAAAGCAATGATGAAAACAACCTAGCTCTCATGGCAAATAGCTCCTTGACAAGTGATGATGAGGATGAGGTAATGATTATTGATCAAGATCTTAGAGATTCTTTTACTGCTTTACAAATTGATTTTGAAGAAGCTATTGATATTAACAAGAAATTGACAAAAAGAATAAAATAATTTGTTGCTGAAAATAGTGTTTTGCATGAAACTATTGATGATTTAGGTTGTACTAAGGAAGATCATTCCACATGCCTAGCTGAAAAAGAAAATCTTACCAGAGAACTTAATAAACTTATAAAAGAGTTTTCTTATGTGGTTGGAAAATTTGTTGATGGAAATGAGAAGTTTGAAAAGATGTTATCTCTACAAAGATATTCAATTTCTAAACATGGCTTAGGATATGATCCTTTTGATAGAGATTGCTCACTGATTTCAAAATTCACCAAAGATGGAAAGGTTGCTAAATGTGCTAGATATTTGAATGATGGTCATAATGAAATTGCTTGTAAAAGTGTTAGGAGATGTATTAATGTGAAGAAAATATGGGTGGTAAAAGGTACAAAACCTTCAAATGTAGTGTATTTGACTAACCAAAATGGACCCAAAATGACATGGGTACCAATGAGAAGAAAGAATGTTTCTGTTGTAGGTACAAGCATGGAATGAAAATCCACCAAGCACTTGGTACATTGATAGTGGATGCTCAAGGCATATGAGTGGAGATAAGAATCTATTTGTAGAAATCAGACCAAAGAATCAAGGATATGTCACATTTGGAGATAACAACAAAGGTAAAGTCATTGGTATTGGTAAAGTGGGTAAGGAACCTTTGCCTAACATTGACAATGTGTTACTTGTTGATGGATTGAAACATAATTTGTTGAGTATTTCTCAATTTTGTTATATGAATTTTAATGTGACATTTGAATCATCCCATTGTATGGTTAAGAAAGATGAAAATGTTGCATTCATTGGTTTGAGGCATGGAAATACTTATATTGTTAATTTACATGATGATAGTTCTTTCAATGAAAAGTGTTTAGTAACATTAGAAGAAAATGCATATTTATGGAATAGAAAATTAGGACATGCACCATTGCCTTTAATTTCTAAACTTTCTAAAAATGATATTGTGAGGGGCTTGCCCAAGATAAAATTTGTTAAAGATCATTTGTGTGAATCTTGTTTGAAGTGTAAACATGTTAGAGAATCATTCAAACCAAAGAAAGAAATTTGCACATCTAAAATTTTAGAACTTGTTCATATGGATTTAATTGGACCATCTAGGCATACTAGTCTTAGTGGTAAATTATATGTACTTGTAATTGTGAATGATTTTTCTAGATTTACGTAGGTGAGATTTCTTGCTAATAAAAGTGATGCTTTTAATGAATTTACTAAGTGGTGTAGGTTGGAACAAAATGAAAAAGATTTGACTATTGTCGCAATAAGAACCGACCATGGAGGAGAATTTGATTGTGAACCATTCGAAAGGTTATGCGATAAATATGAAATGGAGCACAACTTTTCAACACCAAGGACTCCGCAACAAAATGGTGTAGTAGAAAGAAAGAATCGCTCTCTTGAAGAAATGAGTAGAACAATGCTAAATGAATATAATCTTCCTAAAGTCTTTTGCGCGGAAGCAATCAATACCGCGTGCTATGTGATAAATAGAGTACATTTGAGAAGAGAAAAAAACAAGACACCATATGAACTATGGAAAGGAAAGAAACCAAATATTTCTTATTTTCATCCTTTTGGTTGTAAAGTGTTTATTCATAATAATAGAAAGAACAATTTAAGAAAATTTGATCCGAAATATGATATTGGTATATTTCTTGGTTATTCACTAACTAGTAAAGCATTTAGAGTCTATAATAATAGAACTAGGTGTGTTGAAGAAAGTATTCATGTTAAATTCGATGATATGATTTCACCCCCGAGGAAGGTTTGTTTTGATGATGATGCAGGAAATATAGAAAATGAAGTTGAAGAAAAATCAAATGATGAAGAAAAACTAGATGAAGAAGATCATGTTCCTATCATGAAAACTTGGGCAAAAGCAAAGAATCATCCTATGGAGCAAGTCATTGGTGGCTTAAATGATGGTTTAAGAACCAGGAGGAATACATACGAATATATGAGCAACTCAGCTTTTATTTCACTAGTGGAACCCAAGAACATTAAAGAGGCTCTTGAAGATGAAAATTGGCTGCTGGCTATGCAAGAAGAACTAAATCAATTCAAGAGGAATAATGTATGGGATTTGGTAGCACCACCAAAGGATAAAACCATCATTGGATTCAAATGGGTAAATAGGATAAAATATGATGAGAATGGTGAAGCAGTCAAAAATAAGTCAAGGTTAGTAGCTCAAGGATTTTATCAAGAAGAGGGACTTGACTATAATGAGACATTTGCACCAGTAGCTCGATTGGAGGCAATCATATTATTATGGGCATTTGCTTCGCATAAGATGATAAAATTAAATCAAATTGACGTCAAGAGTGCGTTTCTAAATGGTTATATTCAAGAGAAAGTATATGTCAAACAACCACTGGGTTTTGAAGACCATAAACATCCGGATTATGTCTACAAGCTCAAGAAGGGACTTTATGGATTAAAGCAAGCACCTAGGGCATGAATTTAGTGATTTAATGCAAAGTGAGTTCGAAATGAGCATGATGGGAGAACTTAAATTCTTTCTTGGACTTCAAATCAAGCAATACAAAGAAGGCATCTTCATTCATCAATCCAAATACACCAAAGAGCTTCTAAAGAAATTTAATATGGAAGGATGCAAAGTAGCTGCTACTCCAATGGCATCAAATCTAGTCTTGGAAAAATATGAACATGAAGAGGATGTTGATCAAAAACTTTATAGAGGTATGATCGGCTCTCTTTTATATTTAACTGCTTCAAGACTAGAAATAATGTTTGCTACATGTCTTTGTGTTAGATTTCAAGCTTGTCCCAAAATTTCTCATTTGACTGCATGTAAAAAAAAATTAGATATTTAAGCAAAACTGTTAATCATGGTTTATGGTATCCTTGTTGTGATTCCTTTGATTTATATGCTTATAGTGATGCTGACTATGGTGGTTGTAGAATTGATAGAAAAAGTACTAGTGGTATCTGTCATTTCCTAGGTTCATCTTGGGCTAGTAAGAAACAAATAAGTGTAGCTATTTCCACTGTTGAATCTGAATATGTAGCAGCTGGAAGTGCATGTGCCCAAGTTCTTTGGCTTAAACATCAATTGCTTGATTATGGTATTGTGGTTAAAAATATTCCTATTTATTGTGATAATATCAGTGCAATTTGTTTAAATAAAAATCTAATTTTGCATAGTAGAACCAAACATATAGAAATTAGACATCATTTTATTCGTGATCATTGTTTGAAAGGTGATATTTATTTGAAGCATGTTTCTTCTAGTGATCAATTAGCTGATATATTTACTAAACCCCTTAAAGAAGATGTGTTTGTAAACATTAAATTCAAACTTGGTATGTGTGATTTAAATTCTTTTGGTTGAATTTAATTTTCTGCATACACTATCATATCAAAATGGTCTGGAAAAATAAGCAATTTCATCGGAGATACATCATCATGATTTAAATTTAGTGACTTTATTAAGGTTTAGAAATTTCCATTCGACTAATTGGAGTTTAAGTCGACTGATTTTGAGGTTTCTAGATGACTAGTGCATCAAAAGATGAAGAAAAGGACGTGCCAGTCGACTATTAATGTAATACCCCACTCCCGCATGAACCGAACCCGATATCGATGGTGATATCCGAGTCCATGCCCCGCGAGGGTGGCATGCTACATCACTCAGTACAAAAAAAAATTTCACACATACACACACATATTATAATTTATGTGGAAAACAATTTATATAAACAATTCAATGGCCTCGGGGCCCTTTTTATAAATACAATATCATTAGTACAAAAATTTAGAAAATAAAATACACTAATGCAGACGCGAACTGATCCTGACCCCTTCTCTACTTCATTAACCAGCAGATGTCATACACCCGTTGCCAAACGGGGTATTCTTCTGAGTCCTGAAAAATAATTACAAATTTTGGGTGAGTTTTGCGAACTCAGTGAGAAACCATCATCGATGGTTCACTCAATTCATGCAACACATTGTTCCATATAACATATATTCACATTGTTGCATATTTAATCACATTGCACAATTTCACTTGAACATAGACCATTTATACATTTCACACGGTTAGACATACATAACCAATTAAATTCATAAACATCCATAATTCACATTCAGAAATACCACAGAAGCATAAGGTAGTTTGCCTTTCACCTAATCAAAGAAACTAAAAATCATATATATATGATATGCGCATGTAACACATTTCTATTTTATTTCGGTGTTGTAACCGAGCGTCTAAACTATCCCAATAAGGGCACATTAATCGTTGAGCCAGAGGCTCTGAAACTATCCCAATATGGGCGTATTAATCGTTGAGCCAGAGGCTCTGAATCACTGTGAGCTTGAGGCCCAAATATGTTAAGCTTTAAGCTCTCGGTGGCTGCTTCAGTCACAACTACCAATTACTGATCATATATTTATGCAAGGAATGCATATGTCAAAAATAAAGCAAACCAACATCATAGTTTATCCTAACTTAACACATCTACATAAATGGTTCACAATCAATCACATTCAAATCACATGAAGCAAGTAGGGCACTCCTATGTCAGTATCTCCCAGTACATGAGGCACCTTCGGCCCGGAATCAGTCATAAATAAACACAAGCCCACCATTATTCTCCACAGTATTATAAGTGCAAAATTATAAACAATCAATAATCGAGAAACCATCTAGGTTACTCACCTTTGCTTCCACAGCTAAAGCCTGGAAGTCTCGGCAACGTCAGTGAATTGACGTTCCAAATGCGTCTCTAAAACAGTCCAAATATCCAACATTACCAAATTGCAATCAGAAACATTTAGTAATGCACGTAGCAATTAAATGTGTGCAATGCATGTTTGTGACATTCCCGGCACTATTATACAATTTCCCATCACCAAATTTTCCTCTAAAAATTAAAAACTCATTGACACCGAAATCACTCAATTCAGACCTCTATAGGTCCAATTATAAATAAAACACGGCTTAGGAAAATCCTTACCCGGACCCCTCACTTCGACCTAACCAATTCTCATCAATTTCGGCTATAAAAATTCTCAATTTCACAAATAAACGAAATTAAATATTATACGAATCCGATGCCTCGAGAATCAGGTCAATCGGACGTCGAATGCGAAAGTAATTGACAAAAGAAATAATTAGGTCATATAAATCCCGAATTAAGCAATTAAGAAAAGAAAATAATTAAATAAAAAAAATCAGAGGCTAGGCGTCGCAAGGTGCGAGCGACAGACCAAAATTTTTTTTTCCAATTTCCTTCTTTTTCCAAATTTCCAATTTTCACTAACTACCTTCTCCTCTTTCAAAACCTTTATCTATTTACACAAGTGTCTAAAAATTCCAAATTCGGTCTCGTCGGAAAGTTCTCAGAAAACCCGACAAATTTCATGAAGGGTACACAAACCAATTTCACCTCTACTGGTGTCAAAATTGTACTCAAAGACACTGTCAAATCACAAAATTGCCACAACAGTTCAGCACTTTTTCAAAAATCATAACTTTTTATTCCCTTATCTAAAAATTCCAAATTTTATGTCAATCAAAAGAGAAAAACAAGGGCTACAACTTTCATGAACAAACTGAAAACCAATTCCATCATTAAAGAACTAAATTACTCAATCAAAACTTCAGCTTATCCAAATCATTCTCAAATATAACTCAATCTTCCAAAATTCATAACTTTCCAGCCCATTGTTGAAAAATTACATACTATATAGAAATAAAAATCTTAGACAATATACTACAATTTTCAAGAATAACTCCAAAGCAAATTCCCATTCAAACTAGGTCAAATCCTCTCACTAAGGTGGCTGTCCTGTTAGGATTTAAGAAATCAGCATTTCACCTAAACCATAACAAAGCTTTACAAATTTATATCTAACAATCCTTACACTCAAAATTCGCATAAAATACCTCATTAGAAAGCTACAGCAATCCTCTACAAGTTTCCAGAAGGTCACTTAAGCCATTTTCCCCAGTAACAGTCCCAAATAAATATCAGAACATAAACAGCCCAAAACCTATTCACTTAGAGCATTGCACACCAAAGGCTGAATTACCACTTGAACATTTACAGATCATTACTTTCAATCTACACATAGAAAAATATCATACTTAGTGGATTTAAAAAGCTAACACAAAATCTTCAACTTTAATGAAGACCAATTTCAAAAATTCAACCCAAAGCAGTCTAGGAAAATTCATCAAAGATTCAGGTCATCAAGCTCGAAATACTGTTCATACTGCACATATACTTCACTTTAAAAGCAAGATTCAACACTCTTCTAATCAAAATTGGGCAGCACTTCCTTCACAAGAAATGTAGCCAAATGTATCAATTTTAATTTAAGACAAACCTCACCTCACTTGCTTAACCACACAACTAGTTATGGCAAAAACATTGAAACATGTACAAGGTAACTTTTCCAGATTTGCTACCTAAGTCTCCCCCTTTCATTCTAACATCATTCCTACATCAATTGGCATCCAATGTAATCACTAACACAGCCATAATTTCATCAAGGCATTTACTTGCATAAGGAGTCACAAATAGCAGCACACACTCACAAGTTTCTTCCCTTATTTAACTCCCATCTACCATCATACTAACATCATAAAAACAAGCCAAAACTATTAATTCACATAAATCACCTACCATCTCATTTATCCTTACAAAATATACACTTATACCCATACAATCAACACACAAAATTTATGCAAGCGATGCACAAGATGTCATCATTATTGCTTCTAACCACTACTTTAAGGACACATAACTTAAATTCTTACCTAAACAAGCTTGAAAGCCTACACTCTTCAATTATCCTAAGTTCTCCCTTCCACCACTCCCACGGCAACCATCACCCATCACCACTATTATCATCATCAACACAAGGCTTAAGTTGGATTTGCATGAGAAGGAAGAAGGAGCAACCAAGTAAACAAGAAGGACTCTTTGTATGGGAGGATGAACACCAACGAAGAAGGAGAAATCAATGAAAGAAGAAGATGAAGGCACCTTCGAATGAGGGAGAAAGAGAGCATTTAAAAGCCCTTCTACTTTTGCTAAATATGAAGTGTCGTGGGATATTGGCTAAGCTTAGGATATATATATATATATACATAACAAGTTCAAGTGACAAATGTCACTTGCCACGTGTCCTGTTTTTACACACTTTTCGGGTCTCTTTCCAATTTCAATTCAATTTCTACTCCAAATTCCAATGGCTCAGAGTTACAAATTCTAAAATCATATCTCCAATTTTCCAGTGCCATTGGACAGTAATTTCCAGTACAGGAACCCACTCAATCAGTCAGTTGGAAATTTTTTCGGTTTGGGCAAGTACCCCGAAAAATTTCAGAAAATTTCCTAAAAATATGAAACACACAAAAATCTACTCCAATTACTTTTTCAAACACAAATAACACATTTTTTACAATAAACACAGATGCCAGGAAAATGTCATGAATGCATGTACAATCATGTGCATGTGCAAAAATTTCAATTTATGTGCATATGGAGGCCCTCTTATGCATAAATATGCTGAGACTAATTTATACACTCCTAACCCGTCCTAATTGATCAATTTACCCTTCCCATCGGTGATGGGATGTTACAATTGATCCACGACAAGTCGACTGGGAATGCACACGGGTCTTATAAACAAAACCCATTCTTCTTCCTTAAAACAAATATCATCTTCTACCTACAATAAACCTCTCACTTGACTAAACCTCTTAATCTCTGAAGAATCAATACTTTCATCGTCAATCTACCTCTAAAAACTTCAACACTACTTCCCCTTTAAACATCTTATCTATTTTTTTCTCTAAAAACCCATTCCTTCTTGTTTTTTCGAAAACCCATTTTCTTCTATCTTTGCGTTTTTCGTCCTCCAAGTCGACTAATCCTTCAAATTTTCTTCAAAACTGACTCTTCAAACATCAACCCATATCCAAAAAGTCGAAACCCCCTTACTATTTCATCAAATCGTCTTCATCTCCCCTCCATCTCACATTTATCGTTCCTTAAAACCCTAACTGCGTAGATCTACAATTTTTTGCTCAAATCTCATCAAGATCTTTACAATGGCTCCACGAAAGACTACGGGCAAAGGTAAACAAGTGGATTCTACACCTCAACACACACGAGTTCGGGGCTCTTCATCAAGAGGTGGTCTAGAGAGAGAAACCGAGGAGATAGAGTCATGGTTTATTTCGATGGAAGCTCAAAATCTCTATAATAAGGTATTGAAAAATGAAGTCCTTATTCCATCTATGAAGTTTGAATGGGTTGAGTTAGATCACAGTGAATATATGTTGCTGTTTACGGAACTTACTAGCCTTGGTTTGAGATTTTTTTTAGGTTTTTCGGATGAGATATATGAGGACATGGTACGAGAATTTTATGCCAATATTGTTGTTATTAGAAGTAATGTGGATAGTGGAGTTCATTTAAAATCTAGTATAAATGGAAAAGAAATTTTCATCTACGAAGAAAATTTGTATATCTAGTTTAAGGTGTCGAAGGGTGGAGTTAGGCCTAGAGCTGCTTTATTAGACTTTGATATTTTGAGACATGAAGGTGGTGACACTGATGAGGAAGCTGATAAAAATTATGGCTATACTGAAGAGAAGGGAGATGCATTGCTGGCTAGTCTTTGTTTGGATCATTCCCAACCACCTTATGAGGCCATGGATTTGCCTCTGAATTATAGGTTGCTTCACTATGCTATTAATCGAGTGGTATATCCTAAGAAGGCTAGTAACAACCATATTACATCATTGGATATGGAAATTCTGTGGCACCTGGAGGAAGATAGACAAATTAATTTTCCTAGTTTAATTATCCAGATGATGAGAAAGAAGACTAATTTGTTAAAGGTTGAGCTTAAAGGACAAACAGGTAAACATAAGGGAATGCCATATGGAGCGGTGATAACCTACCTTGCTAAGTTGCAAAAATGCAATCTAAGTTCTTATGATCACTATCCATACCCCCAAAGCTGGAGATTTACACCATATAATTTGAGGAGTATGAAGTTGGTTAAAACCGTTGAAAAAGGATGGGTATATTTTGATCATGTGGCAAAGCTTGGTTTGACATTGAAAGATGAACAAGGGCCTAGGAGGCAACTTTCTAAACGGGCGGCTGATCGTCCGAGCAGCTCTCGGCCAAGTAGTGTGCGACGAAGTGACGTCTCTCACGAGGACCTTCAAAACATTCACGATCAATTAGAAGAATTAAATGATCGTGTTGATGAGCAACAGAGTATGTTTATGCGCTTGGAGAAAAGAGTTGATGAACAACATGGTATCCTCACACGGATGGAGAAAAGCAATAAAAATATTTTTGATAAGTTGGGTTGTCGAAATGTTGATGTTTCTCATTCTTGATGATTGTTGCATTTACTTCTAAGACCAACATTTCTTACTGTTTGCATCTGCTTACGTCTAACCTTCATTTTCTGCTTGTTTGACATTTGAGATTATCTTTGACTTTACAAATTCTGTGTTGGTTTACCATTTGAGACTATTGGATTTCTGTGATCTTCAAACTTTGTTTTGATTATGACAAAAAAGGGGAGACATCAAAAATGCCTTAGCTTAATCAAAAATTACTGGACATCTTTTAAATTACATCAAAATTGCCTTAGCTTAATCAAAATTTACTGGACATCTTTTGGCTTTATAATGTTGATTGAAAATTTGTAATTATCCCACATTGTAAATTGTTATGCGCTCTCTTGAAAATTGGTTCAATCTTGATAAATTGTTAACATTTTGATTAAACACTGTTTGTTGGATTTGCAATAATTATTGGATTCATTGGTTTACTAATTAAGGGGGGGGGTGACCAACTAACCAACTAGACAAGGGATAAAAACCTTGATCTATTTTTCTTTGTTTTCAATATCTTTGCAATTTCTAAACATTTTTTCATTATCAAAAAGTAGGAGATTGTTGGACCAATGGTGGTTGACAAATAAAATCCCTTTATGTTTTGATAATAATAAAATGTATAGAATTGGTTAAGAAATTATTTCAGGTTATTTGGATTACAATTAAAGGATTAATACAATTTAAGATTAACATATCTACAAATCAAGAGATAGACAACTCATCACCAATGTTCAAGGGATAAGAAGATGATTGTCGTGAAGATTATAATCAAAGATGTGTATCCCAACAAAAAAAGGTTGAAGATTATCTAAAATATGTCTGTTGGAACAAGAACCAGTCGACCAGAACATTATTAGTCGATTGAGAATTAACATTTCTACAAAGTGAGGTTTAAACCAGTCGACCAAGATCTAGTAAGTCAACTAAAAGTAAAGGATCAGTAAGTTAGACAATAATTCTAGTCGACTATAATCATTCTAGTCGACTAGCATCACACCAGTCGACTGATCGAAGAGCGTAGATGGGTGTTTCAGCAAAAAACGTTTGTTCCAGTCGACTAGCATTACATATGATCTAATTCTGACGAAGTCAATTGATATCAAACGGAAAGAAAATATTTTTAATGTTATGAAGAAATCTTCAACGGCTAATAGATGATCTACAACGTCTATATTGATCTAGAAGTCTGCAAATAAATAGAACATCAAGAGATCAATTATGAGACATAGCAAAGCATACTGATTTTTTATCATCATCTTATAGCTCTCAAATTGCATTTAGCTCATTCAATTCTGTCTAGTTGTGCTGAGCTTTATCAATTTTAAATTTCAATCATTGTTATTATGAGTTGAGTTATTTGAGGAAAATCACTGGTGAGGTTAGATTTGTGCTGGAAATCAAATCGGATTGTAAGGGTTGCTTGAGCCGGAATTCAAGTGGTTGTAAAAGTTCGCACTGAACTAAAAAGTGTTCAATATAGTGGTTTGCCAAATCCTAAGTGGGAGCTTAGGTAGAGGACGTAGGTCTTAGCACCGATCTTCTATAAAAATAGTGTTTGCTTTTCTTCCCTACTCTTTTCATTTGATTAATTTGATTGTTTCGTGTGTTTTAATTCCGTGTTTTTTTGTAGAACTCTGCGAAAAAGTTTAGACGATCTATTCAACCCCCCTTCTAGATCGCTTTCACTTGGTTGTATATTTGGCACAATTTTTGTTGATGTTCTGCCTTCAAAATATATTGTATACCGATCCTTCAAAATATTCAATGGATATGGTTCTGGCTTCTCATCTCACAGATTACCATATAATCTACATTCTTCATGACTTAGAAGATATATTGTTTGAGCATTAATTGGTATCGATTTGATTAGTACCTTGACTAACTTTTTCAAAGGTTCTCTGATAATAATTGAGCTTCTGCTTCGAATAGGTACTGGTTCTTTTATAATCTTCATTCTCAAATGCTTTTTACTGATTGGTTGAGAAGGATTATAAGGTTCCAATTGGTGTTCAATTGTTTCCGCCTTCTGTTGAACATCAGATAAAGAAACCTTTTTCTGACTAGGCATCGCCTCCTACTGTTCTTTTGTCAGTTTAGATGAAAGTTGTTGTTGAGGCTTCTTCCTATCAAATACCAACTTCCTTTTAATTTCTGTCTCTCCAAATGATTTTGTTTATTGGCTTTGCAAAATAGAGACAATTGATCTGGTAGGCTACTGTCTTTTCTCTTGCCTTTTAAAATCTCCATCAAGAATAAGAGATTTTCTCTTCTTCTGGTCTTGTTGTCGTAAGGTCAATAGCCTTGGTGACCTTCTTAATTGTTTTGATTTTTCTGATTGAAGTATCTTCGCCTTTCTCTTCAATGACACTTGTTGTGATGATTGTTGAAGTCGACTTTCCTCTTTCTGTAGAATCGTCTTAAATTGTATTGATGCATCACATGATTTCTCAGTCTTTTCTTCTACGAATGTTCTTTCTGTTGATTGAGGTTTTGTTTTTCTTGCAGACATACCAAGTTCACTTCTGCCTCGTCTTACTATTAGCTCCCCCTCAAACCTTGCTTTCGATATAGAACCTTTATCCGCCTCATCATCAAATTTTATCAACATTCTGTGAATAGTTGTGGCATTAATAATACTCTTCACATCTGTCTTTATCTTGTTTCCTCTATGGAGAAAGATTCTTGATTCTCTAAAAATCCTTGTCAACAAAATTCTATATGGTAAAGAGCTAGAATCTCCTTTTGACTTCATCATGTACTTCAAAACCAAGTACGGAAGATTAATGGATGATTCAGTAGGTGATACAGACAATGTTCATCGTTCATTGTCACAGCATCCTTCGAGCCTAATCTTGGTAGAACACAGTGAAAAAGCAGTGAATGTAGAACCCTAGCCTTTGGAATAAGGGTTACCGCTTTCTTAACTTCCGGATCACTACTTCTATATAGTTGTTGATTGATATATCTATCTATACTGTAACACCCCACTCCCGCTTGACCCGAACCTGACATCGATGATGATATCCGAGTCCGTGCCCCGCGATGGTGGCGTGCTACATCACTAAACAATCAAAAGTTGGTATAATTTTTTTTCTCTTACGAATACGCGCAAATCAATAATCATAAAATTGAGCTCACTTTTATTCAGAAACATTTCGTTTACAAGAGTTACCAATTTAAAAAAAAAACCAGAATTTCGATTAGCCCAATTCGAAAACAAAACATATTACACTTTGATCACTCTATTTTGCAAAAAAAATTCCCACTCGGTAAGTTATACACAACAAATATACTCAAATACACAAAATAAAATAATTTGTGGAAAACGTAATTCAGTGTGAAAAATAAAGAGACACAATGCAGACGTGAACTGATCCCATCTTCTATCTTTCCCTTGCATGCAGTAATTATACTCCCGTTTACCTAACGGGGTATTTTTCAAAGCCTGAAAAATAATTGCAAATTTTGGGTGAGTTTTGCGAACTCAGTGAGTGAACATCATCGATGGCTCACCCAGTCACATAACACATAATTCACACATCTCACTTTATTTCACATTTCACATTATTTCACATTCGATACACTTATCATTCATATTATGCACATACAATGCACATTGAAACTCACTTTTTATTTGTTATTTTGTTGTGATCGAGTGCCTAAACTGTCCCATGTAGGACTCATTAATAAATGTCCCTTATCCATTTGGAGGATACAGGGTTCATTAAACGTTGAGTCTGAGGCTCTGAATAACTTTTGAGCTTGAAGCTCATTTTCACTCGTTAAGCTTAAAGCTCTGATCGGTGGCGACTCTGGTCACAACAGCCATTATATTTCATACACTTATACAATGAAATGCATCAATCACATTGACCTATTCCTATTCACTCACTTTCACATGTCATCGGACCGTAGTCCGGCATTCAATAGTAGAATTGAGAAATATATTCTCATACATATGCAATGCACATTCAAAAGACATTTGTCATTAGACCGTGGTCCGGCACTTATCACTCATATAATGCGCATTCAAAACACATTTTTCAATCACATTAAATACACATAGTTCTTCTAATTCACATTCAAGTAGAACTTGAATATCACAACTCCCCCAATACACAGTCATCGGACCTTCTGTCCGGAATCCACAATCAAATCACAATCCATCACCATTTATATGAACATTTAGCAGTCAATCAATACAAATTCAAACATAACACATAATGAAATGAGACCATCTTGGTCTACTTACAGTATGCTCCAGATTAGCATTTGCTTCCCGTTTCTGGAAACGCCTAAATGCGGTCATTTAGCCTGCACAACTCATTTATGCAAGATACATATACGTCACAATTTGTACAATCATAAGTTTTTAATGATACACATGATTGAAATAAAATATGTATAATGCATGTTCATGACAATCCCGATATTGTTCCAGAAATTGCATCACAAAACCATTCTCGTATCAAAACTCATTATTCTTAGGTTTAAGCCACATAAAATCATTTAACTTGCAATTTATTGCTCATAGACATATTTCAATTTTCTGAAACACATATTTCAGGTCTACTATTCCCGATAAATGAGAAAGTTAATGTAAGGTAACCTAGGCAATCTGTCTTTACTAGAAATGTTCCCCTATGTTTTAGGAATCCATAGACACCAAAATTACTTAATTCGGATCTCTATAGATCCAGATATTGTCAAAATACTGTCCAGAAAAATAATCACACGGTCCTCTCACTTTGATTTAATCCATCATTTTCAATTAAATCTCAAAATTTCACAAATTCTCATGGAGAGGTAAAGGAGTGTCTTATGAATCCAATGCTTCAAAATCTGGTCAATCGGAGGTCGATCCAGGTCGCGACCGACCGCGTCGCACTCGTAATGCTGCTACCCTTTTTTCATTTATTTCCCTATTTTTTCTTTTTACACCTATTTTCCCTCTCTCCTTCCACAATGCATAACTTTTCACACAAGTGTCAAAAATGGACAAATTAGGTATCAATAGAAAGATCACAGAAAGTCCTACAAGTTTCATGAAAGGCTTAAAAATCAATTCTACCTCTAAGGGTGTTAAAAATCACTTCAAAATATCTGTCCTATAAATCTCATCCTAAACAGTAACACATTTTTTAAAAGTCATAACTTCCCATGTCATTGTCCAAAAATTCTAAGCTTTATATCAATAAAAATATCAGAACACAATCTACAACTTTCACAAAAAACTTGGAAGCAAATTCAACCTCTAAAAGGGTCAAAATCTCAATCAAAGGTTCTGCCCAATAAGTGTCTTCCCAAATAGTAACACAACTTTCTAAAATTCATAACTTCCTATCCCATTATCCAAAAATTCCATGCTTTATATCAATGGAAAGATCAGAACACATTCTACAATTTTCATGAAGAACTTAGAAACAAATGCTAAATCTAAAAAGGTTAAAATCTCAATCAAAGTGTCGACCCCTATAATTTCACCCTAAACCACATCCAAACTTCAAAAATTCATACCTTACAATTCCTACATCCAAAAATGGCATATTATATATCATTACAAAGCTAAGAAAGTCCTCTATAACTTTCAATAAGGCTACTTGATCCAATTCAAAGTATAACAGTCCAAAATTTACCTCAAAGTACAGTATCACAAAACCTACACTTTTGGACATTTTCACAAACAAAGCACATGAATCTATGGAATAACACCCCAACATATCATAACTTTTAACCTCAACATCAAATAATGTCATACTTTGTAGCGATAGAAAGCTAACAAAAAAAACTACAACTTTCATGAAGACCCCTTTGGTAAAATCTGCCTAAATCAACCCACAAAAATTCCCAAAGTTTCAGATCACAAAAATGCAATTCTCGAGCTACTGTTCATCCCTACACCCTTTCCCACATTCAAGTCAAAATTTGGAACTGTTAAAGCCAAAATTGAACATCACTTCCTTCACAAGAAATGTATACGAACTCCTCAAGTTTAATTCAAGCTAAACCTCATCTCAATTGCATAATTATATAAAAAGTTATGGCAAAATCATTGAAACATACACAAATCCAATTTCCAGCTTGTCATCCTAACACCTTTCCTATCTCTTCCATACCATGTCTACACTCATAACCACTCACTTCACCCAACATATCAACCATAATTCAATCAAGACCTCTATTTAAACCTTACAATATGGTAGCTACATACACTCAATCATCCATCCTTTTCCTACACTCTTCTAAACATATATTCACTTCCAAAACACCTCTAACTTACATTCATCAAATTCTACATCATTAATCATCAATCAAAACAAGCAATTCACACACACACATACCCATATCCTCCAAACACAATTTTCATGCAATTAAATTTAAATAACATCACAAATAATTTATTTAACTACAATTCCATAAGATAAAACATATTTCTTACCTAATTAAGCTTCCAATTCTTCCATATCTTCAAGAAACTCAAAATCCCTAAGTTCTTCACCATCTCACGCTCATCATCATCTTGAGCTTGAAACGTTAGGGTTTATGGTGAGAAGGGAAGAGAGCAACTAAGATATGAGAGAGCTAGATTTATTTTGGGTGGAAATTGACAACAAAATGACAAGAAGAAGAAACCATCGAAGAAGAAGGAGGAGAGAAGCTATGAAAATGAGGAAGAGAACAAAATATCTTGGTCTTCAACATGAAAGCATCGTGAATGAAAACCAAGAAGGGGAAAAGGCTTTTTCAATTAACCAAGGGTGGCATGGTTAGGCAAGTGACAAGTGTCACTTGCCACATGTCCTATTTTTAGACTCTCAAGGTTTCTTTCCAATTAAATTTCAATTTCTACTCCAATTGTCCCAAAATTTCAATGGCTCAAATTAATAAATCCTACAATCATTTATCTAAATTTCAAGTACCACTGGATAGTAATTTCTACTACTAGTATACAATCAGCCTGCCACTTGGTATTTTTCCTAGTCCAAAAATTACAGTGAAATTTTAGAAAGACAATTTCTAAAATTCTCCAAAAATTCAAAACTCACAATGACCCTCTCCAAATTAATTTTTCATACACACAAATCACATTAATTTACAATCATATTTCTTCACACTTATACCTGGAAATGTCGTGAATGCATGTACAGTCATTTTCATGTGTCAAAATTTACTATTCATAAGTATGCGGATGCTAGATTATGCATGAGCATGTAAAGGCAATTTCTAACGCTCATTAGCCCCTCAAAATTACTATTCTACCCTCCCCATCGGTAATGGGATGTTACATATACGACCTTGAGTAATCCATTTTGTATTGTTAAATAGCTTTACTTTAATATTAGGACACCCACTGACCCTTTCGATAGTATCTTGCGTCATGATAATTGACAATCCATCTACTGTTGATACTAAGGTGTTGTCCACCACCTTTGCATTTTTCCAAAACTCATATATCTCATTCAAATAAGCCTTTTTACGAACCTTGAAGAAGTTTTTCCAACCAACTACTTCAATCTCTGGTTCAATGTCCATTTGATTTTTCTTTAATAATTTGAAATCAACGTGTCGCCCATAGATAAGTGATTGCTTCATTTATGATCTGTAACAAATAAAAAACTAAACACACAAAAGTATTTCGTTCAAAGTAGCGATGTTAGTCTCTAAAAATAAGAATATGAGATGAAAAGAACTTGAAGCTTAGAATAGAGTATCAAATCGGCTTGGTTGAGAGCGCTAAACAAGTCGGTTTCAAAGTATTTCAAGAAAATTCTAGAGTATAAGGTATTTTAAAATCTTGAGAAGATTTCCTTCTCATACCTACTCTTGAAAAGTTACCGTTCATAACTTACCATTACTATTTACTTGAAAACTTACAACTTTTTATCTTCTTCTTGTATGAATCGTCTGGGTCATAACGTGTCAGACGAATGGTCATTCACCGTTACCATATTCAAGTTTTGTTTGATTTCCTTAAATTTATCTTCATACAAAGGTTTAGTGAAGATATCCGCCTATTGTTGATTCATCTCAACAAATTGTAGACTGATGATTCCTCTCTTTACATACTCTCATATAAAATGATGTCTAACTTCAATATGCTTTGCCCTCAAGTGTTGTATTGGATTCTTTGATAAATTGATAGCACTTGTGTTGTCACAGAAGATTGGAATTTGATCTTCTTATATGGAGTAATCTTCCAACTGATACTTAATCCATAACATCTGTGAACAACAACTTACAACTGACATATATTTAGCTTTTTTAGTAGATAGAGCAATTGAACTTTGCCTCTTGCTTGACCAAGAAATTAGATTATGATCAAGAAAGTGACAACCTCTACTTGTACTCTTTCTATCAATTTTATCTTCAGCATAATCAGCATCACAGTAGCCAATTAACCTGCAATCTTTACCTTTCCATATATTAAACAAAGATCAATAGAACCTGCCAAGTATCTCAATATTCTTTTAACAATAATATAATGAGATTCTCTAGTATTTGCTTGAAATCTTGCACACAAAGAAACACTAAATAATATATCAGGTCTGCTTGCAATTAGGTAAAGTAAAGAACCAATAATTCCTCTAAAAAGGGTTTGATCAACCTTCCTACCTGCTTCATCCTTAGATAACAGGATTGAAGGATGCATAGGAGTTGACATAGGTTTAACCTTCTCCATTTTATATTTGACTAACATTTCATTGATATTTTTGTTGATGAATAAAAATATTTTCTTCAGTTTGCTTACTTTGTAAACCAAGGAAGAATTTCAATTCA
The DNA here is from genome assembly GCA_029891385.1 of Erythroxylum novogranatense. NCBI lineage: Eukaryota > Viridiplantae > Streptophyta > Magnoliopsida > Malpighiales > Erythroxylaceae > Erythroxylum > Erythroxylum novogranatense. The sequence continues at coordinate 23,979,619 of CM057228.1, forward strand.
CCCATCATACTGATCTCAAATTCACTTTTCATAAGATTTTCAAAACTAGAACATAGCTTTTTACAAGTTGCACCAAAATAATATCACCTACATATATCTATACTATAGTGAAATCATTTTTGATATATTTTCCAAATAGAGTCTTATCTACTTGTCTTCTAATAAAGTCATTTCCAATAAAAATGAACTTAGACGATCATACCAAGCACGAGGTGCTTGTTATAATCCATACAAAGCTTTATGAAGTCTATAGAAATAATCTGGTTTATCAGTATCTTCAAAACCAGGAGGTTGTTTTACATAAACCTCTTCATCTATAAAACCATTCAAAAAGGCACTTTTCACATCCATTTGAAACAGTTTTATATCATGACAAACAACATATGCAAGCAAAATCCTAATAGCTTCTAGTTTAGCTACAGGAGCATAGGTTTCATTATAGTCTACCTTCTTGTTGATTTTATCCTTGAGTTACTAATCTAGCTTTGTTACAGTTTACTCTACCTGATTCATCTAGTTTATTCTTGAATACCCATCTGGTTCCTATGACAGTTATTGGGTGGCCAAGGAACTAAAGACCAAACTTTGTTCCTAATAAATTGATTTAACTCCCCTTGCATGGCTAAAATCCAAGCTTCATCAATTTTCTTAGGTTTTAATTCAGAAACAAAAGTTAGATTTGCCTCTCTTCTAAATTTAGACCTAGTTCTCACACCTTCTAAAGTTTCTCCTATAATTAGGTTTTTTGGGTGAGAGGATTTATACTTCCAATCTTTCTTAAGACTAAAGTTTTCATCATTAGAATCGTCTCTTCTATCTGGATGAGAATCATCATCAAACTTAATATGCATAGATTCTTTAACAAATTTAGAAACAAGATTATAAACTCTATAAGTTTTAGAAGACATCGAATATCTTAGAAAAATTCCTGAATTGATCTTAGAATCAAAATTTTCCTTTTTTTTGTATTCAATATAGTGCATTTGCAACCGAAAGCATGGAAGTAAGAAATATTCGGCTTTCTTCCTTTCCATAATTCATATAGAGTTTTATTTAAAATAGGGTCACAAATGAATCTTTACCAATTTTGTTGATTTTAACTATTTTGCCCTGTTAGTTGTCTCCAAAAGTTACTGATCTTCCTTGCTTATTTTGGAGGTCTAGGCCTATAGACCTTCTTCCCGTCATGTGTTGTGAGCATCCACTATCCAAATATCATTAGTGATGGCTGCTTTTTCCAAGAAGGGAGATATGTAGTATATATTATATCTTTTTTAGATACCTATATTTTCTTGGATCCTTTGGGGTTAAATTTATGATAATTCCTCGAATAATAAGAATATTGCTTCTTTTTCTTTCTATTAGGAACAAAACTCTTATTATGACGAACATTACTATTAGTAAACCCTAAATCACTCTTATCCTTTGGATGTCGATATTTTCCAATCATATCATTCATCCTTTTAGTACTTTCAGTAAATGTTGATAAATCTGTTGAAAGACTATTAATCCTTTGTTTCAATTCATTAATTTTCTCAGATCTATCTATAGTAACTTTCTTTTTTATATCGTCTACTTATTTCTTAAGGAAGACGTTTTCTTTCTCTAGCACTTCCATGTTCTTCAAGCTTTCAACAAATTTCTTTTTCAAAATCCTATATTGTTTTAATATAACATGTGAATCTTCTAATAATTCTAAATATGTTTCTTGAAGATCAATAAAATTAGGAATTACCTCATTGTCGTATTCCTTTTCAACTACCAAGCATATATTTGCTTGTTCTGACACTTCTAAATCGGAATCAAATTCGAATGAGTTCAAATCTTCCCACGTTGCCATCATGCTCTTTTTGTTTTCTTTAGTTTTCTTCTGTCTTCTTTTGAGTAATGGACATTCAGACTTGTAATGTCCTGGTTTGTTGCACTCGTAATAGATGATAGACGTTTTTTCATTCTTGGCTTCATCTTTGCTATTCTTCTTAAAAGAAAAATCTTTATTTCCTTTTGTTTTCTTTTTCCATATGTTCCGAATCTTTCTTAAAATGAAGGATAATTTATCATCATCTTCACTTGAATCTTGATTAGATTCACTGGCATCATCATTCTTGATTTCTTCAATCTTTAATGCTTTTGAAGATGTGCTTCTATTTTTCTTACTCTTTTGATTCTTCTGACCAGCCTTTAATGCAATAGACTTATCTCTTCTAGGTTTATCTTTTGCATCAAGCTCTACTTTATGTATCTTCAGTGAACCAAGCAATTCATCTAGCTTCAACTTGCTTAAGTCCTTGGCCTCTTGTATTGCTGTAACCTTGGGTCTCTATCTTTTAGGTAGACTTATGATAATCTTTCTGACAAGATCTTGATTATCGTAGATTCTCCCAAGAGCTTTAAGTTTGTTAACAATTGTTTGAAATCGTCCAAACATCTGATCAATAATCTCCTTATCTTTCATCTTGAACAGCTCATACTGATGAACAAGAATATTGATCTTGGACTCTTTCATTTGATTTGTGCCTTCGTGTGCAATAGACCTTGTCATATTCACTTCTGCTTAGGGCACAACTTAGAAAGAACTTGGCCTTTGGCCTTTGAGTTCAATTGAAATCGAGCTTTTTAATCAGTTGACAATCTGTCACGAGAGATGGTATTGCCTTCATTGTCTATCAATGTATATGGGTCATTCTCGATGACATCCCAAAGATCAATATGTATGGATTCTATGAAGAGTCGCATCCTGTCCTTCAAATAATGATAATCCTCACCATTGAATGTAGGAAGTCTTATGACCGAGGCACCTTCAACTATAAAAACATGTGATTTAGCCATGGATCTTTGTCCTCACTTCGTTAAAGTGTTTCTTGGAAACCTCGCTCTGATACCATCTGAAGTAAATCACTTATTAATATAGAAATCCGATATGATATGTAAACTACACAAGAAGGGAGGCTAAATTGTGTAATATTTTTTAAAATATTAATCTTTTGAGACTTGTTAAATTTATTTATGAAATTCAAATGATTACTAAAACACTTTGTTAAAGTTGATAAGCAATGCAATCGTAAGTAATATTATCTACTCGTCTAATAGCAAGAAAATCAAAAGTAAGGGCTAGAGAATAGACACTGCGATTTTATACTGATTCAGCCCAAACCTTAGGCTACGTCCGTCCTCAAAGTCAGTCTAATATTTCACTATACTCTTCAACTTTACAAGTACTCTTTCTACACTTGCAGAGCCTCTTCAGATCTCTCTCACAAAGTATTCTTTATCAACTATATTAGCCTCTCCAGGCTCTAACCTTCTTTTCTCTCTCTAAGAAAAGTATTTGTGAGCTTTATGTTACAGATGTATTTGCTCACTTCTTTCACACTTTGAATACATAATATTTGTCAATGTAAAAACATTTTTTCGTTTTCTTAATCTTCAACTAGAACTAGTATTTATAGCCTAAGTCTCCAACTGTTTTCTTGAAAACTGCTTCTTGAATCTTCTAGAAACGGTTATTAGTTGAGTTCTATAACTAACTCTAACTAACTTACTGTCTGGAGTCCTAGAATATATTCCTTTTGTATCATCTAGAATAATGCTTCTTTTGTTATTATGTTTCATCTATTATTCTGCTTCGTCTATTGTATCACTTAATTTGTTGTTACACTTTATTTGGTGTTGCGTTTCGTCTGTTATCGTACTTTGTCTGGTGTTGTGCTTCGTCTGTTGTTGCGCTTTGTTTGGTGTGACGCTTCGTCTATAGTAGTGCTTCGTCTGTTGTCACGCTTCATCTAATGTTGCGCTTCGTCTGTTGTTGCACTTCGTCTGATGTCGCACTTCACCTGGTATCACATTTTGTCTGGTGTTGCGCTTTGTCTAGTGTAACGCTTCGTCTGGTGTTGACCGCACTCCTTCTGAGTTAACTAAGTGTTACTTACATTTTTCTGCACACTTAACAAACTTATCAAAGCAATTCATACATTTCTAAGATTATTATTATTTGATTGTCATCAAAATTAATAAAAGTGAAGTCCTATTGACTTAACAAATTTTGGGTTGAATTGGAGATGAAAATTGATGAGGAATTGAAGAATAATTGAGGTATAATTAATGCTCTATAATGAAGGTACTTGGAATTTGGTATGAAGATGTGAAAATTTGGAAAGAATTAAAGGAAAATGGATAGGAAACTTTTGGGTCACTCATCCCACGATCGTGGGAAGTACCCCAAGATCGTGGACAATGCTTTGAAATGGAAAAATTTTTGTTTTGAGTGATTATTAAACTAAGGATAAGTCACTTTACTTTGATGCATTTGGACTTAATTGGAGCTAGAAATGAACCTAGTTTGATGTTGGATTAATTAGTTAAAGGTTTGATAAGTCTAGGTTGTTCTTTGATGTGATAACTTAATGAATGGATTGTCTTGATATTAATATACTTAAATTTGGAATTTGTAAGTTGTTAAAGGTATAAAAATGTTCTTATGAATGAAAATGTGATTCAAAGGATGCAGGTCATACGAATTAGGTATGAATGAATGAGAATTGAGAAAATTGTATGAATATAATGTTAGAAAAGGATTGGTGAATGTATGAATGATGAATTTAGAGAAATCAAACTTACTTAAGGCATAACCTAATTGCAAATAAGTTATATACAAGCTACAATATTAGAATGATTAAGACTTGTGATTAAGGATACATACTTAGGAAAATTCAATTAAGCATGCATTATACGTGATACATATATATGTGCATGGTTGAATAATTATGTGATTAATCAACTTAGTAATATGTGAATTATGTGTGTATTGTATGATTAAAGAAGCACAAATTGATTGTCAGCATCCCCACATTATCGAGTCATTAAGGCAATAGCTTAACTAGAGCATGTTGTGAGTTAAACTAGATGTCTTCTTACTAAGATTAAGTTGTTTAGATTGACTTTCAATTATTAAATTGTTATGTATATGATTTTTATGATTCCAGGACATTGTTGGTCCAAGGAGTTTGATATTCGACATTGTATTAGAAGTAATTTTTGTTTGTATGTGAATATGGAAAATGTGTACTGAACTGAATGTTGAATACCGGACTTTGATCTGAAGAATGTGATAAATGGCTGAGCATATTAAATGAAAGGCATTGATAGCATAATATATGAATTGAGGCATTCCATCATATTTAAATGTATGATCAGATAAAGGAGTTGTGATCGGAGTGACCAACGTGAGATAGAGCTTAAAGCTTAGGAATGTACACAAAGAGCCATAGGCTCAGTTATTAATGAACTTGGTATCCACAATGGGCACGGGACAGTAAGTGAAATGAGTTTGGTATCCACAACTGGTACAGGACAATAAATAGGCACTTGGTTGCAATAAAGTAAAAATGAATGGAGTCACATATGCATTTGCATATGCAACTTGATATATATCATATGGATGACTAAAATGAATTATTAAATTGCTTTGAAACAGTGTTATACCAATGGTTATATATAATTTGTACTTATTGTGATTTGATAGTATGAAAGATTGCTATGAATTATTAAATTGCTCAAATATAGTGATATGTAATGTTTGTGTACAAGATGCATTTGTCAAAATATGATAAAAAGTGATGTGGTGTACAAGTTTGGAATAATTTGATATATTTGTTGAATTTGGTTATATACTTATGGTGTTTGTGTTTTGACTTGAATGAGCACATCGATGAAGGTTCACTCACTGAGTTCGCAAACTCATCAAAATTGCAATGTTAATTTTCAAGTACAAAGGAGAGCTAGCTTTTAAGGTAATCTAGTAAAAGTATAGTACCTGCATTGTAGGGAAAAAATGGCTCAAATGTCTGATAAGCTAATTTTGAAGATTCTACCTAGAGTATTTTGGTCTAGTGTCCCATTTCATGTTGAACATTTTGTATGTAATTGTAAACTCTTGCATAGTATGTAATGTTTATACATGAGTTATAAATTGTAATGACACAATGAATGATATGTTTGTGAATGAAATGAGAATGCTTGATTTTTTGAAGATCTTATGATATATGTGATGCCATAAATAAGATAATGTGTTTGCTCTAACGTGTCACTCTCATAGGGTAAGTACTTTGATATACTGCGGTATGTCGGGTATATGCTCTATGAGTGGTATGTTACAAAGTGTGTATTGGATGATGCATTTTGGAGAATAGAATGAGGAGTATGAGGGTTGGTTAAGGTGAGAACCAAAGGTGAGCTGAAACAAGACGTGAGTAGGTGTGGAGGTAGCTGCACTGTAAGGCCCCAGATTACACCCTAGTAGAAATATTAAATGTCTATAAAGGTGTGTGTGATATGATTAAAAATTGCATATGTCTTGAATATTTGGTCCATCAAACTATGATTAGTAATGTTGGGACCCGATCCGGGAACCGGATCCCAACCGAAAAATGGAAAGAACGAAGGAAACGGAATCGAATGGAAACGGAAATTTCACATCGATATTTCGAATCAGAAACAAATAGCACAAGCTAATAGCAAACACTAACTCGAATCACAACGCAAGCGGAAGCAAAGCAAATGCGAAGGCGAAAATAGCGGAGTGAATCGAATAATGAACTCTTATAACCCGTTACTGAATATCCAATCTCTAATCCAAAAAATCTCGATATAATTTTTTTTCTTTTTTCTTATAACCATTTTTACTCAATTTCTTTCTTTTTTTTTCTTTCTTATGCCAAAATTTTTACACACTTTAGCCATCTTTCATACAAATCATAAGTCTCATCTGAAATCAACTACTTCTTATTTATTTTTCTTTTTCAGCTTATTATCTACCGAAATTTCGGCAGCATAACGGCTGCCTTTATCCTAACCCAAACCTGCAAAGTGTTCAAAAAAAACACTTCTATAAAATCCAATCAATCACACAGATATCATAATCAACCGGACCCTCCGTTCGGGATCTTAGTACACACAAACGCAAACCTAATTCTAAAACATTCTCATAGCTGCAATTCAATATACTGATCTCATAACTCAATCTCATTTCCAAATTCATACTCAATTTCATATACAAATTCCAAAACCATACACAAAACTCAACCTTATACGCAAGTACACTTTTTCAAACTTATCTTAAGCCATATACAAATTCATACTAAAATCCAAATTTCTCAAAATCTAACTTATACAAATGTAAAGCGGCGTCTTCACATTCTTTCATCCGATCTCCCGCTCGAAACACGGAGATGGGGATGAAAGGGGTGAGCTTAAGCTCGAGATAACACATTTATAAAATGACAAATAAGCGAAATCAATTTTCATAAGCTTTTTGCCAAAAGGGCTAATTTTAAAACTTTGTAACTTTTCAAACGGTTTCTCAAGCTTTTCAATTTTCAAACTTTTCATAACAAAATTCACTTTTTATTCCTCAATTTTAAACATGAATGCGAACACGAAACAAATCAAAAACACATAACAAGTCGAATGGTCGGCTTGGTCCAAACAGAACGCATTACACTTTCTTAATGTTGGACCCCACACTGGCTAGCATTTCCCACCCGGCGTGTGTTTGCGGGTTATACCGCATGACATCCAACACAAATCAGACCAAGACAATGTCCAGTGTAGCCGTGGAGGAGTCGAAATCGAGACTCCGTGCCACTAGCGAGCAGCCGGAGAAGGCTATACAAATAGAGGCAGCACGACTCACAAAGGACCTACCAAACCCACATAACACATAATCAAAACGAAATTTCGAATGCAGAAGGCACTTTTCAAAATCTTGCCTTTCTAACTTTATTTCATCGAATACTAACAAACTCACAATTCAAATACTTCATACAATTCAAATACTTCATACAATTTAATTTATTCAATCAATCAATGCAACAATTCGCATAATTTGTCAATGCATACACAACAAATGCATTTTCGAAATTTCTATCAATTTATCAAATCACTTATAATAATTTTCGAAAACCTTGAAATCAAAATTTCAAACTTTTAATCAATTCTTATTTTCAAACATTTACAAAACAATAATTTATCAAAATCCAAACTTTTGCTTTCTTTCATTTTGAAAATTCAGTATATTGCTATAAATCAAAATATAAATATGCTACCCACCTCGAATTGACGCTAATACTTTGTCCAAAGCATCGAATCTCCAAATTCCTTCTTCTTTCCTCAACCTTAAAATTCCTAAGCCATAATTATCCAAAATAAATATCATAATTCACTTAATTCATCAAATTGGACTTAGAAAACACCAATTCCATATAAAATCAATCTATCTAAATCATAAATTCCAAAAATTCCCAAATCGTAAAATTGGCCTAAATCAATTTACACAAATTCAATATCATAAATAACATAATCCTTAAAATTGATGTCACAATTCATCAATTCATACTCATTTCAAGATATCTAAATCCTCAATTTCAAAATTCCACAAATCTTAAAATTGGCCTAAACCAATTTATCCAAATTCAATACCATAAAATACAATTTCTTCAAAATTAACCTCATATTCTACAAACCCATATCATTATCTATAATTCTACACCAAAATTTCACAAAATTCTTAATCACAAAATTAAGCCTAAACCTAAATCAAATTTCCATCCAAAATTAAACCCAACCTAAAACATATATATTAAAATCAACTTCATAAATCACAAACCCATATCATTATCTATATTTCTAAACCAAAAACTCAACAAAAACTCAAAGTTGAAAATTTTCTCTTACCTCATTTTTCTACCAAATTCGAATTTTCTTGGTTCCTTAGGAAGCTCTCATGCTTTTCCATCTTTTTTTCTCTTGGAACAACCTCCAAATCTTGCTTTAAGACTTAGAAAAATCAAAACTCACTTACTTTTCTCCCAACCGAAACTTCTTCATTCTTCTTCTCCTTCTTATTTTCTTTCCTCTTCTTCTGCAATTCCAGACCATTTTCGTGGCTTTATTAAGCCAAAAATGACACTCCTTCTTGTGTTTCATTAAATGATGGTTAATTGACCATTTTGCCCTCCATTCAAAGCTTAAAGTCATGGTTACTTGCGGGTTGATTCGCACTATCAAGCTAAAGAAATGTTCTTCTCAATCATACGAATCCAACGCCACTGACCGCGCTCAATTCGGATCACTATACCAAAAGTTATGCGTGAAACAGTTCGGGTATATCCATATTCTAACACATTTTCCATGTACGATTATTTCCGTCCAAAAGTTTACATTCTTAATCCCAGAATTGAGACTCGATGTCTTCATAACAATTGTAGCCTTATGTCTTTAGTTTAATTCAAAACAAGAATCGCCTCATTTCGGTTCTCAGATCAAAAGTTATACTCAAAATACTCTCAGGTGTTCCCAATCCAAAAATTACACCCTAATCCGAACTTAAATTCAGAAATTAAAAGTCTTAGGGGCAAAATTGACATTTCATGTCTTCATATGATTTGTAGCCCTTTGTCTTATCTTTATTTCGCCTCAAGAATCGCTTCAATCGGATCTCTATAGATCCCGAATTTCACAAAATACTGAATCATGTTCAGAAACTTTCCCAACTAACTTTGATTAAATTAATCACCATTAATTTAATCTCAAAAATTCACACATTTCTTTGAGAATGTAGATAATTGTCTTAGGAATCCAACGCCGCAAGAATCAACTCAATCGGATGTCGGACGGAAAAGATATGAGCAAAATAGTGAACAAATGTCGAATCGGAGGAGGAAGCAAGAACACTAAAGGAGCAAAACGGCGTCGTATTAGGCGAGGTCACCTGGTGACGTTGTCGCCCTGGTGACGCTGAGCAAGCCTTCGCCGTCACCCTGGTGACGCGTCGCCCTAGCAACAGGGGTGATACATTTTTCTTTTTTTTCACATAAAAAATCTAAAACTTTCAAAATTCATAACTCTTAATCCCGAACTCTAATTTTAACAAACTTAGTCTCTATAGAAAGCTTAAAGGAAGCTCTACATCTTCCATGAAGGACATAACAATCAATTTGACTCCTACGGGAGTCCATTTTCCGATCAAAGATACTATCCTCTATACAAACTTGTAAAAATCATAACTTATTATTCCGAGATCGAAAAATTGCATACTTTATATTGAAATAAAGATCAAAACAAACCCTTCAATTTTCATGAAGAACATCAAAGCTCAATTAACCTCTAACTAGGTTAATTTCTCAGTCAAAGTCATACTTAAAGTCAAAAGTCAACCTTAGCACACATAAACTTTGACTGATCATAACTTTCACTCCCGATATCGAAAAATTGCAAACTTTATGGCTACAGAAAGCTCTTAACATAATCTACAAGTTTCATGTAAATCATTTTATCAAATTTTACCTAAATCAAAAGTCAATTCTCAAAGTCAAACATTCTCTCTCCAAAAAGTCAAACGTTCTAAATTCTTCAAATTTTCACACTTTTTCTCTTTATTTCTTGATTTTCAACTTAATTTCAATCAACTCATCCACTTAAACTTGTATAATCCATACAAATCTATTCAAATTTCAAAATCATCAAACTCCATCAATTCTTAAAACATAATCACATCTAATACAAACTTCCCATACGAACTTACTTATTTCATACTTTTTATATTTTTAAAAATCACTTAAAGATCGGGGTCCAACAAGTAACTTGGAATTAATTGTTACCATTAGAAAATTGATGTATTAAAATGTATATTTGGACTAGAAAAATTGTCAAGTGGCAAGACAAATTGGTACATGAAAACTAAGGTGACTGAGCCTATACATGTAATGACATTTGGCATAAGTAAATAAGAGATAAATGGCAATATAATTGAATGACATTTCGCAACATTGATTAAATGACAAGTGGCCTGACAGGATTGTGATATTTGGTAGCTTGAGAAATGGACAAATGGGATGCATACAATAGAGACAAATACCATGTTGTGAGAGTGACACCTAGCATCGAATGAATCCAACTAAGGTAAAAGTGTTTTTGCTGGTCATTCTTCTTCTCCTTGTTCATTCACCGCCAAAACACCATGCTCTTTTATTCTTATGTATTTGGCTTATGTTGTGCTTGATTACTATATCAAGATGTTGCATCAAGGAAGTTAGACCTTGTCATCTTTTGTGCTACTATCTTCTTAGTGTAAAGATCATCCTAGTTTCACTTGGATTTTGGAGTTCTGTTTGTTGCTTGGAAGGCTAGATGGCTTGTTCTTTGCAGTTAGAATTTGAAGTTAAGTAGGTAAGGTAGTTCTAAAATTGATAGCATGTATTAATACCAAGTTCTATAATGATTGAATTGGCATGGAACATGTGTTATAATGATGATAAATGAGTGATGAAAAAGTGAGCTTTTTATGCCAAATTCTATTTGGGTTTTGATGCATGAAAGACTACGATTTGTGAGCTCCTAATGAATATTTTTTAATTGGATTTGGACATGAATTGAATGAGGAATTGAAACATAAGTAAGGTATAATTGAGGCAAAATGAATGGACTTTGATGAAGGTGTTTGGGTTTTGGAATGAAGGAGTTTAAACTTGGAAAATCGCAAGAAATTAGGTAGTCCACGATTGTAGCACTCATCCCACGATCGTGGGTAGATGAATTAGCTTCTGTCACAATCACGGGAAGGTACCCCATGATCATGGGCAAGGTTATGACGTGAAAATTTCTTTTTTGTGCAATTGTTGAACCAAATAAGGGTAAGATACTTTATAATGGTGTATTTGAACTTAATTAAGGTTGGAAATGAACCTAGTTTGATGCTCGATTAATTAATTAAAGGTTGAATAAGTTTTTAGTTGTTAATTGAGGTAATAACTTAAAGAAAATGTTGTTTGATATCAAAGTATCTAATGTTGGAATATATGATTTGTTCAAAGGATAAATGTGTTTTTATGGAAACAAATGTGATCTAAATGTTGGACCCCGAACTTTTGATGAAAAATAGAAATATTAAAATGAATTTTAAATGAGAAAGAAATTGGTGAGAAAATTACGAATTTAAGGAAATTTGATGAAATTAAGAAATAATTTATGAGAAAAGAATTGTTTAATTTTTGAGGACTTTTATATTTGAGTGAACTTATATGGATTATGAGAGGAAAGTGGATGAGTTGATTGAAATAAAGTTAAATAGCAAGAATTAAAGAGAAAAAGTGTGAAAATTTGAAGAATTTAGAAAGTTTGACTTTTTAGAGAGAGAATGTTTGACTTGATAGTTGACTTTTGTTTGAGGCAAAATTTGATAAAATGATCTTCTGGAAACTTGTAGTTTATGTCAAGAGCTTTTCGTAGATATAAAGTTTGATATTTTTCGATATCGGGAGTGAGAGTTATGATCAGTCAAAGTTCGTTTGAAGTTTGACTTTGAAGAAAAAAGTTGACTTTTTAATTGAGACAAAATTCGAGAAAATGATCAACGTGAAACTTGTAGCCTCTATCGAGAGCTTTTTGTGGACATAAAGTTTGCTATTTTTCGATGTCGGGATTGAGAGATATGAATTTCGGAAGATATGCTTTGTTTTGAAAATGTTATTAAGTATAGATTGCATGTGCTATACTTCGAGGCCACTCGTCGTATGGATTTAGTCTGAATTGGAATAAGTGGTCTTAATGAAAGTTGGAGCTTGTATTTCGATCTTTCCGACTCCATAAAGTTTGTAATTTTTTGATATCGGGACTAGGAGTTATGAGCGATTAAAAATTAGAAGTTGGTTAGGAAAAGCTGATTAAGACATAATTTTTGAGTAGAAATTTGACTTCTTTGGAAGCCAATTGGATTTTTCTGTTCTTCAGGGAAGTTGTAGAGCTTCCTTTTACCTTTCCATAGACACCAAATTCGTCAAATTCCGAGTTCAGAATTAAGAGATATGATTTTTGAAAAATTCAGTTATAGGTGGGTATTTAAGGTTTTGCAACTTTTGCTTGAACTCTGACCCTTTTGCAATCTTTTGTTATAAATCTTTCGTCCGACATCCGATTGATTTGATTCTTGAAGCGTTGGATTCCTAAGACAATTGCGTTCATGTTTATGAAGAATTATGATTTTTAGGAGATTAAATGGAAAGAGATTGATTGAACCAAAGTAAGCGATGAGTTATAGGTTATAATTTGGATAATTTTCTGAACATGGTTCAGTATTTTGCGATTTTCGGGAGATGTACAACTCCGATTGAGTTGATTCTTGAGGGAAAATAAAGTTAAGACATAGGGATATAAATCATGTGAAGGGATCGAAATTTAATTTCATCCCTAAGATTGTCAAATTCTGGACTGAAGTTATGTTAAAGTTCAGTTTCGGATTTTGTGCAGGTCAGTTAGTAATTTGGCCATAACTTCTTTGTTTTAGATCCGAATTGAGCGTCGTTGGTGGCGTAGGATTCGTAAGATCGAGAGGAACAATTTTCATGAAGAAAGTTTATCCAAATTATTTCATCTAGATGCTGGAAATCAGGACGCAAGTTATCAGTTTGTCAAAATCCTGCACAGGGGTAATTTTGAAAATAAGCAAACAAATGAGGGGCATTTTGGTCTTTTGATCATTTTTAATGACATGGCATCAAAACACATGAGGGATTGTCGTTTGGAAGTCTGGAAATTAGCTGAAATGAGAGAAGGAACGAAACATAACAACAAAAAGAGAGAAGAAAGAAATAAAGAGAGAAGGAGAGAAGGTGAAGAGGAATCGGTGAGAAGAAGAATGCAACTTTCCAACGATTTTTGATGGCTTTCAAAGGGATTTTCGAGCTTCATCAAGAGGAAAGAAAGGGAAGACATGGAAGAAGAAGGAAGCTTGTCTTTGGAGCTTGAAAAATAACGAAAATGGTGGAGAAAATGGTAAGTGAGAGAAAGTTCAAGTTTCGAATTTTGATGAATTTTGTTGGTTGGTTTAGCTTGATATTGTTATGGATTTGAGTTTTATGAAATTAATTTTAGAGATTTTGTTTAGATGATGATTAATTTGATTAATTAAGGTTTATGTCAAATTTGGGATTTGAGGTTTTAGTGAGATTTTTGGTTAATTGAATTAAGATTGATATGGATTGAGCTTATCTATGATTAATTGAAGAGATTAGACTATAATTATGTTTAATTTTGGATAAATTGAAAAATTGAGTTTATGTCAAATTTTGAAATTGGGGTTTTGTGAAATTGATGATTTAGATAGATTGAATTAGTGATGAATTTGAGATATCCTAAGTTAATTTTGATGTTTATGCTTTAGGTGAAGTTTAATTTGAAAATTTGTAAATTTGGAGTTTAGGCCAAATTAGGAATTTTGGGGTTTTTGTGAATTATTGGGGTTTTTGTGAATTAATGGTGTAGAATCATAATTAAGAGTGGGAATTGATGAAATGTGAAATCAATTTTGAAGAAATTATGTTTTATGAGATTGAATTTGGGTGTATTGGTTTAGGCCAATTTTGAAAATTGGGGATTTTCAAAATTGGAGATTGAAATAGTTTGGAATTATGGTAAATTGGTGAATTCCTAAGTTAATTTTAAAAATTATGCTATTTATGATGTGAATTTGGATTATTATGGTTTAGGTTTTGTTAAATTGGAAGAGAGAGAGAAGCAAAAGTCAAATTGAAGCATTGGACAAGTTGCTTGCATGGAAATAAGGTGGGTAGTATATTTATTTATTGAATTATAAGCTAAATGTGACTTTTTAAAATTAAAGAAAGCAATTGTTGAAAAAAATGTTTGAAAAAAATGTAAATAGTTGAAATTATGATTTCAAAGGATGAAAATGAGTTTAAGAAATACAAGACTTATGAACTTCATGGGTTTCAAATTATTTGATTTATGATTTAAAGAAATTAGTGCATATTTTGTCATGAATGTGATTATTATGTGATTAATTTGATGCTATGAATTGCATTAGATGATTATGTGAATTTATGTGATTTTATGCTTGTGTCATTTATGACACAATTTGATGTTATGAGTTGAAAATATGAAAATCAAGAGATTTAAAAAGGTGCCTTGAGCAATCTGAATTCCGTTTTAGTTATGTGTTAAGTGGGTTTGGTCGGGTCCTTTGTGAGTCGTATTGTCTCTACTGTTTAAGCCTTCGCATTTTGCCTGCAATAGGCAATTGAGATCCGATTACGGACTCCTTTCACGGCTACTACTTGGACCGTTATGCGGGAAAGTGTAGTACGTCTATTTCTGAACGCATGGCCGTTATGCGGGAATGTGCGATGACGTCTGTTAGGACCGAACCAAACCAATTCGATGTGTTATGTGTTTTGATTTGTTTATAATGTGATGCATTCATATTTAAAGTCGTGCATGATTTGAAAAAGGTTCGAGATTTTGAGAAATAAGACGATAAATTTATAATCATAAAATTTCGGAAGGTTTATGAAAGTTTTGAAAAGATTGAAAATGCGATTTGGATAAATGCTTAAATAGGAAATTTTCGAAAAAGTTTGAAAAGTTTAAAAGAAAATATTTTTCGCTTATTGTTCGGTTTATAAATATATTATCCACGAGCTTCGAGCTCACCCCTTTCATCCCCAAATCTCCGTGTTTTACGCAGGAGATCGGATGGAAGACAGTATGATCACTGATCCGACTTGTGCATGTTCGTATTATGTTTAAAGTTTGATGTGGTATTAGATTTTTATGGATAGTTAGAAAGCTAGTAAAGTGTATTTTAGTCCGATTGTATATGAATGGTTTTGCTTATGGCGATAAATGTATAAGATTGTATTGTGTTCGAATGAGTTATAAGTATGATTATACTTTATGTATGAGATTGGATTTTGAATGTGGTTGGGATTGGTTGAAATTTTGAGTTGAGATGGTTATGGATTGAATTTATGAAGTGTTTAGAATTAAGATTGTGTTCTCTTTGGTGTTTGGATGCGGACGGGAGGTCCGATGTTGCCTTGTGTTATTGGATGGATTACGATATTAGAAGTGCGTTTGCTTTGTTTTAAATTTTTGGGTACATCAAATACGATCGTTATCTTCCGAAATTTCATAAAATTTCGGTAAAATGGGTTTAAAGAAATGAGTTTGAGGATTTATATGAATGTATAAGAAATGATTAAGATGGATGAAGTGAGAAAGAATAGAAATGTAGGGATTGTTTATATGTTGAATGAGTTTGATTAAAGAAAAAAAGGAAAGAATCAAAAGAAAAAAGTTATACCGGATTTGAAATGTCATAAGGTTTCCAACGCGATTATGTTCGTTCGATCATTTTTCTCTGGTTTTGGTTCTCGGATGTCGGATCCGCTTTGCTAAGTGTTTGTCTCCGCTTTCGCTTTGCATTTTTCGTTTCGATCCGCTTTGCTACCTTTGGTTTGATCTGATTCGGTCCGATTCGAAACTTTCCGAGTATTTGTTTCACTCCGATGATTCGATTTGTATTCCGATTAGCGATTTCTCGCTTTTCAATTTTCCATTTTTCCGTTCTGTTTTTCGGTTGGGATCCGGTTCCCGGATCGGGTTCCAACATTTATGGTATCAGAGCCCAGTACTATGGTCTTAACTGGGCACATAAGATTGATGAGAGTGTATAAGGATAAAAATCGAATTTGTGAGAAGGTCAGAGATCAGTATTATGATCATACTTGGGCTATAGGTTTGGTAAGATTGAAATTATGAGAATGTGTATAAGTGATATGCATGAGGTTTTGAAAAGAGGTAAATTGATAAGATTAAATAAGTAAGAATTGAGAAATGAAGTGAATGTCCTTGTTATGAATTATATGAAGAACCTAGTGGATGGTTTGATTAAGGTGATGAGTGATGTTTGATTTGAAGAAAGTGTTAATGGACATTGAGAGGAGAATTACATGATGAATTTAGAGGAATTGATTTCGAATATGTATATGTGAGATGCAAATTTTGAATAATGAGATAAATTGATAGAGAAATGTGTATAGCAATTCAAAGAATTAAGTCTGATGATGATTATGGTCCATATTAAGAGTCATTACGACGTGGACCATTGACTTGTTTAAAATGTTAAGGAAAATGTTAAAGAATATGGAGTTGTAGAACTAGTGAGTTTGATATGATGTTGGATGGAGAAATTGATTTAAGAATTGAGAAATTATGAAGAGATTGAGAAATATTTATGAGAAGGAATGAGATAAGAAATATTATGTTCTTAAGTATGAATTTCGAGGACGAAATTCTTTTAAGAGGGTGAGAAATGTTGGACCCCGAACTTTTGATGAAAAATAGAAATATTAAAATGAATTTTAAATGAGAAAGAAATTGGTGAGAAAATTATGAATTTAAGGAAATTTGATGAAATTAAGAAATAATTTATGAGAAAAAATTGTTTAATTTTGAGGACTTTTATATTTGAGTGAACTTATATGGATTATGAGAGGAAAGTGGATGAGTTGATTGAAATAAAGTTAAATAGCAAGAATTAAAGAGAAAAAGTGTGAAAATTTGAAGAATTTAGAAAGTTTGACTTTTTGGAGAGAGAATGTTTGACTTGATAGTTGACTTTTGTTTGAGGCAAAATTTGATAAAATGGTCTTCTGGAAACTTGTAGTTTATGTCAAGAGCTTTTCGTAGATATAAAGTTTGATATTTTTCGATATCGGGAGTGAGAGTTATGATCAGTCAAAGTTCGTTTGAAGTTTGACTTTGAAGAAAAAAGTTGACTTTTTAATTGAGACAAAATTCGAGAAAATGATCAACGTGAAACTTGTAGCCTCTGTCGAGAGCTTTTCGTGGACAAAAAGTTTGCTATTTTTCGATGTCGGGATTGAGAAATATGAATTTCGGAAGATATGCTTTGTTTTGAAAATGTTATTAAGTATAGATTTGCATGTGCTATACTTCGAGGCCACTCGTCATATGGATTTAGTATGAATTGGAATAAGTGGTTTTAATGAAAGTTGGAGCTTGTATTTCGATCTTTCCGACGCCATAAAGTTTGTAATTTTTCGATATCGGGACTAGGAGTTATGAGCGATTAAAAATTAGAAGTTGGTTAGGAAAAGCTGATTAAGACATAATTTTTGAGTAGAAATTTGACTTCTTTGGAAGCCAATTGGATTTTTCTGTTCTTCAGGGAAGTTGTAGAGCTTCCTTTTACCTTTCCATAGACACCAAATTTGTCAAATTCCGAGTTCAGAATTAAGAGATATGATTTTTGAAAAATTCAGTTATAGGTGGGTATTTAAGGTTTTGTAACTTTTGCTTGAACTCCGACCCTTTTGCAATCTTTTGTTATAAATCTTTCGTCCGACATCCGATTGATTTGATTCTTGAAGCGTTGGATTCCTAAGACAATTGTGTTCATGTTTATGAAGAATTATGATTTTTAGGAGATTAAATGGAAAGAGATTGATTGAACCAAAGTAAGCGATGAGTTATAGGTTATAAGTTGGATAATTTTCTGAACATGGCTCAGTATTTTGTGATTTTCGGGAGATGTACAACTCCGATTGAGTTGATTCTTGAGGGAAAATAAAGTTAAGACAGAGGGCTATAAATCATGTGAAGGGATCGAAATTTAATTTCATCCCTAAGATTGTCAAATTCTGGACTGAAGTTATGTTAAAATTCAGTTTCGGATTTTGTGCAGGTCAGTTAGTAATTTGGCCATAACTTCTTCGTTTTAGATCTTAATTGAGCGTCGTCAGTGGCGTAGGATTCTTAAGATCGAGAGGAACAATTTTCATGAAGAAAGTTTATCCAAATTATTTCATCTAGATGCTGGAAATCAGGACGCAAGTTATCAGTTTGTCAAAATCCTGCACAGGGGTAATTTTGAAAATAAGCAAACAAATGAGGGGCATTTTGGTCTTTTGATCATTTTTAATGACATGGCATCAAAACACATGAGGGATTGTCGTTTGGAAGTCTGGAAATTAGCTGAAATGAGAGAAGGAACGAAACATAACAGCAAAAGAAGAGAAGAAAGAAATAAAAGAGAAGGAGAGAAGGAGAAGAGGGAATCGGTGGAGAAGAAGAATGCAACTTTCCAACGATTTTGATGGCTTTCAAAGGATTTTCGAGCTTCATCAAGAGGAAAGAAAGGAAGACATGGAAGAAGAAGGAAGCTTGTCTTTGGAGCTTGAAAATAACGAAAATGGTGGAGAAAATGGTAAGTGAGAGAAAGTTCAAGTTTCGAATTTTGATGAATTTTGTTGGTTGGTTTAGCTTGATATTGTTATGGATTTGAGTTTTATGAAGTTAATTTTAGAGATTTTGTTTAGATGATGATTAATTTGATTAATTAAGGTTTATGTCAAATTTGGGATTTGAGGTTTTAGTGAGATTTTAGGTTAATTGACTTAAGATTGATATGGATTGAGCTTATCTATGATTAATTGAAGAGATTAGGCTATAATTATGTTTAATTTTGGATAAATTGAAAATTTGAGTTTATGTCAAATTTTGAAATTGGGGTTTTGTGAAATTGATGATTTAGATAGATTGAATTAGTGATGAATTTGAGATATCCTAAGTTAATTTTGATGTTTATGCTTTAGGTGAAGTTTAATTTGAAAATTTGTAAATTTGGAGTTTAGGCCAAATTAGGAATTTTGGGGTTTTTGTGAATTATTGGGGTTTTTGTGAATTAATGGTGTAGAATCATAATTAAGAGTGGGAATTGATGAAATGTGAAATCAATTTTGAAGAAATTATGTTTTATGAGATTGAATTTGGGTGTATTGGTTTAGGCCAATTTTGAAAATTAGAATTTTCAAAATTGGAGATTGAAATAACTTGGAATTATGGTAAATTGGTGAATTCCTAAGTTAATTTTAAAATTATGCTATTTATGATGTGAATTTGGATTATTATGGTTTAGGTTTTGTTAAATTGGAAGAGAGAAGCAAAAGTCAAATTGAAGCATTGGACAAGTTGCTTGCATGGAAATAAGGTGGGTAGTATATTTATTTATTGAATTATAAGCTAAATGTGACTTTTAAAAATTAAAGAAAGCAATTGTTGAAAAAAATGTTTGAAAAAAATGTAAATAGTTGAAATTATGATTTCAAAGGATGAAAATGAGTTTAAGAAATACAAGACTTATGAACTTCATGGGTTTCAAATTATTTGATTTATGATTTAAAGAAATTAGTGCATATTTTGTCATGAATGTGATTATTATGTGATTAATTTGATGCTATGAATTGCATTAGATGATTATGTGAATTTATGTGATTTTATGCTTGTGTCATTTATGACACAATTTGATGTTATGAGTTGAAAATATGAAAAATCAAGAGATTTTAAAAGGTGCCTTGAGCAATCAATTCCGTTTAGTTATGTGTTAAGTGGGTTTGGTCAGTCCTTTGTGAGTCATTGTCTCTACTGTTTAAGCCTTCGCATTGCATACTGCAATAGGCAATGGAGATCCGACACGGACTCCTTTCACTATTATCTTGGACCGTTATGCGGGAAAGTGTAGTACGTCCTGTTCACGACTGCACATGACCGTTATGCGGGAATGTGCAGTATGTCCTGTTAGGACCGAACCAAACCAATTCTGATGTGTTATGTGTTTTTGATTTGTTTATAATGTGATGCATTCATATTTAAAGCTGTGCATGATTTGAAAAAGGTTCGAGATTTTGAGAAATAAGACAGTAAATTTATAATCATGAAATTTCGGAAGGTTTATGAAAGTTTTGAAAAGATTGAAAATGCGATTTCGGATAAATGCTTAAATAGGAAATTTTCTGAAAAAGTTTGAAAATTTTAAAAAGAAAATATTTTTCGCTTATTGTTCGGTTTATAAATATATTATCCACGAGCTTCCGAGCTCACCCCCCTTTCATCCCCAAATCTCCAGGTTTTTACGCAGAAGATCGGATGGAAGACGAGTATGATCACAGTCCGACTTGTGCATGTTCGTATTATGTTTAAAGTTTGATGTGGTATTAGATTTTTATGGATAGTTAGAAAGCTAGTAAAGTGTATTTTAGTCCGATTGTATATGAATGGTTTTGCTTGTGGCCAGTAAATGTATAAGATTGTATTGTGTTCGGAATGAGTTATAAGTATGATTATACTTTATGTATGAGATTGGATTTTTGAATGTGGTTGGGATTGGTTGAAATTTTGAGTTGAGATGGTTATGGATTGAATTTATGAAGTGTTTAGAATTAAGATTGTATTCTGCTGGTGTTTGGATGCCAGACGGGAGGTCCGATGTTGCCTTGTGTTATTGGATGGATTACGATATTAGAAGTGCGTTTGCTTTGTTTTAAATTTTTTGGGCTGTCAAATACAGTCGTTATGCTGCCGAAATTTCAGTAAAATTTCGGTAAAATGGGTTTAAAGAAATGATTTTGAGGATTTATATGAATGTATAAGAAATGATTAAGATGGATGAAGTGAAAAAGAATAGAAATGTAGGGATTGTTTATATGTTGAATGAGTTTGATTAAAGAAAAAAAGGAAAGAATAAAAAAAAAATGTTATACCGGATTTGAAATGTCATAAGGTTTCCAACGCGATTATGTTCGTTCGATCATTTTTCTCTGGTTTTGGTTCTCGGATGTCGGATCCGCTTTGCTAAGTGTTTGTCTCCGCTTTCGCTTTGCATTTTCCGTTTCGATCCGCTTCGCTACCTTCGGTTTGATCTGATTCGGTCCGATTCGAAACTTTCCGAGTATTTGTTTCGCTCCGATGATTCGATTTGTATTCCGATTAGCGATTTCTCGCTTTTCGATTTTCCATTTTTTCGTTCTGTTTTTCGGTTGGGATCCGGTTCCCAGATCGGGTTCCAACACTAAAGGATATAAGCAATGTGTTAGTTACGAATGTTAGTGAATGAGGAACTTGTATGAATACATATAAAGTGTAATTACTTAATGTATTCATTGGTGTTGGGACCCGATCCGGAAATCGGATCCCAACCGAAGGAACGAAACACGGCAGCAAAAACATAACGAAAAACGTAGCACAAACTAAAGAGAAGGCGAATCGGATAACAAAGCGAAATACAAAGCAAGTGAAAATTAGAACCGAAAAACAAAAAGTAACCAAACGGATCCGAAAGTAAACGAACGAAAGCGAAAGAAGCAACATGGAATCAAAATGCGAATCGAAAGCGGATCAAAAATCAAAGAATACAAATGAAGACAAATCGAATAGCATAACAAATGTCCGACATCCGTGAACATACCGCTTAACAAATGAACGCGTTGGAAATCCTAAGCTAAACCGATCTGAAATTCGGTATAAATTTTTTTTCTTATATTCACCTTTATTCGAACTAAGGCAAATCAAATACAATGAATTCCCACTTTTGGAAATGCATTCTCATGCAAATCTCAAAGCTTGAATCATATTCTTATATATCCATACAAATCTTAAATTACATTTTTATCCCAATTTTTTTTAAAATTCGGCAGCATAACGGCTGCATTTGTCCTAACCCAAAACCTGCAAATAGAAAAATACACTTCTAAAATTCCCAAACAAAACCCAGAATCATCGGACTCTCCCGTCCGGAATCCAAACACCAGCAACCGCAAACCTATACCTAACACTTCCATAATTCTCAATCAACAAACAATCTCATTATCCATATCTCAAATCCAATCCAATCATAGACCAATCGAAGTCATATACAAACTTATATCTCACATTCAATACATAAATCACTTACATTCTGAAGTAGATACACTATCAAACTTGAATGGCATTCAAAGCCATTTACAAGCCATTTCTAAAAATCCTAACTACACAATTTACAAAATAAGCAAAAACGAACAGTTGGCCTGACTTTCTTTCATCCAATTGCTCAATGGTAAGAGGCGTCCACTTAAAGTGAAACAAAACCTTGAGGTCTTGGGTTCGAGCCGTGGCTCACCTTTGACCAAAGAGGACAGTACTGATTAAGGTTGGATGTCGCGGTATAACCCGCAAACACCCGCCGTGGTATAACCCGCAAACACACGCTGGGTGGAAAATGTTAGCCCAGGTGTGGGGGGTGGGGTCCAACAATTGGTGTATTATCGTAAATGTTTATGTTTATAAGGCATGTTAACTTTGATCAAATGTGAATGAACATGTTCAATTTAAGCAAGACGGAATAAAATCATGTGTTATGCACTACATTTTTTACATGTGATTTTGAAATATGAAACATTTTGTTTTAAAACTGCCAGGTCTTAGCCATGGGCAAATAAGCATGCCTGGAAGAGTCTACAGCTGCTCTTGTTCTTAGACACTTCGTTTCTTCTATACTTTGATACTATGGTGTCCCCTGCTCTTAGATAGTACAGTGTCTTTTGATTCAGACTTAAGTCTCTTTTGTTTCCGTTGATACCAGTTATTGGTATCCCCTATTATGTTCCCGTTACCTACTTCTGTAAAAAAGGACTAGCAGGCTAATATGTTTTATTTTTTGATATATGTTTAGTTCTAAAAAAAGGTAAGTTTTGATCTGATATAATTCTTGCCTTGATCTATTACAGGTTATATTCTGTTCTGACATAAATATATCCTGTTCTGAGACTTTTAAGTCATTTTTTGAAGTAACGATATTATGTTCTGATACTTATATGATTTGCTCTTATGCAAGAATACTCTACTATGAGGCTTTTAACGGTCTGATTACTCTTTAATTTGAATAATTAACGATTTCTTATGATATAATCTGATTCAGTACATATGAATGCTAGATGACTGTTAAAAACAGTTGTCATTTTATATCTTGTTTAGTTATTCCCTACTAAGCTTTATGTTTAGTACGGTGGTTTTGCCTCCGTGTAGGTTTTGATAAGAATCTTTAAGATGGGGACAAAGACAACCATAGTGGTCAAAAAAGGATGAATTTTGTTTTGAAAAATGTTTAGTTTGTTATTGAGTTGTACTCAATATGATAAGATGTTTTGTATTTTTGTGTATATGGTTTGTAATAACCTTAATTCAAGATGGATTTAGAAGTTAAGGCATGTATTTTGAAAAGTACAATGTGTATGATATATTTTGTTTATTAACTCAACCTATAATGAAATGTATTGTATGTTTGTATGAGTTTCTTTTCAGGAAGTTTTGGAATGATTTGATATGATTTAGATATGTTTTGTGTGACATATGTATATCCTCTCAAGGGTATTCAGGTGTTACATGAACCAAGAGCTTCTTCATTTGGTATTCTTCAGTTATCCAATATGCATGCATGAAGGCTGGCTAGAGCAAAAGAGAGGAGCGTGGATAACAGCTTCTTCAACATTTTCTCTTGCAATTTCGAGGAGAATAACCGAGACAGCTGCAACTTGAACAATAGCTATTCTACTCCATTCTCTCTTCAATTTTTAACACCAATGGATGCTACAAAGGTTGATTCATGAAGCATAAAAATGGAGATGGAATGCTAGCTTCCCAACCCTGGTTCAATGGGAATATTGACTCCAAGTCATAGTTAAGTTATTTTTATCATTTTAAGGTTGTAATTTCTTTTAAGATTGTTGTGTTGTTGGTGTTAATTTGATCGAGTTTTGGGATGAATGATCTTAGTACGTTATTTGGATTGTTTTATTTCGAATATATTGCTAAAACATTGAATGTAATCTATAATTGTTACTTTTGATGTTTGTGAGTAGCGTCTAATGATCTCGTGTTATTAGGAAGAACATAATTTAGTTTAGATAACTTGAACGTATAAGGTTACTGCTTATATTGATCGTTTTTTATTTCGTAATGCGACTGTCAAATTAAATCTAGAGATTATATCCTAGGTTATTTAGTAGTTAGGTTTAATTAATAATCGTATCTTGATTAAACAAAACTTAAGGAAAAACTTATATCGATAGTCCAAAGACAGTTTTAAAGACGTTAGGATGATGGAATATGCTTGATCATGTTTAGGCCGAGATTGACCCGATAACCAGACCTTAACTCATATTTGATACATTAATCATTTTTAATTGCCTGCTTTAATTTGTTTTCGATAGTTTACTTTGATTTTATTTTCTAAATTGATTAAAATCCAAAACCCCTTTTATATTTTCCTTGCTGCAATTAATTTTGTTATGGAAATTAACTAAAAATTTCCTATGGATTCGATCCCGACTCACTATAACTACAAATTTTAGTGCGCAGAGTCAGGTAAATTTTGCAGTGCACTCGACACGCACTGTCATGCAAATTCTAAAATATGCAAAGTTTTTGAAAGAATTATGCACAAATAAAAGGAAGTTGAAAGATAAGGAAAGAATAATTTTAACTAAGAATGTATTAACTATGATAAATAGAAATTTACAAAAAAGAAAAAGGAAAGATCCACATATGTTTACACTTCCATGTGTTATTGGTGATAAGAAAACTGAGCGTGCCATGCTAGACTTAAGTGCATCTATTAAAGTCACACCATAATCAATTTACTGAGCTTTAATTTGACTTTTTTGCAAGAAACTATTGTGATTATTTAACTAGCTGGTCATTTTTATGTGCTTACTTTTAATATTATTGAGGTTGTTTTAGTCAAAGTTAACGGTTTGGCATTCCTTATCGATTTTTACATCTTGAAGATGGATGGAATTTTAACTTCGATTTTATTGGGAAGGTCATTTATGAAGACAACTAAGAAAAAAAATCGATGTAGATAAAGGTACTCTTTTCGTTAAGTTTGATGTTGAGATATTAAATTTCAATATTTTTGAAGCAATGAAATGCCCTAATAATTTTCACTCCATTCATCATATAAATATTGTACATTTATTTGTGTAGGATATTTTTAAAGAAGAAAGTTTTGATGACGAAATTAAGTTTAATGCTAAATTAGAAGTGAATGAGTAAGTTGATGAAACTTGTGAAGTTGTAGAATCATTATTAGCTTCAAAAACTTTAAATGTTAAATTTACTATAACTCACATGAAAATGTTACTTTTATTTTGCAGGTTATAAAGATAAAAGTGAGGCCTTTACCTGATTACCTAAAGTATGTCTATTTGGTTCATGGAGAGCCATTACCTGTGATCACCTTGAAAATGTTGACTACAAAGCAATATGAAAAACTTGCAACACCACTTAGGGAGTACAAAACTTCAATTGGTTGGAATTTAGTGAAATAAAAGGCATTAGCCTGACAATTTACATGCACATGATTATTTTAGAAGAGAATGCTAAACTAATATAGGAACCCTAAAGAGGACTCAATCCAACGTTGAAAGATGTGGTGATGAAAGATATTCTAGAACTTTTGGATGCAAGTACATTATATCCAATCCTGGATAGTAAATAGGTTAGTCCATTGCATTTTGTGCACAAGAAAATTGGTATGACAATGATACAAAACCAAAATGACGAGTTGGTATTAATGAAGGATTAAACGACGACTATGGAATAGAGAAATGGCGATGTCTATGTCTGAGAGAAGGTATTGACAAATTTAAGGATTTAATCTTGTTAAAATAACGTCATTTTTGTTATATTATAAAAAGACGTCATTTCATTAATCTGTCACTTCCGTTAATTAAGGCTAACGTGTCATTAATTAGTGTTCCTAGACAAGTAACACTGCCAAATCAGCAAAAATAATAGAGACATTAATGTCCCACTAAAATTGAAAAAAATTAAAAATTTGAAAATTTTATTATTATTTTTAAACTTCTGACTAAGTTTGAGTTTTTTTTTGTAATTAACCTTTTAAATAATAAAGAAATTTCATTATAATACCCCTGAAAAATCAAATTTTCAGTTTGTTTATGTTAGGATGGTGTTAGTTAAGATTCATAATTAGCACCAAATGATCAATAAGCTTCAGCGTCAGGGGAGCTAATTTGGTGGGTTGATGATTAAAATGAAGGCGAGTGTCGCAAAAATAGGCAGAAGAGACAAATATCAGCAACGGTCAAATAACTTAAAAGCGCGGGCAGTTTTAAATCGGAGGCTAATGATAGTAATTAACAACAATAATACAAATAATTAACAGGGTAGCTTAAAGAAAGCTACTGGGCGGCCAACACTAATGGATGCCATAACTACTCAAATATAGCTCTTTTCCCTTTATATTTGCTTATTTCTCGTTGCAAAAACCAATTTGCTCCAAAACGACGTGTCTTGTCTGCATGTAAGCCAAGAGGTGACCCGGAGAGAAGAGAGAGAACGCTATACTTTGCATTCTCTCCAATTCTCTATTGCTCTGTAACCCGCTGCTCGATCGGTTGTTTTGTTATATATTTTGTTGAAGATTTGATCGGGAGTGGAAGAGGTGAGAGAATCTTGCGTCCTATTATAGCCTTTTGTTTCTAAGAGCTTCTCGGTATCCAAACAGATAAAGTGGAAGGAATGCATTATTGCTTGTTTGGTTGTATGCAATGGATCTGTTATTCTACATTTTAGCTCGATAATGAAATTTTTCGGTTAATAAAGTTTGAAAAAAAAATGGATTGAGTTCAGAAGATTCTGGATGTTGTTTCTCTAGAATTCTATTCTTGGGGTCAACCATGATTTTGTGTTGTTGTTCATAGAGCTGCTTTCGAAAACTTAAAACGGAACCGAAACAGCCAAATTACAACTTCTCAGTTGGGGTTTATGCGCATGGACGTAGTGGAGAATCTTGTGCAGGTCGCAAACATTCCTTAAAAAAGATTGTAGTGAATTCTCAACTCCCAAGCTCAAGAAAGAGAAAAAAAAATTTATTAGAAGAAAGCTGTTTCGTTTTCTGGGTTGAGGTAGTTTTTATTTGGAAATGTTGTAAGGTTAACATGTGAAGAATTCTTTGTCAGACTGTTAGTTTGGACCATTTTAGGATAACTTAAAATTAGCTTAAGTAATTAGACAAGTCACCCTCTCTTTGAATCGCGATTCCTTGTTTATGAATTGTCATATCTACTTGGTCACGAATCCTGATTCTGTTCTTTTTTCAAGTTTAATATTCAGAATTGGTGG
Organism: Erythroxylum novogranatense; assembly: GCA_029891385.1. Taxonomy (NCBI): domain Eukaryota; kingdom Viridiplantae; phylum Streptophyta; class Magnoliopsida; order Malpighiales; family Erythroxylaceae; genus Erythroxylum; species Erythroxylum novogranatense. The sequence goes on from CM057228.1 coordinate 24,007,453, forward strand.
ATAAGGATATTCTGGGCAAGAACTGTGCACTGTGTTGGTGAATTTAGCACTAACGCATGATTAGTTTGTTGGTGTTAGATGATTGTGGGTGTTATGGTTTATTGGCCCTTGTGTCTTCTGGGACACCAACATACTTGTTTTATTATGAAATCTTGACCACAAAGCATTAACTGGAAATTAAAGAGAAAGTATTTATCATTTATTTATGGTCCATATGAGGATGACTTGACTTCCTTGTATGTGGGATATTCTCCACTCTTGTTCGGAGAGCAGGTGAGAAAGGGAAGCCGCTTATGTGGAGGAGCCAATGCAGAGGGCAACAGGAGACGTGGAGAAATTTCTTGTTTCAGTTCGTCTACGACCTTTGAGTGCGAAGGAAGTTGCCAAAAATGATGTGTCTGATTGGGAATGTATCAATGATACCACTATCATGTGTAGGAACAATCTTTCAGTTTCAGAGAGGTCCATGTTTCCAACTGCTTATAGCTTTGGTAAGAAAGTTTTCCTTTTTAATATTGTATCTCTTTTCTACTTTTTTCTTTGGCAATCACATTTCAAGTGATCATTCCGTATCAAGATTTGCCAAATTTCAATCTGTCAATACTGAAAAGAATGATGTGGCTGCCACGTTCTACATTTTCAACTTTAACGGTGCATAATTTACTCTCTTCATGAGCAACTTCTTCTGGAAGTTGTTACAAATCTGAGGAACCTTTTTTCTTTTTTTCTCTCTCTGGTCTATTTTCTGAACTGGGTTATCTGTTATGTTAACTTCCCTTTTATTTTGTTCCATTCTTTTCTTTGTTGAAATTCTTGGCTGTAGACAGGGTATTTAGTCCTGATTGCTCCACGAGGCAGGTGTATGATCAAGGAGCAAAAGAAGTCGTTCTTTCGGGCGTCAGGGGTATAAATTGTAAGTACATATCTTAGTTGTTTACTTGTTTTGTATCTTGGACTTTACTGTGAGCTCCACCTCTATACCCGCATTTCTCAAACTTAATCAGTCTAAATGGTACATTTCTTTCAGCAAGTGTATTTGCGTATGGACAAACCAGCAGCGGAAAGACATTCACAATGAGTGGAATTACTGAATACAGTGTAGCAGACATATACGAGTACATAGAGAAGGTAGTAGAATTATTATCCTTGTTATGTTAAATCAAGAGTTTGTCTAGTATTCCTTTTGTTTCCCTTGATTGATGACAAACTCTCATGTATTTTCATTTTTCTAGCACAAGGAAAGAGTATTTGTCTTGAAGTTTTCTGCCATGGAGATCTACAATGAATCTGTTAGAGATCTCCTTAGTACGGACACAGCTCCTCTACGACTTCTTGATGATCCAGAGGTGAGTCTCATTCTATGTTTGGTGAAGTAATGTTTTAGTTCTTCATTACATCTAACAATAACTACGTGAACAGAAAGGAACTGTTGTAGAGAAACTCTATGAGGAAACTATACGGCACTGCAGTCATTTTAGAGAACTTCTATCTATATGTGAAGGTAAGTTAAGCCTTTCACTTTCTTGCGTTCTCTGGATGATTGGTGACTGCATGCTCAACCAGCCCCGGAAATTCTTACAGCTCAGAGACAAATAGGCGAAACTTCCTTAAATGAAACAAGCTCTAGATCACATCAGATTCTGAGGCTGGTGAGATTTAGTTATTTCATCATGATTTCCCAAATCACCAGTATTCTTATTGTATTTGCATGTCAGGTAATTGAAAGTTCTGCACATGAGTTCCTAGGCAATGACAAATCAAGCACCCTTATAGCAACTGTGGTATGATTTATTGAGTTGATATCAATGGTTTAATTAGTAAAATGATAGATTCAACAGCTGTTTTGATCATTTTTTCGGATAGAATTTTGTTGACTTGGCAGGAAGTGAGCGTGCGTCCCAGACATTATCAGCGGGCATGAGGTTGAAAGAAGGTTGCCACATAAATCGTAGCTTATTGACATTGGGGAGTGTTATCCGAAAGTTAAGGTTAGCCTGTTGAATATGATAAGTTAATTACTTTATGATGCACAAGATCTATCGAAGTACAAGTGCAGAGCATAATATAATTACTAACTAAAAAATACCAAAAGAAAGATAACACTCTTAAGCTATTCAGCTCTTCTTTGTATTTATGAGTGAATGAATAAACACAAACATGGAGGGGGTATTTATACTTGAACTTGATAAACCTCCTCCACATAATTAACAAATAATTAAAATTACACACCACACACTTATCAGTGGGTTTGGTGTTAACTAATTAAACACACATAATTATTAGTGAGTTTGGTGTTGATTACTTAAACACACATAATTGTTAGTAGGTTTGGTGTTGATTAATTTAACACTCCCCCTTAACACCAGCACCTATCTTCTTCATACCGAGTTGACAATAAAAGTCAATCCTTTGGTAAACAAATCCGCAACTTGGTTTTCTGTCGAAATGTGTGTCAGCATAATTTCTCCTTGCAAGACCTTTTCTCTGATGTAATGATAGTGCACTTCGATATGTTTAGTTCTTGCATGAAAAACTGGATTTTCGGCCAATCGAACTGCTGATAGATTATCACAATATAAAGGAATTGCATAATTTATTGATTGACGTAAATCCTTCATCAATTGTATAAGCCACGCAATTTCTTGGGCTGCCATTGTTGCTGCTCGATATTCGGCTTCAGTTGTTGATAATGACACCGTCAGTTGTCGCTTACTACACCATAAAATTACCCCAGACCCGAGCTTAAACACATATCCAGTAATAGATCTTGTGCATCAGAAAGTAATTAATTTAACATAGCCCACTATTCTTGTCTCTTAATTTTCAAATTTCAACATTTCTTAAGGACTGTGTGTTATGTGCCCATGCTTGGGATCGAGTCCAACGACGATTCTCAAAAAGGCTATTCTCTTTCCCCTTATTTACGTTGGTTCCCTTCTTTGTAGAACCTATTTTTGGTGATAAAAAACTTGTCAAAGACAAGGTTTGCCAGATTGGCTAAATTATTCTACTCCTAATTAGCTAATTTTTATGATAACTTCTTTATTACTTTATTGCATAACGTAGTAGCCTTATATAGGCAAAGAAACACAAAAGTTCCACCAAAACTAGGACTCCTAGAAAGATTCAAGCTGTTTTAGGACTTTTAGAAAGATTCCTATTCAAGCTGGTTTTATTAACATAACTATAACATAAAACTCCTACAAAAAATAAAATACTCCTCTAATAGACTCCTAATAAAACACTGCTCTTTGCAAGTAGTAGGTCCTTCCCACAATGCATCCATATCACTGTCAGTGGTCTCCGGCTAGCTAGCAACCTTTTTACTGGGATAAACGCCAAAGCATTTAAAGTTAAACTAAGAGTTTTGTGTTTGTAATACGTATGTTGCATTTTGAAACTGTATGAATACTTGTCTTAATACTTGAATGAGCACGTTTATAGTTTTTTCCAGTGTCGCAACAAGAAATGTCGTAATTTAGAAAAACTAAATACTCTACCACAGTTCAGTGATAATCTTCTTCAGTATGCCAGTGAAACACACTGGGTCTCATATCTCTGTAATCCATCTTAATGGAGACCCCATGATGGTGAATGTGGACTCACTAATGAATGCCTTGTCAATTTGCCACATGCTGGACGCATCAAAAGGACATGTATTGGGATACATAAGTGGCTAGGGACATATTATAGTAGCTCAATTTTCTTAACCACAAGGACTTATTTTATTTTGTTTTTGTTTCTTCTCTGACAATGAAACCAAGAGGCGATTGGTAAAGTGAAAGCCTCTGATGAACTTATTTGATCGGTTGAAATTTTGAGCATTTTTTATTAGTTGTGAACTCACCTAATTTGTTCACATGTGAGCTTTAATTAAAAATCTTCCGTTTCAAAATAGTGTCGCCTAGTATACGCAAAAAATCTGCACTGTATCTACTAATCTGTGCTAGAAACTATGTCCCTTGAGCATTAGCTTAGGCGTGAATTTGCAAAGATATTCGGATAATTGTTATGGTTGACGCTATCTTAACTTGGCACCATCATTCTTGAAGCCCGTTTTCTTAAATTTGTCTTGCAACCATTGCTTATGACTGTGAACTCCTGCCTAGAGTTTCAGAAGTCAGCCCCAGCTTAAGTTAATTGTTGGAACTGCTTCTAATAAATTTTTGATTGGATGCAGCAAAGGAAGAAACGGACATATTCCTTTTAGAGATTCAAAGCTGACTCGCATCCTACAGTCTTCCTTGGGAGGCAATGCCAGGACGGCCATCATTTGTACCATGAGCCCTGCTCGAACCCATGTTGAGCAGTCTAGAAATACCCTCTTGTTTGCCAGTTGTGCTAAGGAAGTTTCAACTAACGCACAGGTCAACATAGTAATGTCAGATAAAGCTTTGGTGAAACAACTACAGAGAGAATTGGCTAGATTGGAAAACGAGTTAAGAAGTGCAGGATCGAATTCTGTTGCACCAGATTCCATCGCTTTGTTAAGAAAGAAAGACCTTCAGATTGAAAAGGTGATGAAATGAACCTTGAAATGGAAGTTATACAGCTATTAGATTTCTTAAGCCGTGGCCCATTCATGATGATATTAGCTTTAGCAATAATTTGTACGAAGCTCACATCATAATGTTTGGCAAGATGGCAAGTTCATTGAGCATCAAAACAAACTTTTCTTCTGAGTATAGTTAAAGACTGACCTCTTTTATATTTTACTTATATGTTGCCTATGTGTAATTAAAATATCTACAAAAATAAAGATAATATATGAATCCTTACTGGGCACGCTGCCCAGAATTAGCAGTTCTGTATTAGTTCGTTGTTATTTACGACAAGTAGCAGTTTGGCTGTGTGTCGAAGTGAACTGCTTTCTTGTCGGCTGAACCTTCAATTTTAATATTTTTGCCTATATGCAGCTAATGAAGGAAGTTGGAGAACTTAGTCAACAATTGCATCGTGTTCAATCTCAGGTTCAGGATCTCTTAGTGGCAGCTAAAGAAGATACACCTTCAGCAGTAAGGATATCCATCTTTTTTTTCATTTTTGACTTGAGAACTCCATCTTGGCATGGTCATGCAAATTCATCTCAAAGCTCTTGCATATGCAATTGATTCTTTTTGTCCTTTTTCAGGCAGATGCAGATTGTCACTATCCTAAACTTAGAGTATGTCATTCATGGAGATCTGAGAACTCATTGTCATATTCATCAGTTTCAGAGGATTCCCGGATCATAGACAATGGTGGTAGGTCGTTGACTGTATCTCAGTTCTCAGATGTGCATAGTTGTAGCAGTTCTGAGGGGCAATACATTCATTTAACTGACGTGGAGGAGAAGTTTGCTCAAACAAATTCCTCTCCACAGCTTTCAATTAGAACAACTAGCTTTGGTCAAAATGATCTCCATGGGGACTATAATGAAGAACAGAACCATGATATTTCAGGCGATCCTTGTAAGGAAGTTAAGTGTATTGAGATGGAAGAGTCGAGCATGAACAGATACGCAACTGTGACAGTGATGAATCCTATCTCAGATGCATATGCAAACTCTAAACTTCCATCTGCTCTCTTAAAGAAAGGTTACACAGAATTGGAAATTTTTGAGGAAGACAGAAAAACGAACGTAGGATCGCCCCAGGTGAAGGAACATAAGGGTTTTGCCGACTTCTCTTCTGCCGTTGTCATACCATCTCCAGAAAAACTATCACCATGCCTTGTAGAAGAAGGTATATCTATCTATAAAAGGTTGAGCTTGATCAGAAGTAGAAGTTGCAAGGGGAGACTTATGAATAACATGCCTACATGGTGGCTTGAGGAAGGCGAAAGGAATGATAGCACACCATCGATACACAATGAGAAAGATTTTGTTGGGAGACCTGAAGACCATCAAAGAAAATTCTCTTCTCTGAAGTATGATATTGACGTAAATAGTGTACCAAGGAATGTTTCTCAGGCTTCTGTGACCAGTGCTGAAGACGATGATCTTAAAGTCGAGAACACAGAAACTCCAACAGATTGGGAGAGTACCAGCGTCAGTAACTCAGATGCAGACGTAATGTACATGGATCATCCAACGGTGAGTTCCCCTGTCACCAAATCTTTCTTCTGATAGCTTATATTATGTCTGTTAATTAATGAATGATTAACTCAAAGGAGAATTAATGAATGAATTCCTTACTTTTTGTTTCTTATAAATTATTTATGGATTTCTTTTGATATGTCGACGTAGATATAATTGATACCCTATACTTTGCCCATAGACATATATAAGTTAATGTCACTACCAAATCCACAAGTGATGGTAAAAATATCAGCCGGATAATTACCTCACTTTCAACTTTATTGATTTGTTGTTGGTGAGTGGGAAGGGGTTGGGGTGGGATGGTTTGTATTTGTGCGTTATGCCCCAATGTGTGCTTTGGTTGATCATTTAAACAGTCAATACATTAAATACTGACTCTTTTGGTTGGTAGGCACAAGAAGCAAAAACGAATTCTCTGGTAATGTCTACAAGAAGTGTAAAAGCTCTTGGATTGGATCCAATAGCAGATGATGCAGAAAGAGCTCCAAAGTGGTCTTCAGAGTTCAAGAGGATCCAGAGGGAAATTATTGAGCTTTGGGATGCTTGCAATGTCTCACTTATACACAGGACCTACTTCTTTTTGCTGTTTAAAGGTGTCCCGGCAGACTCATTTTATATGGAGGTAGAGCTCAGGAGGCTATCCTTCCTGAAGGAAACATTTTCGCAGGGTAAACATACCATGCTTGATGGACGAATTCTGACATTCTCTTCCAGGTACATCATTGCAAACCTAAATATCACGCATATCACACTACATCAAGATAGCTTACTAGGCTTCCTCCTTTAACAGTAAGAGGTCTCTGGATCAAGAGAGACAGATGCTGTGCAAGGAAATGGAGAAGATGCTCTCTAGAGAAGAGAGAGAGAACCTGTTCTTGAAGTGGGGAATTGATCTGAATTCAAACCATAGAAGGCTGCAGCTGACCCATCTCTTATGGACTAACACAACCAACATGGACCACATCTCTGAGAGTGCCAGTCTAGTTGCAAAGCTGGTTGGTTTTGATGAGCAGGCAGAGACTTTGAAGGAGATGTTTGGGTTGCTCAATTTCACACCAAAATACCCAGGCTCAAAAAGATCTTCTTTATGGAGGCGCACTGTAATGTCGTTTTGGTAAGCCCGTGGATGAGCTCCTACCTTCGGAATCTTTTGTGGCTAATTAATTGTTGCGAGAAGCCCAACTTAAGCAGCACCTCAGGGATTCACCGTGCAATAGCACATAGACAATCACAATTCAGAAGTTTCGAGAATACAGATCTTTTGTTATAACAACTGTCCTCGCTGTAAAGATTCTTTTGTTTTTCATCTGTTACAAAAACCTGTATATATATTACACTATTCACACGAAAATAAGATGAGCAGATATTACAATCATCTCTTCATTTTTCTTCTTTGTTTTTCTTCGTTTTCTTCTTCATGGTATCAGAGCTCTAGACAAACGTCTAAATGGCAGATACTGCAAATTATTCTTCTTCTACTAATCAAAATGAACCTTCAAATACATCTCAACAAATTCATACTCCTGCATCCTCTCTTGATTTTCCAGCTCTTGCCAAAACCTTAAATTTCAATCTTCTCATTAAACTGGATAGGAAAAATTTTATCAACTGGCGTGCACAGGTCTTGGCTGCTATTCGAGCTCTTGAACTTGAACATTTTATCTCTGAAGCTGCTGCTCCACCTTCCCAATATGTACCTGCGTCTTCTGTTGACCAAGCTCCACAAACAAACCCAGAATATCGAGCATGGCGTCGTTCTAATCAGCTTCTCTTATGCTGGTTACTCTCCACCATTGGTGAAGAAGTAATCGGCCTAGTTAACCAATCCCAAACATCACTTGAAGTATGAAAAATCCTTGAGAAGCTTTATGCTCAGACATCAATGGTACGTGTCCTGCAACTGAAACAACAACTTTCAACGATACAAAAAAGGATCCATGTCAATAAGTGAATATATGCAAACAATCAAATCTATTGGTGATGCTTTACTCATTGCTGGTCACAAAGTTTCTGAAAGTGAGCTAATACTCAGTGCCTTAAATGGTTTAGGCCATGAGTACGATCCTGTAGGTGTTCTTCTTACTCACACAATGTCTCTGTCCACACTCCAAGAAACACAATATTCTCTTATGATGCATGAAACTCGCTTGGAGCAACTTAATGTTGCTACTCAAGTGCCGATCATGTCACCTAATGTCAACTTTGCAAGCTACAATCCTCAAAACAGGGTTCCAAATCAAGGGGGTCGTGGTGGATCTAGAGGTCGTGGTGGCAGAGGAGGTCGTTGGTGTAGCGCCCCCTTACCATAGGGTATCCACCAGAACGCCCGTAGGTCATTCCGATACATATCCTACGACAAGAGACCACTCACCGACAACAACTACTACACTCCTCACAAGATCACAATCATAAGACAAGAATAAGAAGCTGCTACTTTTTAAAACCAAACTAGATTCCATTTCATTCATTCAAAACTTAATAATTCACAACTGTCAAGATCTTTTTAAGTTACACATGTTTCACATCTTTGTATTGTCTAATAACCGATCTAACTATCGATCTCCAAAAGAAAGGTCACCGACCGACCTTGGTAATTGCTTTTCTCGCCAATCCATCAGTATACTGTTCTACGATCCCGAGGAGCTATCTGTCATGCTTAGTACCGAAAAATAAGTTGCAATTTTGGGTGAGTTTAACTCAATGTAAACCATCATCGATGGTTCTCCCAATTCATCATCATATAAGCATGAAACAAGATATACGCTGTGATAATTATACAAAACACAACATGAATACTGATCACGAATAATTACGATCCACGATGCGGTAAATATACACCCGATTAAAAATATTGTCGATATAGAAACCAAGATGCAATGCACATGTGACTCTTTTTCCATTCATTTCGAAGATTGTGACCGAAGATATATAATGATGATCGGTATAGACGCGTGCGGGAGAATTATCTCCATCGAGCTCGAGGCTCGGTTCAAGATATCGAGCTCTAGGCTCGGTTCGATCTGATGGCGCCTCGGTTCACAATTTTCCTTTTTAACGATGTGATGTATTTGTGCATGAATGCACATGTTTCACAACGATAAACATGGTATTTCACGGTCCAATATTCAATTCAATTAAACAGATTACCTCATGTAAATTCACGATCAATAATACCACATAATCCCGTAGGCAATCAATCACGATTATAATTCATATAATCCCGTAGGCGTTGAGTCACAACAATAAGTCATGTATTCCCGTAAAGCAATCAATTCACGATTAACACATAGATTGGAATAACCAACTAGGTTACTCACCTAATAACTTCCACGCTAACGCCGGGAAGTCTCTGCCAAATCTGTGGAACGATGGTCCACTGGAGCCTCTATAACAAATTAAATGAATAACTATTACCATTGGTGTAAATGATTAAACAATGCACATGAAATCAGTAAAATGTATATAATGCATGTTCATGGCAATCCCGCCCTAATCCAATATTTCCCATAATAAAATTCTATGAAAATTAGAAATCCATAAAACGACGGTGCAGCAATTGGACCTCTATAGGTCCCAATTAAATAAAACAGTGTTTTAAGTTAAAATCAATAGGGGCTACGTCAAATTCCCGTCTAAAAATTCCCGTTTTCTCAGAAAATGAAATTAAATATTCAACGAATCCGATGCCTCTGGAATCAGGTCAATCGGACGTCGGACGGGAAAGAAATTGACAAAAGAACAATTGTACCTTTTAATAACAAATAATAATCCAAAATAAAATAAAAAAATACATATATATATATCTTGAACGCTTCGCCTCATGGGCGAGACGTCGCCTCAGCGGTAAATCGCCTCACTTGTCGCGAGGCGAGGCGTCGCCTCATGACCAGCCACTAAATCTCGCGAGGCTAAACGTCGCCTCGCCATGCATGAAGTTTTTTCGCTACTCGCCTTTTTTTTTTCAGATTTCAATCTTAATTTTCATCCACTCTAACTTTTAGCACACAATTCAGAAAAATACCCACTATACCTCATTGGAAAGCTTATGCAAAGCTCTACAACTCTCAAGAAGACCAAAAAAATCAAATCCAACCCTAAGGGTATCAAATAACCCATCAAACCTTCTGCCTATAAACTTTTCATCAATACAGGGCAGTACATTTACAATGTCATAACTCACTGATTCTTCAGTAATAAATTACCACAAAAATATGGTCAACAAGTTCACAATGTCTTCTACAACTTTCATGAACAACCCAAAAATCAAATTCTATTGCAAACCAAGTCAATTAATTCATCTAATGTTACTGTCCCTGAACTCCTTCACTTTGGGCAGTAATCTTACAAGAAGCATAACTTCCATTATACAAGTCAATAAATTCAGAACTTTATATCCCTGAAAGATAACATCTCAAACTTCAATTTTCATGAAGCACTCAACATCCAATTCGATCTCTAACAATTTGAAAACTGTTATGGAAGTTTCTGTTGTCATCAGCCATTCATAACCTAATATAGGATCAGTTTTGAAAATCATATCTCCCAATTCTGACTTCTAAAATTACATACCAAATATCAATTTCAAGATAATCTCTTCCTCTACAACTTTTCAGAAGCTCACTCACACCACTTCAGTCCACATAAAATGTTAAAATTGCCTCAAATCAGTAAACTCACAAAATCACACTTAAACTAGGTTTCATCCAAAATGCTCAAAACCAGCCATTAGTAATCAATTCATATCTCCCAACACACAATTCCAAAAATAGCAAGATCAGTAGCAATGGAAAGCTAATCAAATATACTACAACTTCCATGAAGACCATTATCCCTAATTCCATCTCAATTAATTCATAAAAATCAACAAAACTCAGATGTCATGGTTGCGGTTACTGTTCACAGGCAATGGAACAGTAACTTTCCATGCAAAATTTCACCCTTCTATCATTGAAATTCAACAACACCTATTTCACACTAAATTAAAGCCAACATCCCAAAGTTTCAGTGGCCACTAACCTTACCTCATTTGCATTTCTACACAATAAGTTATGAATAAAACAGTAACATCTATTACAAATCTCATTTTCCAGATTCAATGTTAACCTTAGTTCAAACACTTCCAATATCTTTTCACATCACTAAACATCAAAATAAATACAAATTAAATATTAATACCATCATACATATATTAGGGCTAACACTGAAAAATTGGCAGCACTAAATTCCTCAATTCAAATACTCAATTAATTATCCCTATTCAATCCAAAAATCAAACTATAATATTAACTTCAATGCATCTTCACCTAGCCTCATCCCTTTTTCATCAAATCATAATAACCATCACTTTAATGCCTACCTAAACCTAATACATGCTTTAAACCCATTTATTAACTACCCCACACTATCATGGCATTTAATCCATATGAAAGACATCATTAAACTCAAATACTTAAATGAAACTTACCTAACACAATTCTCCTTCAAAGCTTTAACTTCCAACCTTTTCCTTCTAACCTTTATACCAAGCTACCACCTTTTCCTTCTCAAGCATATACCAAACTCATCATCTAGCTTTGATGAGAGTAAAGAACTTTGCTTAAAGCTATGGAGAAAATGGAGAAAGAAAAGCCAATTTGCGATAGTTTAAAAGAGAGAGTTTATGTGTTTGTGTTTTCGGATGGATCATTACAAAGCCTAACAATTCATCTTTTCATTCTCTTTTAAACCTACACGTCTAAGCATTGGAAGGGAGCATTAAATGTGACTATAAAAAATGGCAACATGTGATTGGCTTCTTTTAATAAGAAAAGTCAAATTATGACTATTTAATCCAGTCCAAAATGTTACTCCATTTAACTCCGATGACCCTACTTTCAGTCCCAAAATAATATACCCCATATTATCGTACTTTGGGTAGTAATCTTTGCTACCGAGAATTGACCGATTCGCCAATTGGCGATTTTACGGTCCGGAATTTTCTCCGGAAAAATCCAGAAAAATTCCTAAAATCCCTAAAATGTAAACGATTTATGGCACATCAAATAATTTTCCAAACTCAATTACCCCATTAATTTCACACAAGAGTTCAATTTCAACCTAAGTAGGAAAATGACATGAATGCATGTATACTATGTGCATGTACAACCCGTCAGTAATTATAGAGACTATATGCTGTATGCACATGCCGAGATATAATTAAATATCCCGAACCCATCCTAATTACCAAAATGCCCTTCCTATAGGAGAGGGATGTTACAATTCTCCCTCCAAACAAAATTTAGTCCTCGAAATTCTTACCGACCGATCAAAAGGTGAGGATCTGTCTCCTCATATGCTCCTCGGTCTCCTGTAGCCTCCTCGGTCGAATGGTTCCGCCAGAGAACCTTCACCGAAGAGAATACTCTTATTCCTCGGTTGTTTCACCGAGACCGATAATCTGAATCGGCTCCTCCACATAACTCGATTCATGGAGACCTCAATCTCTGAGCCGGTATCACATGTGTCGGATCCGACCGATATCTGTGAGCATACTCACATGGAAGGCGTCATGTAACTGAGACATCTCACTCGGTAAAGCTAGCACAGTAGGCCAAAGGTCCGATCCTCTCGGTGATCTCAGATGGACCAATGTACCTAGGGCTTAACTTCCCTTTCTCCCAAATCTCAAGACACCACGCCACGGTGACACCGTAAGAACACTTTGTCGCCCACATTATACTCAATGTCCCTCCTATCTTTGATCAACATAGCTCTTACGTCTATCCTGAGCCGCCTTAATGCGACTCCGAATCAGTTTCACTTTATCAACAGTATCCTGAATCAACTCAGGCCCCTCAATCATCCTTACTCCCTCTTCGTCCCAATACAAAGGCGATCTACACGGTCGCCCATATAACGCCTCATAAGGTGCCATCCCGATGCTACTGTGAAAATGGTTATTGTATGCAAACTCAATCGAGGCTGATCATCGATCCCATGCTCTCTCGAACTCCAATACACATGCCCAAGCATATCCTCAGCAGTTTTAATCGTCCTCTCACTCGCCCATCATCGAGGATGAAACGCAGATCTTGAAGTTCAACCTAGTACCCATAGCGGCATCGCAAACTCGCCGAATCTCGAAGTAAATCTGGGATCCCTGGCAGACACTATCGACACTGGAACCCCGTGCAGTCTCACTATCTCCGCCACATACTTCTGGGCCAACTGATCCATAGTATTATTCTCCCTCACTGCCAAGAAATGAGCCGATTTAGTTAACCGGTCCACTATGACCCAGATAGCATCATGCTGTCTCGGCGTCCTAGGCAACCCCATAATGAAATCCATGGTGATCCGTTCCCATTTCCACTCCGGAATAGGCAACGAATGAAGCTTCCCTACTGGAGCTTGGTGCTCAGCTTTAACTTGCTGGCACGTCAAACACCTGGACACATACTCAGCTACCTGCTTCTTCATACCAGACCACCAGAAATGTTGCTTAAGGGTGTTATACATCTTGGTAGTACCAGGATGCATAGCATATGTGGCCATGTGAGCCTCCTCCAGTATCTCTCGCCTCAGATCATCTACATCAGGCACACAAAGTCTCTGCCCTATCCATAGAGTCTCATCTCTCACATCAAACTCAGATCTCGAATCAGCTTTCACTTTCTCAATCAGTCTCACCATAACAGGATCCTTATCCTGAACTCTCCTAATCCTGTCCAGTAGCATCGGTCTCAATCTCAATGTAGCCAATAATACTCCATCCTGCTCCAAATTCATCTGCACATTCAAAGCTCTCAACTGAATCAAATTAGGCAAGCTCATTGCCTGAATCTGAGCTGTACTCGTATGTGACTTTCTACTCAGAGCATCTGCCACCACATTAGCTTTTCCAGGGTGATACTCAATAGTACAGTCGTAATCCTTCAACAACTCAAGCCACCTCCTCTGTCTCAAATTCAACTCTCTCTGGCTCAGTAGGTATCTCAAACTCTTATGGTCAGTAAAGATTTGAAAGGTCTCACCATACAGGTAATGCCTCCAAATCTTCAATGCAAATACGACTGCAGCTAACTCCAAATCATGAACAGGATAGTTTACCTCATGAATCCTCAACTGTCTCGAGGCATAGGCAATGACTCTACCATGCTGCATCAGCACACATCCCAATCCCTGATGTGATGCATCGCTGTACACCTCAAATCCTCCGGTCCCAGATGGAATAGCCAACACCGGCGAGAGTCAACCGATGTTTCACTCCTCAAAGCTCTTCGACACTCCTCGGTCCATCCGAATGGCACATTCTTCCTCGAAGTTTTGTCGGAGAAAGTGAGATCAATGAAACCCTCGACAAACCTCCGTAATAACCAGCCAATCCGAGGAAACTCCGAATCTCCGACACATTCCTAGGAGCTTCCCATTTCAGCACTGCCTCTACCTTACTCGGATCCACCTGAATACCCTCTCCAGTCACTATATGCCCCAAAAAGATCACCTGATCCAGCCAAAATTCACATTTGCTGAATTTGGCGAACAACTGTCTCTCCCTCATCGTCTGTAACACAATCCTCAAATGCTCACTATGCTCCTGTCTATCCCTCGAATACACTAGGATGTCATCAATGAAAACTATAACAAACTGATCCAGGTAGGGCTGAAATACCTTATTCATCAAGGCCATAAAAGCTGCCGGGGCATTTGTCAACCCAAACGGCATCACTAGAAACTCGAAATGCCCATACCTGCTCCTGAATGCACTCTTAGGCACATCGGCCTCTGCAATCTTCAACTGATAGTAACCAGATCGCAGATCTAACTTGGTGAACACCGAGCTCCTCGCAGAATCGATCAAATAAGTCATCGATCCTAGGCAGTGGGTACTTGTTCTTTACTGTCACCCGATTCAGCTGCCTATAATCGATGCATAGCCTCAAAGTCCCATCCTTTTTCTTCACAAACAAAACTGGAGCTCCCCATGGTGAAACACTAGGTCTAATGAACCCCTTCTCCAGCAACTCCTGCAACTGAACCTTCAACTCCCTCAGTTCCACAGGTGCCATCCTATATGGAGGTATAGATATAGGAGCGGTACTGAACGAGGTCAATGGTAAATTGTCTCCCGATCCGTGGCAAACCCAGTAACTCATCAGAAACACATCCGAAATTCCCTAACCACGGAATATCCTCAAGCCTCTGCTCAACTCGTGTCAATCACATGAGCCAGATAGGCCTCACAACCTCCCTGCATCAACCTCAGGGCACTAAGGAAAGAGATCATCCGGGCTGGCATTGCCTGGCTAACTCCTCTGAACACTGCTCTAGGCTGACCAGGAGACTCCAAAACAACCTCCTTGGTATAGCAGTCCATGATAGCCCTATGAGCAGTAAGCCAATCCATCCCCAGAATGACATCGATCTCTCTCAGAGGCAACACTATAAGGTGCGCCTCAATACCGCTGATCAATCAATCGAGCATCCCTGCAGACCTCTCCCAATGCGATAGTAGTACTAGAGGTGTACTCACCTCCAGCCCATCTGTAACATCTCCCTATCCCCATGCAATCTACATGCCATATGAGGTGCTGATAAAGAATCGTGGATCCAGGATCCAAGAATGCAAATGCCTCAATATCGAAAGGAGAAGCATACCACCTACAACATCGGGGAATCTGAGCCTCTGCCGCGTCATGGCATACACTCGGCTGGGATCGTGGTGGTGCCCCACCCTCGGTCCTCACAAAGGACCCTCGGCTACCACGGCCTCTACCTCGCCCCCTCGTCCGGATCCACCCACTCTACTCTGCACACAAGAGTGGAACTCCCACTCGTCCACTCCCAAGTGCTGAACTCTCAATGTATCAGGCAATCCACGACTGATGCTCGGTCGAGCCAAGACCTCAAACAAGCCCCAATAAGCCACCAACACTCCCCATCGTGTCTTCTATCACAATGCGGGCACACTGGAGAAATCTGCCCAGAGCCTCTGCCACTACCACTACCAGTCGATCCAAATCTCCCCCTCTGCCCAAATCCAGACTGTCTCGAACCTCCCGGAGACCTGAAAGTCCTGCCCTGGCGCTTACTAAAGCTCCTGCCAGAGCTGCCCTGACTATCACTGGGCCGCTTACCCCGGGACCCAATCTCGGCTGTCTCGTCTCATCACCGCTTCCACTCTAACGGCAGCAGCCCTCAACTCAATGAATGTACCCATGTCCGACCAAGCCAACCTGGTACGGATCTCAGTGTTGAGGCCATTCTCGAACCTCCGGCACTTATCAGCCTCAGTCGGGACCATCACAGTAGCATAATCTATCAGCTCATTAAATTTTACCTCATAATCAGCCACCGACATCCTACCCTGCTTTAGTTCCAGAAACTCCTGCATCTTCATATCAAGATAGACCTTGGGCATATAATTATCCTTGAAGGCCCTCAGAAACTCAGCCCATGTCAACAAGCAAGGCCTGGTGGTACTGCCTGGCACAGTCTTCCACCACTTATATGCTGGGCCCTGCAACAGTGATACTGCATAATCGAACCTCTCATCAGGTTCGCAGTCCATCTGGTCGAAGACTCTCTCTGTCCTCTCCAACCATCCCTCAGCCTCGGCGGGGTCTGTACTGCCATAAAAATCTACAGCCCCCTGCTTGCGCAGCAAGTCATACCTCCTTTCCCGCCTCACGGGAACTCGAGGAGGCAACTCCTCAGTACGAGGCATAGAAGACTCCCTACTTGCTCCCACGGATCCTTGGTCAGCTGGCTGCTCAACCTGATCACCTAGTACCGAAGACCTAAAACAAAACAAAAATTCTGATCAGTTTCAACAGTTCCATCTGATTCATACCTATATTGTTACTATTCCCAAAAGATGCCAAACCATGCTCTGATACCACCAAATGTAGCGCCCCCTTACCATAGGGTATCCACCAGAACGCCCGTAGGTCATTCCGATACATATCCTACGACAAGAGACCACTACCGACAACAACTACTACACTCCTCATGGCATCACAATCATAAGACAGTAATAAGAAACTGGCTACTTTTTAAAACCAAACTAGATTCCATTTCATTCATTCAAAACTTAATAATTCACAACTATCAAGATTTTTAAGTTACACATGTTTCACATCTTGTATTGTACAATAACCAGATCTAACTATCGGTCTCCAAAAGAAAGCCCGGTGACCGACCTTTGAGCCATTGCTTTTCTCGCCAATCCATCAGATACGGCTCTACATCCCGAGGAGCTATCATCATGCTAGGCCACGAAAAATAAGTTGCAATTTTGGGTGAGTTTGCGAACTCAATGAGAAACCATCATCGATGGTTCTCCCAATTCATGCATCATATAAGCATGAAACAAAGATACACGCAGAATTATACAAAACACAACATGAATACGATCCATGAATAATTACAGTCACAAGACAAGAATATACACCCAGTTAAAAATATTGTCGATATAGAAACCAAGATGCAATGCACATGTGACTCTTTTTCCAGTTCATTTCAATATTGTGACCGAGCGCATAACAGTGATCAGTATAGACGCGTCTGGGGAGAATTATCTCCCATCGAGCTCGAGGCTCGGTTCAGTATATCGAGCTCTAGGCTCGGTTCAGTACAGTGGCGCCTCGGTTCACAATTTTCCTTTTAACAGTGTGATGTATTTGTGCATGAATGCACATGTTTCACAACAGTAAACATGGTATTTCACAGTCCAATATTCAATTCAATTAAACAGTTACCTCATGTAAATTCACAGTCAGTAATACCACATAATCCCCGTAGGGCAATCAATCACAGTTATAATTCATGTAATCCCCGTAGAGGCGCCAGTCACAACAATAAGTCATGTATTCCCATAGGCAATCAATTCACGATTAACACATAGATTGGAATAACCAACTAGGTTACTCACCTAATAACTTCCACGCTAACGCCGGGAAGTCTCTGCCAAATCTGTGGAACGATGGTCCACTGGAGCCTCTATAACAAATTAAATGAATAACTATTACCATTGGTGTAAATGATTAAACAATGCACATGAAATCAGTGAAATGTATATAATGCATGTTCATGGCAATCCCGCCCTAATCCAATATTTCCCATAATAAAATTCTATGAAAATTAGAAATCCATAAGTGACGACGGTGCAATTCGGACCTCTATAGGTCCCCAATTAAATAAAACAGTGTTTACAAGTTCCGTCAATAGGGGCTACGTCAAATTCCCGTCTAAAAATTCCCGTTTTCTCAGAAAATGAAATTAAATATTCAACGAATCCGATGCCTCTGGAATCAGGTCAATCGGACGTCGGACGGGAAAGAAATTGACAAAAGAACAATTGTACCTTTTAATAACAAATAATAATCAAAAATAAAATAAAAAATACATATATATATATATCGAACGCCCGCCTCATGGGCGAGACGTCGCCTCTCGAGGCGAAATCGCCTCACTTCGTCGCGAGGCGAGGCGCCGCCTCGCGACCAGCCACTAAATCTCGCGAGGCGAGGCGAACGTCGCCTCATGAGGCGGCGAAGTTTCACACGCTACTCGCCTTTTTTTTCAGATTTCAATCTTAATTTTCATCCACTCTAACTTTTAGCACACAATTCAGAAAATACCCACTATACCTCATTGGAAAGCTTATGCAAAGCTCTACAACTCTCAAGAAGACCAAAAAAATCAAATCCAACCCTAAGGGTATCAAATAACCCATCAAACCTTCTGCCTATAAACTTTTCATCAATACAGGGCAGTACATTTACAATGTCATAACTCACTGATTCTTCAGTAATAAATTACCACAAAAATATGGTCAACAAGTTCACAATGTCTTCTACAACTTTCATGAACAACCCAAAAATCAAATTCTATTGCAAACCAAGTCAATTAATTCATCTAATGTTACTGTCCCTGAACTCCTTCACTTTGGGCAGTAATCTTACAAGAAGCATAACTTCCATTATACAAGTCAATAAATTCAGAACTTTATATCCCTGAAAAGATAACATCTCAAACTTCAATTTTCATGAAGCACTCAACATCCAATTCGATCTCTAACAATTTGAAAACTGTTATGGAAGTTTCTGTTGTCATCAGCCATTCATAACCTAATATAGGATCAGTTTTTGAAAAATCATATCTCCCAATTCTGACTTCTAAAAATTACATACCAAATATCAATTTCAAGATAATCTCTTCCTCTACAACTTTTCAGAAGCTCACTCACACCACTTCAGTCCACATAAAATGTTAAAATTGCCTCAAATCAGTAAACTCACAAAATCACACTTAAACTAGGTTTCATCCAAAATGCTCAAAACCAGCCATTAGTAATCAATTCATATCTCCCAACACACAATTCCAAAAATAGCAAGATCAGTAGCAATGGAAAGCTAATCAAATATACTACAACTTCCATGAAGACCATTATCCCTAATTCCATCTCAATTAATTCATAAAAATCAACAAAACTCAGATGTCATGGTTGCGGTTACTGTTCACAGGCAATGGAACAGTAACTTTCCATGCAAAATTTCACCCTTCTATCATTGAAATTCAACAACACCTATTTCACACTAAATTAAAGCCAACATCCCAAAGTTTCAGTGGCCACTAACCTTACCTCATTTGCATTTCTACACAATAAGTTATGAATAAAACAGTAACATCTATTACAAATCTCATTTTCCAGATTCAATGTTAACCTTAGTTCAAACACTTCCAATATCTTTTTCACATCACTAAACATCAAAATAAATACAAATTAAATATTAATACCATCATACATATATTAGGGCTAACACTGAAAATTGGCAGCACTAAATTCCTCAATTCAAATACTCAATTAATTATCCCTATTCAATCCAAAATCAAACTATAATATTAACTTCAATGCATCTTCACCTAGCCTCATCCCTTTTCATCAAATCATAATAACCATCACTTTAATGCCTACCTAAACCTAATACATGCTTTAAACCCATTTATTAACTACCCCACACTATCATGGCATTTAATCCATATGAAAGACATCATTAAACTCAAATACTTAAATGAAACTTACCTAACACAATTCTCCTTCAAAGCTTTAACTTCCAACCTTTCCTTCTAACCTTTATACCAAGCTACCACCTTTTCCTTCTCAAGCATATACCAAACTCATCATCTAGCTTTGATGAGAGTAAAGAACTTTGCTTAAAGCTATGGAGAAATGGAGAAAGAAAAGCCAATTTGCGATAGTTTAAAGAGAGAGTTTATGTGTTTGTGTTTTCGGATGGATCATTACAAAGCCTAACAATTCATCTTTTCATTCTCTTTTAAACCTACACGTCTAAGCATTGGAAGGGAGCATTAAATGTGACTATAAAAAATGGCAACATGTGATTGGCTTCTTTTAATAAGAAAAGTCAAATTATGACTATTTAATCCAGTCCAAAATGTTACTCCATTTAACTCCGATGACCCTACTTTCAGTCCCAAAATAATATACCCCATATTACTGTGCCACTGGGTAGTAATCTTTGCTACCGAGAATTGACCGATTCGCCAATTGGCGATTTTACCGGTCCGGGAATTTTCTCCGGAAAAATCCAGAAAAATTCCTAAAAATCCCTAAAAATGTAAAACGATTTATGGCACAGTCCAAATAATTTTCCAAACTCAATTACCCCATTAATTTCACACAAGAGTTCAATTTCAACCCTAAGCCGGAAAATGACATGAATGCATGTATACTATGTGCATGTGCAACCCGTCAGTAATTATAGAGACTATATGCTGTATGCACATGCCGAGATATAATTAAATATCCCGAACCCATCCTAATTACCAAAATGCCCTTCCTATAGGAGAGGGGATGTTACAGTTGGTCTGGCAAATCTCGTATCTTCTGTCAACTATGCCAGAAACCAGGTCATGATGCACTCCATTGCTATAAGCGATTTGATCAAACTTGGCAGGGATCTCAATCAACTTGGAAGCCTCAACAGTCTCAGCCTGTGTTTCATGGCAACTCCCAATCAATTCCACGCTCTCCTCAGACATTTCTTGCTGAAAATAAAGAGTCATCCCACCTCTTTGAAAATTCTACACCTGATACCACATGGTTTGTAGATAGCGGTGCTACAAACCATGTCACAACTGATGTTCAAAATCTATCTCTTGGATCCGAATATGGAGGCAAGGAGCAACTCATCGTTGGAAATGGTAATACCTTACTTATAGCTCATATTGGTTCTACATTTATCAAATTTCGTGATAACAAACATACACCCTTAGCTCTCAAACAGATATTGCATGTGCCATCTATCACCAAAAATCTTCTGAGTATTTCGAAACTAACCAAAGATAATAACGTTGTGGTTGAATTTTCTGATGAATGTTGTCTTTTTAAGGACAAGGTTTCAGGGACAGTTCTGCTTCGAGGAGTGCTCCAGGATGGTCTTTACTGCCTTCAACCTCCATTCAACAATAATCAAAGTCTGCAGTCCTACTTATCCAACAAATCCTCTACTTTCAATTCCACAATCAAAACCCCTAGTTCTAGACAAATAACTGCAAATGTCGCTCATACTAGTGCTGATGTTTGGCACACCAAACTTGGACATCCGTCCACCAGTGTACTTAATCACATTGGAAAATTAATGAATCTCAAATTTAACCCACGCACTTTCAGTTTTTATGATGCTTGCAAACATGGTAAATTACACCAATTACCTTTCCCTACACACAATATCACAGCCAGCACACCTTTAGAAATAATTTACTCTGATATTTGGGGTCCCTCCCCATATTTGTCATCTGCTGGACATAGATATTATATCATCTTCATTGATGCCTTCTCTCGTTTTACTTGGTTTTATCCCCTCAAACTGAAATTTGATGCATTGCCAGCCTTTATTCAATTCAAAACCCATATAGAGCTTCAGCTTGATCACAAAATTAAAGCCATACATACTGATAATGGTGGGGAATACCAAAAATTCATTCCTTATATGATTCAACATGGCATTACACCTAGATTTTCCTGCCCTTATACTCATCAACAAAATGGTGTTTCCGAACGGAAACATCTTCACATAAATGAAATGGGTCTTACATTACTCTCTCAGGCACATATGCCACTCACCTTCTAGCTTGAAGCTTTTTCAACAGCAACATACCTCATAAACAACCTTCCCAGTCCAACTCTTCAATATAAATCCCCCTATGAAATGTTATATCACAAGAAACCCACTTATGATCATCTAAAGCCTTTTGGTTGCAGCTGTTTCCCATATCTCCGTTACTATTCTACTCACAAATTAAATTATCACACCTCCAAATGCGTTTTTCTTGGCTACAGTCCACTACATAAAGACTACAAGTGTCTTGATAAAAACGGCAGGGTGTATATCTCTCGCCATGTTGTCTTTAACAAAACAGAGTTCCCATATTCAAATCTATTTCTACAATCCAAAAACCCTTTTTCAATACCTTCTACCTCCACCAAGAGCCTTCCTCTCTCTGTTCTTGCACCAGCTGCATATCCATCCAGCTCATCCTCCAGCACTCACTTACAAGTGGATCAGCTCCCTGACGCTTCACGGTCCTTCAACATTCCTCAGGTAAATTCTTCCTCAGCTTTATTACATCCTCCTTCTGTCTCTACTAATCCTCTTCCATGTCCCACATATACTACATCCACTTCTACTTCTGCAGCAGATCATACACTTTCATCATCTCCCAGCTTGCTACACCAACCCAATATGTTGGGACCCGATCCGGGAATCGAATCCCAACCCTCCGCATACGAATAACAAGGCAAATTTAAATTGGATAAATTGAATTCGATAACGACAAAGAAAGCGAAAGCAGAAGCAAAGCGAATGTGAATCGAATACAGAAACGAAACGGAAGTGAATCGGAAAACGAAGCAAACAGAACGGATGAAACGAATCATATAGCAAAAGTACGAATTGAAAGCAAATCGAATAATCGAATACGAATCATAAATAACGAACGAAAGCGTAAGAAGCAACATGGAATCGAAAAGCGAGTTGAATTCGGAATCAATTCGTAACAAAACAAAGCCGACATCCGAAACAAAGTAACAGAGAAAAGCGTCGCGTTGGAATTCCTAGACCATCCATATCCGAAATCCGGTATAATTTTTTTTTCTTTTTCTTATACTCATTTATCAAACTCATACAAAGCAATCTTATATCCTTTTTCTTGGACATTCTTTCTCATGCCAAATCTCAACTCTTAACCATATTCTTATACATTGGTATTAATCCCAAAATTCATATTCATACTAATTTTGATCGAAATTTCGGCAGCATAACGACTACCTTTGACCTAACCCAAACCTGCAAAGTATCGAAAAACACACTTCTAAATCTCCAACCAATCACACAATCAATCAAAATCTACCGGACCCTTCGTCCGGGATCTCAACAGATAAATACACTCCTATATCTAAACCACTTCAAAACATTAATCATGTCCAATTTCAATACACATTTCAATCTTAAATTCCATACACAAATTCCTAAATCAATATCATTATCATACACAATGTCATACACAATTTCATATACAAATTCAAAACCATTCACAATACTCAACTTTATATTCAAGTACACTTTCCCAAACTTATCTTAAGCCATATACATATCCATACTAAAATCCAAACTTATACAAATATCGATATTGACGTCTTGACCATCTTTCATCCGATCTCCCATCTCCAATATGTGATTAAATTAGTGAATGTGAATTGTTGTATGTCTTGATGTGATTTGTGAATGTGAGTGTGTCAAGTTTGACATTATTTGAAAATATGAATGCAATGTATTTCTTTAAAACATAACTCAAACAGATACATATTCATAATGCACATTTTTCAAAATTTATCTAACAATTCAAAAACCATGAATTTATTCAATCTTGTAATTTCTGAAAATCATTTCTAAAATAAGGCATTTAATCCTTCTTTCAATCATTTACATAAACATAAACAATAATTTATCCAATTTAAATTCGCTTCGTTATTCGTATCCGTTTCTGCTTTTCGGTTGGGATCGGGTTCCCGGATCGGGTCCCAACACAATACATTACCTTCATCACCAAAATCAACTCATCCTATGCAGACAAGGTCTAAGAGTGGCATATTTAAACCTAAGGTCTATCACACTAACCTCCAAATCTATTCTGCTTCAGAACCTGAATCCGTAACTGAGGCTTTAACTATTCCAATTTGGAAACAAGCTATGGAGGATGAGCTACATGCGCTACAACAAAACAAGACATGGCAGCTAATTCCTTATGACTCTCAGATGAATCTATTGGGCACAAAATGGGTTTATCGAATCAAATACAACTCAGATGGTTCTGTGGCTAAGTACAAAGCACGGCTTGTCGCCAAAGGGTTCACTCAAACCCCTGGCGTGGACTTTACGGAGACCTTCAGTCCGGTGGTGAAGTCGTCAACCATTAAAGTGGTTCTATCCCTTACAACCTCCTTTCACTGGGATATACAGCAGATTGACGTGTAATGCTTTTCTAAATGGAGAACTCCATGATGAGGTCTATATCAGTCAACCTCCAGGCTTTGAAGATCAACTCCATCCCACACATGTCTGTCGCCTAGCAAAAGCTATTTATGGGCTTAAACAAGCCCCAAGAGCATGGTTCCATACACTCAAGAATGCACTCAATCAGTGGGGATTTCAAAACTCCAAAGCAGATAGGTCTCTGTTCTATCTTCAGCAGCAGGGCAATATCATCATTCTCCTAGTATACGTAGATGACATCTTAGTTACCGGCAACAATCCACATGCCATTGCCACAATCATTGCCAAACTCAATGCTAAGTTTGCCCTCAAAACTCTTGGCAGCCTACACTACTTCTTAGGCTTTGAGGTATATCGCAACTCTACCGGTATATATTTATCTCAATATAAATACATCAAAGATTTGCTTGCTAGAGCTAGCATGTCCTCTTGTAAACCATGCTCTACTCCCGTGTCCACCAGCACCAAGCTTTCTCTCTATGATGGCTTACCCATTGACAATCCTTCCGACTATCGCAGTTTAGTTGGCGCCCTTCAATACCTCTGCAACACAAGACCTGATATCAGTTTTATAGTTAATAAATTGAGCCAATTCCTCGCTAACCCATTACAGACTCATTAGATAGCCTTAAAAAGGGTCTTGCGATACTTATAAGGAACATCCCATCTGGCCTTGCTCTTCAAACCTTCGAAAAACCCACTTGAACTTCATGCCTTTAGTGACTCCAATTGGGCCAGCTCCATTGATGACCGGAGGTGCACCTCCGGAGGTTGTGTCTTTCTAGGCGAAAATCTTGTCTACTAGAACTCCAAGAAACAACAGGTGGTAGCTCGTTCAAGTACGGAGGCTGAGTATAGAGCTCTTTCTCAAACCTCCACTGAGTTGCTTTGGTTACTTTCTCTTCTTTTGGAGTTGGGTTTCACTACTTCTCAACGACCAACCTTGTGGTGTGACAACAATGGTGCTCGTTCCTTGTCACAAAATCCAGTGTTTCACTCTCATACTAAGCATATTGAAGTTGATTTCCATTTTATTAGAGATAAAATTTTCGATGGAACTTTAGAGGTCAAGTATGTCAGCTCTACTGATCAGCCGACAAATCTTCTCACCAAAGCAGTGATGACTGTTCGGCTGGAGTATTTAATTTCCAAACTCAATCTGGTTCCAAATCCCAGATTGTGTTTGAGTGGGGATGTTGCGAGAAGCCCAACTTAAGCAGCACCTCAGGGATTCACCGTGCAACAACACATAGACAATCACAATTCAGAAGTTTCGAGGATACAGATCTTTTGTTATAACAACTGTCCTTGCTGTAAAGATTCTTTTTTTTTCATCTGTTACAAAACCTGTATATATATTACACTATTCACACGAAAATAAGATGATCAAATATTACAATCATCTCTTCTTTTTTCTTCTTTGTTTTTCTTCGTTTTCTTCTTCATTAATGACTGTCGCCTTTCCGCACTGATTAGATAGCCTTTCAAGATGTTTCTGCTTGCATGTTTGATTTTTACTGTGCTTTCGAGGAAGTTTGTAAATTTGCTCATAGCAGGATTAACAAAATCAAGATACTCTGTCCAAGATTACTCTGTCTTATCATATTTATTAAATCTCAGTCACTTATTTACGTAAATCTTGTATCTATTTATGTGGATTCCGTATAAATCTCACATAAATAAACGGTTAATATTTAAATGAACATAATAAGATAGAGTAATATTGGACAAAAGATCCGTACTCGGATTAACATACTTCTAATGTAAAGCTTCCTGTGTCATCTTTTCTCTTCAGTGTAGATTTGGCCATCTGATAGCCATTAATCAATTGCAAAGACATGTACAATAAGAGAGTGCTGATACTAGTGTCATTTTAGCATATGAAAGCTCTACGTATTATCCATCAAATGTTGTTAAATGCCAGATGTATTTGATAAGGAATTCTCCATTGGCAGAGGAATCTTTTAAAACTCTTTCACAAAGGGCATTTTAGAATTTATATATTACTCTTCCTATTTAAGATACAACTAATTTATTATACCATTAATAGTTTTGTCCTCCCATTCAACATAATTATTCATGAGAAAAAATTACTTTGATAATTTAAAATATCAAATATCATTATTTTAACCAATGTTGTGAATATCATATTAAACTTGATACTGACATTAATTCTAGTATAATAGGACCAATGTTGTGAATATCATATTAAACTTGATCTGACATTAATTCTAGTATAATAGGGTCCTTATATGGGACAATATTGAGTGTCATTTTCGTAATTTTAAAATTACAAATAGTCATTAAATGTTATAAAATTACAAAATAACCTTCAAGATATCTTGTGTTATAGTGTATTTAACCTTATTTCAACTTGATATGACAAATTGTAATAATATAAAATGGATATAATAATCATCTTTTATTCCTATTATTATTACTCTATACACAAAATATTTAAAATATTGCAATTAATTACATTAAACATTATATAATAAGAACAATATAAATCCATAAGTGTAACAAAAAAGTTCATGTCAAGGAACATAACAAAATAGAAGTGAAATTTGAAAAAAAATACTTACGGTTAAAATTTTTATATTTATATAGGTACATTAAATATAAGTAAAATAAATGAAAAGAATAAAATAAAACTTGAAACTTCATTAATTGACATTTTCGATCAAATTCCATTGGTCTAAATTTTATTTGGTGCAAAGTTTTAATTATTTAGGGGATTCATATCATCACCATCATTCAAGTTCAATGCATCAAATGGCATGCTAATACTTTTTCATTCAAGATTATCTTCCAAGTCATTCTCACTTATAAAATTTGGTGCCTCAAAAACCCAATTGGCTAAAAGATTGAAGTGATTTAGGTAAATTATATCTATAAAATTGTTCTATTAAGAGTCATAACAACCAAATAAAAATAAATTACAAAAAAATATATTCAACTTAATCATAAGAATCACATACAGTTTCTCAAAACTTCAAGTCGTATCAAATAAATACCAAATCATTTAATCTCATATGTTCCAATCATGTTTTTCGAATGAATGAATTTAAATGTGTTCCAATTTCTTTCACATCCAATTATACTCACACATTGACTAAGAATTAAATTGCAAATTTTTACAATTTTAGAACATCACTTTTAAAATTGGTCTCACAAAACAATTGTAAGACAAAAAATAATTTTATAAATAAAATGAGTGATGATTAATTTTAAATGAGTAACAAAAGTGAAAGAAAAAGTACCTGAATTAAGTTTGTTTCTTTGGCATATTATAAATGAACATTTTGAAATTACAGCATGCATTGTTGTATGCCTCCATTTGTAAGCTAAGGAGATCTTATATCTTCTCATGTAAAATAATTGTTATGTTAGTTAATAGCATTTTCCTATTAACTTTTGCTTTCTTCGTAAAAATTGATCTAAAATAGACACTCAGATTAAAAAAAATCCTAGCAACAAATGATATAATCATATAGAGTAAAGTTAGTCTTTACATCTTTTATTAATGACTACAAGATAAGATCTATACAAATAAGTTCTTTTTTCATATTAGCCTTGCTTGATTCCTCCACCTCCTTATTAGTATCATAAAAGTAACTCATTGTTGCCTTCTTATCATAAGTACTCTCATAAAAGACTTACAAACTTGGATAATAAACTAACTTTGACACAAAAATTTATGATATTTAATTATATTCCTAGAAACATTTAGCTTAACATTAGACATGTCATATTGAGATACTATCTATTTATCACTTGTAAACATTTTTCCTCAATCTTTCTTTATTTAAACAAAATAAGAAATTATTTATAAATCTTTTAATGATAAGACAACATAAATTCCTATCATTAGTAAAATCTTTTCTCACCAAATTCAAAACCCACGATAATTATAAATGAACTTAGTCCTTTTCTCACTTTGGCATAATTTTATCAATGATAGGCAAGTATATAACATCTTCTTAATTTTCAAACATCAAGTCAATATAATATGCAGTACAAGTAGTCCAATAAAAAGAATTATAACTACTTTACAATCTCTTTTCAGTTGTTTTACAAGCAACATCATTGTCAGTAATAAACTGTATGATGTTTTTAGGCATAAATTTCATTCACAACTTACATCAAAGATTTCTAATAAAGTATAAACATTTTTTACAAGGTCATATGCATATATAAACTTCAAAAACATCATCTCCTTACTAGAATAAACTAAAAAAGTTAATAATGAGCTCTTATTTTTTGTTTGTCCAACCTTTTACATGATTGAACATTTATAAGTTGGTCAATTGGTAAAGCAAACACACACAATAGGGGGATGAATTGTTTGTAAAAAATTTGAAGGTATTTTAAATCTTTAAAATCCTTCTTAAACAAAATGGGTTGATAAACGAAAATGTCCTATTAAACTTTGAAATGAACCCGTTAACGTTTAAAAAGAAAGGATCATATTAGTTATTTAAAATACAAAAGAAGTCTAATCGAAAGGATCCTATTCGTGCTAAAAAAGAAAGGGGCTTGTCAATTGATAGGAGCCTATTAGAGCTTAAATAGAAATAAACTTGTTAATTGATAGGAGCATGTTAACACTTAAACGGAAAATAACTTCTTGCTTTATAGAAACAAAAGGAGCTTATTGAAAAACTGCAAGAGCTTTTTGAAAACACAAACTTATAATGCAGAAATTTAAAGGTTGGGAAGAGAGAAAGAAGGACACAGTGGATTTATACTTGTTCGGCTAACGACCAAGCCTATGTCTAGTCCCTAAGTATCCAACTTGAGTATTTCACTATAAGAATCTGGGTATTAAATTTGACGAGCTCTCCAAGCTCACAACTACATATTTTTCAAAGATCTCTAACCTTCCACACTCAAAATGTATAACAAACCTCTAAAAGTTCAAAAAAATGTAAAATCAAAAGTAAATTCTAAAATAACAATTTCTCTCTTGATAGAGTGATTTCACTTTCTAAGACATAATAAGAATGATATGACTCTTAAGAATATAGATGCTACTCAAATGTTTCGAAAGTCTGTGTATATTCTATTAGAGTAGTACCCTGAAGGCAATCGCCTTTAGCGCATTTTGTACAAATTTGTGTACAGTCTTTATGAATAAATAAAGAAAGGCATATTTCATTACGTTGCTGTTCATTATTCATGAACTGATATTGATCAATAAGCAAATTAATGAAGTCCATGATATATGACATAGCATGAAGGAAATTGTGATGTGATCATACTACTGAGATTCCTATCATGTGCAATTATGTCAGTATCTAAATTATCCCTAGTCATAGGATTACTGAGACTGGACATCGGTAATCTGGAAAGACTAGCACATCTCAAGCTCTTTGATTTGATCAAGCAGTGGATCTCAGAAGCTGTAAATATGAGATATTTAGGGTTGAGATGTGGATGCTTACTAGAGGTAGTAAGTACATTAGATGACCTGCTATGAGATCACCACATGGATGTCCTATTCTAATGTTAGTGATAATCTCATCATAGCAATGGTGCAAGTATCCTTAGACTTGAGGTGCTCAAGGATATCTTTGATACTAATTCTGTGCTTTGAGTCCATTCCTTGTTGCCTTACAGAGGTCGCTCATAGGGTGGTGCTTGGGTACAGCTTGAGGTATTCGAAGGTAATTGAGTAGCCAATAAAGGATTCACCACTTCTGTGATAGCAGAAGATGATACCCATGGCCTCTTATCAGGGTCATTACTTAGAAATCTCTGGCCGGAGTATATATGTCATGAAGAGTGTCTTCAGTGACATATAAAGTAATGAGTCCCAAGACAAGAACTGATATCACTTGGACTAGATTTGACGTAGTCAGTCTAGTAAGAGTTGACACATTGCCCATACTCATAACCAAGTGGGGTATAGCATGGTGAAAGGACGAATTGCACGACAATTATCTATGGAAAGGTTCGTAATATGGTTCATGATGAATATAGCTTCATTCGTCAAACCAATTACTTTCCGGTCAATTGGGGGTCATGATGTGTTGCTAGATACCGCTCATGACTTGCTCAAATTAAGTGTTAATCTAAGTGGCCAACATAACCGGGAACCTAATGGGTCACATGCATAAGAGTGTCTCGGAGAATTCGTAAAATAGTTTTAGATAGAGATCCAATATATGGAGAGCAATCGAATTAAATGGATCCCGATGAGATCGAGATATGTCCCGTTGAGATCGCGACATCGATATTGCTGAAAAGGGTTTCCGGTGGTTTTTTCATACCGAGACCCGGTAGGCCGGTAGGACCGACCCCAGTGTGACTGAACCACTTCAGCATTTGTATATACATATATATATGTTATTAATTAATTAAATAATTAATTAATTAATTAATATATATGTATACACGTGGATGGAGGATGAAGAAAGGAGAAGAAGCTTCTCCATTCTTGCTTAGTCATTAAGTTATAAATGACTAAAAGACAAAATAGAAAAAGTGGAAGATGATGATCGTTGGTGTTGTTTTAAAAGAAGAAAAGAAAGAGTTTCTTGCTTGCTTGATAATTGATGGTCGTAGGTTTTGATAAAATGAAGAGAAGTTTTTTGAAAAACCTAAGAGAAATGTGATTTCTCATCGTCGACCTTCATCATCTCTCAAACTCTTCTTCACCAAGCTTCTCCTTCTCTTCATCGTTGATTCAAGCTCTCCAAGGACAAAGGTAAGAGCTAGCACTCTTTAATTTGTTCTAGCTATTCCCGGGTCAAAGGGTTTGTCCCGGTTAGGTTCTCCGATCTCTGCGTGGATACTGTTAGAGACGGTCTCCTTTGGCCGTTATGGTTTGACTTTGTTATATAGTCACATGGATCCTGGCTTTCGGGAAGGTCTAGGAACAAAAATTTTTTGTTTTCCACACCGTGGGCATGTGATGCTCACACCGGGATTTTCCTACAGTGGTATCAGAGCCACTTGTGTCGTATATAACGAAGAAACCATGACTAGGTCGGAGTTGCCTATTGCTTGTGACGATGATGCATGTTGATTGTGTGAATTTCGAATTCAGTGTAGAAATATTGTTTTCGAAATTTTCTTGCCCAGATATGTTCACAAGATGTTGTTGCATAAGTGTTATTACTCTTCTTTAAACAGTCAATTTCTTTAACTAGTCGTTTCATCTTAATTCTAAGTTGACTTTGGATTTTCAATATCATCTCTACTGGAGCAAAAATTTCTAGATCTAATTATTCAAAATGAGACGATCCTCCTGGATGTTAATAAGGAAAATTTACTAAGAAGGTTCCTGTAAGAAAGGAAGTAATTTCCTATGATTTTATTTCGTTTAAAAATAACGTTATTTGTACAAGAAAATAAATCTAATTTAAATTTTGAAATATTATATAGTTATCATGAAAATCGTTAAATATAAACTTTAAGCTAACACAAGTCATTCATCTTTTACTCAAATAACCTTTTATTTAACCAATATAGCTACTTAAAAGATTATCTTTATAGCCATTAATTGAAGAAGCTTTATAGTTTATTATTGGAACCTCACCCCGGTGAGTCATGTGTCTGACGTCCTACGTGACATCTGGATGCACATCCCACGAGGAAGGAATTCCCCACCAGATCAAACCTCAAAAACTAACTCATTTCACTCACTTCCGAACAGATCTTGAATATTACACCCAACTTTCCTCCTGAAATTTAAAAGTCTTAGGGACCAAATTGAAATTCAATTTCTAAGATAAAAATAAATTCCATGCCTCTAGTTTATTCAAAACCAAAAATCCCCTCAATCGGATCTCTATAGATCGAGATATCACCAAAATACGGAAACATGATCAAACATTTCCATCTGATCGTCTCACTTTGATTTAATCCATAAATTTCTAATTAATATCAAAAGCCCTAGATTTTTATGGAGAGGTAGTAAATTTTCTTAGAAAACCAATGCTTCAAAAATCGAGTAAATCGGAGGTCAAACGAAAGACTTATAAGCAAAAGAGTGGAAGGAGGTTGGATTTGAAAAATAGGAAAATCAGAAAATAAATTAAATAAATAAAAAATTAAAAAAATGCAAAGCTCGTCAGATCGCGTATCTCATGGTCTGTAGGCGCGCTCGCGACCTCGAGGGCTGGAAGTGCTCGCTAGCGACAGCGAGCTCTCACGATCCAGCGCGCGCTCGCGACCGCGAGCATGCTCACGCTAGCAAGTGGCCTACCCTGGGTCACTCTAAAACGCACATCTGAACTTCAAAAATTCATAACTTTCACATAGAATTCCAAATTTTGAAAATTTAGTATCAATAAAAAGCTAAAAGGAAAATCTACAACTTTCATGAAGGATGTAAAAACCAATTTGGTCTTTAAGAGAGTTAAAAACCATCTCAAAGTTACTGTCTGGAAAAAGACATTACAAACAGTAACAACATATTTTCTAAACCTTGTAACTTCCTACTCCAAAGCTCAAACATGGCATATTTCATATCAATGAAAAGATATAAACATAAACTACCATCTTCAAGAAGACCTTCTGGTCAAATTCTAACTCTATAAGGGTCAAAAACTCAATTAAAGTTTCTGCCCATAATTTCCAGTTTGACAACACATACCCCAAACTTTAACAATCCATATCCTTCAAATACCAACACATTTGACAACACCTGCACAAAAATTTCAATCATCCACATCCTCTAACTCCCACATCCAAACATGACATATGATACATCATTGGAATCCTATGAAAATACTCCATAACACTCAAGAAGGCTAATAGAGCCAACCAATCCATATCAGTCCAGAAATTGTCTCAAACATACAGCAAACACAATTCTACTCTTATGGACATTTTCAAAACCATACTACATCACCTTTTTATTAAACATATGCAAAACACAAGAAAACTCAAATGTCTTTCATTAATATCATAACATAAGTTCTTACAAAGCTTTAGTGGGCATTTTGGCCCTAATACCTCAAAGTTTCAAAAAGGTCAAATTACAAAGAAATGTTACATGAACAGTAACTTTTGCTCCAAAATGCATCTAAAACTTTGTTTCCAAAAGATAGCTTCAAAACTAAAAGTAAATAGGAGTGATGCCTCGCCCCCGATGCGGTCACTTGTTCTTTTGCTCTTCGCCTGTGGATAGGAAGGGAAGAGGGGGTGAGCTCGACGGCTCGTCGGTAACACGTTAATAACCAAGAACAAGCAAAAATTCTTTAATTATTTTTTTCAAAGAAAACTTTACAGTAATCATTTATACCACATAGAATTTCCCAAAATTTTCAACTTATCCAAAACATTCACGAAAACAACATAATGAATACATCAAAATGCTCACAATTCAATATCACATACGCATATAGAAGATGGTTCGGGTGGATCCAAACAGAATGTACTACACATTCCCGCGAAGCGGTCATGTGTAGTCGTGAACTTATGGGAGTCCGTGAGGAGTTCCATGTCACTAACGTGCAGGCGGGAGAAGCCTATAAATAGACAAGTGCACTTGACTCTTAAGGGACTACCACAAACCCATATAATCATGCATTTCACATATTTGACACATATTTGCCAAAATGGCACTTTTCCAAAAGCAAAATTATAACATCACATTCTTCCGAAATCACATTTCACATTCTTTTTCACTTGTCAAACAATTTTGCAAATATTCCCACAATTTATTCACACACAAAAGACACATGGTATAATTTTAAACCATCCCAAAAAGTAATAACTGCATAAATTCAAAGTTATCAGAAATCGTTAAATTGCATTTATGGAAAGAAACTTAATTAGCTCATTAACTCAATTATTAAGATGTCACCCACCTTAAATCCTTTTACTTTAGGCTTGGTCAAGTGGCCTTTGCTCTAGCTCCTCTTGCCTCTCTTGTCCTTCTTCAAACACAAAATCCCAAAATTACAAGAGATGTCAAAATTGAAAAATCTAAGGAAGCAAAAGCAAGTAATTGATCTTATACAACCATACCCATGCTTTTCCTAAACCGATTGAACCAAAACCTATCAAAATTTTCAAAAGATTTTCCATACACTTACCTTGAAACTCCACCCACGAATTTTTGCTTCTTGTCTCTAATGGAAGATTAAACCTTCCTCTTTCTTTTGCCTTCTCAAACCAAATTCAAACTCCCTCTTACAAGCTTAGAACAATCGAAACCTAACTCTTTCTTCCTTTTGTCTTTTTCTTCTTCCTCCACCGAAACTCACTCACTTTCCCTTACTTGCAACAATTTTCGTTGTCTTCTTTCAAACATAGGACAAATACGGTGTTGTTTCCTTCTTTCCTTTAAAAGAAAAAAAAATGACCTAAATACCCCTCCTTACAAGTCTTAAACTTTAACAATTTAAATGAACTTCCCAATTTGTCCTTATAAAACCTCATTATTTTTAATTTCACTAACCCCATAGAAAACTCTAATTTAACCTTAATTCCATCAACCTAAGCAATAAAACCTTAAATTATTGACATTCTAATTAAATTCTAACCAAAACAAATTAATCAAACTTAACCTCAAAATGAACTGAACATATGCTTATTTAGTAAGAAAAGGAGTCAGGGCCCAACATTTATACTATAAAATGTAATAGTTTCCACCATAGATTGGTAATGATAAAATTGAGCAGCATTGAATGACTCACTTGCAACAGACTACCATCTAACTATTACCATATCTATATTATAATATGCTTCTTAATGAACTATGCATTGAAGGTTGAGCTCTAGGAGTTGTTTGTAAAACAAAAAATGTAAAACACATGTCTTTTTTTTTTTTCTCATATCAGTTGTATTAATCCTTTCTTGCTTGGTAGAAATACCATCTTCAACATTATTAATGCCATATTGACCACTGCAAAAAGAAATTCCACTATTAATTTTTTAGTTTAGTATTGGTCTTCTTTCGTTCTTATTATGATAGTCTTTAAGCAAATTTTTAATATATCATTTCACATCATGGCTAACTTTCTTGTAAGGCTCTACATCACCTTTGATCCTAACTAAATAGTTCTTTAACTTGGTAATTCTTCTACCTTTCAAATGTTGGTTGTTTCATATTAAGAACTAAT
Organism: Erythroxylum novogranatense; assembly: GCA_029891385.1. Lineage (NCBI taxonomy): Eukaryota > Viridiplantae > Streptophyta > Magnoliopsida > Malpighiales > Erythroxylaceae > Erythroxylum > Erythroxylum novogranatense. Next base: position 24,043,170 of record CM057228.1, read on the forward strand.
TTGGCAAGTGTCCAACTTGGATCATCAAATTTTTTGAGAGAGGTTGAATTATCAAGAGTACTAAACTTTTCCTCCATTTATATGTATAAATAAATGAAATTAAATAAGTAAAACAAACTAAACAATTAGGACATGCACCTCTTAATTATAAATCAGTAAATAAGCATGTCATTAAGTGAATAAATAAATGTAAGTGTTTAAACAAATGAGAATGGATAACTTAAAAGAGAAATATTGAGAGAAAAGTTCATATTGTTTAGAATAAGCTATTTAAATAATTTGAAAAAGAAATTGTTACAACTTTTTCCAATCAGAAACTAGCTATTTTTTTATTATATGTAAGCTCTCTATACTTAGTTTAAAGGAAATAGATAAAAATTGAATAATTAGTAATTGTTCCAGAGGAATGAATACCATTCTGTACCAGACTGTAAGGGTCAGGACGTGCAATGCTAACCAGAAAAAGGAACGGCATTTGTTCCTTTGGTACTGGCCATTAATACCGATTGGTACCATAATTTTTAGTTCGGTACATACTGTGAGATCCCACATTGATTGGAGAGGGGAACGAAGTACGTCTTATAAGGGTACGGATACCTCTCCTTTACAGACGCGTTTTCCATGGACTAACGAACTAGATCCCATCAGAACTTTGAGGTTAAATGTTCTCGGGTGAGAGTAGTTCTAGGATGGGTGACCTTTTGAGAAGGCCTTGAGAAAAGCAAAACTGTGATGGCTTGGCTGTGCCAAGGCTCAAAGCGGACAATATCTGTGAGCGTGTGATCTGGGATGTTACACGTGGTCTCAGAGTCAATACTCGGGCCAGTTGGACCGACAGGTGGTTAGGCCTCCCTTACAGACACGTTTTCTATGGCCTAATGGACTGGATCCCATTAGAACTCCGAGATTAAATGTCCTTGGGCCATAGTAGTTCTAGAATGGGTGACCTCCTGGGAAAGCCTTGGGAAAAGTAAAACTGTAAGGGCTTAGCTGGGTCAAGGCCCAAAGCGGACAATATCTGTGAGTAGATGATCTGGGATGTTACAGATGGTATCAGAGCCAATACTCGAATCGTTGCGTCAGTTAGGTTGGACCTAAAAGAGGGTTGGGCCCTAAGGGGGGTGGAGAGTGTGAGATCTCACATCAATTGGAGAGGGGAACGAAGTACGCCTTATAAAGGTACGGATACCTCTCCCTTACAGACTCGTTTTTTATGACCTAACGGACTAGATCCCATCAAAACTTCGAAATTAAATGTGCTCGGGCGAGAGTAGTTCTAGGATGGGTGACCTTCAAGGAAGGCCTCGGGAAAAGTAAAATCGTGAGGGCTTAGCTGGGCCAAGGCTCAAAGCGGACAATATTTGTAAACAGGTAATCTAGGCTGTTACAAGTGGTATCAGAGCCAGTACTCGGGCCGATTGGACCGACAGGTGGCTAAACCTCCCTTACAGACACGTTTTCTATGGCCTAATGCACCAGATCCCATCAGAACTCCAAGGTTAAATGTGCTCAGGGGAGAGTAGTTCTAGGATGGGTGACCTCCTGGGAAGGCCTCGGAAAAAACAAAACTGTGAGGGCTTGACAGGACCAAGGCCCAAAGCGGACAATATTTGTAAGCGGGTGATCTGAGATGTTACATGTGGTATCAAAGCCGGTACTTGAACCGTTGTGCCAGCTAGGCTGGACCCCAAAGAGGGCTAGGCCCTAAGGGGGGTGGAAAGTGTGAGATCCCACATTGGTTGGAAAGGGGAACGAAGTATACCTTATAAGGGTATGGATTCTTCTCCCTTACAGACGTATTTTTCATGGCCTAATGGACGGGATCCCATTAGAACTTTGAGGTTAAACGTGCTCGGGTGAGAATAGTTTTAGGATGGGTGACCTATTGGGAAGTTGTTGGAAAAAGCAAAACCGTGAGGGCTTGGCTAGACCAAGGCCTAAAGCGGACAATATTTGTAAGCTAGTGATCTGGGCATATTACAATAGTATCAAAGCCAGGACCCGAGTCGGTAGGACCGGTTGGAGAGTTGTACTTTCTCTTACAGACGCATTTTCTATGGCCTAACGGATTGGATCCCATCAAAACTCCTAGATTAAATGTGCTCGGGTGAGAGTAGTTCTAGGATGGGTGACTTCTTGGGAAGGCCTTGGAAAAAGCATAATCGTTAGGACTTGGCTGAGCCAAGGCCCAAAGCAGACAATATCTGTAAGCGGGTGATCTGGGCTGTTACATATGGTATCAGAGCTGATACTTGAACCGTTGTGCTAGCTAGGTTGGACCCCAAAGAGGCCTGGGCCCTAAGGGGGTGGAGAGTGTGAGATCTCACATCAATTGGAGAGGGGAATGAAGTACGCCTTATAAGGCTACGGATACCTCTCCCTTACAGATGCGTTTTCTATGGCCTAAAGCACCGGATCCCATCAAAACTCCGAGGTTAAATATGTTCGAGGGAGAGTAGTTCTAGGATGGGTGACCTCCTGGGAAGGCCTCGGGAAAAACAAAACCGTGTGGGCTTGGTTGGGCCAAGGCCCAAAGCGAACAATATCTGTAAGCGGGTTATCTGGGCTGTTACACGTGGTATCAGAGCCAGGTTTTGTATTTTTAGAAGTGTTATTTTTGTTTTCAAAAAGTTCATGGACCTTAGGAGTCGAGTCTGGGTGTCAAAATTCTTTAATCAAGAAGTTGAGTGTCGGATCGTTAAGTTGACGTCCTTAACGATCAGATGATTTTGACCTTGATTGGAGTACTTATTGACATTCATTAGGATGTTTAGGATAACGGATAAGCCAGGCTTAGGCAATTTATTTTATTAAATAATGTCTTTTCTTTGAATTATAGTGATAGCATGGTTGGACAAGGAAGGGGAAGGCGTCGTAATGTGAGACCTTTGCAACCCGAGCTGGAGGAACATAACGTAGAAGCAGTCACAGAACCAGCGGTAGCTAGCTCTTCGCTCATAGGTAGCCTTACATCGTAACACCACCAGTAGTAGAGCAACCAAATTTACCACCAGTGTCAAGAGAAGCTCTGCAGCAGATGATGACATGGTAGGAATAGTACACTGTGCAGCAGCAGCCTGGGGCTGGAGCACTGTAGATGCCACCACAAGTACCACCACCACAATAGCCAGTAGCGGTACCTAGTCATACACCAGGGCAACACCCGATGCTTGAAATTTTGGGTTATATCAAAGAGGCAAGGAACCTCGAGTGTAGTACCTTTGATGGGAGCGGTGGTGTTACAGAGGCCAAATCCTGGATGAGGCGAACCGTAGAGACATTTCATGATATAGGAATGCCTGATGAGATGAAGCTGAAGGTTGTCATCCAATTGCTGGAAGGTGATGCTAGAGTTTGGTGGGAAAATGTCCAAGGAAGCTACCATAATCAGATGACTTGGAGAGATTTTATCAATGAGGTTAATGAACAATACTACACCAGATTTGATCAAGATCAGAAGAAGGTTGCTTTCTTTACACTAACACAAAGGAATAAGTCAGTTCACAAGTTTGAGATAGAGTTGAGGGAACTTGCCACTTATGTCCCTGAATATGTGGCTGATGAAGAGAATCTGTGTGTTCGATTTGAGACAGGATTGCATTTGGCTATCCGGGAGAGGATGACTGTTACCTCAACCACTACATTCAAGGAAATGGTACAGTCGGCTAAGAGAGCTGAGAAGTTGGTGAAAGAGCGTGGGAAACAATGGGAAGAAAGGAACTGGAAAAGAAAGGGAGGAGGTTATTTCAGCCAGCAGCCTAAGAGGAGCCGTGATAGTTTAGCTTCGGGTAGTATTCGAGGCGCTACATCATCAGCTGCCCACTTGCGGTTGCCACGACCAGGTGGTCAGAGCACTACCCCTACTACTAGCTCTGCTTCCCGAGCTCGATCATATCATTCTGAGCAGTGTAGAAACTGTAAAAAAGTACATGCAGGCAAATGTACAGAATCGAGAAAGTGTTTTCAGTGTAAAGAGAGAGGGCATTTGAAGAGAGATTCCCCCCAGCAGATTTAGACTTCGGCTCAGGGAGGAGATAGTTCAATGCAGTCGGTGAGACATCAAGGGGAGATTGTCAGAGAAGGTGCTTAGTCTTCTAAATCTACACAGAGGACTGGTGTGGGTAGTAGTGCACCTCCAGCTGACTAGCAACGCCCAGCTACGTGAGCACAAATACAAGTGTATGCAATGAAGGATGAGGACGTTCGAGCAAATCTAGACACGATTACAGGTATGTTCTGGATGAATATTTCTTTGTTGTGTATTGTTATATTTTAAGGCTTACTTGTATAGTATTAGTAAATTCTTAAATAATATAAATATTAACCTATAGTGTTAGAAGGTGTTATGTGTGTTCTGGGTAAAGATGTTTAAGTGTTGATCGACACTGGCATGCAAAGATCTTTTCTCAGTATGACCTTTGTTGAGGATACTATAAGACGTCAGTACCCCCATTTATTTGTGTCCCTAACTTAGGAGTTTTGAGGACGAAACTGTTTTGAGGAGGGGAGGATTTGTAACACCGAATTTTTCGAGCCTTTTTTGTTGTTTTGTATTTGAAGATACTACTGTATATTGTCATATACATGGTTGTGTATGAGTTTAAATATGTAACTAAATCCTTTTGGTACATATGTCAGTGATATATATCATTATGTTCATCAGTATGCGAAATCTTGGAAATTTCCGACACATAAGTTTTTAAGTGTGTAAAACCGAGTCCATCGGATGGATAAGATAGTGGTGGTTAAATTAAATGTATTCTAATGCCTTAGAGGTGATTAGACATGATTTATAGACTTATTAAACATTTAGAAAGCTAAATTAGAGAAGTTGGTGTACATATGGACTTAATTGCAAAATTTGTAAAAGTTAAGGACTTAATTGTAATTTTTCAATTCTTTGAGGACCAATATGTAATTTTATAAATTTGAGGGGTCTAATTATAATTTTAAAAAATCCAAGGACCAAAATGAAAATAAAATTTTTGGTAATTCTCAAATTTTGGACTTAATTGCAAATTTGGAAAAAGTTTGGAGGGTATAATGGTAATTTCACATAATTAAGGACAAATTAGTAAATTCCTCTTGTTTGATCAAAGAAGAGTCAAATTCTAGACTCTTCTACCATGTGGTGGCCGTGCAACCCATTAAATGGGCTTGCAAATACTTGGTTTTTATTAAAAGAAAGAAGAAAAAAGGGAAGAGAGGAGGAGAAGAAGGGAACTTTCGACCATCACTCTAATTTCACTATCTTTTTTACTTTTCAACCAAAACCAAAGTGTTCTAAGCTAATTTGGGATCAAGGAACTCAAATCTATCATTATATTTGAGAAATTCTCAAGGAATTTGAAGATATCACTAAAGGAAAGTATAGGTAAATTTTGTCTCATCTCTCTCTACATCAAGATTTTGACTTTGGTGTTAAGATATGTTGTTCTCCATGCTTGATTATGCATGAAACATGGTTTAGATGAATGAAATATGTCATGGAGAGGGGTCATTAAGTCAAAACCCAAATTGTTCTCTTTAGATGAAAGTTGGTGAATTTTTTAATATCTTTTGAAATTGATAGTAAAATTGAATTCTATGGTGTTAATTATACATGTATGATGTGAATTGATGATGAAGAATGAAGAGAATGTGTGTTGGTTAAGTTTAGGTCGAAATGGTGGAGAAGAGGTGGGTGAATGTGATGAGTTGTGTAATTGATAAATGTAGCTTAAATGAAAGGAGTTGGTTTGAATGGAGTAGTAAAATGTGTCATTGATTGGAAGTGCTACCATATTTCATGTTGGGAGCATGATTTGTTATGGTAAAGTATTGAAAATGAGACTTGAAAGTCATGCACATTAGGTGTTTGATCAAATGCCTAAGTGAATTTGGCCTAGGATTTAAGGATTTTTTAGGGTGTACATTGGAAAGAAACTATCATGTTTACTTAGAGTAAACTTGAAACATTGCCTAGATTGATGAATAATGGTTTAATATGCTAGGATGAAAAATGTGCTTAATTATGTCATAAAATGAGTAAGATTGGATTAAAGGCATTAAATGCCTTAGGAAATGTAAAAAAGGGAAGCTAATGTGATGGTGTTTAAATATGAAATTTATGTTTAAGTAGTATTTTCATCGTATGTTGTTTTTAATGTATAAAAGCTCAGGAGCTATGAATCGAGGAGCTCACATTAAGGACTGTTGAAGTTAAGAGAGGATATACCTTCTTTTGAGGTGAGTTGGGGAACCATATTTCTTATATGGAATTAGATCACTCTAAGTCATGTATGATGACTTGTATGTGAATTTTGAACCTAGGTAACGTGTGATAGAACCGAATTTCAAGCGGATGCTAACATGTGTATGTATTTGATAAATGGCTTTGTTTTCGAACAATTTTGCATTTGAAGTACAAAAAATGGCATTTATTTTATAACAAAATATTTAAAATTTACATATGCATAATCGAGTCATGTATGATGCATGTATTTGTTCTCTTTTGATTTAGTGTCATGGCACAGTTTTATTTCATCGGTTGGACCAATAAATAAAGACATGGTATTGGTACCCGGTCTTTAAAACCGAAGCCCAACCATAAAACAGAATCCTCAACGAAAATAGAAAGCGAAAAAAAGAGGACGAAAGCGAAATAACGGATCACAGAGTCGAAAGTGGGCCAAACGCAAACGAAAAACCAACAGGATCAAAAAGCATGCGAAACACAAATCGGATCGGAATTCATAAAGCGGAAACAAAATCAAATAGTGGAATCGAAGGAACGGATTCAAAAAAAATAAATCGCTTAAGAACAAAAACTTATCTCCGACATCCAAAAACAAATATTTTAGAAAAACATCGAGTTGGAAACTCAAGACACACTCGGTCTAAACCAATCCAAACAGTATAAATTTTTTTCTTTTTAATTTTTCACAATTAGTTCAATGGCGTGGCCACGTTTCAGAAGAGTGCCCACGTTTCAAAACAATACAAATTTCTAAATGGAATTTGTTAATTCCACAACCTCAATTTATTTCATTCTTCTTTTTCAGTCATTTTCTATAAAATCTCGCACATACAAAAATAAATATCATCAATTCTCAAACAATTATCACTTCTATATTTGGAGCTCAATTAACACAATTCATCGGACCTCCTGTCTGAAATCCCAACACAAATAAATACATTTATATACCTATAACACTTCAATAAGTCTCAATCAATAATCAGAATCATCGGATCTCTTGTCCGGAATCCAAACACAATCAATCATAATCATTTCCCAATTTTATTCCAAACCATACATAATTCCATAACTCATTATCATCATGAATTAAATGCTTACAACATATTAATGGCATTTTCAAGCCATATACAATATAAATGCCAAAATCCAAAATAAACAAGATAAGCCTAAGCTCTTATTTTTACAATAATCCAACTTAAACCAAAATACAAAAGCAATCACAAACATGATGAACGAACGTCTTGTCTTTCTTTCATCCGATCTCCTTCATGATTACCTGGAGATGAGGATGAAAGGGGGTGAGCTTTACAGCTCGTGGATAACATGTTTATAAATCAAAAAATAAGCAAAAATCATTTTTCAAAACTTTTGTCATTTCATCAAATCTCACGGTAGAAATTTGGCAAAAAGCTTATTTCTCAAACTTTTCAACTTTTCAAATCATTTATGATCAATTTTAAAAATTTCACGGTTGAAAATCTCAAATGTTTATTTCTCCAGAATCTCAAAATTTTCACAATTCATGAACAATTCCAAAACATGATTGTAGCACATTATAAAACACATAAGCATATAACACATCAAAATTTTGGTTTGGGTTGGTCCAGAAATAGAACGTACTGAACATTTCCGCATAGCGGTCGTGTGTAGCCGTGAACAAAACGTACTACACCTTCCTGCATAGCGGTCCGGTGTAGCCGTCAACTTATGGGAGTCCTTAATAAAGCTTCAATGCCAATAGCGGGCAAGCGGGCGAAGCCTAGACAAGTGCACTTGATCCTCTTATGAGACCTAACCAAACCCACATAACAGACAATTCACACTTGAAAATCAGACTGCCCGAAGGCATATTTTGAAAACTTAGTTTTCATACACGTATCATAATTCAAACATATTTCCATTCATCATCCAAATTCACATGGCAATTTCACATTCATTCAAAAACAATGAAATCATCGATTATAGGCATTTATCAAATTATGCAAAAACAATGCATTTTGCAATTGCAACAATTTATCGAATCATTAACAATGAAATTGAAAATATTTATCTCCTTCTTGATTTTTAGAAAACGTAAACAATGAATTTGCAAATCATTTCTCTTCTTGATTTTTCGAAAACTTATAATTAGCTTATAATTCAAATTATAAACACGGTACCTACCTCATTTTCATGCTTAGAACTTGTTCAAAGCCTCAATTCCTCCATTGCTTCTCTTAAATTTCTTAATTCATGACAAAAATCCCTAATTAATAAACATCCAAAATTGAACAATTTATACTATGTAATCACCAAAATTCAACTTAGAAATCACAAACCCATACCATTCTTAAGCTAAATAAACCAAAAGCTTTTCCAAATTCAAAGATGAAAAATCTCCTCTTACCTTAATCTTCTCCAAATTTGAAATTTCTTGGCTTGAAATAAAGCTATTGAGCTCTTCTATCTTTTTCCCTCTTGAATCATCTCTAAAATCTCACTTGAAACTTACAAAAAAATTCGAACCCTAAGCTTTCTTTTTTTCCCCTTTCTCTTCTCCACCGAAGCTCTCTTCTTCTTTCTCTTCTTTTTCTTCTTTTCTTCCTCATTTTTGTGCTTTGCTTCCTTCTTAAACGACAATCCACCTTACTTGTCATTAATGAAAGCAAAATGACCCATTTGCCCTTCCTTAAAGCCTTATAACTTAAAACCTTTAATTGATCTTCCAATTTTTGCTCTTTATGCATTTCTTAAAACCTTAATTCAATTTAATCCAATCAACCTATACCGTATGATCTTACTCAAATTAATATGTTAATTATTCACATCAACATGCTAATTAAATTCTCAAAATCATGAAATATAACCAAGTCTCAAATAACATTAAATCATTATTAGCTTAGGATATTTTCTAATCAACAAATTTGAAGGAATTTGGTAAAACTTCATTCTAGAGAAATGTTCCTTATGGTCTCAATTTCATAACGTCACCAAAATCATTTAATTTGGTTCACTACTCCAAAAGTTACAACTCAAACATTTTGGACTATTCTTATGATAAAATATTTTCCAGCAATTTAATTCCAGCCAAAAATTGATAGTCTTAGAGATTAAATTGAAACTCAATTTCTTCAGAACATTTGTATCTCTATCTCTATAGTTCAATCCAAATCAAGAATCACCTCATTTGGATGACTAGAACAAAAGTTATGGCCAAAATACTTTCAGCTCTTATTAATCCAAGATTGAACACTATACCCAATTTCAATTCAGAAATTGAAAGACTTAGGGGCTAAATTGAAATTCAATTCCTTCAGATAACTTGTAGTCCCATGTCTCTATTTTATTTTTCAACAAGAATCAGTTCAATTGGATCTCCACAGACTAAGAATTCACCAAAATACTGAACCATATTCAGAAAATTTCCCAACTCAATCATCCTCAATTTAATCTCAAAAATCCATAATTTTCTATGTACAGATAGAGGGATGTCTTAGGAATCCAAAGTTTCAAAAATCAAGTCAATCGGATGTCGGACAGAAAAGATATAAACAAAAGATTGGAAGAGGGTCGGATTAGGGAAGGAAATAACAAAAGAACCAAAACGACGTCGCATCGCACTCGAGGGAAAAAATGGCATCGCATCGCGAGGGACACACGTTAGGTGGACGCTCGCGATCATGAGCCCTTGTGATTGTGAGGGCGTCGCACCGCGAGCTCGTCGCGATCGCCAACTACGTCTATTCCCATTTTTTTCCTGCCTATTTTCCAAAAATCATAACTCTTGATCCCAAACTTCAAATTTTACAAATTTGGTATCAATATAAAGCTCAAAGGAATCTATACAATTTCCATGAATAAATAAAAAACAAATTTCATCTCTAAAGGGGTCAAAAATCCACTCAAAATTTCTGTCAAAAATCATGTCACCCTAAACCGTCACGTAACTTCTAAAATTTCTATCTTTCAACTCCAAGGTCCAAAAATGTCATATTTTATATCAATGAAAAGATAAAAAATCAACCTACAACTTTCATGAAGGACATAAAAATCAATTTGGCCTCTAAAGGAGTCAAAAACCACTCCAAAGTTCCTGTCCACTAATACTCTTCCCAAACAGTAAAAACAACTTGAAAAAATCATAACTTCCTATTTCATAGTCCAAAATTTCTATACTTTACACCAATGGAAAAATCAGAACATAATATAAAACTTTCATGAAGAACTTCTAAACAATTTTGTAACGCCCCCTCACCGTAGGGGTACATATCGGGAAACCCAAAGGTCGCTCCAACACGTATCCCACAATAAGGGTGCACTACCAGAACATTATCCAATAATATCCACATGGCATCGAAATAAGTAAAAATCATAAAATAACTCAATATCAGAAACCAATATGTTTGAATCCAAAATAATAATCATCTGGTACAGTCATCCAATGTTAGAATAGACAAGTCTATCAGTCTCCTAACAAAACCAAAAAGGAAACTGATACAAACATCTATCCTAAGTCATCCTCAAAAGCTAACCCATTGACCGAATCAGGTGCCATCACGCCCTCGCCAAAGACTTGCACGACAGGAATGAATATCTTCGGAGCTAGGAGTCTAGTCTATCAGTCCTGAAAAATAGATTGCAATTTTGGGTGAGTTTGCGAACTCAGTGAGAAACCATCATCGATGGTTCACTCAAATCATGCATTACATAAATTATGCATAAAGCACACACACAAGAACATCAATTAATAGTATTATATACGGTTTACGTAGTCTATAATAGCCATCGTAATATCCGCTATTCTGGCGTGACGAGTATGTTGGTAAATTGGGATTAGATTTGGATAGAGTACAGACAAAAGTGGCATTGCACATGCATTATAGTTTTGATAGTCATTGGTAAATGATTATTGATTTTACAATTATATATATATATATGTACATACGTGTATGACAAATTCCCGACTTGATTGTGCAAATCGGAAATTTTGTTATAATCGGACAGATGAGGATTGGATTGTGAGAATTGGAAAATTGAGTAATAAGTGTATAAATTAGGTTTTGAATATGGAATTGGAATGAAATGGAATTCAGAGAAATGGAAATTGAAATGTGAGTATAGGAATTGGTATTTCCTAATTTTGTGAATTTATGGAAATTTTTCCAGAATTTTTAAAGTAATGAATCCGAACCGAAAAATTGGCTTAGTGACTGATTTAATTGATTCCGGGTCCGAGATTGATTGGCAAGTGATATGGAATAATTGGGATTGTAAATTCGGGATTTATTAGTTATGTTATTGCGAAATTGGGAGAAAAATAGAATAAGAATCGGATTTGTTAGACCCTAAGAATTGGGCATGTGGCAGATGATCTTATATATATATATATAAGCTTAAGATATAAGCTAAAAAGTTCATTTCTCATCATCGACGGTCGTGGGTGAGAAAAACTTGGGATTTAGAGTTCTTGAAGGATTTTCAAAGGATTGAAGCTTGAATCTGGTAAGTTTCTATGTGTTTATTAGTTAAATCGTTTGATTCGATCATATATGTGAGTAAGAAATTGGTTAGAAAGTTAGAAAGTTTCGATGATAGGGTTTTTGTTGGTTTTGATTTGGGTTTTTGATGAAAAATGAATTAAATGATGTTTTGAGGATAGAAATAAGTTGGGTTTAAGGTTTAAAACTGATTGAGAGTGTTTAGAATGGATTTGGGAGGATTTATATCAGAGGATCTGCGAAATTTCTGAGTTTCGGACGAGTTTCTAGGTTCGCACGTCGCGACGTGTGATGAACACGCCACGGCGAGCCCCCTCCGCGCACGTCACTTATCTAATATTAAATATTTAATTTGTGTGCCGCGACGAGCGAGTATCGCCGCACGCCATGACGAGTGGAGTTGTGCGCATGACGAAAGCGAAGCTTGGTCCGCACATCACGACGAGCAGCAGCGTACGTCGCGACGAATAGCGGATTATACGTCGCGACGAGGGAGACTGTTTCCGAAAAGTTGATTATTGAGGTTTTTGAATTGGAGAATTTTGGGATCTATTTTGGATTGGTTATGGATCAAAATGACATTTGAGAGAATAGGAATTGAATTTGATGATTATCGGAAATTGAGTGGTAAACGTATAGCGATTGTGAGTTTAATTGGAATGTGACTATAGAGTATGGAAATTGGTAAATTGGTTAATAACAATTGGAATTGTTATGGATTAGAGTGAGAGTGATTAAATTGAGAAAATCGGGAATAGGATCGGAATGTCATAACATGTATAGTATTTATCGATTTGCTATTGAATATTGAAATTGGTATCTTTGGTAATGTGATTATTTGACTGTTTTAAAGGCACCGATGGAGCAATTCCACGGATATCTTTGGGACTTCGGACTATAGCTCGGAAGTGCGGTGAGTAACCTAGTTGGTTCCTCAGCCTTTATGTGTTTAATATTAGATGCATTAATGCCATGCCGAGTTAAGGATGGATATATATGTGATTGCTTTTAATTGATTTCGGACCATAGGTGTTCGAAATATTGGATTGCGATATTGAAGTGTAAACGTGAATAATTGTGTATAAATGCATTAGCTAATTGGATTGTAATGCATGAGTGAAATGAATTGAATGTGCATATGATCGAAATACGCACCAAAGGTCCAAGAACTAAAAGTGTTATCGAAACGAAAAGTGAATATGTGCATTCATGCATAATTGCATGATCGATAATGATAGTTCAGACCGGTGGTACTAACGTATTCAGAGCCACGTGCTCAATGCATAGTGCCCTTCACAGGATTATCAGGCATATCACGCCTAATGTATATGAGAGCTTTAAGCTCAACACACAGGATTTCAGGTCCAACGACTGTTAGAGCCTCAGGCTCACCGCAGGACATATCACGCCCAACGATTTCAGAGCCACTCGCTCAACGAAAATGAACTCAAAGCACGGTCACAACAACGAAAAGAAAATGAAAGTGTCACATGCATATTGCATATATGAATGATCAAAGGTGTACTGTGTGAAACTGAAATTGAATGCATGTGATTTTATGAATGTGTTAACATGTGATATAATGTGTATATGGTTGTGAATGCATGAGTTGGGTGAACCATCGATGATGGTTTCTCCTTTGAGTTCGCAAACTCACCCAACATTGCAATTATTTTCAGAAATGAAGAGTACCCGTTAGTGAAACGGAGTATGTCTCTCGCAAAGAGTCGAGTAAGGGTCGGGATAAGTACACGTCGCATAAATGTCAATTTGATCAGGTCTAATTGGTATTTTCGTAATTTGGTATTGAAATTGTATTGGGCCGATTTGGAAATGATTATATGTATATGAACTGATTTGGTTATTGAAATAGTGTTTGACCAAACAATGATTTCAGATGAAAATGTTTTAGTATTGCGGGCCTAAATCATTATCGTTTTTGACAACTGTTTTTGAAAGAGAAGATAAATGTTATAACGAGTTTTAAAAGGTAGTGATTGTTCTAAGACGCCACCCTCAAGGGTCACGGCTCGGATATCATTGTTGATGTCGGGTTCGGGTCTCGTCGGGAGTGGGTGCTACATTTAATGGTATCGAGCCCGTAGTACAATCTTACATGGGCATTCTGAAAAAAATGTGTCAAAGTACATGCGTATAAGTCACGCCTCAACAGACAAAGGACCATCGATCCCCGCCTAGCATATGAGTCTCATGCATGAGCCTGTACTAGTGATTTAAGTGGTTAGAAATAGTGAAGAGCATATGATTCGTAGAATGTGATAAATGGAAGTTGTGGAAATCAAGGAATAAGAACAAGTATATGCTACAATATGATAATTAGAGATTTAGTGTATTGGTACTGATGGACGTATTATGAAATACGACATTAGAGTGATATTGGAATAATCTGTGAATGTGAAATAGATGTGAATATGTATATACGTAGTTGTGGATTGATAGAGGAAGTATAGAGATAAGTGAAAGATGGCAAGATTGAAAGTGTATAAGTAAAGTAAATGGAAATAAAATGTTCTCTGATTAGAGTTGCGCAGCGGAAGCATGATGGGAGTTATGATTGTTATGATATGGATTTGAGTGTGATTGCGTAAAATGAAATAATGAAAAGATCGAAAGGTAAGAAAATTATATTGGTAGATGAAAAGTTGAACGGTTGTTAAGATTCAGTGGATTTGCCTATGTGACTGCACACTTGATAATGGGAACACACCTTAGCCTATATGTATTTTATGGATGGAAATGATATCGGAATTAATTGTTGAATTATTGGATAACTGCCAATTCTTATAGTTAAAATTTAAGTGTGATGGAGTAAGAAATGAAAGTGCTTATCGTGATAAATTGCAAATGAATTGAGAGTGTAATCAGGATATTGGTATGGTAAAATCCTCATGATCGAGGATAGGTGCAAAAAAAAAAAAAAAGTGGTCAAAAATCAAATGAGATTGAGGTGTCTTTAGCGTAAGTAACTAATTGATATATTGATGTAATAATTTTAATGGTATGTACCTCAATGAACGGTATTAAAAAGGATGCTCTGGTTATGTGGATTATGGCATCGATTGATCTTCACGGGATAGCGTGAATAGTCGTTAATTGATTTCCTAAGGCATTGAAAATAACCGATAAGAAATGTGATGACTGTTGATCATTAGAAATTTCATGAGTGATATCAATGAAAATAGTGAGGAATCTTCTTTCAGAGAAGAGTTCCCTTGAGTTGGATTAAGTCGATTAGATGTTTAAAATTGAAAAGTTTAGCAATGAAAGGACAAATTGGAGATAAATGTGAAATGAATGAAAAGTTGTTATTGGGAGTCCTGATCCTAGCGGAGACTCATGTGTAAAAGATAGAATAAAAGGTATGTGTTATGATAATGTAAAGAATCTGACTGTGCAATAGGATTATTGAACAGTAAAGAGATATTAGTCATGATTATTAGGAGAATGCCAGTTTAGGTATATTTTGTGTGAATATTGTAAAGCATAAAGTAGAGTTGATCAATGTTTATTCAACCCGGGAGTGATAAATGGCAAATAAATTGGGTTATGTGGGAAAATCAAGGTAAAGGATCATATATCAGATAGGTTATAATGCAATTGAGAAAAGATTGTGAGACAAATTGATCTTCATTGGAGACATATGATATTTAAAAAGTTATGCGAATTGCTCATAGGTGTAAAGAGTTCATTATTATACTGAAGAGTGAAATGTCTAAATTGTGTTTAAAGTGGATAGTAACTGTGATCATCGATGATCGATAGAATACATTTGAAAAGTGAAGAAGATAAATTGGCACAGTTGAGGAAATTGTATAGCATGTAAGTTTCATAAGAGTGAATTTGACCTTGATTGAATAATTGATGGATGAATTATTATTCGAACAGGGTATTGGGAGATTAAAGACAAATAGAGGTATTAATAAATGTGAAATTGTAAAAGACTTCTATGTATGTGGGAATTGGAGTAAAGTTTAGAGGTTCTATTCGTACAGAAATTGTTTCGGATGTATATGCGTTTGTAAAGAAATAATGATTAAGATATATTAGTGAATGGGGAAAAAGGACTATGTGTTTGAGTGTTTTAGATTTTCGTTAATGAAGCAAATAATTAGATGATAAGGTTATGAAACTGGATGTAAAATTAAGTGTAAACCGTCGAGTTGGTAAAGCGCAAAAAGAACGTATTAGTGATTGGAATTCCAAACTAAATGTGCAGGTGTGTATTGAAAGCATGGCAAAATCCGAATTGAGAATGTTAAATTTGTGGACCGTATCGGGAAATTTGTGAATAGCTTTAGCTATAAAGAAAATGAATAATGTGAAGGGATTAAAAAGTATGAGTAAAACTCATTAAAGGAACTGTTAGTGAAAACTCAAGGCAAAATTGAAGTTGTACATTCTGGTAAGAGTGTATTAGAAGAGTAATAGACAGTAGAATGTGACATTAAGAAATTGGTGTTAAATGTGGAATTGATATTTTGGAGTTTATGAGATTGATGTATAGGTTAGATTGATTGTGTTAAATTGGTGATATCATTTGAAAAGTGTATAAGAGGTCTTATAGCTAAAAAGGAGTTGTTCATCCCGATAGCAAAGTGAACAGGACCTAGTATAGTCGAAGGTCCTGAGTGATTTAAGTTAAGGTTGATAGGAGTTTTGAATCAGTAATAGTAGTTTAAAAAAAATCCAAATTGACAAGAATGAGTCAAACTGATGATTATCGAGATTCTTGAAATTTTAAGAGATTAGTAATTAGCATTGGAGAGATGCACTCTGATAAGCGATACATGAAATGTCTTTAACTGTGTCACCTCAGCCAAGCTATGCATTGATAGAGATAAGAGGTGAATGGGGAACTAAATTCGTTATTAGTGGCCTCGATGTGACTGTGTTGTGAATAGATTTATGGATTGGATTCGTAAAATGCTATATGGATAGAATTAGGGAATATTGTTGATATGATCAGATGTGTGTGTTATTGGTATTGGATATGAAGAATTGCGAGTAATTAAAGAAATCGTTAAAACCGTGTAGAGTTTGAGAAAGGAAAAAAAAAGAGGTAAGTAAGCGATTGTAGTGTGATTAAAGTGGCAAGTCCATCTAAAATCCTAAAAGATGATTCGAATCCAAAATATTACAAAGACTGGATTAGAAAATATTGTTAGGATCTGATATATGTGTTATCGATATTGGAAGTAATGGATTATGAGTAAAAGGCAGTGTAGGGTTAAGAAAGCTTTGGTAGAAATTATTCGTATAGTGAAATATGTGGAAATAAGAGAGTCAATGATAGAAGAGACTTCCCTATCTTCTTGACAAATCATATATGAAATTTCGAGGACGAAATTTTTATTAGGAGGGAAGAATTGTAACATCCCGTTACCGGCGTGACGGGTATGTTGGTAAATTGGGAATGGATTTGGATAGAGTATGCATAAAAGTGGCGAAGGCACATGCATTATAGTTTTGATAGTCATTGGTAAATGATTATTGATTTTACAAGTATATATATATATATGTACATACATGTATGACAAATTCCCGACTTGATTGTGCAAATCGGAAATTTTGTTATAATCGGACAGATGAGGATTGGATTGTGAGAATTGGAAAATTGAGTAATAAGTGTATAAATTAGGTTTTGAATATGGAATTGGAATGAAATGGAATTCAGAGAAATGGAAATTGAAATGTGAGTATAGGAATTGGTATTTCCTAATTTTGTGAATTTATGAGAATTTTTCCAGAATTTTTAAAGTAATGAATCCGGACCAAAAAATTGGCTTAGTGACTGATTTAATTGATTCCGGGTCCGAGATTGATTGGCAAGTGATATGGAATAATTGGGATTGTAAATTCGGGATTTATTAGTTATGTTATTGAGAAATTGGGACAAAAATAGAATAAGAATCAGATTTGTTAGACCCTAAGAATTGGGCATGTGGCAGATGATCTTATATATATATATATAAGCTTAAGATATAAGCTAAAAAGTTCATTTCTCATCATCGACGGTCGTGGGTGAGAAAAACTTGGGATTTGGAGTTCTTGAAGGATTTTCAAAGGATTGAAGCTTGAATCAGGTAAGTTTCTATGTGTTTATTAGTTAAATCGTTTGATTCGATCATATATGTGAGTAAGAAATTGGTTAGAAAGTTAGAAAGTTTCGATGATAGGGTTTTGTTGGTTTTGATTTGGGTTTTGATGAAAATGAGTTAAATGATGTTTTGAGAATAGAAATAAGTTGGGTTTAAGGTTTAAACCGATTGAGAGTGTTTAGAATGGATTTGGGAGGATTTATATCGAGGATCTGCGAAATTTCGGGTTTGGACGAGTTTCGGTTATGCGTCATGACGTGTGATGAACACGCCACGGCGAGCCCCTCAGCGGCACGCCCACGACGAATATTAAATATTTAATTTGTGTGCCGCGACGAAGCAGAGTATCGGCCGACGCCGCGACGAAAGAGCTTGGTCCGCGACGTCATGACGAAAGCAAGACAGACGTCATGATTTAACAATGGATTCTACGTCGCGACGAGGGAGACTGTTTCCGAAAAGTTGATTATTGAGGTTTTTGAATTGGAGAATTTTGGGATCTATTTTGGATTGGTTATGGATCAAAATGACATTTGAGAGAATAGGAATTGAATTTGATGATTATCGGAAATTGAGTGGTAAACGTATAGTGATTGTGAGTTTAATTGGAATGTGACTATAGAGTATGGAAATTGGTAAATTGGTTAATAACAATTGGAATTATTATGGATTAGAATGAGAGTGATTAAATTGAGAAAATCGGGAATAGGATCGGGAATGTCATAACATGTATAGTATTTATCGTATTTGCTATTGAATATTGAAATTGGTATCTTTAGTAATGTGATTATTTGAATGTTTTTAAAGGCACCGATGGAGCAATTCCACGGATATGCTGGGACTTCCAGGCTATAGCTCGGAAGTGCAGGTGAGTAACCTAATTGGTTCCTCAGCCTTTATGTGTTTAATATTAGATGCATTAATGCCATGCCGAGTTAAGGATGGATATATATGTGATTGCTTTTGATTGATTTCGGACCATGGGTGTTTGAAATATTGGATTGCGATATTGAAGTTTAAACGTGAATAATTGTGTATAAATGCATTAGCGAATTGGATTGTAATGCATGAGTGAAATGAATTGAATGTGTATATGATCGAAATATCGGACCAAAGGTCCGAAGAACTAAAAAGTGTTATCGAAACGAAAAGTGAACATGTGCATTCATGCATAATTGCATGATCAGATAATGATAGTTGTGACCGGTGGTACCAACGTATTCAGAGTCACAGGCTCAATGCATAGTGCCCTTCACAGGATTATCGAGGCATATCACGCCTAATGTATATGAGAGCTTTAAACTCAACACACGGGACTTGAGTCCAACGATCGTTAGAGTCTCAGCTCACCGTAGGACATATCACGCCTAACCATTTTGAGCCACCGCTCAACGAAAATGAACTCAAAGCACGGTCACAACAACGAAAAGAAAATGAAAGTGTCACATGCATATTGCATATATGAATGATCAAAGGTGTACCGTGTGGCGAAATTGAATGCATGTGATTTTATGAATGTGTTAACATGTGATATAATGTGTATATGATTGTGAATGCATGAGTTGGGTGAACCATCGATGATGGTTTCTCACCGAAGTTCGCAAACTCACCCAACATTGCAATTATTTTTCAGAAATGAAGAGTACCCGTTAGTGAAACGGAGTATGTCTCACCGCAAAGAGTCGAGTAAGGGTCGGATCGACACGCCCGCATAAATGTCAATTTGATTGTGTCTAATTGGTATTTTCGTAATTTGGTATTGAAATTGTATTGGGCCAGATTTGGAAATGATTATATGTATATGAACTGATTTGGTTATTGAAATAGTGTTTGGCCAAACAATGATTTCGTATGAAAATGTTTTAGTATTACGGACCCAAATCATTATCGTTTTATGACGCTTAACTGTTTTTGAAAGAGAAGATAAATGTTATAACGAGTTTTAAAAGGTAGTGATTGTTCTAGTACGCCACCCTCGCGGGTCACGGGCTCGGATATCTTTGTTGATGTCGGGTTCGGTCTCGTCGGGAGTGGGGTGCTACATTACTGATAGTTTATATCGATTTACAACAATACGATGTCGATCACAATAATACTGATGGCGTAGAACGGTTTACGAGAACACATCACAATTCTGAGAAATCATGGCATCACATAGTTTTGGCAGTTCAGTCAGTCATGTATATAATGCATATGAGACTCTTTCCGGTTATTGATGTTGTGCCCAAGTGCTCATCCAAGCTTGATAGGGACGCGCGTCAGGGATTTCTCCCCTCGGGCTAAGCCCGGACAGTATAGTGTTCGAGCTCGAGGCTCTTTTCAGTGATAATAGCAACTTGGGACACGTCCATTATGTGATCATGTATTTATGCGTGCAGTGCGGTGTTCAGTAATTCAGTGATTCAGTAATTTACAGTATAAGGCTATAAAGCCCAAAGATATCGATTCCCAAAGGTCATACAAAGGATCTAGTTCAAGACAAGAAAGTATGTAATTCAATCCAATCAATTTCGGAAATCAGAAATAGTCGGTCAATTCAAGAGTAGCATGCAATTCGATCCTAATCACGCCAAGAATCATACAGCTTCACCTTTGCAAGTAATTCATCAGAGCATATAAACAATCGTGAATTTGAGAGACCAACTAGGTTACTCATTGTAACTCCGAAGCTACGCTCGAAGTCCCAAAGAATATCCGTGGAACGACGGTCCAACGGTGCCTCTATAACAGTAAAATATAAACCATTACTAATTGCCCAATTAAACAGTTCAATAATGCATATGTCTCAGTGAAATGATGTACGATGCATATTCACAATTTTCCGGTGCTAAATCCCAATTTCGGTACATTAAACTCAATCCTATCTCTCTGTTCAATTGATCGACAATTATTTGATCCATTCTTAAAATCCAGTCAATTTACCTCCATTTGAATACCCTATAGCAAGTCCCTATTTATCGGGTCGAAACTTCTATTGCAAATTCCAATTAAAACTCCAATAGTCTCAATTTGACATATAGGTCATACTAATGCACCATAATCAACCCAATTCCTTATAATTCAATTTCATTTAGATCAATTCAAATTCCTACACTTATCCTCAATTGTAGACCTCTTTCCTTAGTTCATAACAAATCTGGAATCGCCTCAATCGGAGGTCTACACCAAAAGTTGTGCCCAATAAATCAATTTTAATCCAATGGAACAGTCCCTCTCGCCGCGACATCGCGTCTCTCGGCCATGGGCAGATAAGCTCGTCATCGTGGCATGAGCATCGCCTTGGGCGTAACGACGCTACCGCACGCCATTTATAGGAGCACGCCATGGCATCATGAATAAATGACGCGCCACAAGGCCCACGACGCCACCGCGCGCATTTAATAAATATTCATCGCCATTCTGCAGTGCAAGCGCAGCGAAGCATGGCGCATGCGAATTCTCGCCATCTTCTCCGATCGCTTTCACTCTAAAACCACCATTAAAACACTCCAACCACTCAAATCTACTCTACTAAAAGCCATAAATGCAGTAAGAATCATTAATAACAACATTAATACTCTTAAAACTTACCAAAATCACATATCGATCCACAACTCTCAAAATCCACCGTAAACCCTAGAAATCCTTCAAATCCTCCGATCTACCAATATCAAACCTTCCAATCTTTAACAACCATTATAATATGTTAGACTAACATCAATGAAGAGAACCCATAAAAGAAAATCAAGAAATCCTCACCAATGAGAGGAAATCAAGAACGCCGAAGAGGGGAAGAGGGGAAGCTCGTATACCTTAGCAACCTTTCCCCAAAATTGCTAAACCCTAACTATTTATAGACCTGGGTCTCCATATCAGTCCAAATTCCAGTCTCTAAATTTCAATGACTCAACATAATTATTTTCTATCAGTAACAATTCTAATTTTTTTCCATTGCCCTTAGACCATTCTTAGGTAGATTATACAAATCAATTAATCATCACTCTAAAATTTCGGTCCGCATTATCTCTAATTTTACGGAAATTTCCTATAAGCCACTATAAATTACCAATCACTCATAAACTATTCTAAATCAGTCACTTGAACCCAATAACTCAATTCCTCAATTAAACACGATTGATCGGTACCATCGATTACCACAATCCAATCGATTCTTAGTCACAATTGAAATGTCGGAAAATCATGAATGCATGTACTATAAATAAATGCATATGTAAGAAATCAATTCCTCTATAATTAGAGGCCAAGAATATATTCAATCGGTGAATGCGATGCGATCTATCGTCTAACCCATAATTACCAAAATACCCTTGCTCGATAGAACGGATGTTACAATTCACCCTCCTTATAAAAAATTTCGTCCTCGAAATTTCATATCTGATGAATCAAGAGGACGGGAGAATTTATCCGCTCTTTTCTATCCCGATTCTCACTCATATCTTTATAATTTTATAATCCATACATTCGAGCATCGTAAACACATTTATCATATTTTACCACTGTTTCTTAATTCAGTCCATAGAACCACTTTACCGATCTATTTTTCACGACGGTCACAAAGAGGCTATCTAATAACAAATTTAGTTCCTTATCGATTCGACTCATTGACATGAACTGGGATCGTTCAATCCCTTTTCCAAATTCAATTCACTTATCATCATTAACTCAAGTCAATCATAGTCTTTGCCTATGTTCAGGCAATTTCCACGGACTCTAAGGACATCAATCTCACATTTGTCTCAACAGTCACATCTATAATTATCCCCTCACTTAACTGTTCGATTTCACACTCTCAATCCTTTTATTACTCTTTCGGTACATTCTTGTTGAAACACAACGTTTCGATGGATCTTAGAGATTTCTCTAACAGTCTCTTTTGGCGGCAAAATACACACTTCACAAGATAGTCATAAATATCATTTTCTCAAAAAATTGACTTCCATTTAGATTTCCCAATACGGTTTGCAATTTTCTGAATCGCCAATTTGTTTTGCCAGTCCTTTTTATACATAATTAATTTGGAATTCCTATAACTCATACTACTTTCTTTTTGCCCTATACCAATTTGACAATTATCATTTAACAATAACACATTTATACGCTATTGAATTTCGCCCAATCCATTTAATTTCATACTTGTCTTAACTCATGACTACTCAATCCTTTAATCTCTTTCGCGAATCATTCAAATTCTCAAAATATCTTGATCATCATTGATTTGCATATCCATGGACATATCCATAACATTTTATATAATTAATGGTCCCACGCTTTTGATGACACCACAATTCCGGATAATCAATTACAAGATACGATCTTACATTATACTTGTCCTCAGATACGTTAAATCACATTGCACTATATCAACTAATTTCCTCAACTTCTCAATATCATATTCTGCCCTCAAATTCCTTTACACTATTCTCTCCATATCTCTCATATCAACTTAGTACTTCCAAACATTTTTCATAAAAATTTTACGAGCCAATAATTCCCTTCAATGTCATGACTAAATTCTCCTCACTATTCAGTAATCCTATTACACAGTCGGGTTCCTTACGTTAACACAATACACATTTCCTCAGTAACAGAGTCCACCTCTCACACTTGAGTTCCATTAGAATCAGGTCTCCCAATAACGACTTTTATTCACTTCAATTTATTTCTAGTTTATCCTTTTGCCGCTAAATTCTTCAGTTATCATCATCCGATCAAATCCGGTATCCACTACGACCTCAGGGCACTATGTGCACAATCAATCAGTCCATCCACAAAATCACATCTATCTTCCTATACAGAGGTGTACTCGCCTCTAACCCTAACTGTAACCTTTCTCTATCCACATGCAGTCTACATGCTGAATGCAATGCAATGCAATGCAGTACAGTGAAAAGAATAAGTGGATCCGAGATCCAACAATGCATATGCTTCAAACCAGAAATTAGAAGCATACCCGCGACAGCATCCGGGGAATCCTGGGTCTCCTGCCGAGTCATGGCATAGACCCTGGCCTGAGACTGCTGTCTGCTGCTCAGGTCTTCTGGCCTCAATGCTAATCCCTCTGCTCGACCTCGACCTTGGCCTCGGCCTCTCCATCCGGATCCACTTCCACGGCTCTGATGCACCGAGTTATTGCTACCAGATCTTCCAGTCATGACAGACTGGACTCCTACAGTCTCGGGGCAGTTCCTCACTAAGTGGTCCATCGAACCACACCTCAGACATGCTCCAGATAGCCATCGACACTCTCCACTGTGTCTCTTACCACAATGCTCGCATGGAGGAAAAATCTTCCCTGAACCTCTGACACCGCCTCACTACCGACCATACAAAGCTATCTCTCTGTCCATGTCCCGCTCGCTTAGCCCTCCTGCCGGACCTAAAGGGCCTACTCGACGCTTCTTGTATTCTCCGCCAAAGCATTACCTTAGCTATCACTCGATCTCTTATGCCTAGTCCCCGACGGCCTCGACCATATGTTGTCTCAAGAATGCTTCTATCCATCTTCTGCAGCCTTGATTCAATGAAATTGCCCATGTCAGACCTGGCCAAGAGGGTACGGATCTCCAGATTGAGTCCGCCCTCGAAACGCCGACACTTGTCACCTCGAGGCCATCGGTGAAGAAGCATAAACCAGCAGATTCGTTGAACCGCACTCATAGTCGGCCACGGTCAATCGCCCTGTCTCACCTCTAGAACTCCTCAGAGCTTCATGTCCAGATAAATCTTGGGCATGAAATTATCCTTAAACGCCTCAAAAGTCGGTCCATGTCGATTATGCGGGGCACGGTGGTATTGCCTTTAAGCGATCTTCCACCATCGATATGCGTAACCTCGTAATGTAGAAACCGCGTAGTCGAACCGCTCATCCGGGTCACAGTCCATCTAATCGAGGACTCTCTCAGTCCTCTCCAGCCATCCCTCGGCCTCCGCAGGGTCGGTGCTACCATAAAAGTCAACCGCCCCCTGCTTTCGCAGTAAATCATATCTCCGTTTCCGTCTTGCCGGAACTCAAGGAGGCAACTCCTCTGAACGAGGCGCAGGAGACTCCCTACTAGCTCCTACCGATTCCAAGTCAGCTGGTAACTCAACTCGATCTCCCAGTACGGATGACCTAAAAGCATAAGAAATTCGATCGCCCACTATCCTTTCTGAAATTCCAACTTAAATTTCACTAATCCTGAAAGATGCCAAACCATGCTCTGATACCACTAAATGTAGCGCCCCCTCACCGTAGGGGTACATATCGGGAAACCCGAAGGTCGCTCCGACACGTATCCCACAATAAGGGTGCACTACCAGAACATTATCCAATAATATCCACATGGCATCGAAATAAGTAAAATCATAAAATAACTCAATATCGTAAACCAAGATGTTTGAATCCAAAATAATAATCATCTGGTACAGTCATCCAATGTCAGAATAGACAAGTCTATCAGTCTCCTAACAAAACCAAAAAGGAAACTGATACAAACATCTATCCTAAGTCATCCTCAAAAGCTAACCCAGCTGACCGACCTGTGTGCCATCACGTCCCTCGCCAGCAGCTCGCACGGCAGGAATGAATATCTTCGGAGCTAGGAGTCTAGTCTATCAGTCCTGAAAAATAGATTGCAATTTTGGGTGAGTTTGCGAACTCAGTGAGAAACCATCATCGATGGTTCACTCAAATCATGCATTACGCAAATTATGCGTACTGACACGACACAAGAATATCAATTAATGATATTATATACGATTTCTGATGAGTCTATAATAGTTTACAGTAGTTTATATCAGTTTACAACGAAGACGATGTCGATCCACAATAATACAAGATGGCGTAGAAACGGTTTACGATAACACATCACAATTTACAGTAAATCATGGCATCACATAGTTTTGGCAGTTCAGTCAGTCATGTATATAATGCATATGAGACTCTTTCCGGTTATTCAGTGTTGTGCCCAAGTGCTCATCGATGCTTGATGGGGACGCGCCGTGATTTCTCCCCCTGCTAAGCCCGACAAGACGATGCGATGTTCGAGCTCGAGGCTCTTTTCAGTGATAATAGCAACTTGGGACACGTCCATTATGTGATCATGCCTCTATAACAGTAAAATATAAACCATTACTAATTGCCCAATTAAACAGTTCAATAATGCATATGTCTCAGTGAAATGATGTACGATGCATATTCACGATTTTCCGGTGCTAAATCCCAATTTCGGTACATTAAACCCAATCCTATCTCTCTGTTCAATTGATCGACAATTATTTGATCCATTCCTAAAATCCAGTCAATTTACCTCCATTCGCAGCGGAAGCGTGGTGGGCCCATAACCCACAGGTCCCAGGATCGAAACCTGGCTTTGATACCAAACAATGTTGGACCCCGTCTCCGAAGCCCAACATTCGGACCCATCCAGCGTAGAAGACCCACAACCGAACACATATGCTAATCACAAATATGGAAAATTTTCACTTTATAAAAATTTGGGGTTAGCTCTTGATAAAAATGATCCCTCATATCTCACGATTCCAACGCAACTGGAATCACTCAATTCGGGTTAGGAATGAAGATGTTATGGTTAAAACACTATCTCGAAGAAAACAATCAAAACTGAGCACTACCGACTTCGGGTAAGCATTTGAAAATCTTAAAGGCTTAATCACTGATCGGTCTCTTCATAAAACTTGTAGGTTTATGCCTCTAGTTTAATTTAAAACAAGAATCGTTTTGATCGAGCTCTATAGCTCAAGATATTTTAAAAATTTCAAGCATAGTCACTACTTATCAACCGATCGCCATGCTTCGCTTCAAACCACCATTTTCAATTTGAAAGAAAATCTGATAAGTCCAGTGTAGAAAGGTAGAAAAATCTTTAGAAATCCAATGCTTCGAGAATGAGGTCGATCGGAGGTGCATGCAAAAGTTATGGCCAAAAGAAAGAAGAGGGTCGTAAGACAAAAATGAGCGATAAAATGAGGCGAAGATGACGTCATCCTTAGCAAAAAAATCAGACGGAGATGATGTCATCCTCAGTAAAATCAGACAGAGATGAACAGTAACATCGCCTGATTTTTGCTACATAATATCGTCTGGTTTTTGCTCAAAGCATCGTCTGTTTTTTTGCTCAAAGGCATCGTCTGGTTTTGCTACAATCTGACTCCACTTGCAAAGGTCATAACTTTCCATTCCGAACTCCAAATTTAACAAAATTGGTGTCTATTTCATAGAGAAAAGAAAGATCTACATTTTTCATGAAGATCAGTGACCCAAATTCAAACTCTATAAGGATCAAAAATGGTCACAAAGGTTCTGTCTAAAAATCTGTCATTTGACAGCACCTACATTTAATTCTAACCACTCCCACCTACCATTTTAATCCCTCATAAATAGCTTATAAACATTTTAGAAGAACCCTACAGCTCGCCTATCACTCTCAAGGAGTCATAAAGCTCCCATACAATCCTCTAACAACACAGAAATATCAGAAAATGCAACATACCCAGAATTTACAAAACTTTTACAACTCCTAACCTTGGAAATTTTCCAGCAAGCTCTTTCAAGGAAAAACCCAGCAGACACCCAATGTAAATCTCCAAACTTAAAAGAATGGTACACATGCTTCACACATAGGTCACAAATCAACAAAACATATAATGAAGAGAGTACTAGAGCTCTCATTCTCTTTTCCAATCATAAGAAAGATTCATGCATAGCTTTGGTTACATATTGGCATATTCATCAAAATCAAGTACAAAACACAAAAGATGAGATGCTCAATGATCAATATGCTTACAAAGCTATTCCAAAAGCTAGTTATTAACTTAATACAAAAGTTCCTAAGTTCTTGGAGTGATGTCGATGCCTTGCAAGGTTCAACTCTCAACTTGAATTTTCACCGAGGAGGAGAATGGGGTGAGCTAACACGGCTCGATGGCTAACAAATTTATAGCCATCACATAATGAGCCACACACACAATTAATAATCCAAAGCATTAGCAATTTACATAATGGGTTGAAAACTCAACATTATCACCTAACTCACAATTTACTCAACTCATCACACAAGGCATAACATAGAATCATCTTGCAACTAACACCCATCTTATGCATCATAAACACTTATAAATGATGAAATGCACACAATTGGCTCGAGAGTTCCATAAACACGACGGAAACCGAAGTTTACCGTAATCACGACGAGTCTATTTTTGGATCTCGTAAGCCTAAAAAGCAGCCGGAGAAGGCTAATAGGGTCAACGCACGTGACTTTACGATAGAGGTTCTCTCGCCCAAACACAACAAATTATGTTCACATATTCATACGTAAAGTAGCATTTTATGCTTCTTTTATTCTTTCAAATCATCAAAGTTCCATTCTTTTCTTTCAAATCATATGAATACACTTTCAATATGCTTATAATATAACAAAGATAGCACACATAGGGCATTTGCCCACTACGTAACAACTATAAACATGTTACCCACCTATCGTCGAAAATCCGGATTCACGATTGCTCTTCCTCTCTCTCTTGAGTGAGGTTTCCTTGGTTCCCTTCAATAAAACACATTTCGAAACTCATTGGAAAAGTCGAAACATTCAAGAATCGATAAATCGATAACGAAGTCTTAAAACTAACCTACCCATAGCCCATTTAAGCTAGAATAACCATAACCTTCCCTAACCTCCATAGATCTCACCTTCTCTTCCATTTTCTTCAATCTCTACACAAACCCTAACTTCCATCCTACACCATTTTCGAATCTAACTTAAGAAAAGATGAAAGCTTACCTTTCTCACTTGATTTCTCTTCTTTTTCTCCTTCTTTCTTCTTCTCCACAAGCCTCCCACGATTTTCTCTCTTCCTTTCTTCCTTGGCCGAAAGCTATTCTTCCTCCTCCTCTAGTTCACGTTTTCTCCTCTTCTTTCTTTCCTTTGGTAACTCACGACACTCTTCTCCTCCTTCTTTTCCTTTTAATTCATTTAACCCTTTTATTCTCACTTTAAACTCCTCCCAAAACTACATAGTTTTGCTATTGGGCTCCTCCTCCTCCTCTCAAGCCCACTCCACATATCCATTAATTTCTAACTTCTAATCCCAAGCCCAACATAAAAATATTTATATAAACACATAATTAAATCAATTAAGACAAAATAAAATAATTAACGAATAAATCCATAAATAGATACATAATTAATTAATTCAAATAAAATAAAATAAAAAAATTTCGGGGCCCAACAAATACCCTATAGCAAGTCCCTATTTATTGGGTCGAAACTTCTATTGCAAATTCCAATTAAAACTCCAATAGTCTCAATTTGACATATAGGTCATACTATGCACCATAATCGACCCAATTCCTTATAATTCAATTTCATTTAGATCAATTCAAATTCCTACACTTATCCTCAATTGTAGACCTCTTTCCCTAGTTCATAACAAATCTGGAATCGCCTCAATCGGAGGTCTACACCAAAAGTTGTGCCCAATAAATCAATTTTAATCCAATGGAACAGTCTCTCTCGCCATGGCATCGCTCTCTCACATGTGCGCAGAAAAGCTCCTCGTCGCGTAACGACGCTACGACACGCCATGAGGCGAGGCAAGACGCCAAGCGCCATGAATAAATGGCGCCACAAGGCCCACGCACGCCGCCGCCGCGGCATTGAATAAATATTTGTCGTCGTGCGGCGTGCGCATTTAATTCCGCCATCTTCTCCGATCGTTTCTCACTCTAAAACCACCATTAAAACACTCCAACCACTCAAATCTACTCTACTAAAAGCCATAAATGCAGTAAGAATCATTAATAACAACATTAATACTCTTAAAACTTACCAAAATCACAGATTGATCCACAACTCTCAAAATCCACCGTAAACCCTAGAAATCCTTCAAATCCTTCGATCTACCAATATCAAACCTTCCAACCTTTAACAACCATTATAACATGTTAGACTAACATCAATGAAGAGAACCCATAAAAGAAAATCAAGAAATCCTCACCAATGAGAGGAAATCAAGAACGCCGTAGATGGGAAGAGGGGAAGCTCGTATACCTTAGCAACCTTTCCCCAAAATTGCTAAACCCTAACTATTTATAGACCTGGGTCTCCATATCAGTCCAAATTCCAGTCTCTAAATTACAATGGCTCAACATAATTATTTTCTATCAGTAACAATTCTATTTTTTTTCCATTGCCCTTAGACCATTCTTCCAGTACTATACAGTCAATTAATCTGTCACTCTAAAATTTCCGGTCCGGGCATTATCTCTCGAATTTTTCGGAAATTTCCTATAAGCCACTATAAATTACCAGTCACTCATAAACTATTCTAAATTAGTCACTTGAACCCAATAACTCTGAATTCCTCAATTAAACACGATTCAGTCAGTCCAGTCGGTTCACAATCCAATCAGTTCTTAGTCACAATTGAAATGCCGGAAAATCATGAATGCATGTACTATAAATAAATGCATATGTAAGAAATCAATTACTCTATAATTAGAGGCCAGTAACATATTCAATCAGTGAATGCAGTGCAGTCTATCAGTCTAACCCATAATTACCAAAACACCCTTGCTCGCAGTAACGGGATGTTACAAATTTCAACCTCTAGCTAAGTCAATCTTTCAATCAAAGTTTCTGTTAAAAAATGTGTCATCCTAAAACAACATCCAACTTCCAAATCTCATGTCTTCCAATTTTCACAACCAAAATTAACATATTATACATCATTTAAAAGCTATGAAAATTCTCTATAACTTTCATGTAGGCCACTTAATCCAATTCAAACTATATCAATCTAGAAATTGGACTCAAAGCAGTACACACAAACTTACCCTAATGATCAGTTCCAAAAACAAAACAAAATAATACTTAAATTCGAATGATCATAACTTTCAATCCTGGTAACGAAAAATGTCATGCTTTATGGAGATAGAAATCTCTTAAAAGAAGCTACAAGTTTCATGAAGATTATTTTATCCAATTCTATCTAGATCAAGCCAGAAAATTTCACAAAGTTTCAAATCAAATTTGCCACTTTCTGCTACTATTCATCCTCAAATTTTCAAATTTTCAATTCTCCAAAATTTAACTCTTTAACTAATCATTTCTTGCTTTTTAACTCCATTTAAAGCAATTCATTCACTATCAATTTTGATTTAACTTAAAACACCATTTTAGGCCATAATTAATCATAAACATCAATAACAAAAACATATTTCAACTATGTTAATTTCATATTACAAATTACATTCTTGAATTTTCTTTCTCTTTGCACATGAATAATTCACCACAATTTTCTAATTTAATGTCAATTTATACTTCAGAATTTCAAGAAAAGTTCGGGGTCCAACACATGGTGCCTTACTTGATTTTATACTTAATTATTGGACATGATTTGTTTTGTGATTGGTGAGAAAACGATTGGCCAATCGTGTGTTGGGCACCCCTGATTATGATTAAGTGACCCCCGTACCCTTGATGTTGATACATGAAAGTCGAGTTGTCGTATTGACACTTTTCTACCGGACTCGCGGATGATTCCACACCTAGGGTCTAGACACCGACGAGGTCATCACCTAGGGTCATGACACTCTTGTCGACTATCGTCTGGACTCACCACAGATGAAAGTCAAGCCAACACTGAGTATCAGTAGGTGTGCATGTTAGTTTGGCCGACTAATGATGTCACACAAGATTGTTTTGGCTTATCCTAATACTGGTTTTCCTATCAAGATTTGATTGATACATATGATGTTTTTATGCTTTTGTGTAGTGGAATTGGGACCTGTGGTTCCTAACTAGTATACATCGAGTCATAGGCTGGGCCTATGTGTTTTCTATATGATATATATTCACTTCATAGATAGTCTACACTGTCTTGGAATGAATCAATTCAACTTGTGATATATGATTTTCCTATTCATTGAGTACCTAGTGTACTCACCCCCTCCGCTTTCCAACCATGTCGGTTAATTTAGTGAGGTTGAAGCTCTGTGAAGATCGTGCGGCTTTTTGATATTTTCAAGGTATTTCCGCACGTGGGTAGTCTCCCATTTTGTACTTTTATTGTCTAATGGCTCATGGACTGTGTTTATGTAAATACATTTCTTTTTATTTTGTGAGTTAACTTTTGATTTCCTTGGGTTTTGTAAAAGATTCTATGTATGAACCATTGATACTGTTGTTGTGATTGCCTTGAGCTGAGATTGCCTGGGGTTGAGATTGTTTTGAGTGGACTAGAGAGTCCGGATGCTATGGCTGGATATGAATATAGAAGTGTGGTTAAAACTACTTGCAGGTTTTGGGATTTTTTCAAAATACAGTCGTTGTGCTGCCTAAATTTTTTTAAAAAATAGAAGAGATATGTAGTAAGCCTTGCATAGTCGGATTAAGTATACTGTGAGTATCCTTAGCCCTAGTATGTGGCAGTTATCATAGGCCCGATGTGGTACCGAGTCGTGACAATTAAATGGGTATCAGAGAGTAGATCCCATCAGAACTTCGAGGTTAAATGTGCTCGGGTGAGAGTAGTTCTAGAATGGGTGACCTCCTGAGAAAGCCTCAGGAAAAGCAAAACTGTGAGGGCTTGGCTGGGTCAAGATCCAAAGCGGACAATATCTGTGAGTGGGTGATCTGAGCTGTTACGGATGGTATCAGAGCCAGGACACGAGTCGGTAGGACCGGCTGGAGAGTTGGACTTTTCCTTACAGACGCGTTTTTCATGGCCTAACGGACTAGATCCCATCAGAACTCCGAGATTAAATGTGCTCGGGTGAGAGTAGTTCTAGGATGGGTGACCTTCTGGGAAGGCCTTGGGAAAAGAAAAATCGTGACGGCTTCGCTGGGCCAAGGCCCAAAGCGGACAATATTTGTAAGCAGGTGATCTGAGCTGTTACACGTGATATTAGAGCTGGTACCTGAACCGTTATGGCAGCTAAGCTGGACCCCAAAGAGGCCTAGGTCTTAAGGCGGGTGGAGATTATAAGATCCCACATTGATTGGAGAGGGGAATGAAGTAAGCCTTATAAGAGTACGGATACCTCTCTCTTACAAATGCATTTTCTATGGCCTAATGCACCGGATCCCATCAAAACTCTGAGGTTAAATGTACTCGGGGGAGAGTAATTCTAGGATGGGTTACCTTCTGGGAAGGCCTCGAGAAAAATAAAACCGTGAGGGTTTGGCTGGGCCAAGGCCCAAAATGGACAATATTTGTAAGCGGGTGATCTGGGTTGTTATACATACAATACTGGGACATATCGGTTGGTACCATAAAATTCAAAAAAGTTAATTATCTATTTGCAATTTTTTAAAAATTTTGCCTAAAACACTAAACCTAAACCGACCCCCCAAACCTCTGCGACACTCTCTCTCGAACCTTCTCCTTGCTTCTATTTTTTCTCCCTCTCTCTCATCAACTCTCACAGTCTCACTCTGTGTTCTCTTCTCTTTCGAACCTTCTTCTAACTTCCTTCTCATTTTTTCTCTCTCTCTTACTTGAAGTGAATCACACGTTAATACAGCACTTAGAAAACGATATTAGAATGCACTAGAAGGGGGGGTTGAATTGTGTACTCCCCTTTTTATAAATTTTTTTAGAACTATTTGTTAGAAATAAAATTCTTTCTGTAAATTTTATAGATTCGATTAATCAAACTCTTCAATCTTGTATATAAAAAGTAAGTAATGATAAAATTTGAAACTGAAATAGAGATAGAGAGTAAGAGTGGTAGACACGAAGATTTATTCTGGTTCACCCCAAACAGTGGGCTACGTCTAGTCCTCAGAGTTTCTTCTGAGATTTCACTATCTCTTTAAACGTTACAAGTATTCTTTCCACGAGCCTCTTGTGTCTCTACAACCAAGATTCTTTCACACTTAGCCTCTGCGCAGCTATCTGCATAACTTTTCTTCTCGAAAAATATTTGAACACTTGTTACGAATAATAACACTCATTAAATCACTTTTCTCACGAAGTAATTTTTTTTCGCTATTTCGTGTAAGTATCTGTAAGCTCTTTGTGAAACTATTTTGTGTAACTTTCCGTAAGTTTCAGTAACTTTGCAATCTTCGACTTCGACTTGTATTTATAGCCTTCGTCTCCAACTGCTTCTTGATTCTTGAATCTTAAATCTTTAAAGAAACGGTTAATCAGTTGAGTTCTGTAACTAACTCGAACTGACTCTTGCATCTTCTTCTTTTCTGCGTCTGCGTCTGCGTTTGCTTTTGTATTTGCCTCTGCGTCTGCTTTTGTATTTGCGTTTGCGTCTGCTTTGTATTTGCGTCTGCGCTCGCTTTGCATTTATGTCATACCGCTTTGCGTCAGATCCGACTTCGCCTGCATTTTGTTTTCTTTGTATTTGAACTCTTTTGTTATACATCAAAATCATATTTATGTAAAGTCATGTTGACTTAACAATCTCCCCCTTTTTGAGTATAACAAATTATATACAAGAAAAGAAAACAAAAAAAATTACAGATGTTGCAAAAGTAAAACAAACTTATCTTCTTCCTTTCTTCGTCTGATGTGGTCACACCTTCTTTGTCTGAACATCCTCTCCTCTTTTGTTCATTTTCTTCTTTTCCTGCTCTCCTCTTCCTTTTCTTCTCTCCCTATTTGTTATAATCAAAATGATTAATGATTACGGCTCTTGGCCAGCTCGCTATCATCTTTTCAGATCATTCACCGTCTCCTTCATGTCGCTGAGTTCACCACGTAATCTACTGACTTCATCTGGTGGATCAACTGACGAGGAGGCTTGAGCAACTTCTGCTGATGGAGGAGTAAAAGGAATTGAAGTAGTGTAAGCATCAGAGGATGGAGTGTAGTCTTCATTGATCTCAAAGGTAGGTGGACGAATGAACGTTTCAGCTTCACGAATATTTAAGTCAAAAGGCACAAAAGATCATCAACTGCCTTCCTCGGGGTAATGCTTGTGATTGTATAGGCAGTACTAGACAAAGGGCTAATACGTAGAGTCGTTCGAACCGTGGACTCAATAAATGTTCTGTTTTAGTCTTCCCCATGGATGTCTTCCACCTTATTAGTATAGTTGCAACTTGCTTTATCTCGATCCTGCAGTGAGTGCATGCTTCATCAATTCTTCGCACTTCTTTCGCAATTTGATCTGCGGATGATCATCACCGCATCATCTTCGGATATAATTTTGATTTCCCTGGTAAAATCTTTTGGATATCTTGGCTGTATATCCGTGCAACCATTATCTCGTGTTCTTTGTGATTGGGAAAATAGTACATGGATGGCAGGACCGTTTTGAAGGATATGGCATAGTAGCAGCAAATCCCAAAGTATCATAGAAGATCTTTTCGTCTTCTTTGAGTAACTGCCATGTGTTACTATTAATCACCATAGGTTGTACCACAGCTACTATCTTCTTCATTGGTTGAAAATCGATTGCAATAGCAGTCCTCTGTCTGGTAACTACTTTTACCATTTTGATCTTCAACTTCTGTTTCCTCAAGAACTTATGGTAGTTGTATACCATCAGGCACGGTTTATCATCATCCAAATCTGATACTGCTGTTGCTTCTTGATGTGCTTCAGTAGGAGTCATCTGAACCGGCTTTCATCTATCGCTCCTCTGCTGAGCAATAGGTGTTTCTAATCGTATAACGCTTCGATTTTCGTTCCTTTTCGAATAGCATCAATAGTTTCTTTCTGTTGACTAACTTCCTCAATAGTTGAAGTGGTCTTCTTTCGACTAACCTTCTTAGTCTTTGCCTCTGCTTCAGTCAGTCTTACCGATTTCTTCGCTGGAGATTTTCCTTTTTCAGATTTTGATTTTCTCTTCCTCTCAGTCTCTTTGAATTTTCTGGCCGTATCTTCTTCCAGAATAGAGACTAAGGATCTTGTGGCTCTGGGTGCACAAGATTTAGAAGTTTCTTCTCGACTCTGTTCTCTAGCAATCTTTTCTTCCTGTTGCCTCAGAGTCCTAATTCTTGGTGATCTCTTTGCTTTCTTCACCACTTCGTTCAAAAGACATTCTCCTCGTCTTTTTGGCGCACTTTGTTCTGTCCTCTGGGATTGGCTTTCTTCGAGATGAGGACTCGCCTGTTTCATGAGAGATCTTCCTAGCACTCTCCTTAGTTCATCAGTAGATGATTTGATACTCACTGGAGATTGAGAACTTGAAACGGGAGTTTTCTTCAATACACGCTCCCCCTCAATTCTTGACTTCCTTGAAGAGTCGGCTTGGTCTTTGTCTACTGTGCTCAGACCCATTCGCCGTATCGTGTATGCATCGATCTTGCTCTTCACAGGAACAGTTCTTCTATTTCCTTGGTGCAGAAGAATACCAGATTCCTTAAAAATCCTCGTCAGAAGTATGCCATAAGGATAACTCGTTGTTTCCTTTATCCCCTTAATCATATAATGAAGGATCAAGAAGGGTAAATCTATGGGGTTTCGATTCAGAGGTAGAATGTACATTGTTCATCCAGAGTGGTCACCAAATGTCTTGAACCGACTCTAGGTAGAATGCAATTAAATAAAATTGCGTGAAGCACCCTAGCCTTTGGAATCAAATTGGATGTCTTCCTCTCCCTTGAATCATTCGTGCCATATAGTTGCCTCTTGATATCTTCTTCCTTCATACCGACTTGGGACATCCATCCGCATTGGTAGACAGCTTTTCACCAACCGATGGACACTCGATCACCTTCTTTATAAGCTCCTTTGTCACAACAATGATATCCTATCTCTGTAAGATACGATAGAGTTGTCTATTAGATGGTGCGTTCTTCCAAAACTCATATACCTCATTTGTGTACATGTGTTCTTGCGTCGGAAGAAGTTCCTCCAACCAGCTCTTATGATTTCGGTTCTACATCCATTCCGTCTCTTCTCGGTGACTCAAAGTTCACAAGTCTTTCAAAATCATAGCTGCTTCCATTGTGTAGAGCAAAAGCTTCTTCGAGAACTTTTGAGTGAGATGTTTTGAGAGAATTGGTAAAGCGAAATGAACCGTCGGGAGATGATGAAAAGACTGTCATGATTTCACCTTCAGTCTATTTGTAGGATTACAGTCTGGTGAGTTCTAAAATCATTAAGAACCTCGATATAATCATATTTTCCCTCCAAAAATCTTCCTTGTGAGAGAAATTACCACCAGAATCTTTGTAACTAACGCCGTTAGTTTTTGACGTTACTTTAGTCTCGACTGCTCACTTAACATGACCATGTTAAGGTTGCGTCTTATCTTCTGGAACCGTTCTTCACTCAGTGGTTTAGTGAAGATATCCGCCCACTGAAGCTCTGTTTCAACAAACTATAGAAGCACTACTTTTCTCTGAACATAGTCTCTCAGAAAGTGATGTCTGACTTCTATATGCTTCACTCTGGAATGCTGAATTGGATTCTTTGATAGATTAATTAGACTTGGTGTTGTTGCAAAAGATTGGAATCTCCTCTTCGGTGAATAGTCTTCAAGTCGATACTTGATCCCAATACGTCGTGAGCGAAAGAACTTACGGCGGATATATATTCTCGCTTCGTGGTTGATAGTGTAATTGAGCTTTGTCTCTTGCTTGACCAGAGACTAGATTTCCAAGAAAGTGACATCCTCCACTTGTGCTCTTCCTTTCGATTCTATCTCCGGCATAGTCCGCATCGCAATATCCAATTAACCTGAAATCTTTACCTTTCTCAAACATTAAGCAAAGATCAAGAGTACCTACGAGATATCTCAAAATTCTTTTAACAAAGAATAAAATGAGACTCTCTAGATCGGCTTGAAATCTTGCACACAAGCATACACTGAACAAAATATCAGGTCTACTTGCTGTAAGATACAGTAAAGAACCGATCATCCCTCTATATAGGGTTTGATCCACCTTCTTACCAAGTTCGTCTTTCGACAAAAGGTTTGAAGGATGCATCGGAGTTGCTATAGGCTTCACATTATTCATATCAAACTTATTCAACAACTCTTTCACATACTTTTGTTGATGAATGAAGATCTTCTCTTCAGTTTGCTTAACTTGCAACCCAAGAAAGAACTTTAACTCACCCATCATACTCATTTCAAACTCTTTCTTCATTAGCCTCTCAAACTTTAAACACAACTCTTTTCAAGTAGCACCAAAATGATATCATCAACGAGATCGTATTTAAGATAAAATCATTCGAAACTTCTTCCTAAAGAGCGCCTTATCAACTTGACCTCTACTGAAACCATTTTCTATTAAAAAGGTACTCAGACGATCATACCAAGCTCTAGGAGCTTGCTTCAGGCCGTATAAGGCTTTGTGAAGTCTATAGACATAGTATGGATTTTTAACATCTTCGAAGCCAGGTAGTTGTTTCACATACACCTCTTCATCTATAAAGCCATTCAGAAATGCATTCTTAACATCCATTTGAAACAGCTTTATGTCATGGCAGATTGCATATGCCAACAAAATCCTTATAGCTTCAAGTCTCACTACTGGAGCATATGTTTCATTGTAGTCTATTCCTTCTTGCTGATTATAACCTTGTGCTACTAATCTAGCCTTATTACGACTTACTCTGCCTGATTCATCTAACTTATTCTTAAAAACCCATCTGGTTCCTATAATGGATTTCTTAGGAGGTTTTGGAACTAAGGACCAGACGTTATTCCTAGTAAATTGATTCAGCTCCTCTTGCATGGCTAACACCCAAGCTTCGTTTTGAAGAGCTTCCTCAACCTTTTTAGGCTCTACTTCAGAGATAAAAGCTACATTAGCTTCTCTTCTGAATCTGGACCTGGTTCTAACTCCTTCTGAGGTCTCACCGATAATTAACTCTTCTGGATGAGAGCTTTTATACTTCCAATCTCGTCTTAGTACAATAGTTTCTGGAATATCTTCAATTTTGTCCTCATGAGTGTCTGATGAAGGAGTTTCTGTAGTATCATCTAAGTTCTTTGAAGGACCTTTATTTTCCATGTCATCTTCCTTATGGGGTTGAGAATTATCATTAAACTTGACATGGATCGTCTCTTCAACAGTCTTTGAAGTAAGGTTGTAAACTCGAAATGCCTTAGACAATGATGAGTAGCCTAGAAAGATTCTGGATAGGTCTTGAATCGAATTTATCCAACACTCTTTTGTATTCAAATGGAACATTTGCACCGAATGGATGAAAGTAAGATATGCTTGGTCTTCTTCCATTCCATAACTCATAAGGAGTTTTCTTCAACATGGGTCGCAATGTAATTCTATTTCGAATATAGCATGTCAGTATTCACGACTTACGCCTTGAAATACTTAGGAAGATTCATCTCACATAGCATGGTTCTTGCCATCTCTTGAATCGTCCTATTCTTCCTTTCAACAACTCCATTCATTGTGGAGTTCTAGGGGCGAGAAGTTGTGGAAAATTCCATTCTCTTCACAGAATATTCTGAACTTCTCATTTTCAAACTCTCCACCATGGTCACTCCTGATACTGGCTATGGACATTCCTTTTTCATTCTGTAACTTTCTGGATAAGGTTCTTAAGCACTTAAAAGACTCATCTTTGTGTGATAAAAATAATATCCAACAAAATCGAGTAAAGTCATCAACAATAACAAGTCCATATTTCTTTCTGCCAAGGCTTATTGTCCTTGTTGGACCAAATAAATCTATATGTAACAATTCTAAAGGTCTCGATGAGGTTACAAAACTTTTAGAAGAAAAAGAGGTTTTAACTTGTTTTCCTTTCAAACAATTTTCACAAAAAAATTCTTTGTCAAAACTTATTTTTGGCAAACCTCTTACTAAATCATGTTTTGCCAATTTTGAAATATGTTTCAAAGAGACATGACCTAGCTTTTTATGCCAGATTAGTCTTTCTTCTTCAGAAGATAGAAAACATGAAATATTTTGACTTTGAAAATCTTCTAAATTAATTTTGTAAAGATTGTTTCTTCTCTTGGCAGAGAAAAGTATAGACCCATCTTTGTTTCTGACTTCGCAAAGATTTTGATTGAATGTAGCTGTGAAACCGAATCACACAATTGGTGATGCTAATCAAGTTATGCTTCGAGACCATCAACAAGCAAATACATTATTTATGCATGCAAAAGAATTTTACCTATTTTCCGATTCTAATA
Source organism: Erythroxylum novogranatense (assembly GCA_029891385.1). NCBI lineage: Eukaryota > Viridiplantae > Streptophyta > Magnoliopsida > Malpighiales > Erythroxylaceae > Erythroxylum > Erythroxylum novogranatense. The sequence goes on from CM057228.1 coordinate 24,083,088, forward strand.
ATTTTGCCTGCTGGTTGTCTCCGAAGTTACCGATCCTCCTTCTTATATCAAGGTCGAGGAACATAGACTTTCTTCCGTCATGTGTCGCGAGCATCCACCGCCTAAATACTAATGGTGCTTGCCGTATCTTCCAAGGAAGGATATCTGCAGGAGAAACTATTTTATTTTTTGGTACCCAAATTTTCTTGGGTCCTTTACGGTTAGTAGTATGCATGAGATGTGATTTTTGATGCATGTAACTAGGACGTTGATTAAAATGAAATATCTTATAATTTCCTTTTTGAAAGATAGATTTTTACGTGGATGAATCTTGTTTCTGTAAACCCTAATCCAGTCTTATCACTCGGATGTCTACATTTTCCTAGCATTTCATTCATTTTCTTTGTACTTTCTGTGAAAGTAGCTAAATCAGCTGATAAGTTCTTAATCCTAAGTTTAAGCTGATTGATCTCTTCTGATCTATCTACAATTTTCTTTTATCTTCTAATTGTTTCTTTAGATGATATTTTCTCTCTATTACCTCGGTATGTCTAATATTCTCTCAGATACTTTTCTTCAACAACTTGTCTTTGTTTCGAATAGCATGAGAATCTTTTAATAGTTCTGAGTAAACATCATGCAAATTATCGTAGTCAGATTTTACCTCCTCATCACTATCTTCCTCGGTCATCAGGCAGATGTTCGCATGTTCTGATGACTCGGAACTATGATCTCGATTCGGATGAATCTAGGTCCTCCCAAGTTGCCATCATGCTTTTCTTGCCTTCTCTACTCTTCTTTGGTTTCTTCTTGAGAGTAGGACATTCGGACTTATAGTGTCCAGGCTGATTGCACTCGTAGCAGATAATAGAAGACTTCTCTGGTTTAGCTTCATCTTTCCCATTCTTTCTGAATGTCTGGTTCCCTCTAGATTTCTTCTTCCACATGCGTCTTATCTTTCTAGAGATGAAAGATAATTCGTCATCTTCATCACTTGACTCTGATTCTGATTGGCTGGAGTTGTCATCCTTTGATTCTTCAATTTTCGACGCCTTTGATAACTTCCTCCTTCTCTGAGTCTTATGATTCTTCTGTCCGGCCTTCAGTGCTATTGACTTGTCCCGCTTGGGCTTGTCTTCAACGTTGAGTTCAACTTCATGAATCTTCAAGGATCCCAGCAACTCATCCAGCTTTAACACACTCAAGTCTTTGGCTTCTTGCACCGCAGTAACTTTAGGTCTCCATCTCTTAGGAAGACTTCTTAGAATCTTTCGAACATGATCTTGATTGTTGTATGTCCTTCCAAGAGCTTTCAATCCATTGACAATTGTTTGAAATCTTCCAAACATTTGATCAATAGATTCTTCATCTTCCCTCCTGAAAAGTTCATATTGATGCACAAGAATACTTATCTTGGATTCTTTAACTTGGCTTGTGCCTTCGTGAGCAATGGACAGTGTGTCCCACATTTCTTTTGCAGTGTCGCAACCGTGAACTTTGTCGTACTCGCTCCTGCTTAGGGCACACGTCAAGAAAAATTTCGCCTTTGAATTTAATTGTATTCTTACTTTCTGATCAGCCGTCCATCTGTTCCGTGGAATAGAATTGCCTTCTTCATCTACAGGTGTATAAGGTCCGTTCTCTATTACGTCCCAAAGGTTGACATGTGTAGATTCGATGAATAGCCGCATCCTATCTTTCCAGTAGTGATAGTCTTCTCCGTTGAATGCTGGAGGTCTAGTGACTGAGGCTCCTTCAGCGATGTATACATGTGACTCCGCCATTATCTTTAATCCACACTTCGCCAAAGTGATTCTTGGATACCTTGCTCTGATACCAATTGAAGTGAATCACACGTTAATACAGCACTTAGAAAACGATATTAGAATGCACTAGAAGGGGGGGTTGAATTGTGTATTCCCCTTTTTATAAATCTTTTCAGAACTATTTGTTAGAAATAAAATTCCTTACAGAATTTTTATAGATTTTGATTAATCTAACTCTTCAATACTGTGTATATAAAAAGTAAGTAATGATAAAATTTGAAACTGAAATAGAGATAGAGAGTAAGAGTGGTAGACACGAAGATTTATCCTGGTTCACCCCAAATAGTGGGCTACTTCCAGTCCTCAGAGTTTCTTCTGAGATTTCACTATCTCTTCAAACGTTACAAGTATTCTTTCCACGAGCCTCTTCAGGTCTCTACAACCAGTATTCTTTCACACTTAGCCTCTGCAGGCTATCTGTACAACTTTTCTTCTCGAAAAATATTTGAACACTTATTACAGAATAATAGCACTCAGCTAAATCACTTTTTCTCATGAAGTAATTTTTTTTCGCTATTTCGTGTAAGTATCTGTAAGCTCTTTGTGAAACTGTTTTGTGTAACTTTCTGTAAGTTTCAGTAACTTTGCAATCTTCGACTTCGACTTGTATTTATAGCCTTCGTCTCCAACTGCTTCTTGATTCTTGAATCTTGAATCTTTAAAGAAACGGTTAATCAGTTGAGTTCTGTAACTAACTCGAACTGACTCTTGCATCTTCTTCTTTTCTGCGTCTGTGTCTGTTTTTGTATTTGCGTCTGCGTCTGCTTTTGTATTTGGGTCTACGTCTGCTTTGTATTTGCGTCTGCGTATGCTTTGCATTTGCGTCTGCGTCTGCGTCTGCGTCTGCTTTGCGTTTGTATCCGACTTCGTCTGTTTTGTTTTTCTTTGTATTTGAACTCTTTTTGTTATACATCAAAATCATATTTATGTAAAATCATGTTGACTTAACATTACTGACTCTCCCATCGCCTATGTTCTCTCTCTCTCTCATTCTCCCCTTCATCTTCGAATAGATTGGTGACTAGTCCCTCTATGGTGGTGTTGCTCCTTCCCTTATCCTCCCCGATCCTTGCCAATATTAGAGGATAAAGATCCTGTAACATCCCGTTACTGTGACCAAGGATATTCTGGTAATTTGGGATAGACTGATAGGATTTCACTGCATTCACTGACTGAGCATGCTACTGGCCTCTGATCATAGAGGAACATGTTACTGCATATGCATATATTTATTGGTACATGCATTCATGATTTCGGTATATAATTGTAAATTGAGACCGATGAATTGACCGGATGACGGAACCGAGGACTGATGGATTGGGATTTAAATGAGGAATTAAAAGTAATTGGGTTCAAATGATTGATTTAGAATAGTTTAAGTGTAACTGGTATTTTATAGTGGCTTATAGGAGATTTTTCGGGAGAGTCGGGAGATAATGCCCGGACCGGAAATATTTGAGAGGCGGTGATCGATTGATCAGATAAGATTGAAAGAATGGTCCGACGGTAATGGAAATATTAGAATTTCTACTGATAGGAAATAACTACGTTGAAACATTGAAATTTAGAGACTGAAATTTGGACTGATATGGAGACTTAGGTCTATAAATAGTTAGGGATTGACAAGTTGGGGAAAAATTGGGAAAGGCTCTTCGTTCTTCCTCTTCTCCTACGGCGTTTGCGATTTTCCTCCAACGGTGAGAGATCCTTGATTTCTTCTTATGGTTCTCCTTTATTGTGTTAATCTAACATGTTTATGATGATTGGTAAAGGTTAGAGGCTCTGGGATTAGTGAATCGTTGAGTTTGAAGGATTCTAGGGTTTACGGTGGATTTTGAGAGTTTGCGGATTGATCTGTGATTTGGTAAGTTTTAAGAGCTTTAATGTTGTTATTTATGATTCCTACTGCATTTATGGCTTTTATTAGAGTAGATTTGAGTGGTTGGAGTGATTTAATGGTGGATTTATTGAGGAAATGGATCGGAGAAGACGGCGAGTTCGTCGCTCGCCGCGACCTGCGCGCGCGCCAGACGGCAGCGAATTTATATTCGTTCGCCGCGGCGAGCGTGCGTGGACGCCGCGGCGAGAGTCATTATCCGAACGCGTTATTCGCCGCGGCGAGCAATGCTCACGCCGCGGCGAGCGAACTGGTTTGGGTCGCGGCAAGAGACGCGATGCCGCGGCGAAAAGGACTGTTTCATTGAATTAAAATTGGTTTATTGGGCATAACTTTTGGTGTAGACCTCTGATTGAGGCGATTCCAGATTTGTTATGACCTAGGAAAAGAGGCCTACAACTGAGAATAATTATGGGAATTAGATTCGATTTAAATGGTACTGAATTATAGAGATTGAGGTCAATTATGATTCATAGTGTGACCTAAGTGTCAAATTGAGACTATTGGAGTTTTAATTGGAAATTTGCAATAGAGGTCGTGACCCAATAAATAGGGAATTGTTATAAGAAGTATGAATATGGGAAATTGGACTGAATCATAGGATTGAATCAAGTATTGTCGACCAACTGGATGACGAATTAGAATTGAGTACAAGGTATCGAAATTGGGATTTAGCACCGGAAAATCGTGAACATGCATTGTACATCATTTCACTAATACATACGTACATCGAACTATTTAATTTAGCATCTAGTAATGGGATTGTACTCTCATGTTATAGAGGCACCGTTGGATCATCGCCCACGGACATTCTTTGGGACTTCAAGCAAAGAGTTCGAAGTAACAGGTGAGTAACCTAGTTGGTTTCTCAAATTCCTGATTGTTTACATGCTCTGTGTGAAGTACATGCAAAGATGAACTGTATGACTACTGTATGATTACTGGTATGTATTGGATTGAATTGCATGTTTTACCGAATCAATTGTATTGATACATGACATCGACATTGAATACCATACTCGTAAATTATGAATCATTGAATACTAAATTCTTGATCTTGCATCGAGAGATACACTCATCGGGCTTTTATAGCCATATCTTGAGCCATGAATACTGAATTTTTCTGAACATTGCACTGCATGCATAAATGCATGATCACATAATGGACGTGTCCCAAGTTGCTATTATCACTGAAAAGAGCCTAGAGCTCGAACATCGCATCGTCCGGCCCTGAGGGGAGAAATCACACGCCGCCCCCCATGTTCATCGATGAGCACTTGGGCACAACATTGAATAACAGGAAAGAGTCTCATATGCATCATATACATGATTGATTAAAGCGCCAAATTGTATGATGGTCACTGAACTGTGTGGTGCCATGACTTACTGTAAATTGTGATGTGATATCGTGAATCGTAATATCATATCGACATCAGTATCTTGACATAGACTCATCGTACATCGTTATGTATATTTGTTATATACTATCAGAAATTATGTAGATAATATCGTTAATTGATATTCTTGTGTAGTCTTTGTCACGTAATCTGCGTAATGCATGATTTGAGTGAACCATCGATGATGGTTTCTCACTGAGTTCGCAAACTCACCCAAAATTGCAATATATTTTTCAGGACTGATAGAGTAGACTCCTAGCTCCGAAGATATTCTTTTCCTGCCGTGCGAGCTGCTGGCAAGAGACGATGGCACACAGGTCGGTCAGCTGGGTTAGCATTTTGAGGATGACTTAGGATAGATGTTTGTATCAGTTTCCTTTTTGGTTTTGTTAGGAGACTGATAGACTTGTCTATTCTGACATTGGATGACTGTATAAACTGATTATCATTTTTGGATTCTAATTTACTGATTTCTGATATTGTGTTAATTTTGGTTTTAATTTATTGCGATGCCATGTGGATATTAGTGGAAAAATGTTCTGGTAGTGCACCTTCATCGTGGGATATGTATCGGAGCGACCTCCTGGTTTCCCGATGTGTACCCTACGGTGAGGGGGCGCTACAGATCCCCCCTCGGCTACTCCCTTCAAGTCCCCCGAAGACACCACCATCTTCAACCTTCCTCCATAGGGACCATCGCACCATATCGTTGCCACTGAACATCTGAAGGAGGAGAGAAGGTCATAGCTCGACCACATCTACACCCAAAGCCTCTAACCTGTCACCCAACCCAAAGACCCGAAGCTAGTGAATTATTTTTTGGTATTTTTTTTTTAGTTTTCAAAATTTTCTTCTTGATTACATGTTTTATTGTGCTCGATTTGATGTTGGATTTGTGAATTGGTTAGATGTTGGAATTTGGTTTTGTGATTTGCAATTTGCATGTATCTGGGTTAGATATTGGAGTTGAAATGTTGAATGATCACAATTTTGTTTTGTCATTTGTGATTTAAATATTGGAAATGGAATTACGAATGTTTTAATCACGATAATGTCTAGATTTCTGATTTACTTGGGTTAGATTGGATATTGGAGTTGGGTAATTGTTTGGTTGATTTATGTTTGCTTATAAAGATTGGTTTAAGTTTATCATAAATTTATAATAAGTTTTTATGAATGAAATGCACAGCCTTATTGATTATGAAACTTGAAAGTTGAATTTGAAACAACTTAAATTTAAAACATGCACAAACAGATAATATTAATGTTGTAAAATTGTAAAACTTAAATCATTAATTGACAATTAACGTTGTAAATCAAAATTTGTATTTTATTTTAATATTTAGGTATTGTCTTTAGGTAAATAATTAGTTGAGTATAAAATTATGTAATTGGAAATTAATAATAATTCAGTTGTAGTTAATGATAGTATTTGCCTATTTGGGTATTAGTTTTGGGTAAATAATTAATTGAGTATAAAATATGTTGAACTTGAATTATTTGGTAATATATATGTGTGGGTGTCATAAATATTTATAATAGATAACGTGTGAAAGTAGCAATGTAATAAATGTATCCCAAAAGAACTTTTTGTTTTTAAATTATGAATATGTTTTATTGTAGTTTCCAATCATATATACTTAGATTTATTAACGTCAATTAAAAATTGTAAAAGCAACTTATATATTTAAGAACGAAATATAGAATAGTGTATATAATATTATGCTTTGTTAGAAATGAAAAGAAGATTCAAAGCTTTAAATAAGAAAAAAAACATTTCCAAAGAAGTTATATCATTCGACTTGATCGGTTGATCCTCATGTTATGAATATATCTTCCAACTTGATCATTATGTTATAAATGGATATGTATGAACAATTGTATAAGATATGTCATTCATTATTTGGAAATTATGTAAATTATATCATACCCTTCAACTTGATCCTTATGTTTGAAACTTTGAATTAAAATTGTTGGAAATAGAAATTGTTTATGTATGATTTGTGAATGTTGAAAATGGAAATTGTTAAAATTTGTTAGAAATGGAAATTGTTTTATGTATTTATTGTTGGAAATGGAAATAGAAATTGTTGGAAATGGAAATTGGTTATGTATGATTTGTGGATGTTGGAAATAGAAATTGTTTATGTATGATTTATGGATGTTAGAAATGGAAATTATTTTATGAATGTATTGTGATTATTGGAAATGGGAATGGAAATTGTTGAAAATTATTGAAAATAGAAATGAAATTATGAATGTTTTGTGATTATTGGAAATGGAAATTGTTAAAATTGTTGAAAATGGAAATTGTTTATGCATGTTGGAAATCAAAATTATTTTATGAATGTTATGTGATTAATGGAAATGAAAATTATTTATATATGATTTGTGGATGTTAGAAATGAAAATTGTTGAAAATTGAAATTGTTTTATGAATGTATTGTTGGAAATGAAAATAAAACTTGTTGGAAATAGAAATTGTTTATGCATGATTTGTGGATGTTGGAAATAGAAATTATTGAAAATTGTTAAAATGAAAATTGTTTTATAAATTTATTGTGATTATTGGAAATGGAAATGGAAATTGTTGAAAATTGTTGGAAATGGAAATGAAATTATGAATGTTTTATGATTATTAGAAATAAAATTGTTAAAATTTGTTGAAAATGTAAATTGTTTATGTATACTTTGTGATTATTGGAAATGGAAATTGTTTTATTAATGTTTTATGATTAATGAAAATGGAAATTGTTGGAAATAGAAATGGAAATTGAAATTGTTTTGTATGATCTGTGGATGCTAGAAATGGAAATTGTTGAAAATTGTTAGAAATAGAAATTGTTTCATGAATGTATTGTTGGAAATGGAAATAGAAATTGTTGAAAATTTTTAAAATGGAAATGAAATTATGAATGTTTTGTGATTATTGGAAATAAAATTGTTAAAAAATTTTAAAATGGAAATTGTTTATACATGTTTTGTGATTGTTGGAAACGAAAATTGTTTTATGAATATTTTGTGATTAATGGAAATGGATATTGTTGAAAATTGTTGGAAATGGAAATGGAAATTGTTTTATGAATGTTTTGTATTAATGGAGATGAAAATTATTTATGTATGTTTTGTGATTGTTGGAAATGAAAATTTTTATATATGTTTTGTGATTGCTCGAAATGGAAAGTGTTTATGTATGTTTTATGTAATTATATATGTTAAATGTTTTGAATTGTTAGCTTTTGACTTATAGTGAATTATGTTCCATGAAATTCCATTGTGTGTAATGTAATCATACAAAATGAATTATATTATATAAGATGGATATGCATATTGTATACTGAAATTATTTGTTATTTATTTTTATGTGTTATTTATTTTAATATATGCATTCATTTATTTTTGCAAATAAATGGAAGAAAGTTCAAGTACTCTTAATCAACCCACTTCAGGAAGATACAATGATCCAGCTTGGGTTCACGTTGCATTGGTTCCCGATATGAGAAACCATTCTATTTGCTTGTTTTGTAAGAAACATTTAAAAGGTAAGGAATCACCTGATTAAAAAAACATTTAACTGAGGTTGAAGGAGATGTGGAACCCTATAAAAAAGTAAGTCATGATGTGAAGTGGCAGATGAAAACATTACTTGATGAATATCAATATGAGAAAGATAGAAGGGAAAGGTTGAATTTTGAAATTGATAGTGGAAGTTCATTTTCTAGTTTCTGTGGTGATTTTGGAAATGTTGAAAGTAAAAGTAGTAGTGGTAGTGGTGGTAGTAGTAGTGGTACTGGTAGTGTTCTATCTTAGGTTCAAGAAGAAGTACTTGAACCTAATGTGAGGAAGAGAAGAAGGTAGGTGACTAGTTTCTTCGCACTACGAACAACTCCTAGAGCCCAACCTTTAATTCGTAGTACAATGCAATCAAAATATGCGACTCACAATGTCAATATTGCAGTAGCTAAATGGTGATATGATACAGGTTCATCATTCAATGCTTCTAAGTCTTATTATTATCAACCTATGATAGATGTAATAGCCTCTTATGGTCTAGGATACAAAGGTTCTTCGATTGATTACTTAAGAGGTAAACTTTTGAGTTTTTCCGCTTCTAAAATTAAAAGTTACGTGGCTTAAAGAAGAGTGAATTGGGGTACTTATAGATGTTTAATCATGTGTAACGGTTGGACAAATAGGAGACAAGAGCCTATTATAAATTTTTGGTTTATTCTACAAATGGCTCTCTGTTTTTGAAATCTATTGATCTATTTGGCCTTATTAGAAATACTAAGACTTTGTTTGTGATATTTGATAAAGTTGTGAACGATGTAGGGCTGAAAAACATTGTTCAGTTTATTACTAACAATGATTTCGCTTATAAAGCGACAAGAAAAAGGTTACAAAATACTATATAATTCATTCTTTTGGACTTCTTGTGTTACACATTGCATTGTCCTAATGCTAGAGAATATAGGGGATCCTAGGTATTTTCCTGTTATTGATGAGACTTTGTAGAAAGCTAAAAAGGTGACAAAGTTCATTTATAATCATGCATAACTATTGAATTTGATGAGAAAGGAATTTACCAATGGTAAGAATTTGTGTCATCCTGCTATGAAGTTTGTAACAAATTTATCATCACTTTAAACTTTTGTATCGATGAAGAAAGAATTAAGACAAATATTTACAAGCGATAAGTGGATTACATCTTAACATGCTAGGTCTAGTGCTGGAGTGGAGGTTTGTAATATTATAATGGAAGATAGAGAATTTTGACCTCAATGTCAATTTGTTATTCGAGTTGTGAGCTTTTGGTAAGGGTGCTTCACTTGGATGGTAGTGAAGAAAAACCAACAATGGATTATATTTTTTATGTCATGGAGAGAGCGACGTAAGCAATCAAGGCTAATATGAAACATAGGCCTTCTTTATACACACCATATCTTTCAATCATTAATGAAAGAAGGAAAAAAAACTTTCTTCTCTATTGTTTGCAATTGGAGCATTTTTGAATCATAGTGTCTATTTTAGACTGGATCTTACTACGCAAGCTGAAGTTAATACAGGAATGCTTTTAAATATTACAACAATTGTTAGCATTGAAGCGATGCAAGATCTTTTAAGCTCACAAATGAAGCTTTACAAGTTGTCTTATGGGAATTTTGGAATGTCAATTGCTATTCGACAAAGAGGAAAACTTTTTCCAGGTATTAGTTATTTCCTTTTTCTTATTTGTTGAAAATTAATTATCATTTTATTTTGTTTATAACACTACTTTTGTTATCTTATGACTTACAGTTTCTTGGTGGGATCAATTCAAAAATGGTGTTCCAAAATTGAAAAGGTTTACAATTCAGATTTTAAGTCAATGTGTGAGTGCATCAGGATATGAACGAAAATGGAGCACATTTGAATTTATCCACTTAAAGAAAAGGACTAGATTGGAACATAAGAGGTTGAATGACTTGGTTTTTATTCGTTACATTAAAGCTTTGGAAAAGGTATGTTATTATCATTATTAATTTTGATATATTTTTTATAATTTTCTAATAATTAAATTTAATTGTTTACTAGGAGTCTTAATAACATAAGTAGTTCAACTAATTCAACTACGAGTCTTAATAGCACAACTAGTTCAACTGAACCAATTTTCATTGATAATATTAATCTTTTGACAGATTGGGTTTCTGAAGAACCAAATTTGGAAGATGTCAATGACTTGGAAGATAATCTTGGATGGGAACACATTGATATGTCATTTGGTGCATTAAATTTGAATAATAATGATGATGAAGCTCTTCTCAATGATGAGAATTTTGTACCAAATGATAACTAGGGTCAGTGTAGTTATAGCAGGTATCCTCTAATTAGCGATTGAATTTCATTCCAGGTTTTTTTTCCCAGTGTATTGAAAACCAGACCGAACCGGTCAATCGGACCAAAAAACCGATGAACCAGAACATGAAACTGTCTGATTTAGCCTATACTTTTTATGAGTGATTGATTCGTTCATTTTACGGTTGGATCAGTAAAAACTGTTGAATCGGTGAAAGAAAGAACCGATCGGTCCATTTAAAATGCCTTGATTTTGATGATTTCAACTTGAATGAATATTATGATTAGTGATTTTTTAATCTTTTTGATGAAATATGACTAGTGAGCTTTATTATCTTATTTTGTGTTGTGTTAGTGCACTTAAAAAAAACTTGTATATTTTGAAGTTTGAAGGTTTAAGTTAAGTTTACAATTAGATAAATAATTAAATAATATGTTTAAAAATTATCTTATATATAATATATAAAATAAAATTTTATATATTTATTAGTCACCAGTTCGATCACGGTTGAATTTCGGTTGAATCATTGACCTTTGAATCAGTTGCTTCTCCGGTGCAGTCAGTGGTCCGGTTTTTAAAACATTGGTTTTTCCTCTTCTTTTAATTTTACTTATATTTGATGTTTATGTTAAATTCTATATATGTAATGTAATTGTAAATGTTTTTATTTCATGTTTAACTTCTACTTGATTGTTTCTTCGTCATGAACTCCTTTTGTAAATTATTTAAGAATATTTATTATTCTTTTTATTGGATGTTTTGATGTAATTATTATTTATTAAAATGATGAAATTGTATTATTGTAATATTTTAAATACTTTCTATTATTCTTAATTTTATATTTGTATGATGATAATTGTCTTTTTATATTAATTGTGGTTATCATTTATATGTAAAATATTTAAAATTATTGTTATTTCATATTAATTTTGATTATTATTTATTATTATTATTATTGGAAATAGGGTTGATGTAAACTTGTAAAGTATAAAGTAAAACTGCATAATATACCAATGTATTATTTTACAAATTTTAAAAATTTTAGGGATTATTTTATAAATTTAAAAGCTTACTTGAAATGGTATCTAGTATTGACTCAGATCAAGATAGTATTGTATCAGAACTCAATCCAGTACCAAGTATGGTATGATATTCGCAACTTTGAGTTGTTCACCATTGTTAAATTCCCTTCAGTAATATTTAAGTACTTTCTTATTACGGATTTATCACAAACATAGTTTAACTTGCTTTTGAAACTCATCATGATATTTGAAGATAATTGCAATGGACATAAACTAGACATACAATAATAACAAATATATTGGTATTCACCTATTATAAACTATCACAACCAACACATATAATCTTTTATGTATAAAATAAACTTAGACATAAAGATAGGGAGGGGGTGATTTTGTCATTCCTTAATTCCCATAGGTTTTGTTTAATAAAATCAGGTTAATTCATAAACTGTGTTTTGTTAAGATTCACATAACTAAAAAAGGACTTAGTTTCATGAAATGTAGAAAAATTCAATACTCATAAAAAGTGTGCTAATGGAAAAGGAAAGGGATTTCGATGAAAAAGCAAAAGAAGAGGGGAGTATGAAGGGAGTAGTATGTTTGCGGGGTTGTAGGGGAAGGGAGAAGGGTGGAGACAATGGACTAAATTGAATATTATTATAGTAATTGTCAAAGTAGATAATGATAAGATTATGAAGTAGTGATAAATATAAAATGATTAAACACATAAACACAAAATGATTATACACAAACATATTTTCATTCTCCTATATGACCAAATTATTTTAAGGATGCACTCTAATTAAACATAAAATAATAAACTAATTACATATTACTCTACCAATCTACCAATTTCAAATTTTTTCATCTTTTCCTATTTATACAGATTGCATCTCTTAACAACAAAAGATTGTGTATCAAGATTAACTCCTTTCCTTCTTCGAAATTAATAAATCTATAGATAATAAACTATTGTTATATATTATTACCTAAACCTGCAAGTGATCTTTTAACATATTCTTTTCTAATTTGACATAGTAAAGATTGAAACTTTATTACAAATTCGTACGGATGGTAAAGACTATAGATAGTTCATACGTTTGCAGTAAGATTTTATTGTATTTAGGAGTGTTTCAAGTGGGAATTAGGTTCTCTTCATAGCGAAGGAAGATTTTAAAAGGTTCCTCTTTACTAAGAAAAGACTATGCAAAGGTTATTCTTCACATTGAAAAAAGAATTATAGTGAAATTTGAACTAAGAGTTTAAAGTAACATTGGTTGATGTATTTGTCAAAAAAACAATGCTATATTGGATGATTAGTATGACTACTAATTGACCAGTGTCTCAAAAATAGTGAATTTGTGCATTTAATATACACTAGTTGACCAATATACTATACTAATCAACTTATACTCTACAACTAGCAGTAGTAACAACTAGTTTTTAGCTCCAACAGTTAGTAGGGATCCCCTATAATTTTTTTTTTCATTAGTTCTTGTATCAAAAAGCGTTTGGCTATCTTTTTACTCACATTTCTAAGGGCTTTTCAAGTATTTGAGTATCATTGTCTCATATTTATGTGTGCAAACCTCTTTGGAGTTATCAAGTGATAAAGTAAGGTATTTTGAGTAGTAAGGTTTGTTTGGAGCATTATTATTGTATTTAGGAGTGTTTCAAGCGGGAATGAGGTTCTCTTTATAGGGAAGAAATATTTTGAAAGGTTCCTCTTTACTGAGAAAAGACTATGCAAAGGTTATTCTTCACATTGAAAAACTAGGATGATAATGATTACCTATATTGTAAAACTAGGATGAGATTTGATGGCCAAAAATGTTAATTTTTAGGAAATTTTTTCAAGTGGTATATTCATTCTTACTAAAATTATATATAATAAAAATTTTCTCACGCTAAAAGAGGAATGATATCTTCAAAATAAGATACCAATTTCCTTGAATAGTAGGGTTGAACACATCCTAATTTATGCATTGGGAAGAAATGAATTTAGTTTAGCAAACTTTAAAAACTACACATGATGGAACAAATCAAGTAAAGGAGAGCAAAGTTAACATATTAAAACATCAATATGAATTGTTTCAATTTATAGTACAATGAAAGCATATCTAGCATATGCACTAGATTTATTGATATGATTAATGCTCTCAAAGGACTTAGAAAGATCTATACTAATGTAAAAAATGGTAAGATAGTTGCTTAGGTCACTTCCAAAGACATGGAAAACTAAAATGATGGCTATACAATAAGCCAAGGATCTAAGAACGCTACTATTGGAGAAACTGATTAGATCTCTTCTTATAGGTAGAAGAAGGCTCTAAAAGAAGTAAGAAGAAACAATACATCTAAAGAAAAATAATTTAGCACTCAAAACATTAAAGGAAGAATTAAGAGAAGAGGAAGAAACATCAACTAGTGAAAGTGGTGATGAAGACATTAGATTAATCAATAGAAAATTTAAAAAAAATTTAAAAGAAAGGATTTCAAAGAAGTTAAAGGTGATTTAAAGTATAAATTGTTGGACCCCGAATGTTTCATAAAAATTAGAACTATTTGAATGAGAAATTTTGGAGATTAGTCATGAGTAAAGAACAAATGAATGAAGATTCTTGAATCAAAAATGATAGACAAGAGTAAAGTAGTGAATGGGAAATGTGGATAAATTCATGTTTTGCCTTGGTGCTTTTAGTGGATAAGAGCTTTCGAAATGAAAAGAATTAAGGTGAAAGTTAGAAGTAGAATGAGAACAAAAATGAAGTTGAATTTATGTACTAAGTTGATGAAGAATATGTACTTATGTGTATGTTCTGCTATTAGTGTTCATGATTAATCATGGATTTAAAATTTCCTTATAGATGATATTGATTTGAACTGGAGATGAGAATGAGAAATAAATGAAGTGGAAAAGGGTGATCTTGGTATAAGTTGTGTTAAAGAAAGATTGTGAAACAAAATGGGTGGTTGATCTGGAAAATTGTTCAAGGAGTATGCTTCAGTCCTTTAGCCACAACTTTTTTTTCTAGTTATCCAAATGAGATGATTTCTAATTTGGATTAAACTAGAAACATATGGCTATATTTCTTATGAAGACATCGAATTTAAATTTTGAATTTAAGAATCTCAAATTTTGTCATGAAGTTGAGAACTGGGTGTAATACATTGGTGGATGAATGTAAAGTTCATATTCTGGATTCGAGGGAAATTCTGGATTATTACAGGCTAAATTAGAGAAAGTTTTCTTCTAGTAAGTTGTAGGTCTTTCTTTTAGCTTTCCAAAGATATATAGTATGAAATTTTGAACGTCTGAGTTGAAAGTCAGGGCCCTTATAAGTGAAAATGTGCAAGGGAGGAGTTGTATCTTTTGCCTTTTTGCTTCTTTTGTGATAACGTCATCTTCTTCTGTGTTTCTTCTGTAATTACATCATCTTCTTCTGTGTTTTACTTTGCCTATGTTTTGCTTCTTCTGCCTTTCGCTTCTTCTGTCTTTTGCTTCTTCTGTCTTTCGTTTCTTCTGCCTTTCGTTTCTTCTGTGTTTTGCTTCTTTTATCTTTTGTTTCTTTTGTGCTTTGCTTCTTCTTCCTTTCGTTTCTTTTATGTTTTACTCCTTCTATTTTTTACTTCTTCTGCCTTTCGCTTCTTCTGTCTTTTGTTTCTTCTGTCTTTCGTTTCTTCTACCTTTCGTTCTTCTGTCTTTTGCTTCTTCTGTTTTTTGTTTTTTCTGCCTTTCGCTTCTTCTATGTTTTGTATCTTCTGTCTTTTGCTTTTTCTGTCTTTCTCTTCTTCTGTGTTTTTTTGACGTGTCTTCTTTTGTGTTTTGCTGACACATCTTCTTTTGTGTTTTGCTAACGTGGCTTCTTCTGTGTTTTTCTCCTTCTACTTTTCGTTTCTTCTGTGTTTTGCTATCTTTTGCCTTTTACTTCTTTTGTCTTTCGTTTCTTTTGTGTTTTGCTACCTTCTGCCTTTTGGTTCTTCTGGTTTCCATTTCTTTTGTGTTTTGCTATATTTTTCATTTTACTTCTTCTGTCTCCGTTTCTTCTGTGTTTTACTATCTTCTGCCTTCTGCTTCTTCTGTCTTCCATTTCTTTTATGTTTTGCTATCTTCTACCTTTTGCTTCTTCTGTCTTCCGTTTCTTCTGTGTTTTGCTATCTTTTGCCTTTACTTCTTCTGTCTTCCGTTTCTTCTATTTTTTGCTATCTTCTGCCTTTTACTTCTTCTGTCTTCCGTTTCTTCTGTGTTTTGCTATCTTCTGTCTTTTACTTCTTCTGTCTTCCGTTTCTTCTGTGTTTTGTTATCTTTTGCCTTTTGCATCTTTTGTTTTTCGTTTTTTTTTTGTTTTTGCTATCTTCTGTCTTTTTGCTCCTTCTGTTTTTTCTCTTCTTTTGTACCTATCTTCTGTTCCATTTTTTACCCTTCAGAAGATAGAATTTGTCTTGAAGGTCTATATGAAATTTGTAGATTTTGAAGTCTTCTTCCGAACCATATAAAGAACATCTTAATATGATATCTGTAGAGAAAGTTATAGCAATTTTCCCATTTCTTCTTTCTTTTTCCATTCATTTGCTTTTTCCTTTGGCTTCGTCTAATCCTATTGTCTGGTCCGTGTTGGCCCTTTAGATGATAAAATTTAACTTTAAGGTCTTATTCAAAGTTGTAGAGTTCAAAGTTATCTTTGAAATCATCCTAAGATCATCTTAATCCAACATCTCTAGTGAGAGTTATGCCATTTGTCCCGAGATAAGTTTAATATGAGTAAGGACCAAATCTTGTTTGCTTCGTTCGGCCATAAAATGTTTGTCCGACCTCCATTGAAGGTCATAACGTTTGGTGTTGATTTGAAAGGGATGGATTGAACCAAAGTAAGGGTATAAATTGGAAGAGTAGGAACCGGATATTTTACTAAACATGCTTCAGTATTTTGATGATTTCTGGATCAGTAGAGCTCCGAATAAGATGATTCTTACTTCAAGATAAACTAGAGACATGGAGCTACAAATAGCATGAAAATTTTGAAATCTAATGTAATTTCTAAGACGTTTAGATTTCGGATAGAAGTTGTGCATAAGTATACTGATTTGGACAAGAGCAATCGAAAAATGTTGAAATGTATCTTTCAAATCACTGAACCAGATGGATTGATTTTGGTGTCCTTGGGAATTTAAGACAAGGAAGAACACTTTTCTAGAAGAAAGAGTTATGTTAAAATATTCAAAGGTGCTTTTGGCAAGACGCTTAAGTATAAAAGACATAAAGCATAAATGGAAAGGCAAATGGGACATTTCTCAATCATTAAGGGCATAATTGGAAGAAGAAGTATTGTCTTGCATTTTAAGCAGAAGAGAAGAACCAAAAGTTAAGAGAAAAGAGAGAATTTCATGAAAAATAGAGAGAAATATGAAGAGAAGAAGAAAAGGAGAGAAAGAAGAGAAAATAAGCTAGGGTTTGACTTTTTTTAGTCTTCAAGAGAGATTTTCATGTTGTTCAAGAAAAGAAAAAGGTAGAGGAAGAAAAGAGTCTCCATTTGAGTCAAAGATGCCTTCATTTGGTGAAGAATGAAGGGATCAAAGAGAGACAAGAGGAACAAGAGAAGAGGCATGTTTGAGCAAGGCTATAAACAAGGAAATCAAGATGGGTTTCATGTTTATAATAGAGTAAATAAGCCACAAAATGTTCTCTCTTAATCAAGAAAATTTAATGATTTCAATTGCATCATAGATGTTGCATTTATTTGCTTCTTGATTGTATTGAGAAATTGTTATATATATTTTCTACATGACTTGTATTGAAAATGTATGAAAAGACTTTGAAAATTTTTCTTTTTGAAAATATGCAAGTTTATGAAATCAGGTTTTCAGAAATGATTTTTGAAATATCTCATGTTTATGAAAATAAAGTTTCGAAAAAAGTGCCAATTTGGGCAACATGTTTACAAGTTATGAAATATGTGTTATGTGGGTTTATGGTGGTTCCTTAACTTAAGTCACATGCACGTTGACCCAAGTTTAAGGCTTCTCCTGCCTGCCCGATAGTGGCCTGGAGCTCCTTCATGGACTCCATAAGTTTACGACTACACAGGACCCTTATGAAAAATGTGTAGTACGTTCCGTCTTGGATCCACTCAAATCATTCTGATGTGCTTATGTGTTTATGATCTGTTGACAATTTTGATGTATACATTATTTAAAATTTTTCATAAATTCTTTGATAAATTGAGAATTTTGAGGAATAAGTATTTGATGATATTTTGAATATGAAATTACTTTGGTTTCGAAACTATAAAATGATAATGAGTTTATGAAAATGGTTTCAAAAGTTTTGCTTATCTTTTTATTATAAACTGTTACTTCAAGCTCACCCCCATCCTATCCCCACCTCCAGGTGATGAGCAAGAGATGGAGTAAAACAGAGTCAAGACATCACTCCAAATTTTCTTATGTTGTACTTTGAGTTATTTTTTAAAAACACAAAGCTTTAGTCACATTTCAAGAATTTGTAGTTCATGTAACTTTGTATTTTGAGATTTCGAATTAAGTTGTAATGTGGTTTGAAGGCTACTATAGCTTTGTAAAAACCCTTTGTTTTGAGGGTATTGGAATGTGAATGACGAAAATTAGTTGCATGTAATGTATTAAAGAGTATGATGAAGTAAAGATACGCTCAAATATTATGATATTCGCAAGAGATTGGGTTCCGGCAACGATGCCCAACATAAATCATCTAATGTTATTTGTTTAAAATGTAGAAAATCTAGCCACATGAAGTCACAATCTCATCAAATCAAGTTTAATGTGAAGTATGAAAAAATTTATAAAAAAAGAAGATGGATAAGAAGAAAGCACATAAAGCCTTAACTTGGGATGACACAATTGAATCAAAAAACGAGCATTTAGAAGAAGAGATTTAACATATAATCATAGTGACTAGAAAAAATGCTAAAGGCTCAAAATAATTTCAATGATAGGCATGGAGTAGGATATAACTATGAAAGTGAAGCCAATTTTTGAGCCATGTTTATAAAAGGAAAATATTTGCACAGTAAAGAACCATTGTTTAATGTGACAAATAAGTATAGAGCATCCACATTTAAGTATATGCATGCACATGCTACATCCATTAAGAAAAATTCTAAATGCAAGCATCATGCTTTTATTTATGGATCACAATCTAGGCATAGGGTCAATACCCTTAAAGGAAAAATAGGTATAACTTCGACAATAACATGCAAATCCATTCATATCCTTTTAGTCCTCATAGAAGCATACATCAAGCTTCCATTCAGAGTAAGCATTATCGTTATAATCATGATAGGATATTTCACTACCCTAAGAAAACATTCAATACCTTTTACATCCAAAGGAATATTCCTCTTTATATATACACATAGAATTCCAAATAAAGCATTTATACATCATCTTCACTCATATAACATAGTATGTCATTTTTGTGGTAAGTGTGAACATATTGATAAATTTGGTTTTATTAAACAAAGGATGGTAAAATAACTCTCAAGGAAATGGGTTGAAAATAAGAAGAAGATTACAACTAAGGACTTAAGTTCATTTGGGTTCCTAAAATACATTGATTGTCTTGTTTTGTAAGACTCATAGAAAAAAAAGCAAATGGTATGCAACAATGATTCTAAAATTATTTTTAAACAGTTTATACTTTTTATCATGATGAATCTAACCTTTTTTCCTTCAAGAAAGTCTTGAATATGTTTATGTAGAAGGCAAAAAAAAGTCCTTAAAAAGAGCAAGAATTATTAAAGACTTTTTAAAAGGATCAATTTTTAAAACAAGTTAGGATGATTAGAAGGATGGGATGCTTCTAAAGGATTAAGAATTTAAGAAGAAACTTCATTTGAGTTTTATCAAAGGTAATGTTCAATAAGAGGTCATTATTAGTTCATGATTTAGAAATATATGGAATCTTGCATTTATGTGTCAATTTAAGTCTAAATCCTCAGTGATGAATGTGTGGGTTTGCACTATGAATAAAGAATTGAATTTTTTTATATATTATGGGCCTTAAATTGGGAGATTATGTGCAAATAGGGATATTAAGTTAAAATTTATTGATAATTTTTGTTGGTCTGGCTAATTCTAGAGGCTAGGATGAATGATGTTGTTAATGGGGGACTATCAGAAGTGATAACACTTATTTTACCCTCAGAGAGCCAAGTTGGAATAGAGAATATTAATTGTAATTGTAATAGGAATGTAGAACAAATTCCAAGGCCTAAGAGTAGTAGCAATTAGAGGGAGGAAACTCTTGTTATAGATGTTCATTTGGCTTTAGCTAATCAATTTGAGGAGGTAGGAAATTTGATTAATCCTTCAAGGATGAAGCTTAGGATTTAAGAATCTAGTGGATTGTTAGAGAACAAGGGATAACAAGAATTAAAAAAAGATCCTAATCAGAAGGATTTAGTGACTTGCAAGGAGGAGGAGTATATGGAGTTTGATTACAATTCAAGGAGAAGGACTACAAAAAAAAGGGTAAGTCTAGAATTAGAGTAATTAAACTTAAGTTATAGAATTATATCTCCTTTTATTTAGAATATTAGGGGAATGAATATGTCAAAAAAGAAGGAGGTTGTTAAGGACCTTGTTTTGGATTAAAAAAAGCCTATTATATGGTTTAATAAAACTAAAGTAAAAGTTGCCAATTTTAAAGGCTCCCGTGTAGAAAGATTATCCTTGTCTTTGACCTGTTTGACTCAATCAATATGTATGGTTGAATCCAATTGATTCCTACTTAAAGTATTGGATCTCTTGTTTCAGTTATTTAAGAGGAGTCATGGAAAGAACATGTTCAAAATCGCGATCAATTCCTTTTTCAAATATTTTTTTTCTTTTCTATTCTTCTTGCTGAAAAAAAAAGTCGATGAATCAAAAACAAGAAACAATTAATTAAAACATAAGTATCTCAAACCATTTGTAGTATTACAATGGTAAGACTATAATAACTTACAATAATGAATTTATGCAAATCTCTAGCATAATATCCACATACTAATTTATTCATTTCACCTATTCCATAGGGTGGACTTTCATTCTTTTTTATTTACTGTCATATATGCTACTAACTGTGAATTTTAAGAATCAAACTTTTGAAGGAGTTGAAAGGAATCCAAAGGGCTATTTATAGAGCTTAGATCTTAGCAAAAGATCTTAATTGTGTGCTAAATACCTCATAATGCTAAAGTTAAATTTATAAGAATAGGGAAGGAATTATGTCATGTTATCGACTAACTGGAAATAGTGGATTTATAATTTGTTGGAGATATATTTACTTGGAATAATATGTAGTATGGAATGCTCATTAGGAAAAAGTTTGATAGGGTTATGGTAAATCAGTATTGTATGTCATTTTATCCTAATTCTTTTGTAAGGTTTAGTCCTCCATTGTACTCAAGCCAAGCTATGATAGAGGTCTTGAACATTAATAATAGTGTAATCCTGTAAGCTCCCTTTATATTCATGAATTTCCTTTTAACTAGAGATGGATTTGAAATAGTTGTAAAGGATGCTTGGGATATAAAATTGAATGGTACCAAGTCCTTTCAATTAAAGAGAAAACTACAATTGGTTAAGGAAGGACTGAAAGGATTACTAATAAAGTCTAAACTCAATACTAAATTGGCCTTAAACTCTACTGAAAAGGCCCTTAGGAAATCTTAAGCATAATGTTATGTAGATCCTACTAATTAGATGCTTAGGCAAGCTGAAATTGCAAAGATGGAAGAATATAACAATGCCTTTTTTAAGCCTAATTTAGTAATGAAACATAAGGCTATAATGTATTGGATTAGGGAGCGGGACATCAATACATGTTTTTCTTTATAACTCTATTCTAGTAAGGAGGAACAAAAACAAAATTTTATGCTTACAGAGGTAAGATGGAACTCTATACTTAGATAAAGAAGAAATTGAGGGGATTGCTTTGAACTACTACAAAATATTGATGGGTTATAAGAGCACTAGAGGTAATGATTAGATGGACTTACACTGTTTGTTAAAGACAATTTTAATAATAGTGTTAAAGGGGAGTTGATTAAGCAAATGACTACCCAAGAGATAAAGGATGTCCTTTTTCAGTATGAATCCTTCTAAATAACTTTGCCTTAATGACTTTAATGCCTTTTTTTTTAAAGCACCTAGAGTGTGACATTCCAAAATTCTTAAACCACAATTCAACCAAATTGTTCTAGAATTACATCAATAATTACCAAAATTCTCATTAATCTAAAAATAATGTTCATTAGTTATAAAAATTATCTATACAAGCATAACCATCTAAACTTTGATATCTAAAAGTATATACAATAAAACAATTGTACTCGATTTGATCTATTAGCTCTACCGAATCTATAATATAAATTACATACACTAGGGTCATTGACAATCTCTCAAACTCCTAAAAGAATATATAGGTAAGAGATGAGTTACCTACTTAGTAAGGGTAACTTAAATGTACCCTTAAAATCAAATAATTTAATATAATATTGAAATTAATCAAATGATAAATGTACATATAATACTAAAATACAAAAGCAATTCTCGGTTTATCCAAACACTCAATAAACACCTAGAATTTTATTATTAGTAATGATTAATACTAATATTCTTTTATTATTACCATTTATGTTTTACCCTTTTATTGAATTAACTAGGCCCTACTTAACCTACTAGGCATACATTTAATGATCTATCTGCTCATCTTTACTCATTATAATCACTTACTAGGTAAAAACATAATTAGATGTGTAACTATCATCATAAGATACCTCAATTCCTCAATCTAATCTAGTACTCCAATAACACTCCAATACCTAGCCATCAACACAAGATATCTTTAAGACTCCGGATATCTCAATTCTACTTTGTTACTTAGTCAGTGGCACAACACATCCCCAGGACCCATGATGCCCTAGTACTAACTTGTGGACAAATACCTAGCCAAAACTCACTCATATCTCAACAACCCATCAATCTAGGACCATTAAATATACCTTATCAAGTCATGTATTGTAACATTTCATTACCTGCGGAGAGGTTAGAATAGTAAATATGAGTGATTAATGAGAGCTTAGAAATGCATTTTCATGCTCATGCATAATATGCCATACACATATACATGAATAGTGAATCTTTTTGCACATGAAAATAATTGTACATGCATTCATGAATAATTCTAGGTATAATTGGATTGATTTGTGTATTTTTAGAATTATGAGTGTTTTTACATTGAAAATTTTACGAGTTAGTGAAACTGTAATATTTTTGAATTTTGGTAATTTTAGGATTTATTTTAAAAATTATAGAGTATTATTAAAAAATAGGAATTAATGATGATTGGAGAAAGTTAGATTGTAAAGATGAGACAAAAGGAATTAGTTAAGAAGAAATTTAGTTTAGACTTAGGTGTAAGGAAAGTGACAGGTGTCACTAATTTAGAAAGTTGCTTTTATAACCTTGTAAGAGTAAATTATATGAATCTGAGAGTTAACAAGATAAGTGCAAAGCCTAAATGACTTTTTCCAGCTTCTTTCTTCAAATTTCCTTTCCACACACAAAGTTTTTCATCAAAATCCTTCAGAGGGATTTTTTTGTTTTTCCTCATCCCACAACTCTACCACCACTGCTATGTATTCTTCCACCATAAGAAAAACTAGAAGCTGGACATTTTGCATAGTAAATACATGAGTTCTGCATGAAGTGAGGCCTTGAAGATGGTTGAAGCTTTTAGAGTTTTCAATAAGTAGTGAATAAATTTTTTAGAGTTGTGGATTCGTGAAAAATTTGATGAATTATTGTTAGTTGCATGGATCGTGGCATTTATGTATATACATATATTCTTAAACACTGTGGATGAGATGAAAATTTTGGTTATAATGTTATTTAGTTTTGATGGATTTTTAGTGATCTGATGTTGTTGAAATAGTTTTTTGGAGTTGAAATAGCAATGAAATATTGTATAGGATTAGCATAGAAAATTAGATATGGAAAGGTGATATGTGCTCAGTTCTTCACTGTGCATGTTTATATATATATGTGTGTTGTACATGAGTTGATGAAAACTTAGAGATGATCAAGGAAATGGTTTTTGTGTTGAAGAGCAATTATAAAATGATGGTTTGAGATGGGAATGAGTGTTTAAATGGAAGTTGAGAGGAAGAATAGTGATTGAGAATGAAAGTTGAAAATGCAGAAAATTAATAGAGTACGAATAGGATGAATATGAATTTTTGGCTTTTCATGGTTTTTTATTAAACTTGTATATTTTGTAGTGGTATGAAACTATGGTAAATGTTTTTAATGAAATGGAGTTGAAAGACTTGAAATAAAACTTTGAAGTGTTAGATTTTGGAAAACGGAAGTCATCTGGAAATTTTCTGAGAATAGATGGTTAGAGAGTTGAATTTTTTATCTGAACCTTCCATGTATTTTCTGTACTGATATAGAGAAATTTTGACCAATTTGTCTTCATGAAATTATAGATATTTCTTTAAACTTTCCATTGATATAAAGTTTGTAAATTTTGGAGTTCTGGATCAAAAGTTATTGAGATGTTAGTGGAGAAGATGAAGTAGAGTTGTACCATCGTGCATAAACACGACGGTGATTTTTGAAGTTAGGAAGCACGACGGTGACATTGCTTGGTAACTTGGAAAGTCACCCTCGTGCTTAAGGACAAGGGTGACATTGCTGAAATTGGTTGGAAAGCACCGTAGTGCTTAAGCATGATGGTGACTTTGCTGGTTTGACCAAAGGGTTAACTCACCCTGAATAGTTTTCCTTCTTTTGATTATAACTTCTTCTCTAAACCTTCAAATGACTTGATTCTTGAATCAATAGATTCATAACACATTTTTCTATCCCTAAATAAAATTTTGTAGTACTCAAAATTGAATTAAAAAATCTTGATCGAATCAAAATGTGGAATTTGTTGGAACAATGAAATAGGATTTTCTTATTAAGCACCCTTCAGTATTTTAATTATATCTGGACCTATAGGATTCCAAATGAGATAATTGTTGATTTCAAGTAAACTAGAGATATATGGATACAAATCATATGAAAATTTTGAATTGTGATTTAGTTTCTAAGATGTTTAATTTCTGGATGGAAGTTGTGTATAGTACATTGTTTTTAAATATGAATAACCCGATAATGTTTGAGGCATATCTTCCAAATTACTGAACCAAATTGAGTGATTTTGGTGTTAATGGAAAGATAAGGCATAGAGGAACACTTTTTTAGAAGAAATTTTGACCAAATTACATCAGTTTCACTTTCTAATTGAATGTGAACAGTAGACTTGAAAGTATGACTTGGAAAAATCTGAAGTGAGTCAATAAGAAAGGAATAGAGATTTTAATGATTTTAGTGAGGCATTGATTGAGCCAAGTTTACATTATAAATTGTTTGCATTTTCATAGCTGCTTATGCATTCGTTAACTCCTAATTGATGATTTTTGTGCTTAAACTGGTTCCTGATAACGAGCTCTTTAATTCACAATTTGTCAGTAAATTGTCATCATTTGATATTAATTTCTCTATAATTTTTATAAGGACAATTTGTTGGACCCCGATCTTTTAGTAGAAATTGGAAATATGAAAATAAAAATTTGATAAGATTTTTTTGTATATGAATGGAGTTATAGATATTTTTGCCTTAAGGAAATTGATGAGAAAAGATTTGTTTGATTTGATAACTTTGGGTTTCAAATAGATTTGTATGGGTTATGAAAGTTCAAGTGGATGAGTGGATTGAAATGGAAGTTGAAATCAAGAAATAGAAAGTGAAAGTGTAAAATTTTGAAGAAATTAGAAAGTAAAGACAATTTGTTTGGTTATGCATGTGGTGTTTTAAGTTAGATTATTGTAAGAATAAGATTTCAGTCATATGTGGAGAATGGTGGAGTTTTGTATCTTTTGTACTTGGACTTGAATACTGATGTTGTAATATGGCTTAGAATGCCATTTAATTTTATAAACATTTATCTTATGATGTTAATGAGACATGGATTTATATATGGATATGAAAGATCAATTGTGTATGAATATCAATTGTGTATAGATTTGTGTGTATTGTGTTTGAGAGGAATTAGTTGAAGAGTTTGTGGTGATGTGTTGATATGTGAAGTTGATGTGTTAGAATGGTGTTAGAAACTTCAATGGCAAATCTGTACTGATCTAGATATATTTGGCCAAAGTGGTCTTAATAAAAGTTGTAGCTCATGTTTCCAGCTTTCTAACGCCATAAAGTATGAAATTTTTCGATATCGTGGAGAGAAGTTATGATTTTTAGAAGTTCTGATGTTGTTTAGTGTGGGGTTGATCGACCAGTCAGTTTGCATGGAGTTTTTGACCCATTTAGAGGTCGTTCTGATTTTTAAGATCTTCATGAAAGTTGTAGAGAGTTTCATTACTGTTCTATAGACACCAAGTTTGTCTTATTTGGAGTTCTGCGTAAAAGGTTATGATATTTACAAGTTGAGGTGCTGTGTAAAGTTTTGAGGAGATTATCAATGGGTCATCTTTGAGTACATTTTTGACCCCTTTAAAGACTGATTTTGCCTTTGAGTCCTTCTTGAAAATTTTAGATCTGTCTCTTAGCTTTCCAACGAATCAAACCGTGTCTTATTTGGAGTTCTGAGTAGAAAGTTATGACTTTTCTAAGTGGGGATATTTTGGAGAAAGGGGTCAGACGAAGTTAGTCTTCATTTTTCGTCTGTGATGACGTCATCTTCGTCTGTGATGACGTCATCATAGACGAATTTTTGCGTCTGTGCTGACTTCATCACAGACGAATTTTTGCGTCTGTGCTGACATCATCACAGACGAATATTTGCATCTGTGCTGACATCATCGTCTGCTTTTGTGTTTTTGACCCCTTTTCTTTCTTTTAGCCATAACTTTTTGTGTAGACCTCCGATTGAGCCGATTTTTGAAGCGTTGGATTCTTAAGACATTTTTCTATCTTTTCATACTATATAGATCGGTTTTGGCATTAAACAGAAAAAGATCAACCCGATCAAAGTGAGCTGATCGGTTGTAAAAGTTTGAACAGTGTTTAGTATTTTGGATATATCTCGGTTGGTAGAGCTCCGATTGATCTGATTCCTTTTGGAAATTAAACTAGAGACATGGAGCTACAAATGTTATGAAGAAGTCGAGCTATAATGTAGCCTCCAAGACTTCCAAATATGGGTCGAAAGTTAGGTGTAGTGTTCAGCCTCGGGTCTGAAGAACAAACTTCAGTATTTTGGAGATATCTTGAGTTATAGAACTCCGATCGATCCGATTCTTGAAGGATTGGATTCGTAAGACATAGAGGGACATTTCCAAAATAGAAATTCTTGTCAAATGGCTTCATTTACTTGATCGAAATAATCAGACAAGATGTTAGTTTTAAA
This sequence comes from Erythroxylum novogranatense, assembly GCA_029891385.1. Taxonomy (NCBI): domain Eukaryota; kingdom Viridiplantae; phylum Streptophyta; class Magnoliopsida; order Malpighiales; family Erythroxylaceae; genus Erythroxylum; species Erythroxylum novogranatense. Next base: position 24,110,479 of record CM057228.1, read on the forward strand.
GACCAAGGAAGGGTCAATTTGGAAGTTTACTTAAAGGGTTAAGTTTATAAGCCTAAATGGAGGGGCATATGGGTCATTCCTCATTCATTAAATGACATGACACTATAAAAGCAAGAGGGCTGTCATTGTTTGAAGGAGAAGCCCGAAACTTATAATCAAAGGAAAGAAATAATAAGAGAATAAGAGAGAAGAGAGAAGGGAGAGCAAGCTTTGGTGGAGAAAAAGCAGAGAAAGCTAGGGTTCGATTTTTCTACCACTTGAAGAGACATTTTGATGTCATTCCAAGAGAGAAAAAGGTGGAGGATGGAGAGAGCTTCATCTTGAACCAAGAAAATCCGAAAATGGAGAAGAAATGAGGTAAGAGTAATTTTTAAGATTTGAGTTTCTCTTGAAGTTTTGGTTTAGAATTATAGAAAATGGTATGGGCTTGTGGAGTATGAAGTAAATTTTGATGATTGCTAAGTACTATGGGTTTAATCTTGGATAGAAATTAATTAGGGTTTATGCCCAATTTTGTAAATTGGGCATTTTGGAAATTAGTGATTTAGATGGCTTGATTATGTTTGGAATTAGTGTTTTCTAAGTTCAATATTAAGGATTATGTTATTTATGGGGTCGAATTTGTATGAAATTGGTGTAGGGAATTTTCTATTAGAAGAAAGAAAGAATTAATGGACAAATTGGAACGAGGAACAAGTTTCTAGCATCGATTCGAGGTGGGTACCTGTTTATAATAAAATTTATAAGCCACTACTGTTGTCTTTAAACAAAGAGATTCTTCTCATTTCAATTGCATCATTAATGTTGCATTATTGCATGAATGATTTGAAAAATCATTATTGATTCAATACATGAACTTTTGATGAATTGCAAATACATTTGTGTTATGCCTCGAACATTTCATGGTATTTCGTATATTCGAAAAAGAGTATTCGATAATTGATTTAAGCATGATTATGTGCTTGTGTTTGGGCGAGAGAGGAACGTTTCGTTATTCACGTGCACGTCGACGTTTAAACCTGCTCCCGGCTGCCCGTTAGAGGCCACGAGATCCTGAGAAATCGGACTCGTTGTGTTTACGATAAACTTCGGTTTATTCGTTGTGTTTACGGAACTCTCGAGCCGTTATGTGTGCATTTGCATTGTGAAGTATTATGATTGATGCATTCATATTTCAGAAATTGTGAATTCGACTACTGCAAAAGAAGAACTTTTGAAAATGTGCTTTATGGGTTTCAAACAAAGTTTCTGCAAGAAAAGAAAAGAAAAGCATTTTTAAAAGGTTTTGCTTATTTATTTGTTATAAACTGTTACCCACGAGCTATAAGCTCACCCCCTTCATTCCCATCCACAGGTGATGAGAAGAAGATCGGGTAAAGAAAAGTGAAGGTTTCCATTTGTATGTGTTCATATGGTATAATTTGTTTAGCTAAGCGATCGCTAAGAAATTTAGAATTGATGTGTATTCATTTTGAGAATGTATTCTGAATTCTGGACATATGTATTGGATTAAGTTATGGATTTGTATATGGAATAGTAAAATGAATTATGATTCGAGTTATGGATTTTGTGTATGGAAATTGGGTATATGACTGTGATGGTTGGCCTGAATATTTAAAGTGCTAATCGTTTGAGAATTGATGGTATTTAAATTGGAATGTGCGCGATTTTATGAAAATGAAAAGTGAGAGTTTAAATCGATGAGATATGATTGTATATGAAGAAGCAAATAAATTGAGTTTGAGTGCGAATGATTTCAATTGGATATTGAAGTCACTTTGTAAGAGATGGAATGAAAATGAAAGAAAGAAAGAAAGAAAAAAAAATGTACACGGATTGGATTAGTTTTGACTGATAGTCTTAAGGTTTCCAACGCAAACGCTTTCTTTGATACTTGTTCACGGATGTCGGCTCCGTTTTGTTACGTATCAAAAATTGGTTTCGATTCGATTGCTTTTGATTCGTTAATGATTTGTTGAGCTTTATGATTCGAAGTTTGCTTCGTATCTGATTTGATTTCGCCTTATGTCTCGTTTCCTTGCTTTGATTCGATTCATATTGGTTCGTATTCGTATTCGTTTTCTGTTTTCGGGTTGGGGCGTCGGTCTCCAGATCGGGTCCCAACATTTGTGGTATCAGAGCCCAGTTATATGATCTTACTTGGGCGTATGTGTATGAGTAAGAAATCGATAAGAGTTTGTAAGGATAAGATTGAGATTGTAAGAAAGTGCTAAGTGATCGTTTGCTTTTGATGACAAGAAGTATGATTGAATTAGTGAGAGTGTGATATTGATGTGGATAAGTTTGCTTTGAAGAACAAAGGTGATTATTTGATTGATTTTAGGAATACGTGAATGAATGAGAGTGAAATTTCATGATGATTAGGCTTCGACAATTTTGTGAATTGATTTTGGGCATTGATGACTTGAATAATGAGATGGTGATGGAGATATATGTATAGAAAGTCAAAGGATTAATGTGAAGGGTGATTTGATTTTGAATATTGCGAGATGAAATGAGAAATGCTAGAAAGATGAGATTAATGATAGAAATATATGTATGGAAGATCAATAGGTTGATTTGGAATGATAAAGATATAGATATATATATGGAAGTTCAAAAGGATTAAATTGAATGGTATTGGTCCATATTAAGGTTATTAAGAATTGGATCATTGACTTGTGTAAATCTGTTAAGACATATTGATATGATATGATATTGGTGGTATTTGATACAAGAAGTGATAAATTGTGAGTAAGTTGAGAACTATGTATGATGAGAAATTAGTTCAGAAGTGAATGAATATGATTATTTAAAGAGATTATTTGAGAGAATAAGTTACTTGGTGATTATTCAGATAGGAATTTCGAGGGCAAAATCCTTTTAAGAGGGGGAGAATTGTTGGACCCCGATCTTTTAGTAGAAATTGGAAATATGAAAATAAAAATTTGATAAGATTTTTTTGTATATGAATGGAGTTATAGATATTTTTGCCTTAAGGAAATTGATGAGAAAAGATTTGTTTGATTTGATAACTTTGGGTTTCAAATAGATTTGTATGGGTTATGAAAGTTCAAGTGGATGAGTGGATTGAAATGGAAGTTGAAATCAAGAAATAGAAAGTGAAAGTGTAAAATTTTGAAGAAATTAGAAAGTAAAGACAATTTGTTTGGTTATGCATGTGGTGTTTTAAGTTAGATTATTGAAGAATAAGATTTCAGTCATATGTGGAGAATGGTGGAGTTTTGTATCTTTTGTACTTGGACTTGAATACTGATGTTGTAATATGGCTTGGAATGCCATTTAATTTTATAAACATTTATCTTATGATGTTAATGAGACATGGATTTATATATGGATATGAAAGATCAATTGTGTATGAATATCAATTGTGTATAGATTTGTGTGTATTGTGTTTGAGAGGAATTAGTTGAAGAGTTTGTGGTGATGTGTTGATATGTGAAGTTGATGTGTTAGAATGGTGTTAGAAACTTCAATGGCAAATCTGTACTGATCTAGATATATTTAGCCAAAGTGGTCTTAATGAAAGTTGTAGCTCATGTTTCCAGCTTTCTAACGCCATAAAGTATGAAATTTTTCGATATCGGGGAGAGAAGTTATGATTTTTAGAAGTTCTGATGTTGTTTAGTGTGGGGTTGATCGACCAGTCAGTTTGCATGGAGTTTTTGACCCATTTAGAGGTCTTTCTGATTTTTAAGGTCTTCATGAAAGTTGTAGAGAGTTTCTTTACTGTTCTATAGACACCAAGTTTGTCTTATTTGGAGTTCTGCGTAAAAAGTTATGATGTTTGCAAGTTGAGGTGCTGTGTAAAGTTTTGAGGAGATTATCGATGGGTCATCTTTGAGTACATTTTTGACCCCTTTAAAGACTGAGTTGCCTTTGAGTCCTTCTTAAAAATTTTAGATCTGTCTCTTAGCTTTCCAACAAATTAAACCGTGTCTTATTTGGAGTTCTGAGTAGAAAGTTATGATCTTTCTAAGTGGGATGTTACGGAAAAGGGTCGAGACAAAGTTAGTCTTCATTTTTAAATCGTGATGACGTCATCACAGCAATTTTTTTGTCTGTGCTGACGTCATCACAGATTTAATTTTTATGTCTGGTTGACGTCATCACGCATTTAATTTGCGTCTGTCTACGACATCATCGTCGCTTTTGTGTTTTGACCCTCTTCTTTCTTTTGGCCATAACTTTTTGTGTTGACCTCCGATTGAGCCGATTTTTGAAGCGTTGGATTCCTAAGACATTTTTCTATCTTTTCATACTATATAGATCAGTTTTGGCATTAAACGGAAAAAGATCAACCCAATCAAAGTGAGCTGATTGGTTGTAAAAGTTTGAATAGTGTTTAGTATTTTGGATATATCTCGGTTGGTAGAGCTCCGATTGATCTGATTCCTTTTGGAAATTAAACTAGAGACATGGAGCTACAAATGTTATGAAGAAGTCGAGCTATAATGTAGCCTCCAAGACTTCCAAATATGGGTCGGAAGTTAGGTGTAGTGTTCAGCCTCGGGTCTGAAGAACAAACTTCAGTACTTTGGAGATATCTTGAGTTATAGAGCTCCGATCGATCCGATTCTTGAAGGATTGGATTCGTAAGACATAGAGGGACATTTTCAAAATAGAAATTCTTGTCAAATGGCTTCATTTACTTGATCGAAATAATCAGACAAGATGTTAGTTTTAAAGACCAAGGAAGGGTCAATTTGGAAGTTTACTTAAAGGGTTAAGTTTATAAGCTTAAATGGAGGGGCATATGGGTAATTCCTCATTCATTAAATGACATGACACTATAAAAGCAAGAGGACTGTCATTGTTTGAAAGAGAAACCCGAAACTTATAATCAAAGGAAAGAAATAATAAGAGAAAAAGAGAGAAGAGAGAAGGGAGAGCAAGCTTCGGTGGAGAAAAAGGGGAGAAAGCTAGGGTTCGATTTTTCTACCACTTGAAGAGACATTTGATGTCATTCCAAGAGAGAAAAGGTGGAGGATGGAGAGAGCTTCATCTTGAACCAAGAAAATCCGAAAATGGAGAAGAAATGAGGTAAGAGTAATTTTTAAGATTTGAGTTTCTCTTGAAGTTTTGGTTTAGAATTATAGAAAATGGTATGGGTTTGTGGAGTATGAAGTAAATTTTGATGATTGCTAAGTACTATGGGTTTAATCTTGGATAGAAATTAATTAGGGTTTATGCCCAATTTTGTAAATTGGGGATCTTTGAAATTAGTGATTTAGATGGCTTGATTATGTTTGGAATTAGTGTTTTCTAAGTTCAATATTAAGGATTATGTTATTTATGAATTGAATTTGTATGAAATTGGTGTAGGGAATTTTCTATTGGAAGAAAGAAAGAATCAATGGACAAATTGGAACGAGGAACAAGTTTCTAGCATCGATTCGAGGTGGGTACCTGTTTATAATAAAATTTATAAGCCACTACTGTTGTCTTTAAACAAAGAGATTCTTCTCATTTCAATTGGATCATTAATGTTGCATTATTGCATGAATGATTTGAAAAATCATTATTGATTCAATACATGAACTTTTGATGAATTGCAAATACATTTGTGTTATGCCTCGAACATTTCATGGCATTTCGTATATTCGAAAAAGAGTATTCGATAAATGATTTAAGCATGATTATGTGCTTGTGTTTGGGCGAGAGAGGAACGTTTCGTTAGTCACGTGCACGTCGACGTTTAAGCCTGCTCCCGGCTGCCCGTTAGAGGCCACGAGATCCTGAGAAATCGGACTCGTTGTATTTACGATAAACTTCAATTTATTCGTTGTGTTTACGGAACTCTCGAGCCGTTATGTGTGCATTTGCATTGTGAAGTATTATGATTGATGCATTCATATTTCAGAAATTGTGAATTGACCATCGCAAAAGAAGAACTTTTGAAAATGTGCTTTATGGGTTTCAAACAAAGTTTCGCAAGAAAAGAAAAGAAAACATTTTAAAAGGTTTTGCTTATTTATTTGTTATAAACTGTTACCCACGAGCTATAAGCTCACCCCCTTCATTCCCATCCACAGGTGATGAGAAGAAGATCGGGTAAAGAAAAGTGAAGGTTTCCATTTGTATGTGTTCATATGGTATAATTTGTTTAGCTAAGTGATCGCTAAGAAATTTAGAATTGTTGTGTATTCATTTTGAGAATGTATTCTGAATTCTGGACATATGTATTGGATTAAGTTATGGATTTGTATATGGAATAGTAAAATGAATTATGATTCGAGTTATGGATTTTGTGTATGGAAATTAGGTATATGACTGTGATGGTTGGTCTGAATATTTAAAGTGCTAATCGTTTGAGAATTGATGGTATTTAAATTGGAATGTGCGCGATTTTATGGAAATGAAAAGTGAGTGTTTAAATCGATGAGATATGATTGTATATGAAGAAGCAAATAAATTGAGTTTGAGTGCGAATGATTTCAATTGGATATTGAAGTCACTTTGTAAGAGATGGAATGAAAATGAAAGAAAGAAAGAAAGAAAAAAAAATGTACACAGATTGGATTAGTTTTGACTGATAGTCTTAAGGTTTCCAACGCAAACGCTTTCTTTGATACTTGTTCACGGATGTCGGCTCTGTTTTGTTACGTATCAAAAATTGGTTTCGATTCGATTTGCTTTCGATTCGTTAATGATTTGTTGAGCTTTGTGATTCGAAGTTTGCTTCGTATCTGATTTGATTTCGCCTTATGTCTCGTTTCCTTGCTTTGATTCGATTCATATTGGTTCGTATTCGTATTCGTTTTCTGTTTTCGGGTTGGGGCGTCGGTCTCCGGATCGGGTCCCAACACAATTGATACTTCAAAATGTTATTTTATATTGCAGGAGCAAAGGAGTCAACCCATCAAAAAGTCAACAGGTCGCGACGAACGTTAATTCGCACGTCGCGACGAATGTTAGTTCCCACGTCGCGACGAATATTAATTTACACGTCGCGACGTACGAGCGGATACCCGGACTTCATTTGGAAAGCTCTCTCACTATTCCGACCCGACCCGCATCCATCATTTAAAAACTTTGCTATTTTTAGGTCAAAAGAGATACACGAGACATAGGGAGGCAGCAGTAGAGACGACATTCCTTTCCACCATCATTTTCCATTTTCATCATCTTCGACTCCACCGTCAGTATCTTCTGCTACCATGGAAGGCATCCAATCTTCACCAGTTGTGAGAAAGTCCGGAGTCATGCGTAGCTAAACACCATTTCCTCCTGAAAATGTAGCAATGGTTTGAGTTCACCGGTAGCTTAAAAGGGGAGTAATCATATAGTGTCTGAAGTTTAGTTATGTTTGTGTAAACTCTGAGTTAGAGATTGCATCTGTATAACTAGATTAGCATGGTTATAGTTTAACCATGTGCTGAACACTTTGTTGCAATTTGGACATAGTTATTTGTAGAATTTCGATGCTTAATATATGAAGTCTCATATATGTCATTCGGATATTGCATTGACTCTCATAATCTGCCTAGTTGTGTTTGATTTAGATAGTTGTGTTTTTATCCGATTGACCGATTGCATTTACTTGTCCAATTTTCACACTAAGGTTTTTAACAAGGATTTAAATGATGGAGTTCATTAATTAAATCTTTGGACCTAAAGAGTCCTTTAGGGTTGATCTTTCGAAACTTAGTGGATTCTATCCCCGGAAAATTATTTTGAACCATGATAGCCTGCGCCCATTTTCAAGAGGATTTATTATCATTTGCTTGTTACTCAAATTTATAATTTCATTTAATTCTATAAAATCCAAAAAATATTCTTTTATACTTTTTCTCCAATTTTAATTACTTTTACAGTTCCGATCAACATACCAAATCCCATTTTATCAACTTCGATTGCAATTTTTGGTAATTAGGCTAGTTTAGACCTTTTTCATTTGGTTCCTATTAAGTGAGATGATCCGAGGTTGCATCCCGTATTGCAATCTTTGGAATTATTATTTTTGACCAATTTTCAAGGATCGATCGTAAGGTCGAATCGACAAAGTCGCAATCAAATTGAGGTATAAACCTAAGTATAAATTGTACTTAGATGAGTTTTGATATAAGAATGATTTTGTGATGAAATTGATGGATAAATACTCAGGATTGTCATGAACATGCATTGTACATATTTCATTTCATATATGTGCATTATTAAACACTTATGATTGTACAAATTGTGATATATGTGTATGTTGTCTGATATAGAGGAGCAACTGGAACGTCAACCCCCAGACGTTGCCGAAACTTCCAGGAATTTACTTCGGGAGCAACTAATGAGTAACCTAGACGGTCTCACTTAATTACTTGTTTGCTTAATTTATGTTTTAAATGATAATTGAATGTGTTTAATTGTAGATTTCGGATAGAAGATCTGATGAATGTGAATGTGGATTGAGATATTGAAGTCCTACTTGAATGTGAATGTGAATACCTAAGTGTAGCGCCCCCTCACCGTAGGGTACACATCGGAAAACCTTAAGGTCGCTCCGATACGTATCCCACGATAAAGGTGCACCACCAGAACACTTCCCTTAATAATCCACATGGCATCGCAATAATTTAAAACCATAACACAACACGATATCAGAAACCACTAAATTTTAAAATCATAATATCAATCATATACAGTCATCCAATAACAGAATAGACAAGTCTATCAGTCTCCTGAACAAAACCAAAACGAAAACTGATACAAGCATCTATCCTAAGTCATCCTCAAAATCCAACCCAACTGACCGACCTGTGTGCCATCGCTGCTCCTGCCAGCACGCTCGCACAGTAGGAAAAAGGCTATCTCTGGAGCTAGGGGTCTACTCTATCGATGGTTCACTCAAATCATGCATTATGCAAATTGCGTACAGCATGGCACGGTAATATTCGATTAACAGTATTATATAACAATTTCACGAGAGTCTATAACATTTCTGATATCGAATAATTGACAATAGCATAAAACAGTTCACATCACAATTTACAGTAAATCATGGCATCACGCAGTTCAGTAATCGTCACACAATTAGCAATTCAATCAGTCATGTATATAATGCATATGAGACTCTTTCCAGTTATTCAGTATTGTGCCCAAGCGCTCAGTCAGTGTTCAGTGGGGGACGCGTCAGGGATTTCTCCCCTCGGGCTAGGCCCGGTCAGTACAGTATTCGAGCTCGAGGCTCTTTTCAGTGATAATAGCAACTTGGGTCACATTCCATTATCTGATCATGCATTTATGCATGCAATGCAGTGTTCAGTAATTCAGTATTCAGTGATTCAGTGTATGGCTATAAAAGCCCAGTATTGTATTTCTCAAGAATATCTGAGAATTCGATCAAATCTGATAATCCAATCCGAAGAGAGAGAAAGTGATCATGCAATTTCACGATCTAATCTGAGAGAGACATACCATCCAATCATGTATATTTCAGTAATCATACAGTTTCACATTTGGCAAGTAATTCACGTTGAGCATTTAAACAGTCAGGAATTTGAGAAACCAGCTAGGTTACTCACCTGTAACTTCCGAGCTACTTCCTGGAAGTTCCAGCAATGTCCGTGGAATGACGATCCAACGGCGCCTCTATAACAGTAAAATATAGTCCCATTACTAGATGCTCAATTAAACCATTCAGTAATGCATATGTCTCAGTGAGATGATGTACAATGCATGTTCACGATTTTCCCGACGCTAGAACCCAATTTATAACTCTTATATCCCAATCTAACTCTTCGCTCAATTGATCGACAATAATTGATCCAATCCTATAATTCGGTTCAATTTCCTCAATTCATAATCCACATAGTAATTTCCTATCCATCGGGTCAAAACCTCTATTGAAAATCCCAATTAAACTCCAATTGTCTCAATTCAGTATTTAGGTCACACTATGAACCATAATCGACCTTATTCTCTATAAATCAATGTCACTTAAATCAATTCTAATTCCTATAATTATCCTCAATTGTAGACCTCTTTTTCTAGTTCATAACGAATCAAGAATCACCTCAATCGGAGGTCTATACCATAAACTACGCCCAATATACTAACAATCATCCCTTTAGAATTGCCATCTTCGCCATGACCTCTACGTCCGCTGTCATGACGATATCGGGCTTCGCCGCTCCTCGTCATGACGTATCTCCAGGCGCCGCCGCATGACAAGCTGCTGAACACTAAATTTATTCGCACATGTGGCGAAGCACGCCAGACGTCGCGACGTGCGACCGCGCCACCTTCTTCTCCAATCGATTTTCCGCCATTAATGCTATTTAAAACCTCCATTAACACTCTAACCACTCAATCTAACCCAATAAATGCCATAAATGCTTGAAACAACTACTAATAACAACATTAAAGCCTTAAACACTTACCAATCACGCTCAAATCCACAAATCTCTAAGAATCGTCGTAAACCCTAAATCTTTCAAACTCCACGATAACTCACTCCAATCCTTCTCAACCTTCATCAATCACAATAAATCAGTTAGGCTAGCACAATGGGAAGAAAACCATAGAGGAAAGATTGAAGAATCCTTACCTATGGAGGAAATCGAAATCACCGTGGAGAAGAGGAAGAAGAAAAACGTTAATGCCTTAGGTAACTTTCCCAAATCTCAAACCTAGGCTATATATAGACCTAAGTCTTCAAATCAGTCCAAATTTCAGTCTCTAAATTTCAATGGCTCAACATTTTAATTCCCTAACAGTATAACCCTAATATTTCCTTTGCCATTGGACAATTATTTCAAGATTATACAAATAATCGATCGATCATCACTCCAAAATTTTCGGTCCGGGCATTTTCTCCCGAATATCCCAAAAATTTCCTATAAATCACTATCAATTACCAGTCACTCTCAGGCTATTCTAAATCAGTCATTCGAGCTCACTTACTCTTAATTCCTCAGTTAATTACAATCCAGCCAGTCCAGTCAGTTCACAATCTAATTAATTTATACTCACAATTAAATGCCGAAAAATCATGAATGCATGTACCTATGAATAAATGCATATGCAAGAAACCAGTTCCTCTATAATTAGAGGCCAGTAACATGTTCAATCAGTGAATACAATGAAACCTATCAGTCTAACCCAGAATTACCAAAATACCCTTGCTATCAGTAACGGGATGTTACAATTCACCCCTCCTAATAAAAAATTTCTTCCTCGAAATTTAATACCTGTCCAATCGAATAAATGAGGATACTGACTCCTCATATGCTCCTCAGTCTCCCATGTAGCTTCCTCAGAAGAGTGGTTCTTCCAAAGGACTTTCACCAATGGAATTACCCTGTTCCTCAGCTGCTTGACCCGTGATCCTATAATCTGTACCGGCTCCTCAATATAACTCAAATCACTGGCTACCTCAATCTCCTGAGCCGGAATCACATGCGTCGGGTCAGAACGGTACCGTCGGAGCATACTAACATGAAATACATCATGCATCTGGGACATCTCACTCGGTAATGCCAATCTGTAAGCCAACGGTCTTATCCTTTCAAGGATCTCATACGGACCGACATACCGAGGGCTCAACTTGCCCTTACGGCCAAATCTCAGTACTCCTTTCCAAGGAGACACTCGGAGAAACACTCTGTCACCTACACTATATTCCATCCCTCGCCGATGCTGATCCACATAGCTCTTCTGTCTGTCCTGAGCCGCCTTGATGCGACTCCGGATCAACTGTACCTTATCCACTGGGTCCTGAATCAGCTCGGGACCCTCTATCGATCTCATACCCTCTTCATCCCAATACAGTGGCGATCGACACGGCCTCCCATACAAGGCCTCATACGGTGCCATCCCAATACTACTCTGATACTGGTTATTATATGCAAACTCTATCAGTACTAAATACTGATCCCATGATCCTCTGAACTCCAATACACATGCCCAAGCATGTCCTCAACGAGCCTTAATCGTCCTCTCACTCATCCATCCGCTCGAGGATGAAATGCAGATCAAGTTCAACCTCGCACCCATAGCGATCAGAGGCTCTTCCAAAACCTCGAGGTGAACACGGGATCCACGTGCTCAAACTATCGACAACGGAACCCCATGCAACCGTACAATCTCCGCTACATACTTCTGGGCCAACTGATCGAGAGTATTACTCTCCCTCACTGGCAAGAAGTGAGTCAATTTGGTCAATCGGTCCACTATGACCCAGATAGCATCATGCTGCCTCGGTGTCCTAGGCAATCCCATCACAAAGTCCATGGTGATTCGCTCCCATTTCCACTCCGGAATGGGCAACGAATGCAACTTACCCACTGGAGCCTGGTGCTCAGCCTTGACCTGCTGGCACGTCAGACAACTGGACACATACTTTGCCACTTGCCTCTTCATGCCAGGACACCAGAAATACTGTCTCAGAGTACGATACATCTTGGTCGTACCAGGATGCATCGCATAGGCAGCTACATGAGCTTCCTCTAGGATCTCCCGTCTCAAATCATCTATATCAGGCACACACAGTCTCTGTCACATCCATAACGTCCCATCTCTCAACTCAAACTCTGAATCAGTACCAGTCTGAACTCTCTCAATCAGTCTCACTAACATTGGGTCTTGATCCTGAACTCTCCGGATCCTATCATGCAACATCAGCCTCAGCCTCAGAGTAGCAATCAGAGCTCCATCCTGACCCTTATCCATCTGTACATTAAGAGCTCTCAACTGAATCATACCAGGTAATCTCGAAACCTAAACTTGAGCTGTACTACCATGCGATCTCCTACTCAATGCATCGGCCACCACATTGGCCTTTCCTGGATGATACTCAATCGTGCAGTCATAGTCCTTCAGTAACTCTATCTATCTCCTCTATCTCAAATTGAGCTCTCTCTGACTCAACAAATATCTGAGACTCTTATGATCAGTGAAGATCTGGAACGTCTCCCCATACAAATAATGTCTCTAGATCTTCAGAGCAAACACTACTGCTGCCAACTCCAAATCATGCACTGGATAATTCACCTCGTGAGACCTCAACTGTCTCGAGGCATACGCTATCACTCTCCCATGCTGCATCAATACACATCCCAATCCCTGATGTGAGGCATCACTGTACACCACGAAGCTTCCAGCACCAGAAGGAATACCTAACACCGGTGCAGTAGTCAACCGATGTTTCAGCTCTTCAAAGCTCTTCTGGCACTCCTCAGACCATCTAAACGGCACATTCTTCCTCAATAGCTTCGTCAAAGGGGCGGAGATCAACGAAAACCCCTCGACGAACTTCCGGTAATATCCGGCCAATCCTAGGAAACTCCGCAACTCTGGCACACTTCTCGGAATCTCCCAACTCATAACAGCCTCTATCTTGTGAGGATCCACCTGGATACCCTCACCGGACACCACGTGCCCTAGAAATACAATCTCATCTAGCCAAAATTTACACTTAGTGAATTTAGCGAACAGCTGTCTCTCTCTCATAACCTGTAGAACAATTCTCAGGTGCTCTATAGCACCCCAACTCCCGCGAGACCCGAACCCGACATCTATAGTGACATCCGAGCCCGTGACCCGCGAGGGTGGCATGCTAGAGCAGTCAATCACAATTTAAAACTCGTTATGAAATTTTTCTTCCAAAAACGTTTTAACGCGCGGAAATCAAAACACACTTTGGGCCCGACATATCACAAAAATATTTTCAGATACAAAATACTTTCAGTTATTAATTAGCACTCAACAATTGCTCAATCAAGACATAAGGTAAAGGCGTGACCTATTGGGCTCGATGCCATTTCTGAACACAATTCAGTAATCAAAATCTCAATACACTTTTACATTTATTAAGCTAGGGCCCACCAAACAAAACACTGTACTCATGCAGATGTGACGAAACTGATCCCGACCCGCTACTCTACCTTGCTAGCAACGATCATACTCCCGTTAGTCTAACGGGGTATTCTTCAGTTCCTGAAAAATAGATGCAATGTTGGGTGAGTTTGCGAACTCAATGAGAAACCATCATCGATGGTTCACCCAACTCATGCATTCACAATTCAATATACACACTTAATCACATATTCACACTTTCATATATTCACATGCATTCAATTTCACTTTCACACAGTTCACTTTAGATCATTTACATATGTGGTATGCATGTGACACTTTCAGTTTCATTTCATTGTTGTGACCGAGCGCAATCAGAAATCAGTAATCACATTTTTGGCAAGTAGGAGGGCCCTCGAGGTATGCACATCGCCCACTCACATTAAGGATAGGAGAGCCCACTGGTATGCACTAATCCCTTTCACATAATAGGACCCCACACCCCACCCGTAGGTGTTTGCGAGTTTCTTTGCGGCGTGTGTTCTTGGGTTTTACCGGCATCCTCAAATATCTGATGGCGTCTCGGGTTAACAACTATCATTATCTGATCATTTAATTATGCATGAGTGCATATGTCATTCACATTTCACAATCATATCTCATTTCTTCGGGACCTTTAGTCCGTATTTCGATCATATACATATCTCAATTATTTCACTAACACTTTTACAATTCGATTCACTATTGCATTTATGCACATTTATTCACATTTTGCACTTCCATATCTCAATCCAATATTTCGAACACCCATGGTTCGAAATCAATCAAAACAGTCACACATATCCATCCGTATCTCCACATGGCATATATACACAAAATATAACACATATAGGTTGAGAAACCAACTAGGTTACTCACCTGCACTTCCGAGCTACAGCCTGGAAGTCTCAGCACTGCCCGTGGAATTGCTCCATCGGTGCCTTTAAAACAATCAGAAAAATCGAATATCACTCATCGCATAATTTCCAATATTCAAAAATGCAAATATAGAAATATACTCGAGTAATCGTACATGTTATGACATTCCCTAAATTTTCCCAATTCGATCACTTTCACTCTAATTCATAGCAAAATCCAATTACCATAAGTCAATAGACTAATATCAAATTCTCTGCAATCACCTTCCAATTAAAATCACAATCACTATTTATTGTCACTAGATTCTCATAATCATCGAATTAAAATCCGAAATTCCATCTTATCAATTCAAATTCTTAATCTCTAAATTCCAATTAATCAGTCTCTAAATTTCAATCAATCACTAAGGAACCAATTCAATTAAAATCAAGTCTCAAATTCATTACTTGTAACAATCATCTAAAAAAAATCACTTCATTTCATTCTCCCATATTGAAATTCCTAGTCTCAGAAATTCAATTGATCCATAGCCAATCCATTAGAAACTAATCCTCCAAATTTCCAATTTAACAATCACTTTCAATTTGGAAAGCAGCGCCCTCGCGGTGCTCGATCCTCGTCATGGCGTAACATCGCTCGCTTTCGTCGCGGCGTGCGTCTGGTCTCGCCGTGGCGCGCGACGAAATTTCATTCGCCGCGGCCTGTCTTGCAAGCCTCGCGGCGTATTTAGAAGGATTGGCTCGCCGTGGCGTGTTCATCACTTCGCCCAAGGCGTGCGATCCCGTAAACGCATCTGAACCCGAAATTTCAGATTTCTGATTCAACTCCATCCAAATCCATTCTAAACACTCCCAATTAGTTTCATACACTATACCGAACTCATTTCTAACCTCAAAACTATCTAAAACTTATTATTCATCAAAATCCCAAATCAAACTCAACATTTTCTCAAAACCCTAACATAAAACTTTCAAATTCTCTAAACAATTTCTCACTAAATTTCTTGTTTAATCAAAAGATTAAACACATAAATAAGCAATAACTTACTTGATTCAAGCTTTAAACTCTTCCAAATCATCAAGAAATCCACGCAAGAAGAAGAAGAACAAAACAATTTCTCCGTAATGAGGCAAGTATCGTCAAATTCCAAAGGCTTAAGTTATATATATATCGAGTACCTTAAGACTTATTTGGCAATTAATTGCCACCATCGAATCGAACAACCTCAATCCAATTTCGATTCTAATTTCTCCTAATCTGTAATAACAATTAATAATAAATCCTAAAGTCATAATTCAACTTGCCTCATATCAATTTCCAATCAATCACAGACCCGGAATCCGGTTTATCAGTCACTATACCATTTTTCCGGTCCGGACTCGATTCTCTAAAAATTCCAGAAAAATTTTCATAAATTCACAAAATTAGGAATTGCATATTCCTACACTCCAATCTCATAATCCAGTTCTCTAAATTCAATTTTTCTCATTCCAATTCATATACAAAACTCATTTATACACTTTTCGCACAAATTTCCAATTTCCACAATTCAATCGGGAAATGTCATACATGTACGCATATTCATATACTTATGCCATCAATAATCATTTACCGATGACTATAGAAACTATAATGCATGAAGAATTCACATTTGCCTGCATTTTTAACCTGATTCGATCCAATTTACAAATATACCGTCACTTCGGTGACGGAATGCTACAATTCTCCCCTCCTAATAAAAATTTCGTCCTCGAAATTTCACATACGATCGATTAGGAAGTCGGGAGATTTATTCCGATCACTATAACACTGCTTCCTCTATATCAATATAGAATTCTATTTATGCCAATTCACCAAATTAATACAATCAATTACCTCTTTTCCTTTCTCAATTTCCACATCAGATTCACTATTCTTTATTTTAATCCAATCATACACACATCCGATCATATCAATATTCCTTATCTCTGTTCATATAACACTTTACAAATCCCAATCACTCTTTTAAATTTTACACTAACTTCTATTTACAGCACAATCACATCGATTCACAGCATAATCACATCGATTCACAGCATAATCACATCGATTCACAGCATAATCACATCGAGGCCGCTTATAACAAATTTATTTTCTCCCAATTTTACCTTTATTCTCAATCTAAGTGTATCTTGATCAAGGCGATACACTTCAAAACATTTCATTAATCAATTATCAGATCACATCACTATATGGTTCAAACACCAATTTCATACGATGCCAGCAACCTCGATAAAAATCAATTCGATTCATCGTCATTTACTATGTTTCACAATTTCTATTTGATTCATTTCACCGATTTACATATCTCTAATAGCGTACACTTTTGACCCCTTATACACTTTTCAACTAGTAATACCAATACAATTAATATACTCTCTATCAATGTGAATTTTACATCAATCTCATATCCTTATGAATTCCACAATATCGATTTCACATTTATCTCCAACGATCAAGTCATTGGTTATTCACACAAACAATTACTCGATGTCACACTCTACTTTCTATCACCCTTCCAATACACTCTTATTAAAACATAAAGCTTTAATCATTTCATACAATTCCTCTTACAATTCCTTAAGTGGTATCACCCACATTTCGAAATTCAGTCTTAACAATTAAATTTCCTCAACGGTCAAATTCATTTTCTAAATCCACAATTCTGTTTTGCCAAAATCTTTTACACACATACACACATCTGATTTGGAATATCAATTGCCCATAATGCTTTTTTTTTCCCTTATTGGTTCAACAGATCGCGTTTACTATAACAACAAGTTTAATAACCTTATCGCTCTCAAAATTGAAATTTTCTGTCGTCACATTTTTCAATTCAATACTTCACATTGCAATACTATTAGATTCTAAAATACTCAAACACATAATTCTATTCAAATCTTTCAAATTCACGAAATACCTCAATCGCATAATCCTTTTCACTGTTTTCAAATTCACCAATATCTCAACCATTATCACTTTGCGTATCCATAGATACATCTAAACACATTTCTGTACAAATAGGGTCTCCAAAAATTTTTCAAACAAATATCCAGTACATGTTTATCAATCATCATCTCTATCGATATTAAGTCTCCCAATGTGGCATATATGAATACTGACTCAACCACTCTTTATTTGATCAACTAAGATTCATTCTTACAACACTTGCACAATTCCTCAATTGTGCCAATTCATATATTCCATTTTTCAAATACATTCAATTGATCCTCTATGCTTATAATCATTATACACTCTAAACACAATTGAGACATTTTACCTTTCAGCAGCATAATAAACTCCTCATACTCATGATCACTTCGTATAATTTTCTAATTACCGATTGTCTCCAGTGAGGAAAAATTTTCTTATAACTTTCTCAGGTTCATCATAATATATTTTGACATCTGCTTCTTTACACTAATTTCTCCACATAATTCACTTTATTTACCATCATTTCAAACTAGGTCGATGACACATTTTATCAAATACACTTGTACTTTCCGAACATTTTTTTTTCCACCAATATTTGCAAATTGATATTTTCCCCAATTACACAACTAATATCTCTTCACTGTTCAATAATCCTATCACACAGTCACATACTTTATTTCTAACTCTTGAGTCTCCACCAGGATTTGGACTCCCAATAAACACTTTTCATTCATTTTCAATTTATCTCAGATTTATCTCTTAATCAATAATTCGTCCAATTAAATCATCTAATCAACTTAACCCAATTCAGGGAAACTCTTCTTTGAAAGAAGGTTTCTATCTATCTTTATCAATACCACTTATGAAATTCCTAATCAACAACAATTGTCACATTTCTTGCCAGACATTCACAATGCCTTATGAAATCACTTTTAACTATACTCATACTATCCCATATGAATCAGTTATGCCTCAATTCATATAAATCAGAACATCCTTTTAAATACTACACATTGAGGTAAGTACCATCAAAATCATTTCATCGACATCAAGAGACAAGTGTAGAATAATTCACCAATTATTAAACACACTACCCAATCTATGACTCCATTCATATCCAGATTTACAATCTTAATTCATTTCAATAAATCACTATAGGCACTTTCACTTCTTACTCTAACTCATAATGATCTTTAATCATAAAAACTATGATTTGGCGGTTCTCATCGACTCACCAATTGATTCGATATCATTCCATAGCTTCATATTTTCATTTACTGTGATGTATTCCTATCATCAGGTGTGCATTCACATAGGCAATTCAACTCATCCTTGATAACCTTTTTCATCTACCCTTACCATTGTCTTACATTTCAATCTTTTTATTCATTTGTCTTACACAAGATTAATCACACGTAAATACATATCACAGATGTACATTCCATCTTTTTCATTATTGATTCATACTTATAAACTTTCATTCTCAAATCAATATCATAGTTATGCAATTATTCTCGATTTCCTCACTTAACACATTCTGACTTTAAGTCACAAATCCCTATTCATAACTCTTATCACTGAAATCAAACCCAATTGTATTCTCTATAATTCGCAGAACATTTTAATTCCATTCACTTTGTTTATACACTGTCAATCTTACCAATTTTATCATATCGTTGTTTCCCTTTATCAATTTACCACTATACATTCATATCTATTCTCCATCCCAAGATACATTCCAATATAGCACAGATGTTGCCTGTCATAACATATTCACTAATACCAATACACTAAATCCTCATTTGTCAAATCGAACCATACACTTTTTCTTATTTCACAATATTCCCAATTTCCTTTTTATCACATTCTCACATATCATCCTTTTCCTCACTATTTCTCATCACTCAAACACTAGTATGTGCTCATGTATGAGACTCATATGCTAGATCGGGATCGTTGTCACTATCCGCCAATGACATGACTTAAATGTATGCAATTTGACACACTTTTCGAAAGCCCATGTAAGATTGTACTTACGGGCTCGATACCACAAATATAGCACTTAACTCCGCGAGACCCGAACCCGACATCTACAAAGGACATCCGAGCCCGTGACCCACGAGGGTGGCATGCTAGAGCGATCAATCACAATTTAAAACTCATATGAAATTTTTCTTCCAAAAACGCTTTAACGCAGTAAATCAAAACACACTTTGGGCCCGACATATCATAAAAACATTTTCAGATACAAAATACTTTCAGTTATTAATTAGCACTCAACAGTGCTCAATCAGTACATAAGTAGAAAGGCGTGACCCAACTGGGCTCAATGCCATTTCTGAACACAATTCAGTAATCAAAATCTCAATACACTTTTACATTTATTAAGCTAGGGCCCACCAAACAAAACACTGTACTCATGCAGATTTGACGACACTGATCCCGACCCGCTACTCTAACTTGCTAGCAACGATCATACTCCCATTAGTCTAACGGGGTATTCTTCAGTTCCTGAAAAATAGATGCAATGTTGGGTAAGTTTGCGAACTCAATGAGAAACCATCATCGATGGTTCACCCAACTCATGCATTCACAATTCAATATACACACTTAATCACATATTCACACTTTCATATATTCACATGCATTCAATTTCACTTTCACACAGTTCACTTTAGATCATTTACATATGCAGTATGCATGTGACACTTTCAGTTTCATTTCATTGTTGTGACCGAGCGCAATCAGAAATCAGTAATCACATTTTTGGCAAGTAGGAGGGCCCTCGGGGTATGCACTACTGCCCACTCACATTAGGAATAGGAGAGCCCGCTGGGTATGCACTAATCCCTTTCACATAATAGACCCCACACCCCACCCGTAGGTGTTTGCGTGTTTATTTGCGGCGTGTGTTCATGGGTTTTACCGCGGCATCCTCAAATATCTGATGGCGTCTCGGGTCAACAACTATCATTATCGATCATTTAATTATGCATGAGTGCATATGTCATTCACATTTCATAGTCATATCTCATTTCTTGGACCTTTAGTCCCAGATTTCGATCATATACATATCTCAATTATTTCACTAACACTTTTACAATTCGATTCACTATTGCATTTATGCACATTTATTCACATTTTGCACTTCCATATCTCATCCAATATTTCAACACCCATGGTTCAAATCAATCAAAATGATACACATATCCATCCGTATCTCCACATGGCATATATACACAAAATATAACACATATAGGTTGAGAAACCAACTAGGTTACTCACCTGCACTTCCGAGCTATAGCCTGGAAGTCTCAGCACTGCCCGTGGAATTGCTCCATCGGTGCCTTTAAAACAATCAGAAAAATCGAATATCACTCATCGCACAATTTCCAATATTCAAAATGCAAATATAGAAAATACATCGAGTAATCGTACATGTTATGACATTCCTAAATTTTCCCAATTCGATCACTTTCACTCTAATTCATAGCAAAATCCAATTACCATAAGTCAATAGACTAATATCCAATTCTCTGCAGTCACCTTTCAATTAAAATCACAATCACTATTTATTGTCACTAGATTCCCATAATCATCGAATTAAAATCCGAAATTCCATCTTATCAATTCAAATTCTTAATCTCTAAATTCCAATTAATCAGTCTCTAAATTTCAATCAATCACTAAGGAACCAATTCAATTGAAATCAAGTCTCAAATTCATTACTTGTAACAATCATCTAAAAAAAATCACTTCATTTCATTCTCCCAGATTGAAATTCCTAGTCTCAGAAATTCAATTGATCCATAGCCAATCCATTAGAAACTAATCCTCCAAATTTCCAATTTAACAATCACTTTCAATTTCGGAAAACAGGCGCTCTCGCCATGGCGCCGATCCTCGTCATGCACAGAACAGTCTCGCTTGCATTGGCATGTCGTTCTGTCTTCGCAAGTGCCGATTTAAATTTCATTCGTCGCGGCCTGTCTTGCAAACCTCGCGGCATATTTAGAAGGATTGGCTCGCCGTGGCATGTTCATCACTACACAAGGCGATCCGATAAACGCATATCTGAAACCCGAAATTTCAGATTTCTCAGATTCAACTCCATCCAAATCCATTCTAAACACTCCCAATTAGTTTCATACACTATACTAAACTCATTTCTAACCTCAAAACTATCTAAAACTTATTATTCATCAAAATCCCAAATCAAACTCAACATTTTCTCAAAAACCCTAACATCCGAAACTTTCAAATTCTCTAAACAATTTCTCACTAAATTTCTTGTTTAATCAAAATATTAAACACATAAATAAGCAATAACTTACTTGATTCAAGCTTTAAACTCTTCCAAATCACCAAGAAATCCACGCAAGGGAAGAAGAAGAACAAAGCAATTTCTCCATAACAGAGGCAAGTATCGTTAAATTCCAAAGGCTTAAGTTATATATATACTGAGTACCTTAAGACTTGTTTGGCAATTAATTGCCACCAGTCTAGATCGAACAACCTCAATCCAATTTCTGATTCTAATTTCTCCTAATACGCAATAACAATTAATAATAAATCCTAAAGTCATAATTCAACTTGCCTCATATCAATTTCCAATCAATCACGGACCCGGAATCCGGTTTATCAGTCACTATACCATTTTTCCGGTCCGGACTCGATTCTCTAAAAATTCCAGAAAAATTTTCATAAATTCACAAAATTAGGAATTGCATATTCCTACACTCCAATCTCATAATCCAGTTCTCTAAATTCAATTTTTCTCATTCCAATTCATATACAAAACTCATTTATACACTTTTCGCACAAATTTCCAATTTCCACAATTCAATCGGAAATGTCATACATATACGATATTCATATACTTATGCCATCAATAATCATTTACCGATGACTATAGAAACTATAATGCATGAAGAATTCACATTTGCCTGTACTTTAACCTGACCCGATCCAATTTACAAATATACCTGTCACTTCGGTAAGGGGATGCTACATGCTCAGCGTGCTCCTGCCTATTCCTCGAATAAATCAGTATATCATCAATAAATACGATCACGAACCGGTCCAGGTAGGGCTGAAAAACTCTATTCATCAAAGCCATGAAGGCTGCCGGGGCATTAGTCAACCCAAACGGCATCACTAGGAACTCGAAATGCCCGTAGCTGCTCCTGAAGGCACTCTTAGGCACATCGGCCTCTGCTATCCTCAACTGATAATAGCCTGATCTCAGGTCCAACTTGGTGAACACTTGAGCTCCCTGCAACTGATCAAATAGATCATCAATCCTAGGCAGTGGATACTTATTCTTTACTGTTACCCGATTCAACTGCCTATAATCGATACACAGTCTCAATGTCCCGTCCTTCTTCTTCACAAATAGTACCGGAGCTCCCCAAGGTGAAACACTCGGTCTAATAAACCCCTTATCTAGTAGCTCCTGCAACTGAGCCTTAAGCTCTCTCAGTTCCACCGGTGCCATCCTATACGGAGGAATCGATATAGGGGCTGTACCGAGAACAAGATCAATCTCAAACTCTTTCTCCCGCTCTGGCGGCAATCCCAGCAACTCCTCGGGAAACACATCTGGAAAATCCCTGACTACAGGAAAATCCTGCAATCTCATCTCTACTCTGGAATCCACTACGTGAGCCAGATAGGCCTCACAACCTCCCTGCATCAATCTCAGGGCACTCAAGAAGGATATCATCCTCGGCTTCGCCGACTAACTCCTCGGAACACGGCTCTAGTCGACCAGAGATTCCAATACAACCTCCTTGGTATAACGATCTATGATAGCCCCATGAGCGATCAACCAATCCATCCCCAATATCACATCAATCTCCTCAGAGCGAACGATCGGATCGGCACTCAAAACCTTTCGATCGATCCGAACCGACATCCCATCTGAGACCTCTCCCAATACAACAGACTACCTGAGGTGTACTCACCTCTAACCCATGTCTTGTAACCTCCGCCTATCCCCATGCGGTCTACATGCTAAATGCGGTGTAATGAAGGAATGAGTGGATCCAGATCCAACAATGCATATGCTTCAAGACCAAATAAGAAGTATACCCCAACAACATCCGGGAATCCTGGGCCTCCGCCGAGTCATGGCATAGACCTAACCGCGATCGCATGCCCCTTTCGGTCCCTCGACCATCCTGCGGACCCCTCTGCTCGGCCTCGGCCTCGGCCTCGACCTCTCCATCTCGATCCACCTTCACGGCTCTGCTGCACCGAGGTATTGCTGCCTGATCTTCCAGTCATAGCAGACTGGGCTCCCAAAGTCTCTGGGCAGTTCCTCACTAGGTGGTCCATTGAACCACACCTCAAGCAGGCTCCAAAAAGCCATCGACACTCTCCACCGTGTCTCTTGCCACAATGCTCACATAAAGGAGCAGACTGCCCTGAAACTCTGGCACTACCGCCACCACTAACAGTCTGTACAATTCTGTACTTCTGCCCATGACCAGTCTGTCTAGCCCCTCCTGCAGATCTGAAGGGCCTACTCGTCGCATCGAACCCTCTCGCCAAGACTACTCAGCTATCACTAGATCTCTTATGCGGGGCCCCGATCGATTTCCATCATATCAGCTGTCTCAAAGAATGCTTCTATCCTCACTGCTGCAGCCCTCAACTCAATAAAATAGCCCATATCAGATCTAACCAATAGGGTACGGATCTCCAGATTGAGTCCGCCCTCAAAACACCGACACTTGTCAGCCTCAGAAGCCACCAGTGAAGAAGCATATACCACTAACTCGTTGAACCGCACCTCATAGTCGGCCACGGTCAATCGCCTGTCTCACCTCTAGAACTCCAGAACTTCATTTCCAGATAAATCTTGGGCATGAAGTTATCCTTGAACGCCCTCAGAAAATCATCCTATGTCACATGCGGGCCCGGTGGTACGCCTGCCGAACGCCTCCCACCACCGATATGCGAGAACCTCAGTAGCAGAAGCTGCAGAATCGAACGCCCATCCGGGTCACAGTCCATCTGATCGAGGACTCTCTCTGTCCTCTCTAGCCATCCCTCAGCCTCTGCAGGGTCGGTGCTACCATAGAAGTCAACCGCCCCCTGCTTACGCAGTAGATCATATCTCCGTTCCCGTCTCACAGGAACTCGAGGAGGCAACTCCTCTGAATGAGGCACAGGAGACTCCCTACTAGCTCCTACCGATTCCTGTGTCATTTGGTTGTTCCACTCGATCTCCCAAAGACGGATGACCTAAATGCATAAGAAATTTCGATCGATTCATTATTCTTACGAGAATTCAAGCCTAAATTACACTATGCCCAAAAGATGTCAAACCATGCTCTGATTTCACTTAATGTAGCGCCCCCTCACCGTAGGGTACACATTGGGAAACCTGAAGGTCGCTCCGATACGTATCCCACGATAAAGGTGCACCACCAGAACACTTCCCTTAATGTAGCACCCCACTCCCGCCAGACTCGAACCCGATATCGATGGTGATATCCGAGTCCGTGCCCCGCGAGGGTGGCGTACTAGAGCAATCACTACAATTCAAAACTCGTAAAATATTTCTCTTTAAACAAAGTCAATCACATGTGGAAATCAGAATAATTTGCGAAATACAATGCACATAAAACTGCACTCTCTAATGCGACGTGAACCGATCCCGACATCCGACTCGACCATTGCGATAATCATACTCCCGTTTGTCCAACGGGGTATTCTTCAATCCCTGAAAAATAATTGCAATGTTGGGTGAGTTTGCGAACTCAATGAGAAACCATCATCGATGGTTCACCCACTCATGCATATATACTCAATATATCACATATATCACAATTCACAGTCTAAACACTATCAGGTAATCTCATATTTTACTATAATCACAATTTAAACATATCACTGAGCAATCATCACATTTCACTAAATATCTCGCCACTTTTACACATATAAGGCGTATCGCCTTTCACACTATTCACATAATTTATCACTCATACGCATTCTCTATTTCACTACATAGTCTGATGCATATGTATACAGATTCTCATTTTATGTTCTTTGTTGTGGTCGAGCATTTTCACCGTCCCGATTCGGCACTTTTCAGACCGATCACATTATCGTGAGTAGGAGAGCCCTCCGGTATGCACTCATCGCCCACTCACATACGGATAGGAGAGCCCTCCGGTATGCACTATTCCCTTTACACTAATCACATTTTAGGCAAGTAGAGAGCCTCTGGTATGCACTCATCGTCAGAAGGCCCTAGGCCCTTTCACTGATATCGAGTTCAAAGCTCTAATCACTAAGCTCCAGTCACAACTGTTATTTTACCGCTTATTATTTTGCTAAGCATTCACTCACATTTACACAGTCACTAGCGCTTATCGACATATATCTATCACTTCACTCGCTTATCACAGTTGGGATGTTACTTATAATTTTATACACTCAATCACAGTCACAAATGTTCACATTTGCACAATCAATCACATGTATCTCATTTCACTACACTTATCACATTCAGAACATTATTCACAGCCTCAAAGACATTTATCTCACCGCTATGATCACTCACACTTGCACAATCACTAAGACATATATTTATATATCACTTTACTCGCTTGTCACAATCGAGCACTTACTCATAATTTCATACAATGAATTCACAATCACAAGTATTTTCACAATCTCAAAGACATGTATTTCATATTTATAACACTCACATGGATCTCACTTTTCACATTCACTAATACTCACATTTCTACCAATATGTCACTTCATTCGCTATCACAAGTATTCACATTTATAACACATTTCACATGTATCTCATTTCACTACACTTAACATACTCGTAACACTTATTCACATTCTCGAGTATTCACTTATAATCTTAACACATTAGTCTCACGATTATAAACAAATACATTCACGCAATCACTATCATCTATCGCATTTAGCTCAATCACTTTACATTTATATCACTCACTTTAACACTCAATTCATACACATTCACAGCACATTTAATCATATAAAAGCTGAGGAACCAACTAGGTTACTCACCTGCACTTCCGAAGCCACACTGAAGTCCCAAAGAATATCCGTGGATTGTCGATCCAACGGTGCCTCTATAACAATTCAAATGAATTGTCATCACTAAATGCTCAATTAATCGAAATCACTGATGCACATGTCTCAATTCGAAATGATATGATGCATGATCATGATTTCCAGCTCTCTAATCCCAACATTCACTATTCACTATGTCTATCTCATCCAATTAGTCTTCAATTGAAACTCTAATTGCTCAAAACACAACTCTTAAGTCACATTCAATACTAAAATTGACTCTCTTTCGCTAATTACATTCCCGCTGATCAAATTCAAACTCTCAATCTCTTCCTCAATCGTAGACCTCATTCTCTAGTTCACAATGAAACAAGGATCATCTCAATAGGAGGTCTACACTAAAAGATATGCTCAAAAGACTCAACTAATTCACTTCAGCATTTCACTCCTCGTCATGACGTTTGACCATTCGTCATGACGCATGGTCGCCGTCGCGATGCATTAAGACACACGCTCGTCGCGACGTCAAATTAACATTTAATTTATTCGCCATGACGCACGATTGGTTCGTCTTCTCCGATTCTCATTTCCGGCATTAATTCTCTTAACTCAACATTAAAAACACTCTAACTACCCAGATTCCTCACATTTATGCTCATTAATGCAACAATCACAATAAATATCAACATTAAACACATTAAAACTTACCAAATCCGTAAATCCCAAACGAAACCCTAAATCCTCCGAAATCCACTTCTAGCCTCAAGCAACAATGGAGCTCTCTCAAGCCATGCCAAACATCATCCTTCTCAAGGCTTCTAGCAACGCTCCAACCACAAGAAAAGGAAACAAGCAAATCTCCAAGGAAAGAAGACCACGATCGTCGACGGTGAAGAGAGAAAAGGGGAAGGGATGGAATTGCTTAACTCCCAAATTCCAAACCTAACTCTCATATATATAGGGTTAATTTTTAAACCTATAGATCGCAGTCCTCAAATCCGATCAATCTCAGTCTCTAAATTTCAATTGCTCATCACAATAATTCTTAAACTCAAAATTCTAATTTTTCCAAGCCATTATCCACTCACTTTCGGAACCGGAATCACAATTATCAGTCTCAACGCATTTTCTCGATCCGAACTCATATCTCTAAAAATTCCAGAAAAATTCCCAAAATTCCTCAAAAATACAAAACACTCAATTCTATACTCAGATCTCAATTTCAATTTCCTCAAATTCGATTCTCGCTCTAAATCAACTATACAACTCAATACTCTTTAAATTCTCAACCAATGCACAATCTAACCAACTAGACTACTCAATTTCCTCTTATCACTAAATTCTCGATAACAAATTTCTCACTAAATCATATCTAACACTTTATCTCAAATTTTCATAATTCATTTCTCAAAACCACAATTAAATGCTGGAATAATCATGAATGCATGGTACTAAGATGCATGTGCAATTAACTCAATTAATCTCATTTATCACTGATTCAATCATGAATGCACTCACTGCTCAAACCATCCAATTACCGATATGCCCATCACACCGGTAACGGGATGTTACACTTAATAATCCACATGGCATCGCAATAATTTAAAACCATAACACAACACGATATCAGAAACCACTAAATTTTAAAATCATAATATCAATCATATACAGTCATCCAATAACAGAATAGACAAGTCTATCAGTCCCCTGAACAAAACCAAAAAGGAAACTGATACAAGCATCTATCCTAAGTCATCCTCAAAATCCAACCCAACTGACCGACCTGTGTGCCATCATTTGCTCCTACCAAAGACGTCAAGACAAGATGGGAAAAAGGCTATCTCCGGAGCTAGGGGTCTACTCTATCGATCCTGAAAAATTAGATGCAATTTTGGGTGAGTTTGCGAACTCAGTGCGAAACCATCATCGATGGTTCACTCAAATCATGCATTACGCAAATTGCGTACAGCACGGCACGGTAATATTCGATTAACAGTATTATATAACAATTTCACAGTAGTCTATAACAGTTTACAGTATCAGTAACAATTTACAATAGCATAAAACAGTTCACATCACAATTTACAGTAAATCATGGCATCACGCAGTTCAGTAATCGTCACACAATTAGCAATTCAATCAGTCATGTATATAATGCATATGAGACTCTTTCCAGTTATTCAGTATTGTGCCCAAGCGCTCATCGGTGTTCATGGGGACGCGCTGTGATTTCTCCTCGGGCTAGGCCGGTCGAAGATAAAGATTCGAGCTCGAGGCTCTTTTCAGTGATAATAGCAACTTGGGTCATATTCCATTATCTGATCATGCATTTATGCATGCAATGCAGTGTTCAGTAATTCAGTATTCAGTGATTCAGTGTATGGCTATAAAAGCCCAGTATTATATTTCTCAAGAATATCGATAATTCATCCAAAGATAGTAATCCAATCCGAGACAAGAGAAAGTGATCATGCAATTTCACAGTCTAATACAGTAGAGACATACCATCCAATCATATATATTTCAGTAATCATACAGTTTCACATTTGGCAAGTAATTCACGTTGAGCATTTAAACAGTCAGGAATTTGAGAAACCAGCTAGGTTACTCACCTGTAACTTCCGAGCTACTGCCTAGAAGTTTCAGCAATGTCCGTGGAATGATGATCCAACGGCACTTCTATAACAGTAAAATACAGTCACATTACTAGATGCTCAATTAAACCATTCAGTAATGCATATGTCTCAGTGAGATGATGTACAATGCATGTTCATGCTTTTCCCGGCGCTAAAACCCAATTTATAACTCTTATATCTCAATCTAACTCTTCGCTCAATTGATCTTTTTAATTATTTCGGACGATTCTTCATGAAAATTTAAATTGCATCATGATTGTTGCATGTTGTGCCTTGAATGCATTGAGAAATTGCTACACGTTTGATATGTGAATTGTGTGATGATTTTCCCGCCTATGAGTTTGAACCAAGGGTGGATATACATATTGAAAATGTAATGTGAAGAATGATGGAAAGATGAGATAAATGATAGTAATGTTTGTATAAATCCAGGATGGTTAAATTGGTTACTATTGTGAGTAGCTGATCTATCATCATACACAAGTGAATATATTAAGTATATAGGTAATATATACAGACACATATATATATGGAGATGATAGAGGAAGAAACTTATGACTTAGTGAATAATGGTTAGTCATAGCTCCCATAGTCTAAAGTTTGAGGGGACATTAGAGTAACATATGAAGATGCTTACAATGATCATGTAGGGGTTAGTTTGATATTTGTTAAAGATGTTCCAGTGAGAAATAAACTGCTTTGAGAAGATTATTGTCTGGGGATTATGGAGACCAATGAATTGGCAAGTGGTCAAAATAGGATGACTTTGATGACACTACCCAAGCATGTGCGGCAATAAGTATGTTCATTACTCCCTTGGGCTTTGGGTGAGTTGAACATAATGACCTTGTGAGGAAGATAAAAATTGGTCTTCCCGCGGTATTAAGAATAGCTGATAATAGGTGACTGATCAAGATTGCATAAATAGCATAGATGATGGTAACAAGAAACCCTCTTTCAAGAGAATTTTATTAAGTTAGAATAAGTAGATAAGATAGTTTATATTAAGAATGATCAATGAAAGAACTGATCATGAAGGAATATAGAATGATTCGAAAATGAGTACACTCCCTATCAGAGTATCAAGCAAGGAGGTGGAATATGTTACAAAAAAATAAATATGTATTTTGTTTGATGTAAAGGGGTCACATGAGTGGATTCTTAAATCTATGGAGACACGAATTTGCTAGTATGAGGAGTGTGTACATTCAAGTTCCATTATGTGAAAGTATACTGAGGAGATGTTGATTCCTAATATGAGGAGTATATAGGTTCGTATTATATCCTGTGTAAGTATGTTCGGGAGATACAAATCTGTCTTGATGAATGTCTTAGAAATCAAGAAGTTAAGTATGCAAAGAAAATTTCAATGTGTGGAGAAAGTAGTATAAATGAGTAATCATGAGATGTAGTCCAAGAGAGATTTGAGGAAATTCAAGGAATGGAGAAAATTATTCGTGGAAAGAAGTCAAGTACACTACTGAAAAGAAAGTGAGACAATGTACTTCATTAAGGAACAGTTATATTAAGAATGCATGAGGGCTAATCAAGAGATATATGAATTTTGAGAATAATTACTTGAGTTATCAAATGCCTAATAGCACTATGGTATGGGAGACTAAAGAGATTCAAGATTTGAAGGCGTATTAAAGACATTCGAAGAATTGAGAAAAATAGTTTGAATACAGGGAGAAAATGTGTAAAGCGTATGAGTAACGTGCATAAAAAGAATTTTAAAGGAACTATGCTGAGGTAAATTATATCATATAGATTTGGAGATTTTATAGTATGCACTGATATTGTATAAGACATTTGGTTGAAATCCAATGCAGCGTAACAAAATGATTTCATATGTATGGAGAAAATTGAAGTCTTATGAGTTGACTATTTGAGACATGATTTAGAACTGTTAAATTAATGACTATTTCGAAAGTTTGAAGATATTATATGTACAAGAATATCTCAAATATACATATGCAAGTGTAGATCATAAAATTTTGAGACAATCGATGAATTGGGAGAAGTAGTTATAAGACGCAAGAGATTGATATAAATATCGAAAGGCTATGGTATTCTAGCGAGAAAGTCCAAGTGAAGCTGAGTGGTATATCAGATGCCTTAAGTAGAAATGCGATATTGAGGTTATCGGAACTAATACAAAAGAAAGCATAGAATAGAGGATTTGGTTTACCTCAAATTAAGGATTAAGAGAGTATGAGATTAAAAACAGATATAAGTGTCAGGTTTAAATGAGAAGAAGCATATAGGGTGAATGAATAAGAAGTATATGAAATCAATAAAGATGTTTAAGTTGGAAGAATTGCATGTGGGATTGAGGCAATAGGTAGAATTATTCGAAGGATTATGATTGTATAAGCGAAAGATATGCTGGTGAAGCGAGTGTAATGATCAGATGCATTGAAAAGAGATATTAATAGCAGTGTTTCATAAATTTGGATATTGAAGTTACCGAATTTAGTGCAGTAAAGAGTGTAGAATGTGAAAGTAAATTTTAGGCAAATTGATTAGACACTGGAAGTTTAGATCAGTTCATATGGACCAAGCCCATATTGAAGATTCAAAAATTGTGAATCTTACTAAGAAACTGGAAATGAGCATAATTTTTGGATTTGAGGAGGAAACATGGTACTGGGTGATTGAGATAAGAAATATGCATACCGGCAAAGATGATTAAGCAAAGCGACTGTGAGAAAAGTAATGGTGATTTAGGCTATACATCTAAGAAGAAAGATGTCAAGTGATTGAAAGTTTGAATTGTCGACAGTTTTAACTATCGGAGATATGCCTAAAGTTTATAGTTTAGAGATTGTAGGAACATGAGATTAATGTATAGTTCTATTTGACTTTAAGCATCGCAATTGTTGTCATAGTGTTTTCAATAGAATACGGGATGAGGAGTTAGAAGATATAAAGAGTCATCGCTTTTGTATTATGATAAGTAAGACCTAAAGATGATTGAATGTCAGATCGATTAAAGAGATATTAGAAATTAAGTGATTAAGGAAGATGAATGAATTAAGTTGATTTAGGGCAAAGATATGGAATACGGGAGATTGACATAAGAGTTACATGAACTGAGACTATAGTGATGTGAATTATTAAGTGAAAATTGTTTTGTCTCTGAAGGTATCACCTTGCTCAGGAGTGCTCAAGCTAGGAAAAAGAATTCGCTAAGCCGCTATGAATTAGTTCGTATGAACGTATTATGAGTTGATGCTACTGACAAAAGAATTCAAAGTATGATATATGTGAGCATGTTAAGGAAATATTGAGGTGATAAGATTGTGGTATTATCAAAAGAAAAAAAATTTATGAATATGTGTGGTGAGAAAGTTGAATATGAGAATGACTAGAATTACTTGGAAGACATGAGTAAAGAAATTGTATTGCTTAACGTTTGCTTAAGTATGGATGAATTTCGAGGACGAAATTTCTTAAGGGGGGGAGAAATGTTAGCCCCAAAAAATTTTTTTAAAATTAAGCATGATTAGAGTAATTAAGTAAATTATGTTAGCATTAATTAACTTGACATTAATTAGTATGAGTTAGCATTAAAGATGTTAGGTAGTGAGTTAATGGAATTAAATGAGTTAGTTAGGCTTTAATGAAGTAGGAAGTTAATGAAGAAGAGAATAGGTTGGGCTTAGAAGATGAATGGGCTTAAGTAGTAAAAGAGGAGAATAAGAAAAGAGGAAGAGTAAGTGAATGGGCCTTAAGTTAATGGGCTTAAGTAAATTGAGAGGAGTATAAAAGAAGAGGAATTAAATGAAATGGGTGTAGGAAAGAAGTTGGATTTACGAAAATAGAGAGGGAGAGAGTGAGTTTCGTGAATGGAGGAAAGAAGGAGGAGAAAAGAAGAAGAGCTTGTTTAGGGCTTGGATTTCCTTGAGAGTTAGTGAGTTTTTGAAGAAAGTTCAAGAGTTAAAAGTGGAGAGGAAGGCTAGAGCTTCATTTTGAACCAAGTCATCGCTTGGTTGGTGGAAGATTTAAGGTAAGTCATGAAATTTTGTTAGAGATTTTTTTTGGATTTTTGGTTAGAAAGACTAAGAATGGAATGGGTATAGTGATTTCCAAGTTGATTTCATGAAAGGGGTAACATGATTTCTCAATTGAAGTGGGATTGACATGGGTTTTTGATTTTAATGAAGAAGGACAAGAAGAGAGAGAAGAGCAAGTGGAGGAGCTCCATTTAACAAGGATTTAACAAGTCTAAAAGGTGGGTTTCATTTTTATCTTTATGCTAGTAAGTGATAAATACTACCTTAATTAAAGAAATTATGTTCTTTCAAATTACTTTGTGATGATTTGATTGAGTATAATAGATGTATGAATGCCATTATATGAGAACTTGACAGTATATGACATTGCTTGACATTGCTTGATAAAGTCATGAATTGAATGAGCATGAATATTAGTGAGTTTATGACATTTGAGCTAAGCATGAAAAGCATTTTCCAGAGAATTAGCTAATTGGATTGCATGAAAATCCATTTTCAGAAAATCAGCTAGTGGACAAGAAAAGTCCAGTTTTTATGCATGAAATTCAGTGTTATGTGGGTTAGTTAAGTCCACCAGCAAAGTCACGTGCACGTTGACCAGTATAGCCTTCACCCGGCTGCCCGATTGTGGCCTAGGATGTTCCTTTTTGGACTCCTCAGCATATGACTACACTTGTGTAGCTCATCAGTAACCCGTGGACTTTTCGAACCATCAGCTATGTGTTTATGTGTTAGCATATGTTAGTAAGATTGAAGAATGCTTGATACATGATAGTTATGCTTTAAGCTTGATAGATCATGAAATTCATTGTGTTATGGTTGTTATGCAAAAAGTATGAATAATACAAGGATTTCAGCTTACCATCATAAACATAAATGTGTTACCCACGGAGCGAAAGCTCACCCCCCCCCCCTCAATTCTCCAGGAAACGAGCAGGATCCTGAGGAGCAAGCTTAAAGGCATTTACTCCAAGAGTTTTCTTTTGATTTTGTGATTTGAAATGATTTTTGTAAAACAATGCTTTAGTTGCAATTTGAGAATGATATTGTATTTTGAAGTTTCATGTAATTGGGCTTAAAATGCCCACTAAAGCATTGTATGAAATATGATATGATTTGATGAAGATGGAATGAATGAGTTATGATTCAAAAGTGAATTTTAAACCTTGATGTATAATGCTTGAATGATGTTTTATCATGGTATCTCAAGACAAATTAATATCATGTCAAGTGTAGATTTCAAAGTTGTGTCGAATGGCTTGGAAATCCATGTGGGAAGAAATGCATGTTTAGTTCAAGTGAAGATGTATATAGAGTTTTGATTGATGAGTGTTATGTAGAAATAAGAATGTGATTGGGTTATGGTTAATAAGTTTTGCATGAGTGATTGTACAAGATCATTATGGTTTGGGTTTGATTAGAATGCTAGGAGTGTGTTGTTGCCATTGAAAATCCATTGAGATAATTAGGTTGTTATGTGTTGTGGGATATGGAGGAATTAAGTTTTTATGTAGGTACTTGGATTGAAGAGGGTTTAGAGAGTGAAATGTGGTTGTTGGCAGAAAGTTACACAGCATGTGTGAATTTTCACACGCATCGTGTAATTTTCTCGTGTAGGAGGCGATTATATGGGTTACACAACCTGTGTGAATTTTCACACAGACTGTGTAAATTTCTGGTGCAGGGAGACGGCAGTGGCAGTGGGTTACACAGCCTGTGTGAATTTTCACACAGACTGTGTAAATCCATGGTGCAGGGAGACGCAGTAGCAGAAAATTACACAGCCTGTGTGAATTTTCACACAGACTGTGTGATTTTCTCACGGTCTATGTAACCTGATAATGACAGAATTTCGAATTTTGGTCTTCACAAAAGTTGTAGCCCTAGATGTCTATTTTATAACCTTCCAAGAAAGAAGTCATTCCGACATCTATAGT
This sequence comes from Erythroxylum novogranatense, assembly GCA_029891385.1. Lineage (NCBI taxonomy): Eukaryota > Viridiplantae > Streptophyta > Magnoliopsida > Malpighiales > Erythroxylaceae > Erythroxylum > Erythroxylum novogranatense. The sequence goes on from CM057228.1 coordinate 24,145,834, forward strand.
GAAAGTTATTGCATTTGCGCCAAAAGATGTTCAATTTGATTTTGGGATTGAGCATAGTCTATTCTTTTGGGCATAAAACACTCATTCGACCTCCAATTGAGGTGACGTTTGAACCATTGGATTTATAAGACATATATCTTTCACTCCATAAAATTTGGTATCATTTAGAGTTAATTGAGGAGGTTTTCATTAAAGCAAGTGAGAGGTCAGTTAAGAGAGCATGCTTCGTGTATGAACTCTTTTTGGTTTTTGGTGTGTATCTTGAGTTATATAACATCCGATTGAAGCGATTCTTGTCTTAAATAAAACAAGAGTCATAAGATTATGATTTACAAGAGAAATCAATTTGAAATTAGGGTTAAATGAAATGAACACTACAAGGCAAGATGATCAAGCGTCATGTTTTACGGTTCAAGAGTTGGACTCCGGTAACGGGATCCAACAGTTGGGTCCTGGATCCAACAACTGTGGTATCAGAGCAAGTGTGACAGTGGTAAGTCTAAGCAGTTGGGTCCTGGATCCAACATCGAGCGTCCCGGTTTGTACCATGCGGTAAGGGGGCACTACACGTATTCATAAATTTAACGATATATTACTAAATTATTATAAACCAGTCTTTATCTAATTTCATGAATATGATTTATCTTATCCTGATATTCCTAATTATACATATGCATGACTAAGAAATTTAATTATCATATTTCTCAACCGAATTATCAAGCGATACACATCATAACACGTAACAAAATATAAACAATAAATATTTTACACCTTATCAATTATTTATTTAATAAATAAACAAAATTCAGATATTTCGTAAATCTATATATGCAATCATTAATCATTAATTTAATTAATTACTAATTCAAAACATGATTCACTATAAAATAATGTATTTGCAATAAAATTCAAAATTTTATTAACCATACACTATTGTAAGGGTACAATTTAAGCTTATCTTGACATGATTTTTGGACTCAACTATTTGATTGGTCCAATCTACTCCATAATCATCCTCCGAACATAAATATTTACAAATTTTATTAGACTTTCTTTAAGAAATTTTGTCAAACCTAGTTACACATAATAATCCAAAATTACCTGCTTTTTACTATTTTATTCTTAATTATTAAAATATCTTTACTTTTCTAAACACCATAATAACTAAAATAATCTTAATTATTCAAAATTCCTATTTGATTCTAACATTCTTTTATTATTACAAAATATCCTTATAGGTATTAAATTCTAATTTTACCCTTAAATATTTACATTTCATATTTTACTCGTACATTAATTTTAGATTTTCCTAAATACCTAATTTTCTTTTTTTCTTTTTTTCCAAAATTTTTCTTTTTTCTCTACTCTAACATTACCTCTCCTCCTAACATCATTATTTTCTCATTTGTTAGCCATTTTTCCATTTTTCAATGTCTTCAAACTTGTTACACAAACAATTACAAAATAATTCCTACTAGAAACTAGTTTAGGATGATTGAAAATCATTAACAAAAGAGATGGAATTTAGCTGGAAATTTTACTATATGAAGTTTTATGCCTTTCCAATAGGTTTTGGGTTGTTAATCTTCATAATTTATTATCTAATCTATTATCAAACAAACAAAATGAGGAAATATATGAGAAAAGTTTCACATATAGGAGAAAGATCTTGTTTATGTACACTTACTAGTTAGAAATATGGAGAAGAAGAATAAGAGAAAGTTATTTTTTGTTAGTTTTCTTCCAACCTACCTACTGCTTATATCTATACTCTTCTTTTTAATTTTTAATAGGTTAGATTAGGTTTTTATTAAAATTTGGGTATGGGCTTTATAATTATCCCCTTTTAAAAGAATTTCATCCTCAAAATTAAATTATGTACATGGGAATCCAAACAAATGAGAATGCTAACATCGATCTTCATCTTTTTCTTCCCAAGTAGCCTCTCTTGGTTAATGATGATGACTTCACAAAACTCACACCATCGAAATCTCCAGTCTTTTTAATTTCTTAATATGTTTATCTAAGATTTCCATTTATTCCTCTTTATAAGTCATATCCTTTGCAATCTCGATCTCAAGCCTTAATATAACATGGCTAGGATCCGATCAGTACCATCTCTACATCAACATATATAACATATCATGAATCTACGATAACTTCAGAGGTAAGGTTAATCTATAATCTAATGGCCCTATAAGTTGTACAATCTTATATAGGCCGATATATCTAACTTCCTTCTCCTACCAAACCTTAAAATCCCCCTTTAAGGTGATATCGTAAGAAATACCATATCTCTAATATTATACTCTATCTCTTGATGATGTTTGTTGGACCCCGAACTTTTCTTGGAAGTTAGAACTATTAAATGAGAAGTTGTTAGTGATTGGTGATGAGTAAAGAAAAAGGAGAATTCTTGAATTTGAAATGATATACAAGATTAAGGTAGTGAACGTAGTAAGTTGATGATGAGTAGGTATATGTGTGTGTGTTTTGTTATTGATGTTCATGATTAATCATGGACTTTAATATGTTTATGAATGATATTAAGCTTAAATGGAAGTTGAGAAGAAAAATAGAGAATGTAAAAGGCATAATATGAAGAGTGAATAATTGATATTTGGTTTTTGATGATTATGAGATTTTTTAGTAAAATTGTATCTTTAAGGGTACTATGAAATTTATGATGAATAAGTTGATTAAAATGGAGTTTGCGAATTGTTGTTTGTTTTTGAATGGCATGTTAGAGCTTGGAAATGTGTATGGAATAAGTTGCTATAAATGAGGCTCAAAAATAACCAAAAAGGTACTTGGTAGTGAATGAATATGGAGGGATATTATGTTTAGTAAGCCTTCTTAGGTGCAGGGATGATGGGCAGAAATTCAATGGAAAAACTTTATTAATCTAGACCGAATTATCCAAAGTTTTCTTCATAAAAGTTGTAGCTTATCTTTCCAGCTTTCTAACGCTATAAAGTATGACATTTTTCGATATCGGGGCTGGAAGTTATGATTATTGAAGTCTGGATGTTGTTTAGGGTGAACTTTCAGGACAACCACTTTGATTGGAATTTTGACCCCTATAGAGGTAGAAATTGTTTTTAATTTCTTCATGAAAGTTGTAGATTATATTTTTATCTTTCCATTGATATAAAGTATGAAATTTTTAGACAATGGAGTAGAAAGTTATGATTTTTAGAAGTTATGATGCTATTTAGGATGAAATTGTCGGACAGTCACTTTGTCGTGGACTTTTGACCCTTTTAGAGACTGAAATTGTTTTTAAGTCCTTCATGGAAGTTGTAGAGCTTTCTTTCAGATTTTCAGTGATACCAAGTTTGTAAAATTTAGAGTTCTGATTCAAAAGATATGAGTTGTGAAATTCGGGATGTCGAAAGAAGAAAGACCAAGAGTTTCCAGTCGATCATTGTAGGATTAGTCGACTAATAGTCTTCGACCAGTCAACTAATCGTCATGTTTTTACTTGCATTAGTCGATTAATAGTCTTCGACCAGTCGACTATTGTTATGTTTTTCCCTGACCCGACCTCTATCCACTCTTTTACTTATAATTTTTCCGTCCGACCTCCGATTGTTCTAATTTTTAAAGCGTAGGATTCTTAAGAATTTTCTCTACCTCTCCATAGAAATTTATGGCTTTTGAGATTAGTTTGGAAAAGATGGATTGAATTAAAGTGAGAGGATCGATTGAAAAGGTCTGAATATGTTTCAGTATTTTAGTGATATCTCGATCTGTAGAGATCCGAATGAGGTGAATCTTGTTCCTAATTAAACTAGAGACATGGAGCTACAAGTTATCTGAAGGAATCAAATTTCAATTCAGTCCTTAAGAGTTTCAATTTCTGGAGTGAATTTGGGTTTAGTGTGTAGTCTCGGTTTAGTAATAGTCCGAAAGTTTTTGGGCCATAACTTTTAAATTACTGAACCAAATTGAATGATTTTAGTGTCATTTGAAAATTGAGACAATTAGGAACATTTCTTTAGAAGGAAGTGTTAGCAAATTCCTTCAATTTGATTATTATAAAAAAAATCTTATTTTTTTTAGGAAATTAAGCATGACTAAATGAATTTTGAGGCTTTGTTATATTATATTATTTAGTAGAGTTAATTAGTATGTTAATGTGAGTAAGATTTTTATGACATAAGTTGATTGAATTATAGTGTTAAGATGTTAAGAATGCATGAGGGGCAAAATTGGAAGGTCACTTAAGCCATTTAAGTTACAAGGCTTACATGAAAGGGTAAAGAGGTCATTGCTCACTCATTAATGGCAAACTTGTAAATAAAAGTTGGTCTTGCTTTTTAAGGAAGGAGAAGCACAAAATTGGGAAGAAAAGAAAGAAGCGAGGAGAGACTTCGGTGGAGAGAGGAGAGAGAAGAAAAAAAGAAAAAGTTAGGGTTTTGATTTTTCTAAGCTTTCAAGATGGATTTTGAAGTTGATTCAAGAAGGAAAAAGAAAGAGGATGATGAGAGCTTCCATACAAGCTAAGAAACTCTACATTTGGTGAAGGATCAAGGTAAGGGCATGTTTGATTTGTTGGATTTATAAAAAGGTTTTGGTTTAGGTGGCTTGAGAAATGTATGAGTTTGAGCTTTCTAAGGTCAATTTTGGTGATTTGTTTCTTTGGATGTCTCAATTTTGGATTCCTATTGATTTGAAAATTTTACCTTTGAGGAAGGAAATTAAGAGAGGCAATAGGAGCAAAGAGAGAGGCGTTTTGAACAAGTATTAAGCAAGGAAATAAGGTGGGTTTCATGTTTATAATTGAATAATGAACTATTAAAGTTTTTCCAAATCAAAAGAATGAAATGATTTCAATTACTTTGTTAATGTGCATATATTGCTTCTTAATGATTTTAAGAATTTTTTTATATCTGTGTATATGCTAAATTGATTGGATTTGAATTGTTGTGAATATTTTAAAAAAAAATGCATTGTGATATATGATTATGTTATGTTATTGAATTGTGTCATAGCATTTTGATTTGAATGGAAAGAAGAAAAAGAACATGAAAAGTATGAAAACATTTCATTTTAATAAAAATGATTGTGAGCATTGATTATGTGCTTTTGTTTGGGCAAGAGAGTAACGTTTCATAGTCATGTGCACGTCGACGTAAAGTCTTTTCCCGGCTACCCACTTGTGGCCCACGAGATCCGAAAATAGACTCGTTTTGTTCACGGTTTAAACTTCGGTTTATCCATTTTGTTCCACGGAGGTCTCAAGCTATTTATTGTGCATTGCATATTCAATTTGTTATGAATGACGCATAATTAAATGTTATGCTTTGATGGCTAATTGTTTATGAAATGTTTATGTGACGAGGTTTTAATTACAAGTTTTGAACTAGAATTGTGAATTTATTTGAGAATTTGAAAACTATGTGTCTTATGATTTAACAAGAATTTTCTATGACAAAGGAATAATTTCAATGGTTTTCTTCGTTATTGACTATAAACATGTTACCCACGAGCTTAAAGCTCACCCCCCTTTCATTCCCATCTCTAGGTGATGAGAAAGAGATCGGATGAAAGAAAGCCAAGGAATCCATTTGATTATGCATATTTTGTATTTTAAGTTGAATGATGAAAAAAAAAGAGAGACTTTAGACATATGTTAAGAATTATGAGATTTGGTATCTTTTGTTGTATCTTGGATCTTTGAGATTAATGTTGTAATATGGCTTGGAATGCCATTAAAGTTTGTAAATATTTATCTTATGATGTTGATGTAAAATGAATTGTGTATGAATGGTAAGAGTTGAGTTGATGAACTTTGAATATAAATTGTTGTGATTTATTAATAAGTGAATTATGAATGGAAAAGAAAGGTAGGTTTTGTGGTGAGTGATAAGATGTTTTTGAATATGAAGAATCATATGAATTGACGTTTGGGTTCTGGAAATGGTGCCCAACATGTTTTGGTATCAAAACAAGAAAATGAAGCGATAATAGTTATGGTTTTCTTCAAGAGTTAGGTTTTGGAAACAGGACCCAACAATGTTGATCAACATAAATTTTTTATTGATTCTAATATGCCTTCAAGTATTACTTTACCACCCATGTTTTCTCTATTGTCTCCTGAACCAACTCTGATCCTTCTAACAATCTGGCACCCTTTATATCCCAACATACCATATCTTTACACTGTCTGCCATATAATGCCTCAAATGGTTTCTTACTAATGCTAGAGCGATAATTGTTCTTATATGCAAACTCCATCAAAGGGAGATATCTATCTCAATCACCCTTAAAATTTAGCACACAAGCTTTAATCATATCGTGAAATGTATGAATCATACACTTCGACTATTTATCTGAATGAGGGTGATGCAGTACTCAAATTTAACCTAGTCTTTAAAGTTGTCTATATACTCATCAAGAATCAGGAAGTAAATCGTGAATTTCATTCAAATACAATGGACATTAGAACCCATGTAACCTAACAATCTCATTAATGTACAATTTGGGAAGCTTTTCCAAAGATTTTATCTACTAATGAGTTGATTTAGTCAATCTATATGTAATCACCCAAACCAAATTACGTCTATGTTTTGTCTTCGTTAACAACACCACAAAATCCATCAAAATATTATACCACTTCCATGACAGAATAGCTAAGGGTCTTAGTTTCCCTTTTGGTTCCTAATGCTCTTTTTTGACCTGCTGACAAGTCAAACACATTAACACAAACTCTGCCACGTTTTTCTTCATCTATGGCCATTAATAATAAGGTCTTAGGTTTCAATACATTTTTTAGTACCAGGATGCATAGGATATGATGCACCATGAGTTTCCCTTATAATCTATTTTAATAATCCATCTGATTCTAACATATAAACTTTTCTCCCAATAACCAACACTTTATCCGCTCTCACTGAAAAGTTAGTCTCCCTACATTGTTGCACTCTCTTTCTCTTATTTGTATCCGATAAGAATCCTAAGCCTATTCCTTTCCGATTTTATCCCAAATCTGACTAAACCTATAAAGTCACTAATAAGTCACTCATATAATAAATCTAATTTGTCACCTAGTGACCTCAAATTTGTCAATGGTGTCATACTTTGATTCCTTTAACTAGCCATTACATTTGAAATTTTTTTACTTAAAGCATCCACCACTACATTAGCCTTCCTAAAATGGTAATCAATAGTACAATCATAATCCTTTAATAGCTCGATCCATCTTTTTTGCCTCAAGTTCAGCTTCTTCTAAGTCAAGATATACTTGAAGCTCTTGTGATACGTAAGGATTTAGAATGCCTCCTTATACAAATAATGTCTCCATATCCTAAGAGCAAACACAATTGCTGCTAACTCCAAATCATATATGAGATAGTTCAAATCATACAATCTCATAACTAATAAGAAACATACACTATCACTTTCCCATGATGCATTAATACACACCTCAAACCTACCCTTAAAGCATTAGTGTATATCAAAAACCTCCACCACTTGAAAGTAGCACCAAAATTGAGCTAGAAGTCAATCTTTGCTTAAACTCTTTCAAACTCTCATGATATTACTTAATCCATTGAAAATGAACTCGTTTCTTTAACAACTTGTCAACGAGCTAACCATCATAAAAAATCTTTTTACATATCTCTGATAATACCTAATAAAAAATATTGATAGTCAGCTCCCACTCCACAATTTCCTTTAACTTAGTAGGATTAGGCATCACTCCTCTTAAAACCATTTGTCTTAAAAAACTACGTATTCCATCCAGAACTCACACTTGCTCAACTTGACATAAAATTATCTCTCCTGCAGAATTTGCAACACAATCTTGAAATACTCATGCTCCTCTTTACTCTCCAAATATGCCAATATATCATTATTGAACTCTATCTTAACCCGATCCAGATGCTCCTAAAAAGTTATGTTCATCAATGTCATGAATGCAACAAATGCATTAGTTAACCCAAAAGGCATCATCAGGAACTCATAGTGGCCATACTAAGTACGAAAAGCTATTTTAGGATTACTTGACTTAGTTATCCTCAACTGCTAGTACCTTAATCTCAAGTCAATCATAAAAATTATTACAATTCCTTTTAATTGATCCAAAAGATCATTTATCCATGACAATAAGTACTTGTTCTTCACTATCTCCTTATTTAACTATCAATAATCAATGCAAAGTCTCATACTGCCATACTTTTTCTTTACAAACAACATTAGTGCTCCCCAAGGTGATGTACTCAACATTAGCCAACTTGTAAGGTGCAATAGAAATTGGTGAATCTCTAGGAATTGTCTCAATGGTGAAATCTATCTCCCTTTCTCCATTTGAGGTGGTAAACTTGATAAATCATGTAAGAACACGTCTGAAAATTTCCTCACGATAGAATTATCCTCTAACCCAGGACTTACCTTTTCGTATTTGTAATATGATCTAGATATGCCTCATATCCATCCAATATTATTCATCTAGCAGTCATGGTTGAGATCATACATGCTAGAACTACTCTATGATCCCTCACAAAGATCACATTCAATTTACTCGAAGACTCTATCATTGCCTCCTTTGCACAACAATCCATTATAGTTTAATGTTATGCTAACCAAACCATCCTAATATATCGATATAGTTTATTTGTCTCTAAACTTTTTCTTAAACTCCTGTTAGGTCATTTTTTATGACTCATAAGATCTGTTCACTAAATTTCACCAAATCAATGTGTTATCCTAGAATAATGAAACAATACTGCAACCTTCTTTCTATGATGCACTCCAAATGGTCTAAAACTAACTTTGTCTGCTCCCACCATGCCTTAGCCTCCTTAGGATCAGTAGTGTTTAGAAACTCCACTGCACCCATTTTATAGACTCACTCATAATTACGATCCACCCTATAATCACTTCAGGCTGGAGCTGTGATAACAATCTGTTGCATCATTTGAAAGAACTACATCACTTAATATGGCACTAACATCTCTCCTCCTACTCAATCATCTCTAGCATCCCCCTGATTAGGCACATCTAAAGCATAATCAAATTCCTTAATTTCCCAGTTGACTCTAGGCCAATAATATCATATGTTAAAACCATACTAAATAAGGAAAGAAAACATCATTAGTTTTTTTTCGAATTCACTCAATTTATCCCTAGAAACGTAAAACCACATTGATGCCACTTAAACGTAATACTTCAAAATTCTTAAACCACAATTTACCCAAATTGTTCCACAATTACATCTTATTATTCTAAAAAATAATGTTCATCAATCATAAAAATTATCTATACAAGCATAACTGTAACACCCCACTCCCGAGTGACCCGAACCCGATATCGTTGGTGATATCCGAGTCCGTGCCCCGCGAAGGTGGCGTACTACATCAGTCGATTAAAACCCAGTATACATTTTTTTTTCTTGAAGCCATTGATTCCACGTTAGCGCGGCAAAAACAGTAAGTAACTAAAACCCATGTTCATAATAAACCGTTTGGTCATTACGGTCATCCAAGAATAATTTACAATCAATCAACGAGTAAAACATTAAAACCACAATGGGCGCAGAGAAATACAATGCATTGTTATACAAATGATTGCGGAACACAATTTGATAAGACACTATTGCGGACACGGACCGATCCCGACCTCATCCTTTACTTGCCTATGAGAGACATACTCCGTGTCAGCGGGGTATTCTTCAGACTGAAAAATAGATGCAAATTTTGGGTGAGTTTTGCGAACTCGGTGAGAAACCATCATCGATGGTTCACTCAAATCATGCATTACGCACATGGCGTACAACATAATCTGAGAGTATTCAATTAGCGAGAATATAACAATTTATAGCATTAAATAATAATTTGCAGTAACATATAACAGTTCTGATAAATCATGCCATCACGTAATCGATAATTTTCACAAAAGGTCATTCATGTGAATGCAATGCATATGTGACTCTTTCCAATTATTGATGTTGTGCCCAAGTGCTCATCAAGATTCGATGGGGACGCGTGATTTCTCCCTCGCACTCGAGGCCCGGTCAAGATAGTATTCAGGATAAATCCCTCGGACTCAAGGCGGTCAAGAATAATCGCAACTTGGGTCACAACGTCCATTATCTGTTCATGCATTTATGCATGTAATGCAAGACTCGATGGTTTACTGAGTATGGCTATAAAAGCCCAATATTACAAATACTTTCAAGAATCCAAATGATATGGCTATAAAAGCTCGAGATTGCAGTTTCGATTTCATGCGAGAGTCCAATCCAATACAGTGAAAAGCATGCAACTTAATCCTATACAGTTCAGTAACCATACAATTCACCTTTGCAAGTAGTTCCATTCAGTACAGTAAAAGCATGCAATTCCATCCAATATGTTTCAGTAATCTATGTAAGTCACCTCGGCAAGTGATTCACATAGGGCATTTAGACATTCAGAAATTTGAGAAACCAACTAGGTTACTCACCTGTATTTCCGAGTCAAAATCTGGCAGTCTCAGTGTCGTCGATGGACCGACGCTCCAAGTGTGACTCTATAACAGTGACAGTATACAAACATTATCAATTGTTCAATCAGAACTATTTCAGAATGCACATGTAACACTTAGAAGGTGCATAATGCATGATCATGATATTCCCGGCCCTAATCTCATCTTTTTCCACACACAAAATTTGTTTCAAAAATAAGAAATCCAATGGCGCTGACGGCGCTCAATTCTGACCTCTATAGGTCCCATAAAATAAAATAGTGACCAAAAAATAATAAACCGGACCCACGTCAATTTCCCGTCCAATAATTCTCAATGTCTCAGAAAAATGAAATTCAATAAGTCATGAATCCGATGTCTCGAGAATCAGGTCAATCGGACGCCGGACGGACAAGTTATAAGCAATAGAATGGAAAAGGTCGAGACAAGTCGACTTACATGAGAAAACAAGTCGACTTATGCTACTGTGTATGCATAAGTCGAGTTATCTGAGGATACAAGTCGACTACATTACTCCCATGACAGATCTGCAAAATGTTCTCTGACATACCAACTTTCATAGGTCTTAACTCCTTACTCCGAACTCCAAATTGGGTAAAATTAATGTCTATTTCATAGAGAAAAGAAAGATCTACAATGTTTATGAAGAACCCAAAAGCCAAATTCACCTCTAAGGGTGTTAAAAATACAATCAAAGTTTCTGTCCAGTCAATGAGTTCCTAACCAGTGCAGTAGAGTTCCTAACCAGTGCAGTATTTTGTAAATTCTATAACTTCCCATTTCCTTAGTCAAAAATTACACAATAAATGTTCTCAGTAAGATCACAATGTGATCTACAACTTTCATGAACCGTCTAAATTCAAATTCAATGGCTAACTAGGCCAAATAATTCAGTGAATGCTGCTGCCCCTGAAGGTACTCAAATTGGACAGTGATTTTTCAAGCAGTATAATTCCTTGTACAAATGTCGAAAAATTGCATACTTTATACCCATAAAAAGATAAAACACAGTACTACACTTCTCATAAAGGGCTCAGAATCAAATTCCATCATTAACCAATTCAAAACAGTCTTGCAAGTTACTGTCCTGTTCAGCAGTCCATGACCTAACTTCAGTCCAATCTTTGAAAAATCATAAGTCCCAATGCTGTTATCTCAAAAATAGCATGCTATATACCTTTTTCAAGATAATTGTTTCCTCTAAAACTCTTCAGAAGATCACTTAAGCCAATTCAATTCACAGAAATTACTAAAAGTACTTCTAATCAGGATGTTCACAAAACCTACACTGATGGCTAGGTTTCACCAATTGCTCAAAATCAGTCAATATTTCACAATGCATATCTCCCAATATACAGATCGAAAAATTGCAAAATCATTGGAAATGGAAAGATCATTTAATAGGCTTCAACTTTCATTAAGACCATTGTCACCAATTCTCCCTAAATTAATCTAGAAAAATCATCAAAACTTTAGGTCATTAATTTCGGATACTGTTCATACAGCACCTAGCAATTCACTTTCCAAGCCAAAATTAAAATTCTTAAAGTCAGAATTGAACTCAACTCCCTTCATATGAAACTTAGCCATACTTCTTAAGTTGAATTTAAAACAAACCTCTGCTCAATTGGACAACCCTATCAAAAGTTATGAGCAAAAATCTGAAACCATACAAAGCCACATTTTCCAGATTTCATACTAAACTCTACTCCCTTTCATTCAAACATCAATACTACCTCAATAATCATCCCAATTAGCCTCAAATTCAGCCCTAGGCTCATCAAGACAATTACTTAAGTAATAATTCAAAATTTGGCAGCACAACATACACCATCTTCTTACCTAAATATCCATTCATTTAACATCACAAAATCAATCCAAAATGTTCATAATTCATCTTTTACCAAACATACATCAATCAAGGAAGCAAACCACCCATAAAATCAAACCATAAGCTTAATGAAGTTCATGCACCAATAAGCACAATAAATGCTTCTACCTATTTATCAAAAGACACTAAACAAGATTCTCACCTAAAGAAGTAGTAAGCTCATCAATTCTCCAATCTTCAAAACACTCCAACTCTTTACCTCTCACCAAAGCCCACGGTCATCACTCCATACATACACAAAACATCACGTTCTCAAGGCTCAAGGTTGGTTTTACATGTAGAGGAAGAAGGAGAAGCAAGAAATTGAACAAGACAAGCTCGTGTATAAAGAATGAACAACCACCCACGAAGGATGAGAAGAGTAGTAGCCACAGATGAAGAAAGAGTTTAGCTTCAAGGTCACTTTTAGGTCATTCCAAGGAAAAATCTCGTAAAGAATGCATAGAATAAGACAAGGACATTAATGAAGGGGGACACTTGTCCCTTAATCTTAATGGAGAATAGGACAAAACACCAATGAAAAAGAACAATGCTACGGATGAAGGAAGGAAGGAGCAATTAAAGTGGGACTTTAATCTTTTCAAGCTTGGAATGTCGTGGAAGGCTAGCCCTCTTGAGATAAATATGAAACTATTATAATAAGATCTCCCTAGGCAAGTGACAAGTGTCACTTGCTACTTGTCCAGATTTTTATTCCGGTTTCAAATTCTACTCCAATTTCTCATCAAACTCCAATGGCTTAATTCCATAAATCCTAACATCAGGTCTCTAATTTTTCAGTGTCATTTTCCAGTTATTTCTAGTACCGAAAATTCACTCAGTCAGTCAGTTGGAATTTTTCCGGTCCGGGCAAGAACCCCGAAAAATTCTAGAAAAATTCCCGAAAATCCCTTAAAATAGAAAACAATTTATGGCGCACTTAGAATAATTTTCCAAACTCAAAAATCACGCTAATCCTAATAAAATTGTCTTAGGCACGAAAACTGGGAATGTCATGTATGCATGTACAGTAAGTTCATGTGCACAATTGTGACTATGGAGCAATCCTATTATGCATGAGCAGTCCTATGAAGTCCCAATCTAGCACATCCTATGCCAATTTACTATTCTACCCTTCCAATTGAGGGTGGGATGTTACAATTCCCCCTCCTAATAAAAATTTCGTCATGAAATTCTCAATCAACGATTCACTATGACAAGATCAAATGTCGATACAAATTCCATACATTTTCCACTCAAGATTACAAAGAACCACACTCGACCGTTATCCAGTCCCTTATTTGGCCAATTCATTAACACTCCTCACAATAGATGAAGTTAACAAGGCTGTCAGTTGGTGACCTTACTATCACACTATTTCACTTGCCATTTTCACTTGCCATTTTCGGAGTAGCCATTAACTTTGGTTCTGATGCTATGACTCAATTCCTTATTTCCGAACCCGGTATCAATCAAATACTTTTTCTCCAGTAACATGCAGACTAATACGTATTCTAGACATCCTTTCAAGGTGATACGTACCATAACCTCCTTTATCTCATCCCTCACATTCCTTTGGTACCAATACAATGACATTTAGTTCCATTTCACTATAACCAGTGATACTTTACCTAATGCAGTCATTCTTTATATCCCACCAACTCTCTGTTCAAATTCAATTCTCCTTAAACAATTCACTGTTTTATAGTGTTCACGCACTCTATCTCGGATATGCATTTTATTCTGTTTCACTTATCCGATCTTGATCCACTTTAGCTAACCCATGTTGTTTTCCTATGTCACTTTCCTTTGTTTCACTCAACACAGTCTCAAATTCATTGTGGTCTTTGACTCCCGTTAGGCACTGTACAATATAGCAGTGTATCTTTACAGTAAATCAGAACTCTATAACACGATCAGAATCCTGTGAAACCCAAACCACTTAAGCATTTTTCCTGTTAAACATTCAAGCCTATAAGCACTTGAATCTATAATCACTTCATTCTATAGCCATAGTTATTCAATTTCACTTTTCGCGTATGCTTACTAGAATGTCTAACTTCGACTGTTCACTTTCTTGTTCCATCACTTTTTGTCGGGTACCAATACTTTTTCTTTGAATCGTTCAATATTGTTTTTTCGATTTCACTCGCATATTCAGACTCCTTATAGGACTCACCACTTTAACTCCAGCACTCTTAACCATTCCTTACCTTTATCCAGTATCTCAAGTTTCCAGAAATACTTCACAATTAGCCATAATCTACCTGACATTTATTGAAAATCCCAATATCTGTAATCTGTTCATTGCAACATTATCTATTCACTATTTGAATTTAGTAGGCAGAATTGTCTGTTCATCTCAGAATTGTTGGTATAGTAGTCATTATGCTCATCTTTTTCCTCGAATGAACCTAAGGTATCCTTATAGGAATCTAAGGTCTCCAAGGCTTTAAACAATTTCGATCATGACACCAATACCATTTATCAAAGTCAATTCAATTTATCTACTACCGTTTGAACATTATGTTTCAGTTCAGCACACATTGTCCACTCTCCCAAGGTATGTTTATCAGCAGTATCAAATTCTTTAATATTTCATATAATTCATTTTACTTTTCACTGTTCAATCCTTTCAAAGACATTCTGTCGATAAACTTGGTCACTACCATTTGCTTACCTCACATAATTTCCTATGAGGGTCTTGATCACTTTACCATACATCATTTAACTTTTTCATTGAGTCCACAAATAGTGTATTTACAATCCCTTTATGAAGGTAACACTACATCACGTCATTATCGATTTCCCTTTAGGACTTCTTGTCTCTATTCATTTTCTCTTTTCAATCGATTTCCTGTCATCCACATCGATATATCTATATATACCAATACCTAATCATCTGTACTTGGACTTCCATCAATTTCCACTTCATTTGAGTATTTCACTTTACAGTTCGGGACTACTTTACAGTTTTGCCTCACCTATGGAGCTCTATTCGCTTCACATTACAATAGGAGCACCTCAAATTAAACTTCCACTCATGTTATTGGATACTTTACATTTCCGTACACACAGTACAGATAACCTCAATTTCACTTTTGATTTCGTCCATACTTCTTTCCGTTTGTCCATTAGTCTTGCTACCATCTTTATACTGTTCACGAAAGTCTCATCAACCAATTATTATCCCTAATTGCTTTTCAATCATTCTTCACTATACGTACTATCTCAATCAGAACAATTTTATGTCATAATTTAAAAGATCAAAACATTCCTTACACTAAGGTTCCTTGTGACAGTCACATAAACACTTTCTTTCACACTTATTCAGTAATCTATACCTCAGCATTTTATCCAGAAACTAATTAGTAACCTATACAATTCAGACTTCCATAAGACTCCTTTCCGTTTATGCTAATTCTCAAATAAATAACTGATGCCAGAATCATTTTTCATTTCCTTTCATACAGGTACACACTCAGTCCGCTTATGTCTTACTTTAACCCATTATGAACTTTACACTTATAACCACTCTAAGCATTCAACCGCTCATTTCCTCTATGATTTCATGTATCTTTCACATACGTTTCATTAATTACGATCAACTTTATTGGACTCCCAACGGTAAATCGACTAAAATGCGACAACTCTTTTCATATATCACTTTCATTGTTTCATTTTCCACGTATCATTGAACTATATGTCTCATCATTGTATTTCCATATCCGTCACGCGCAAGCTTGACCTTGTAAGGTCATAACAGCTTGACTTATACACGGTCATCTCCTTATTACTACGTATCTCTTTATTTTCCTCAAATAGTCTATGATAAGGTATTCACAGTCCCCAATACACAACAATTGTATCTCTATCTATTTACCCATCCAGTTACCATTTCTGTGTCTATATACATCTTTTCAACCAAATCTAGAATTTCCCGATACACAATCAGTAGAAAATTGTCAGTCTGTCTTTTTCCCTTACCATCCTGTGATACTAGTTTCCAAACTCTTAGCACAATATTCACATAACCATTTCAGTCTCACGCTTATGCGTTCAAGATCATTCCCATTTCATGAGTTCATTTCAGTTTATCTGTACACTTTTATCTTCTACTTTTTTCTTACTCGACTAGGCACTAGGTACTTTGCTCTTTCAGTTCTTTCAGTTCTAGGTAGACCGGTACGGTACAATATTGATCCTATCACAATCCCGCTATCCTCATCTACCTATGATATCTACTGATATTGAACACAAATGCAGTGAATCCATATCTGCCTGATCGGATCATCTATACTTTACTCAGTTCCAATGTTTCCCATGTCCTCACATATACAGTCAGAACTCTAATTACTTACTCATCTCGGACCTTTAATCTTACTTAAGACTACTATCACCAGTATGCTTCTCCTCTCTCCAGTGGACCTTTCTAAGTTCTTTTCTCTCACTTAATCACTTGACACGTACGCACACGTAGGATTTCTACCCGTGCGACTCAAACTAGGGATCAGTTGCCACGGTCTGTAATGACACGACTCAAATGCATGCACCCTATGTTTCAGACTGTGCCCAGATCATTACGCATTCTCGGGCTCGATACCACCTAAATGTAACACCCACTCCCGAGTGACCCAACCCGATATCGTTGGTGATATCCGAGTCCGTGCCCGCAAGTGGCGTACTACATCAGTCGATTAAAACCCAGTATACATTTTTTTTTGAAGCCATTGATTCCACGTTAGCGCGGAAAAAACAGTAAGTAACTAAAACCCATGTTCATAATAAACCAGTTTCAGTTATTACAGTCATCCAAGAATAATTTACAATCACCAATGAGTAAAACATTAAAACCACAATAGGCGCAGAGAAATACAATGCATTGTTATACAGTGATTGCGGAACACAATTTGATAAGACACTATTGCAGACACGGACTGATCCCGACCTCTATCCTTTACTTGCCTACAGTAGACATACTCCCGTGTCAACCGGGGTATTCTTCAGGACCTGAAAAATAGATGCAAATTTTGGGTGAGTTTTATGAACTCGGTGAGAAACCATCATCGATGGTTCACTAAATCATGCATTACGCACATGGCGTATAAACATAATACTGAGAGTATTCAATTAGCGATAATATAACAATTTATAGCATTAAATAATAATTTGCAGTAACATATAACAGTTCTGAAGAATCATGCCATCACGTAATCAGTAATTTTCACAAAACAGTATTCATGTGAATGCAATGCATATGTGACTCTTTCCAATTATTGATGTTGTGCCCAAGTGCTCACCAAGATTCATTGGGGACGCTGTGATTTCTCCCCTCGGACTCGAGGCCCGATCAAGACAAAGATTCAGGATAAATCCCCTCGGACTCAAGGCGGCCAAGAATAATCGCAACTTGGGTCACAACGTCCATTATCTGTTCATGCATTTGTGCATGTAATGCAGTACTCAGTGGTTTACAGTAGTATGACTATAAAAGCCCAGTATTACAGTACTCAGTAACCCAGTGATATGGCTATAAAAGCTCAGTATTGCAGTTTCCAGTTTCATGCAGTAGTCCAATCCAATACAGTGAAAAGCATGCAACTTAATCCTATACAGTTCAGTAACCATACAATTCACCTTTGCAAGTAGTTCCATTCAGTACAGTAAAAGCATGCAATTCCATCCAATATGTTTCAGTAATCTATGTAAGTCACCTCGGCAAGTGATTCACATAGGGCATTTAGACATTCAGGAATTTGAGAAACCAACTAGGTTACTCACCTGTATTTTCGAGTCAAAATCTGGCAGTCTCAGTGTCGTCGATGGACCGACGCTCCAAGTGTGACTCTATAACAGTGACAGTATACAAACATTATCAATTTTCAATCAGAACTATTTCAGAATGCACATGTAACACTTAGAAGGTGCACAATGCATGATCATGATATTCCCGGCCCTAATCTCATCTTTTTCCACACACAAAATTTGTTTCAAAAATAAGAAATCCAATGGCGCTGACGGCGCTCAATTCTGACCTCTATAGGTCCCATAAAATAAAACAGTGATCAGAAAATAATAAACCGGACCCACGTCAATTTCCCGTCCAATAATTCTCATTGTCTCAGAAAAATGAAATTCAATAAGTCATGAATCCGATGCCTCGAGAATCAGGTTAATCGGACGCCGGACGGACAAGTTATAAGCAATAGAATGGAAAAAGGTCAGTACAAGTCGACTTACATGAGAAAACAAGTCGACTTATGCTACTGTGTATGCATAAGTCGAGTTATCTGAGGATACAAGTCGACTACATTACTCCCATGACAGATCTGCAAAATGTTCTCTGGCATACCAACTTTCATAGGTCATAACTCCTTACTCCGAACTCCAAATTGGGTAAAATTAATGTCTATTTCATAGAGAAAAGAAAGATCTACAATGTTTATGAAGAACCCAAAAGCCAAATTCACCTCTAAGGGTGTTAAAAATACAATCAAAGTTTCTGTCCAGTCAATGAGTTCCTAACCAGTGCAGTAGAGTTCCTAACCAGTGCAGTATTTTGTAAATTCTATAACTTCCCATTTCATTAGTCAAAAATTACACAATAAATGTTCTCAGTAAGATCACAATGTGATCTACAACTTTCATGAACCGTCTAAATTCAAATTCAATGGCTAACTAGGTCAAACAATTCAGTGAATGCTGCTGCCCCTGAAGGTACTCAAATTGGACAGTGATTTTTCAAGCAGTATAATTCCTTATACAAATGTCGAAAAATTGCATACTTTATACCCATAAAAAGATAAAACACAGTACTACACTTCTCATAAAGGGCTCAGAATCAAATTCCATCATTAACCAATTCAAAACAGTCTTGCAAGTTACTATCCTGTTCAGCAGTCCATGACCTAACTTCAGTCCAATCTTTGAAAAATCATAAGTCCCAATGCTGTTATCTCAAAAATAGCATGCTGTATACCATTTTCAAGATAATTGTTTCCTCTACAACTCTTCAGAAGATCACTTAAGCCAATTCAATTCACAGAAATTACTAAAAGTACTTCTAATCAGGATGTTCACAAAACCTACACTGATGGCTAGGTTTCACCAATTGCTCAAAATCAGTCAATATTTCACAATGCATATCTCCCAATATACAGATCGAAAAATTGCAAAATCATTGGAAATGGAAAGATCATTTAATAGGCTTCAACTTTCATGAAGACCATTGTCACCAATTCTCCCTAAATTAATCTAGAAAAATCATCAAAACTTTAGGTCATTAATTTCGGATACTGTTCATACAGCACCTAGCAATTCACTTTCCAAGCCAAAATTAAAATTCTTAAAGTCAGAATTGAACTCAACTCCCTTCATATGAAACTTAGCCATACTTCTTAAGTTTAATTTAAAACAAACCTCAGCTCAATTGGACAACCCTATCAAAAGTTATGAGCAAAAATCTGAAACCATACAAAGCCACATTTTCCATATTTCATACTAAACTCTACTCCCTTTCATTCAAACATCAATACTACCTCAATAATCATCCCAATTAGCCTCAAATTCAGCCCTAGGCTCATCAAGACAATTAATTAAGTAATAATTCAAAATTTGGCAGCACAACATACACCATCTTCTTACCTAAATATTGTTAGAGTAGTGCCCTAAAGGCAATCCCCTTTAGCGCTTTTTGTTCATAGTCATGTGCAGACTTTATGAATAAATAAAGAAAGGCATGTTTCATTTATTTGATATTCTTTATGAATTGATATTGATCTTTAATCAAATTAATGAAGTCCATGATATATGACATAGCATGAAGAAAATTATGATGTGATCATAATCCTGAGATTCCTATCATGTGCAATTATGTCAGTATCTAAATTCTCCCTAGTCATAGGATTAATGAGACTGGACATCATTAATCCGGACAGACTAGCATATGTCATACTCCTTGATTGGATCAAGCAGTGGATCTCAGAAACTTTAAATATGAGATATTTAGAGTTGACATATGGATGTTTACTAGTGGTAGTAAGTTCATTGGATGACCTGCCATGAGATCATCACATGGATTTAATGTCAGTGATAATCTCATCATAAGAATGGTGCAAGTATCCTTAGACTTGAGGTACTCAAGGATATCTTGATATCTGATCCTGTACTTTGACTCCATTCCTTGTGGCCTTCCAGAGGTTACTCATAGGGTGGTGCTTGGGTACAGTTTGAGGTATTCGAAGGTAATTGAGTAGCCAATAAAGGATTCATCACTTCTGTGAGAACAGAAGAGATACCCTGGCCTCTTGTCAGGATCATTACTTTAAGTCTCTCGGCGAGCATGACTATGTCATGAAGAGTGTCTTCTTGGACATATAAAGTAATGAGTCCTCAGACAGAACCGATTTCACTGGGCTAGACTTAGTCTAGTAAGAGTTGACATATTAGCCATACTCATAACCAAGTGGGGTATAGGATGATGAAAGGACTAATTGCATGAAGAATTGTCATGGAAGGGTTCGTGATTTGGTTCGTGATGAATTCATCAAACCGATTACTTTCCGGTCAATTGGGGTCATGATGTGTTGCTAGATACCGCTCATGACTTGCTCAGATTAATTGTTAATCTAAGTGGCCAACATAACCGGAACCTAAAGGGTCACACGATAAGAGTGTTTGAGAGAATCAGTAAAATAGTAATTGGACAGAGTTCCAATTATGGAGAGCATTAGGATTAATTGGATCCTGATGAGATCGAGATATGTCCCGATGAGATCGCGACATCGATATTGCTGAAAAAGTTTTTCAGTGGTTTTTCCATGCCGGGCCAGTAGACCGACCCAGTGTGTTGGACCACTTCAGCAATATATATATACATATATATATGATTAATTAATTAAATAATTAATTAATATATATATATATATGTGTGTAATACGTGGAAAGGGAGGAGGAGAAGCATGGAAGCTTCTTTTGGAAGCTTAGTCATCATCTTTCATTTAATTACTAAAAGACAAAATGAAATAAAGTAAGATGAGAAATGAAGATGATGCTCGTTGGTGATATAAACAAGAAAAGAAAGAGTCTTTTCTTGGTGAAATAGAAGGGTTCTTCGTGGGTTTTAAGAAGGGAAGAAAGAAAGGTTGAAAAATGGTTTTTCTCTCATCCTCTCTTCACCAACGATTAAGCTCTCTTCTCCAAGAGTTTCATCTCTTCCTTCCAACGTGAATCAAGCTCTCCACAGGACAGAGGTAGGGTCTAGCAGCTCTTATTCTGTTCTAGCTATTCCCGGGTCAAAGATGTTTGATTCGGTTAGGTTTTCTGATCTCTGCGTGGATACCTTTAGAGATAGTCTCTATTGGCTATTCAGGTTTGAGTTTTCATACCGACACCGGGATCCTGGGTTTCGGGAAGGTCCCGGGAATAAAAAATTTTTGTTTCCGCTGCTGGAACATGTGATGTTCCTCCCGGGATTTTCCTACAAATATCCATTCATTTAACATCACAAAACCAATCCAAAATGTTCATAATTCATCTTTTACCAAACATACATCAATCAAGGAAGCAAACCACCCATAAAATCAAACCATAAGCTTAATGAAGTTCATGCACCAATAAGCACAATAAATGCTTCTACCTATTTATCAAAAGACACTAAACGAGATTCTCACCTAAAGAAGTAGTAAGCTCATCAATTCTCCAATCTTCAAAACACTCCAACTCTTTACCTCTCACCAAAGCCCACGGTCATCACTCCATACATACACAAAACATCATGTTCTCAAGGCTCAAGGTTGGTTTTACATGTAGAGGAAGAAGGAGAAGCAAGAAATTGAACAAGACAAGCTCGTGTATGAAGAATGAACAACCACCCACGAAGGATGAGAAGAGTAGTAGCCACAGATGAAGAAAGAGTTTAGCTTCAAGGTCACTTTTAGGTCATCCCAAGGAAAAATCTCGTAAAGAATGCATAGAATAAGACAAGGACATTAATAAAGGGGGACACTTGTCCCTTAATCTTAATGGAGAATAGGACAAAACACCAATGAAAAAGAACAATGCTACGGATGAAGGAAGGAAGGAGCAATTAAAGTGGGACTTTAATCTTTTCAAGCTTGGAATGTCGTGGAAGGCTAGCCCTCTTGAGATAAATATGAAACTATTATAATAAGATCTCCCTAGGCAAGTGACAAGTGTCACTTGCTACTTGTCTAGATTTTTATTTCGGTTTCAAATTCTACTCCAATTTCTCATCAAACTCCAATGGCTTAATTCCATAAATCCTAACATCAGGTCTCTAATTTTTCAGTGTCATTTGTCAGTTATTTCTAGTACCGGAAATCCACTCAGTCAGTCAGTTGGAATTTTTTCGGTCCGGGCAAGAATCCCGAAAAATTCTAGAAAAATTCCCAAAAATCCCTTAAAATAGAAAACAATTTATGGCGCACTCAGAATAATTTTCCAAACTCAAAAATCACGCTAATCCCAATAAAATTGTCTTAGGCACGAAAACCGGGAATGTCATGTATGCATGTACAGTAAGTTCATGTGCACAATTGTGACTATGGAGCAATCCTATTATGCATGAGCAGTCCTATGAAGTCCCAATCTAGCACATCCTATGCCAGTTTACTATTCTACCCTTCCAATTGAGGGTGGGATGTTACAATAACAATCCAAATTGTCACATTCAAAAGTATATATAATAAAACAATTGTACTTCATTTGATCTATTGGTTGTATCTAGACTTCACACTATCAATCATATGTACTAGAGTTATTGACAATCTCTCTAACTCCTAAAAGAAATATAAAGGCAAAAGATGAGATGCCTACTAGTAAAGGTAACTTGAGAATACCCTTAAAATCAAGAAACTCAATATATATTAAAATTAGTCACATTTAAAATATACATATAATACTAAAATACATAAGCAATACTCAACTTGTCTAAACACTCAACAAACATCCAAAATTTTATCATTAGTCATGATTAATACTAATATTTTTATTATGATCATTTATGTTTTATCTCTTTATTTACTTAAATAATTGAGCCTTACTTAACCTAGTAGACTTACATTCATTAATCTGTTGGCTCATTTTTACTCATCATAATCACTCACTAGGTGTGAATATAATCGGATGTATAAATATCAATATAGGGTACCTTAATCCCTTAATTTAATCTGGTACCCTGATACCACTTCAGTACCTAACTATCGGAACAAGATATCCTTAGGACTCAAGATATCCCGATACCACTTTAGTACTTAGCCATTAGCAAAGAATATCCTTGAGACCTAGGATGCCCTGGTACCTGCTTTACAAATAGGTACCTAACCACATCTCACTCATATCTCAACCCATAAACCTATGACCATAAAATATAACCCATCCTAAGTAAGTCACAAATTCACAACTTTCATAATCTTTTATCAAACTATTATAAACTAATCTCTATCTAATTTTAAGAACATGATTTATCTTACACTAATATTCTTAATTATTCATATACATAATTGAGAATTTTAATTATCATATTTTCTTTGAATTATTAGGCAATACACATCATAACATACAAAAAAATATAAACACTAAACATTTTGTATCTTGTCAACTATTTATTTAATAAATAAACAAAATTTATATATTTTAAAAGTCCACATATGCAATTATTAGTAATTGATTTAATTAATGACTAATTCAAAACATGATTCATCATAAAATAATTTATTAACATGAAAATTCAAAATTTTATAAACCGTACACTATTATAATGGTGTAGTTTATAAGATTTTGGACTCAACTATTTAATTGGTCCAATCTACTCCCTAATAAAAATTTACCAAATTTTATTAGACTTTACAAAAAATTTCAAAACCAATTACACTTAATAATCTAAAATTACCCCTTTTATCACTTTATTCTTAAGTATTGAAATATACTTCCTTTATCTAAACACCATAATTACTAAACTACTATCAATTATTAAACATTCCTATTTTACTCTCACATTCTTTTATTATTACAAAATATCCTTTTAGGCATTAAATTCCAATTTTATCCTTGAATATTTACATTTTCTATTTTGCCCTTACATTAATCTTAAAATTTTCTAAATACCCAAATTTCTTCCTTTTCTTTTTCTTTTTCTTTTTTTTCCAAAATTTATTTTCTTCTTCTCTACTCCATTTTCACCTACACCTTACCTCATAACCTCCTTCTATTCTCATTTTTTAGCCACTTTTCTCTATTTTGTGTCTTCAAAATTGTTATCATAGATAATCATGACATAATTCCAACTGGAAACTAATTTGGGATGATTGAAAATCACTAACAAAAGGGATGATATTTAGTTTAAAATCTTACTAAGTTCTATGTCTTTCCAATAGATTTTTAGGTTGTTGATTTCCACAACTTCCTCTCTAATCTTCTATAAAACAAACAAAATGAGGAAATACATGAGAAAAGCTTCACATGCAAGAGAAAGATGGTGTTTGTGTATACTTATCAGCCAAAAACATGGAAATGAAGAATAAAAAAAGCTATTTTCAATGGTTTTCTTCCAACTTACCTACTATATTTATATCTTTACTCTTTTTTATTTTAAATAAGTTGGGTTGGGTTTTCATAAAAGTTTGGGCCTATAGGCCTTATATGGAGCATAGTGGGAAGCTTGTCGTGAATACTTAGATAAATTATGTTCGGGGAACCTTCATCTCTGGTATATTAATGGGGTATAACATTCTTATGGTGTAGGAATTGTTTAAGGATTACGACTCCAAAAACTATATCAAATGCTATATGTTGAAGATTGATTTCTTCAAGGCCTAAGATCCTGAGCTTTTTTGGATTCCTAGAGTTATTTGTTAAATGGATCTAGGCTTGCTATTCCACTACTTCATTTTACTATATTTAAGGGAGCTAAGGGAATTAGACAAGGGATTCGCTATCCCCTTATTTATTTACCTTAGTTATGAAGGTACTTTTTAGAATGTTATATAGAGCTAGTTATGAAGGTACTTTTTAGAATGTTATATGGACCTACTTTAGAAGAACCTAGATTTGTCTTCCACCATAAATATAAAGAATTAGAGAATACTTACTTGGCCTTTGTAGATGACCTTATTTTATTCGGTGGAGTTGATCCTCTATCCTCTCTCTCTCACTCAATATTTTGATGAAAGCACTCAATCAATTTTCAGATTGGTCTAATATGAGTATCGACACTCAAAAAAGAAAATTATACATTTCTTATGATGTTAGGTGTTTGAATCAATTTTACTCTATACCAAGGCTACCAATTCATCATATTCTATTAAGGTATATTAGTGTTCCAATATCGAAGAAGCTAAAATATACGAATTGTTTACCTTTGTTGGAAGCTACCAAGGGTAAGATAAATACTTGGAAAAATAGATGTCTTTTATATGTGAGGAGATTGAAACTTATAATCTCAATGTTGAGGAATCTACATATCCATTAAAGTGTAAACTTGTTCCTTCCTAAAAGAATTATTATAAATAGGCTTCCTAAATATTTTATTAGACATTCTATTAATAATAATCTTATATTTGTTGGACCCCGAACTTTCGGTAGAAATTAGAAATATTAAATGGAATTAAATGAGTGTGTTTGTATAGGTATTGTGTTATAGATGTTATTGTACTTAAAGGAGATTGATGAGAAATGAAGTGATTGATTTTGATGACTTTGAAATTTGAGTAGAGTTGTATGAGTTATGAAAGTCAAAATGAACTAGTTGATTGAAATGGAAGTTGAAAAGCAAGAAATAGAAAGTGAAAGTGTAAAATTTTGAAGAAATTAGAAAGTTTGACTTTTTGGAGTAAAGAGTTGACTTTTGATTTAGGCAGAATTTGAGGAAATGATCTTCATGAAATTGTAGCTTATGTTGAGAGCTTTTCGTAGCCATAAAGTATGCTATTTTTCGATAACGGGATTGAAAGTTATGATCTTTGAAAGTTAAGTGTATTTTGCTTTGGTTTTGGAAAATGCTCTAAGTGTAGGATTGTATATGTTGTGTTTTGAGGTGATTTCCGTACTGATGTGGTTTGAATTGAAGTAAATGGTCTACATGAAAGTTATAGAGAAATTGAATAGCTTTAAAATGATGTATAATATGCGATTCTTGGTTGTAGAGGTTGAAAGATATGATAATGTGAAATGTGGATATTGCTTAGGTGATTGCTATCAGGGCAGAAACTTCGATTGAAAAATTAACTTAGCTAGAGATTGAAGTTGCTTTGGAGTCCTTCATGAACATTGTAGAGATTATTTTTATCTTTCCATTGATATAAAGCACGAAAATATTGGACAAGGGAGTAGAAAGTTATTATTGTTAGAAGTTTTGATGCTGTTTAGTGTGAAGCTGATCGACCAGTCACTTTATGTGGATTTTTTGACCCATTTAGAGGTTGATCTGATGTTTAAGCCTTAATGAAAGTTTTAGAGGGTTCTTTTACCTTTCTATAGACACCGAGTTTGTCAAATTTGGAGTTCTGGTTCAAAAGTTATGATGTTTTCAAGTTGAGGTGCTGTGTAAAGTTTTGAGAAGATTATCGATCGGTTATCTTCGAGCTCATTTTTGACCATTTTAAAGACTGAGCTTGTTTGTGAGTCCTTCTTGAAAATTGTATATCTCTCTTTTATCTTTCCAACGGTACCAAGTTTGTCCAATTTGGAGCTCGGAGTCAAAAGTTATGAGAGTTGGAAGTTTGAAGGTCGGATTGGGTGCCGACCGACCTCTGTTGGCCGACCTCTGTGGGCCGACCTCTGTTGGCCGACCTCTGTGGGCCGACCTCTGTTGGCCGACCTCTATGGGCCGACCTCTGTTGACCGACTGACCTCTGTTGGCCGACCTCTGCTGGCCGACCTCTGTTGGCCGACCTCTGTTGGCCGACCGATCTTCGTTCTGGCCGACCTCTGATTTTCTAGCTGAGCTCTGACCTCCCTTCACTCTTTTGACCATAACTTCTTCGTCCGACATCTGATCGATATGATTCTTATTGTTAATTAAACTAGAGAGATGGGGCGACAAATGTTATGAAGGATCCGAGCTATAATTTAACCTCTAAGACTTCCAAATACAGGTCGGAAGTTCAGTGTAGTGTTCAGTCCTAGTGTTGTGGTGGCTGAACAGTGTTCAGTATTTTGGATATATCTCAATCGCTAGAGCTTGGATTGAGTTGATTCTTGTTGCTAATTAAAATAGAGACATGGGGCTACAAATGTTATGAAGGAGCCTATCTATAATTTAGCCTCTAAGACTTCTAAAGTTAGGTCGGAAGTCAGGTGTAGTATTAAACTTCGGGTCTGAAGAATAGACTTCAGTATTTTTGAGATATTTTGAGATATAGAGCTCCGATCGACCTGATTCTTGAAGCGATGGATTTGTAAGACATAGGGGAACATTTCTATAGAAGAAAGTGTTATCAAATGGCTTCATTTACCTTATCGAAATAATCAGACTAGATATCAGTTTTAAAGACCAATGAAGGGGCAATTTTGGAAGTTTACTTAAAGGGTTAAGTTTATAGGCTTAAATGGAGGGGCATATGGGTCATTCCTCATTCATTAAATGACATGGCAATATAAAAGCAAGAGGGCTGTCATTGTTTGAAGGAGAATCCACGACACTTAAGAGACAAAAGAAGAAAAAGAACAAGAGAAAGAAGAGAGAAGGGAGAGCACTTTCAGATGAGAGAAAATGAAAGAAAAAGAGAGGGAAAGCATAGGGTTTTTGATTTTTGGGAGATCTCAAGGGGATTTTGAGTTTTTTCAAGGGAAAAAGGATGGAAGATGATGAAAGCTTCCTTCCAAACTAAGATATATCCGAAAATGGTGAAGGATGAGGTAAGACCCGAAATTTTGATTTGAGAATTTTGGAAGATTTTTGGTTTAGAATCATGGAAAATGATATGGGTTTGTGTATTATGGAGTCAATTTTGGTGATTGCTAAGTATTATGGGTTTAATTTTGGATGGAAATTAATTAGGGTTTATGCCAAATTTTAGAATTTGGGGATTTTGGAAATTCTTGCTTTAGATAACTTGAAAAAGTGATGAATTTGGGTTTCCTATAGTTAATTTTAAGGATTATGATTTTTATGATGTTGAATTTGGATGTTTATGGTTTAAGGAAATTTCAATTGGAAGAAAGAAAGAAGCAAGGGTCAAATTGAAGCTAAGGACAAGCTTCTAGCATCGATTTGAGGTGGGTAATGTGTTTATAATTTGAATTTATAAGTCACTACTGCTTTCTTTAAATAAAGAGATTTTTTTGATTTCAATTGCATCATAAATGTTGCATCATTGTATGAATGATTTGAAAATCATTTTGATTCAATACATGGACTTTGGATGAATTGCAACATACATTGTGTTATGCCTCAAAGATTACATGACATTTCGTATATTCGGAAAAGATCATGCGATAAATGATTTTGAGCATGATATGTGCTTTTGTGTGGGCGAGAGAGGAACGTTGTGTTAGTCACGTGCACGTCGACGTCTAGCCTTATCCCGACTGCCTGCTTGTGGGCCTACGAGATCCGAAATCGGACTCGTTGTGTTTACGGTATAAACTTCGGTTTATCCGTCGTGTTTACGGAACTCTCGAGACATTTGTGTGCATTGCATCTGTGATATGAAATTGCATCTATAAATTGTCAAGTTGATGCATTCATGTTTTGTAATCTATGGATTTATGGATGAAAGCCTAAGAATCATACGTTTTACAAACTGCGAGTTTGACTACAGCAAGAAAAGAACTTTTAAAAACGTGCTTTACGGATTTCAAAGAAATGTTTTTCTAAGACTAGAGAAGGAAAAAGATTTCAAGGGTTTTGCTTATCTATTCGTTTTATAAGCATATTATCCACGAGCTTTGTGCTCACCCCCCTTTCATCCCCATCTCCAGGTTTTCGAGTGGGAAATCGGATGAAAGAATGTTAAGACGTGTTATTCGATTTTGTATCGTTTGTATTTTGTGAAAAATGGGATTTTTGTATCGGTTTGTATAAGACTGGTTTTGTCAATTATTGTATTGCAAGTATTATTATGGGATTGTATTATGAATTCTAGACATGTGTATTGATTTAAGTTATGAATGGGATCTGGATATAGAGATGATTGATTATTGGGTTTGGATTGATTTGATTTATGAAAGGGTGTATAAATTGTAATTGAATTATGAGATTTGGATGAGGCTATTGAGTTATGGTATTGCACATGAATATGTTATATAAGTTTTGTATGTTCAATTGTGATATAAGCATGATTTGTATATGGAAAAATATGAATGAATGTGTATTGGACATTGGATAATGTGATTGTATGTGGATGTAAGTGGATTGAGGATATTGAAGTCACTTGTAAGAGATGGAATGAAAATGAAAGAGAAAAAAAATGTGTACACGGATTGGATTAGTTTCGATTGATAGTCTTAAGGTTTCCAACACAAACGCTTTCTTTGATATTTGTTTACGGATGTCGGAAATTGATTTCGATTTGTTTTGATCTGATGTTTGATTCGCTTATGATTTTGCTTCCACCTTGTGTTCCTTGATTCGATTTGCTTTCATATCGTATTCATTTCTGTTTTTCGATTGGGATCCGGTTTCCGGATCGGGTCCCAACAATATTCATTTAGCTTTAAATTTTCTTTATAAGTGGATTCTTGTGTTTTTTCAAATTAGGCATCTTGCTCAGTTTTTTATTTCTTGTTGCATCAGGTAGTATTTGAGCCTGTCGCCACCTCTATAGCTAATGATGATAAGAGAAAGATAATCCACATTATGAATAACCCTAGGTCAAAGGATTAGAGGGAAGCACTAAGGGAGTTATGTTTTAAGGGGATCTTAGAGTGGCACAATGCCTATAGCCCTATTTCCAATAGGGATAAGGACAATGATGGAGATTGTGTTAGGGAAGAATGAGCCCTAAGGTGCCATATTCAAGAAGAATAACAATTTTTGGGATCTTGTTAAGTTACCTAAAGGAGCAAAATTCATAAGCTACAAATGGGTATTTAAGACAAAGAAAGGCTCATCAGGCAATATTGAGAGATACAAGACAAGACTCGCTGTTAAAGGGTTCACTCAAAAAGAAGGAATGGATCATATAGATACATTTTCTCCTGTGTCTAGAAAAGATTCACTTCATATAATTTTGACACAGAATTGCATCAAATGGATGTGAAAATGATTTTCTTAGATGGTAACCTAAAGGAAAAGGTTTACATGAAACAACCAGAAAGATTCTCCTTTAATAATGGTGAGCATTTAGTTTGCAAACTTAAAAGATTCATATATGGATTGAAATAAGCATCCTGAAAGTAGCATGTCAAATTCCATAATATTATCTCATCATTTGGTTTTGAAGAAAATATCATGGATCAATGTATATACTAAAAGGTTATAGGAGTAAAATTTGTTTTCTTGTATTATATGTAGATGAAAAATTACTTGCAACCAATGATAGGGTTTGTTACATGATGTGAAATAATTTCTCTCTAAGAATTTTGAAATAAAAGATATAGGTTGTGTATTTTATGTCATTAGCATTAAGATCCATAAGGATTAGATCATGGTAGAGTTACAAGGAAAGTATTGATGCACCTTCAAATGACCAAAGATTATATGCTTATGTACAGATGAACCGACAATATGGAAGTAATAGGGTACTCGGATTCAGATTTTCCTAGGTGTGTTGATTCACATAAATCAACATCAGGCTATATCTTTATGCTTCCTATGGAGCCATATCTTGAAGGAGTATCAAACAGTTTTTGAATGCTACTTCCACCATAGAGGCTAAGTTTGTTTCTTGTTTTGAGACTACATCACATGGTGTATAGCTAAATAGTTTCATATATGAGCTTAGATTCGTGGATTCCATTTCTGGGCCATTGAGAATATATAGTGAAATTTTAGTTGCTACTTTTGTAGCTAAATAAAATAAAAGTGGTAGTCAGAGTAAACACATTGACATTAAGTTTTTATCAATAAAGGAATGTGTTAAGGAAAAGAAAGTGATCATTGAACACGTTAGCACTGAATTGATGATAGCTTATCCTTTAACAAAAGACATGTCACCAATAAAATTCAAGGATCATGTTGTAAGAATGAGATTGAGTTCCATCATATAGTTTTTGTTATATGGACAATGTTGTTTTCGTGAAACTTTTATAACATTTTCTCAACTTGTGGTGCACATTATTGAATTTTGAGAAAATTGATTATTTTTAGCTGGAATAAACATGAAATTTATTCATTAAGTAATGTTATCACATTCGATTGATACAAAATATAGTATATTGTAATACATGGAAGATAATACTCAATTACTAGAGAACCTATCGCTATGATTCGTATATTATATATCTGGATCGGATTAGGATTTGATATCAAGTTAAGCGGATGAATCGAGTGGAGGAATGTGAGAAACCTTCATATTCTAGTTTAATACCCATAAATGATGGTCCAACGTTATGTAGTTAATAAGTATGAATATCCTAGTTTTGTAGTAACTGAAAGTGTGCTTGATGGAAGTACATTGTTATATGTTTTTTTCACTCAAAATTTTTGGGATTTTTAATTTTCTTTTCTCTTCTGAAAAATATACATTATCAAATTAGAAATTGAGAGCTTATAAGAATTCCAAAATGTAGACTTTTCAAGCAAAGACAATAGTGATCGAAGGTATTTCGTTTTGCTCTGCATTTAGTTTATATGTTATTCTAATGTTATATTATTTGGTGAATTGACTTCCACAAAATACTTAATATCCACCATAAATCAAGTGAACCTGAACGAAAATTTAAATTTGAGTGATTCTTGGTATCTGGAGAAGGGCAGGATTGAGTTTGGGGAAATGACTCTGGGTTTGGGTTGGTTGAGTGAGTAGCACTTAGGGTTGGAAAATAGCTATAAACTCAGCCGACACAGACAAAATGGATGAAAGTAAAAGTGAATGCTAACCAATGTGACGTAGAAGTGCATGGATGCTGACCCGCAAAGGCTGACGGACGGAGATGTATATGGTCACCAGTCTGTTTGGGTGACAAGTGATTTGAGTCCATGTGACCGTGCTTCACTTATTCAACAAATGATACCGAACTTCAACCTTTGCTTAGTTCAAAACTTCCCCATTTAATACATGTTCTTCAATTTTATCTATAGAGGGATGGATTTCTTTCTTCCCTTGAGACGATATAATATAGCGCCCCCTTACCGTAGAGTATACACCGGGACGCCCGTAGGTCATACCGATACATACCCTACGATGAGGGTGTATTACGATACGATCAATTCTATAACTCTTATGGAATCACAATCATAAAGCAGTTCTATAAGATCACATTCACTAAATTTTAAAATCAAAAGATATCCTTCATTTCATTTCTTAAAACCATAGATACACCATTCGCTCATAATACAACTGTACAAGCCCAAAAGAACTAACACAACTCCTAGGTAGGTCATCCACAAAATATCCCAAAAGATCTCAGCTGACCGACCTGTGGGCCATGCTCCTCTCGCGATCACTCACACAGCAGGAAAAGTCTCACAATCTGGAGCTAGGAGTCACACTATCGTTGTCCTGAAAAATAGATGCAATTTTGGGTGAGTTTGCGAACTCAATGAGTAACCATCATCGATGGTTCACTCAATTCATGCATTACGCAAAATTGCGTACAACACAACATAGTATCATATTAAAAATCACAGTCATAATCGTACTACACAACTATCGCACATTTACTTTTAACCAATTTCGAATTCACAACACAATCACATACTGAATGCAGAATGCTTTCCATTTCATTTTAGTGTTGTGACTGGGCATCAGAATTATCCAATTTCTGAGCACATCACACATCACACAGAAATCGCGTTTTCGGGGGTAGGAGAGTCCTCTGGGTATGCACTACTGCCCACGCGCACTAGGGATAGGAGAACCCTCTGGGTATGCACTATTCCCTTATCACAATTATTGAGCTTATAGCTCCGATCAGATCAGAATGTGCTCCAGTCACAACTGTCAGTTACTGATTTCTATTCATGACTAACATGCGTTCACAATTCACAGTAACATATCTCATGCGAATCACTTACTCATAATCAGAAATAATTCACACAAAGCATTTAACACATCAGAGATTGAGAAACCAACTAGGTTACTCACCTCTAAACTTCCGAGCTACTACTGGGAAGTCTCTGCCGCGTCAGAGGATCGACGCTCCACTTAAGCCTCTACAATGATCAGAATATTCGACTATTACTAAATGTATCAATTTCAATAATCAGAAGTGCTAAAGCCTCAAATGAATGTTGTACTATGCATGCTGTGACATTTCCGACCCTAATCCTGATTATCTCAATTCTGCACTTTCACTTTAATCCATAGCAATTTCTATTACCATAAGTCAATTGGCTAAGTTCTATATCTTCCAAAGTCAAATTTCAAGACATAGGAATTATCTTTCCATCATAATCAAATTCACTGATCAATTGCCATTTGATTTCGAAAACCACCGAATTAATTTTCCAAAATTCCATTTTCCTAAATTGAAATTCGTAATCCCGAATTCATAATCTCTAAGTTGAAATCAATCCATATCTAATTGAATCCATACTTTCCAAATTCCCTAATTCAAAAACCTCAAGAGGAACAAAATCAAATTTCAGAAATTGAACTCCCCTCGCCGCGACGTCTGGTCCTTCGCCGCGGCGTGAAATCTTTTGCTCGTCGCGACGTGCTCTGCTGCTCATCGCGACGTGCAGGCGAAATCCGCTCGCCGCGGCGCACCCATCCACTCGTCGTGGCATACGCCACAAATCAGCTCGTCGCGACTAATATTTATTTATTCGTCGCAGCGTGCAGGAAGAGGGGGCTCGCCGCGGCGTGTTCATCACACGTCGCGACGTGCGAACCCAGAAAAACCTCCGAAACCCAGAAATTTCTCAGATCTTCTGCTACAAATGTAACACCTCACTCCCGTAAGACCCGAATCCGATATCGTTGGTGATATCCGAGTCCGTGCCCCGCGAGAGTGGCGTACTACATCAGTCGATTTAAAACTCAGTATACATTTTTTTTTGAAGCCATTGATTCCACGTTAACACGGCAAACACAGTAAGTAATTAAAATCCGTGTTCAATAAAACCGATTTCAGATTATTACGGTCATCCAAGAATAATTACAATCACCAATGCAAGAAACATTAATACCACAATGGCTCAAGAAAATATAAAGTCTTGTTATACGTTGATTATGAATATAATTTACTAAGACACTAATGCATAACCTAACCGATCCCGATCTCTAACCTTTACTCATCTACAGAGACATACTCCGTGTCAACCGGGTATTCTTCAGACCTGAAAATAGATGCAAATTTTGGGTGAGTTTTGCGAACTCAGTGAGAAACCATCATCGATGGTTCACTCAAATCATGCATTACGCCCATGGCGTACAGTACAGTACAGTAATCATCAATTACCAATAAGCGGTCAATAACCATATCCAGAATAATAAACCATTCACAAGAATACATACCATCACGAAGCAAGATTTATCACAAAAGCGGTCATTTATGCGAATGCAATGCATATGTGACTCTTTCCGCTTATTCAAGATTGTGCTCAAGTGCTCGGTCGGTGTTCAGCTGGGACGCGTCGAGATTTCTCCCCTCGAGCTCGAGGTCCGGCCAAGATAAAGGTGAGAGCTCAAGCTCTTATCAAGTAAAAATAGCAACTGGGGCACGCCCATTATCCGATCATGCAATTATACATGCAGACAAGATTCAAGAACGTGCGGTGTTTGGCTATAACGCCCAATGTATCAAGAATCAATGATATGGCTATAAAGCCCAATATAGCAAGTGTTCAAGATGGTGGCTATAAAGCCCATCTATCAAGATGTCGGTAAAATCATACAATACTGATCCCATACATGCCAAGAGTCATACAAGGATCATTCAATTCACTTTGCGGGTAATTCACGCTGAGCATGTAAACAACCAGAAATTTGAGAAACCAACTAGGTTACTCACCTATTACTTCCGAGCTAATGCCGAAAACCTCTGTGATGTCGGTCAATCGACGCCCAATTGGGCCTCTATATGAATCGAAAAGTACGAGTCACTAAATATGAAATTTGTGCTCATGTTGATGAGATATGCATGTTCATGAATTCCGGTCCTAATTCAATATTTTCCCATAATCAAATTCTATCAAAATTAGAAATCCATCGGCACGACGGCAGTAATTCGGACCTCTATAGGTCCCAAATTAAATAAAGCAGTGTTTACATGTTAAAATCAATAGGGCTACGTCAAATTCCGCCTAAAATTCCCGTTTTCTCATAATATGAAATTAAATATTCAACGAATCCGATGCCTCTGGAATCAGGTCAATCGGACGTCGAACGGGAAAGAAATTGACAAAAGAAACCAAAAGTCAATTTAAACAATTAATATCTATATATATACCTAACCCTTATTCCCTTCTTTAATTTCTTGATTTCAAGCCAACTTTCAACACCAATAACTCATTGCACACAATTTAGAAAATTACCAACTATATCTCATTGGAAAGATCACGAAACCCTCTACAATACTCAAGAAGACCATAAAAATCAATTCCAACCCTAAGGGTGTCAAATATCCCATCAAACCTTCTGCCTACTCAATTCCCATTAACACAGGGCAGTACATTTGCAATTTCATAACTCACTGATTCCTTAGTAATAAATTACCACAAAAATATGGTCAATAAGTTCACAATGTCCTCTACAACTTTCATGAACAATCCAAAATCCAATTCTATTTCTAAACCAGTCAATTAATTTATTCAATGTTACTGTCCCTGAAATCCTCCAATTTGGGCAGTAACCTTACAACAAGCATATCTCCCTGTACACAAGTCAGGAAAATCAGAACTTTATATCCCTGTAAAGATAACATCTCAAACTTCAATTTTCATGAAGCACTCAACATCCAATTCGGTCTTTAACAATTTCAAAACTGTTATGGAAGTCTCTGTTATGATCAGCCATTCATAACCTAATGTAGGGTCAGTTTTGAAAATCATAACTCCCAATTCTGACTTCTAAAATTACACACCATAAGTCATTTTCAAGGTAATCTCTTCCTCTACAACTTTTCAGAAGCTCACTCACACCAATTCAGTCCACTTAAAATGTTAAAATTACCTCCAATCAGTAAACTCACAAAATCACACTTAAGCTAGGTTTCATCCAAAATGCTCAAAACCAGTCATTAGTAATCAATTCATATCTCCCAATATACAATTCTAAAAATAGCAAGATCAGTAGAAATGGAAAGATAATTCAATATGATACAACTTCCATGAAAACCATTTTGCCTAATTCCATCTCAATTAATTCATAAAAATCAACAAAACTCAGATGTCATGGTTGCGGTTACTGTTCACAGGCAATGGAACAGGAATTTTCCCATTCAAAAATTCACCCTTCTATCATTACAATTCAACAACACCTATTTCACACTAAATTGAAGCCAACATCCCAAAGTTTCAGTGGCCACTAACCTTACCTCATTTGCATTTCTACACAATAAATTATGAACAAAACAGTAACATCAATTATAATTCCAATTTTCCAGATTCAATGTTAACCTTAGTTCAATCACTTCCAATGCCTTTTTCACACCACTAGACATCAAAATAAATACAAATTAAATATTGATACAGTCATAAATATACTAGGGCTAATACTGAAAAATTGGTAGCATCAAATTCCTCAATTCAAATACTCAAATAATTATCCATATGTCATTTAAAATTAAGCCATAATCACTTCTATCATACTACTTTTAATTCATCCATAACCCTAACCTTATACCCATTAATCCAAGCAATAAAAGACATCAATATCATGCATCCCTAAGCATACTAGATGCTCCCAACCTCTCATTCAAAGCTTCTACCAACCATGACATGCAAGTCATGCTAACAACATCATTAAACATAAGAATTAAAGAACTTACCTATCAAGCTTCCAACCTTCAATTCTCTCTTTATGCTCACTTAACACCTTCACTACTCACTTCTACCACCATACATGCTTCTCATGGATAGAAGATATAAGTTGCAAGGCAAGGAGAATAGGTTGAGTTCATGGAGGAGCTAAAGAAGAAAGAAAGAAAAAACGATGGAGAGCTTGCAAATGGAGAGTGATTTCGGTGGAATAAACAAAAGTAACCAAGTCCTTCCAACCTTTCCTTTATTAACACATATACGAGATTGAGAGGTAATGAGCAAACCAAGGAAAACACTTGATGAAGTGGAGAGGTGGCAATTGGAGATTAGTCCACTTAGGAAAGAAAAGTCAAAAGTTATTAAATAAATTTTATTCCATTAATTCTAATAAAAATGAACCCAATCAACTCCAATGGCCATAATTTAATTCCCAAAATAGTATATCCCACGCTACCGAAAATCGACCGATTCGCCAATTGGCGATTTTTCCGGTCCGGGAATTTCCGAGAATTTTCCCCGAATCATTTTTTTTTAATTATTGAAATTTCCTAAAATTGTAAAACATGTAACAGTGCACTCCAAATAATTTTTCAATCACAAAAATCACCCTTTTCTACCCCAAAACATGTTTAGACCAGTTACCGGCAATTTTGCCGATCCGGAAATTTTCTCCAGAAAATTCCAGAAAAATTCCTGAAAATCCCTTAAAATCTATAACGCTTAATAGCGCACTCAGAATAATTTTTCCAAACCCATTAACCACGTTAATCCCAATAAAATTGCTTTAGGCCCAATTACCGGGAATTATCATGAATGCATAAACCGTAATTCCATGTACACAATTGATACTGTGTATCAATCCTATTATGCATGAACAGTACTAAATATTCCCTATTAGTCTCATCCTATGCCAATTTTACTATTTTACCCTTCCAGGAGGGGGTAGGATGTTACAATTCTCCCCTCTTTATAAGAATTTCGTCCTCGAAATTCTCAGTCGACGGTTCACTATGACAGTAATCACATGATTCTACATATCCCATACACTTTTCCACTTAATGATTCACTTGTCGAGTGATCACAATAACCACTCTCAGTCCGTGGTTCAGTTACTAATTTGGCTAACTCATTATCACTTAGGACAGTAGACGGATTCGACAAGACTATTAGTTGGCGATCTCATTTTCTTAGCTATCTCACTTGCCATTTCTAGAATAGCCATTACCTGTGGTTCCGATATGTAGCTCAGTTCAGTATTTTCGAATCTATTCACTGATCACATTTTATCCTTCTAATACCTTTTTCCCCAATGCCATATAGTCCAATTTATATTCCATTGAGTACGTCTCCATTTCTTTGGTACCTCTCTTTACCACGTCAGGGATGATTTACATTCCTTTGGTACCAATACTGTGACATTTAACTCCACTTCACTATAATCAGTAACAATGTACCTAATGCAGTCATTTATTATATGTCATTCACTTTATATTTAAATTGATTCTCGTAAGACAATTCACTATTCTATAGTGTTCTCACACTTTCTCCGGATATACGATTTACTCGTCTCATTTGTCCGATCCGATTCCACTTTAGCTAACCATGCGTTTCTCGGTCACTTCCCTTTGTTTCACTTATTACAGTGAATCTTTGACTCTCATTAGGCACTATACAGTGTAACAGTATATTCTTCCAATAAATCAGAACTCTATATTACGATCATAATCAAACCTTTTTCCTGTTGAACACTCAAACTATAAACACTTGAGCCAATAATCACTTCATTCTATACCCATAGTTATTCAATTTCACTTTTCACATATGCTTACTAGAATGTCTAACTTCAACTGTTCACTTTCTTGTTCTAGTACCTTTTTATCGGGTCCACTTACTTCTTCTTTGAATTTTTCACTATTGTTTTTCCAATTTAATTTGTATAATCAAACTCATCATAAAATTTATCACTTTACTTCTGCACTCTTAACCATGCTTATCACTATTTTTACAACTCCAATTTTCCAGAAACACCTCACTATTACCCATAATCTGCTTGACAATCATTGAAAATCTCAATATCTGTAATTGATTTGTTCATTGCCGCATTATCTGTTCACTAGTTGAGTGTAGTAGGTAGAATTGTTCGTTCATTTCAGCATTGCCGTATTTATACCTGTCTCTTTCCTCAAATTAACCCAGTGTATCCTTATAGGAATCTACAGTTTCCAAGGTTTTCAATCGCGAACATGACACCAGTACCATTTATCAAAGTCAGTTCAATATTCACTGCCCACTCCTCCAGTGTATGTATATCATCAGTATCAGATTCCTCAATTAGTCCTATCATTCTTTTCACTTTTCACTGTTCAACACTTCCAAACACATTCTGTCTCTAATCACAGTTACTACCATTTGCTTACCTCGCATAAATCCCTATTAGGTGACTTTACCATACATCTTTTACCCTTTTCATTGAGTCCACAATTAGTGTATCTACAATTTCTTTATGAAGATGTCACTACATCACCTCATTGTCAGTTTCCCTTTTTGACCCTCTTGTCTCTATTCAGTTACTCTTTTTCATTTTCTCTTCTCAATTATTTTCATATCATTCATATCAACATATGTTAATACCTTGTCATCCATATTTAAACCTCCAAAATTTCCATTTTATTTTAGTCTCTCAATTCTCAGTTCGAGACTCTTTTATTCTTCGTTTCAAATCTAGATTCCTCAACAGTTTTACATCATAATTGGAGATCGATTCACTTTACATTGCAATTAGATTACCTCCAATTAGAATTTCACTTATGTTGGATACTTTACATTTCTATACATCTTGCAAGTATAACCTCAACAATATGAGCTATGACTCGGTTTCACTTTTAATTTAGTCCATACTTATATCCGTTTAACCGTTAGTCTTACTACCATCTTGTTCCTGTCCACGAAAGTCTCATCAATCAATTATTATACCGAATTGCTTTTCAATCATTCTTCACTATACGTACTATCTCAATCAAGACACTTTTATGCCATCATTTAACAAATCAGAACATTTCTTTCGAAGGTTCCTTGTGTGATCTACTTAAATACTTTCTTTGACACTTATTCAGTAATCTATACCAGAATCACTTTTCAGTTCCTCTCATACAGGTACACTCAGTCCACTTTTATCTTACTTTAACCTTTTAAGAACTTCACACTTATAATTACTCTAAACATTTACCGCTCAATTCCTCTATGATTTCCATATATCTGTCACATACATTTCATTAGTCACAATCAACATTACTGTCTAATAGATATCCCCAACAGGAAATCGACTTAAATACAATAACTCTTTCCATATACCGCTATTGTGGTTTCATTCTTTTCAAGATCTTTATTTCATTCTCACCATATCATTGAACTGTATGACTCATTCCCATATCCGTTATGTGCAACTTGACCTTGTAAGGTCATATCAATTTGGCTTATCAGCTTATGATCATTATTATTATTATTATTATTATTTTGCTCCTTATCTTCTATTTTCCTCAAACAGTCTATGATCGGGTGTTCACAGTGCCCAATACCTGACAAAATCGTTGATACCACTCCATTTTATCTCTATCTATATGCCTATCCATTTACCATTTTACGTCCATATACACCTAATTCGAATTTCCGATACACCATCGGTAGAAATCATCATACATCTTTTCCTTTATAATTTTATCAAACGAATTTCCAAACTCGTAACACAATAATCACATAACCATTTTAATCTCAAGCTTATGCGATCTAGATCAAAATCATCTCACAAATTTTTCAGTTTATCTATACACTTTTATCTCGCTCTAATAGGCACTGGGCATCTTACTTTTTCGGTTCTTTCAGTTCTCAATAAACCGTTCTGACTCTATTGAGCTTCTTTCCATTTCGCTATTATCTTTCGCCTATAATATCTCTCGATCTATAACTCGAATCTGATGAATCAAAATATGCCCGATCGGACCATCTACATTTTACTCAATTCAATATTTCCCTTTCATGACATATACAGTCAGAACTGTAATTACCTAACCATCCCGGGCATTTTATATCACTTAGGTCTACTATAACCAATATTCTTCCCACATCTCTAGTGGACCTCTCCAAGTTCTAAACATCTTCTGTTTTCCGTCACCATAATATTGCCAGTTTAATTCGGAATTTCGTAATTAGTCTAGACCAACACAGTCATTCTACTATCACATACGAGGGTTTCTAACCCAATACAATATCAATCTTCTTATCCATTTTTCCTTTGTCCTTTCCTAATTGATTATCCCCTTTTAGGGATTTTCACTCTAATCGATCTCACTCTTCTCTCACTTAGTCACTGACACTTATGCACCGTAGGATTTATCCTCGTGCGACTCGACTAGGGATCGATTACCACGATGCGCAACGACGCGACTCAAATGCATGCAACCTATGTTCCAAGCTGCGCCCAGATACTTTTCGTACTACTGGGCTCTGATACCACCTAAATGTAACACCCCACTCCCGTAAGACCCGAATCCGATATCGTTGGTGATATCCGAGTCCGTGCCCCGCGAGAGTGGCGTACTACATCAGTCGATTTAAAACTCAGTATACATTTTTTTTTTAAGCCATTGATTCCACGTTAACACGGCAAACACAAGTAAGTAATTAAAATCATGTTCAATAAAACCAGCCATTTGATTATTACGGTCATCCAAA
This sequence comes from Erythroxylum novogranatense, assembly GCA_029891385.1. Lineage (NCBI taxonomy): Eukaryota > Viridiplantae > Streptophyta > Magnoliopsida > Malpighiales > Erythroxylaceae > Erythroxylum > Erythroxylum novogranatense. Next base: position 24,187,953 of record CM057228.1, read on the forward strand.
GAATAATTACAATCACCAATGCAAGAAACATTAATACCACAATGGCTCAAGAAAATATAAAGTCTTGTTATACGGTGATTGCGGAATACAATTTACTAAGACACTAATGCGAACTAACCGATCCCGATCTCTAACCTTTACTCATCTACGATGAGACATACTCCGTGTCAACCGGGGTATTCTTCAGACCGAAAAATAGATGCAAATTTTGGGTGAGTTTTGCGAACTCGGTGAGAAACCATCATCGATGGTTCACTCAAATCATGTATTACGCCCATGGCATAAAGAATCATCAATTACCAATAAGCGGTCAATAACCATATCCAAGATAACGATAAACCATTCACAAGAATACATACCATCACTAAAGCAAGATTTATCACAAAGCGGTCATTTATGCGAATGTAATGCATATATGACTCTTTCGATTATTCAAGATTGTACCCAAGTACTCGATCGGTGTTCGATGGGGACGCGTCGAGATTTCTCCCCGGCTCGAGGCTCGAGGCCAAGATAAGATGTGAGAGCTCAAGCTCTTATCAAGAAAATAGCAACTTGGGCACGTCCATTATCGATCATGCAATTATGCATGCGATGCAAGATTCAAGAACGTGCGGTGTTTGGCTATAACGCCCGATGTATCAAGAATCAATGATATGGCTATAAAGCCCGGTATAGCAAAGATGTTCAAGATGGTGGCTATAAAGCCCATCTATCAAGATCGGTAAAATCATACAATACAGCCCCATACATGCCAAGAGTCATACAAAGTGATCATTCAATTCACTTTGCACGTAATTCACGTTGAGCATGTAAACAACCAGAAATTTGAGAAACCAACTAGGTTACTCACCTATTACGCTCGAGCTAATGCGGAAAACCTCGTGACGTCGGTCAATCGACGCTCCAATTGGGCCTCTATATGAATCGAAAAGTACGAGTCACTAAATATGAAATTTGTGCTCATGTTGATGAGATATGCATGTTCATGAATTCCCGGTCCTAATTCAATATTTTTCCATAATCAAATTCTATCAAAATTAGAAATCCATAAGCGCCGACGGCATGCAATTCGGACCTCTATAGGTCCCAAATTAAATAAAACAGTGTTTACATGTTCCATCGATAGGGCTACGTCAAATTCCGCCTAAAATTCCGTTTTCTCATAATATGAAATTAAATATTCAACGAATCCGATGCCTCTGGAATCAGGTCAATCGGACGTCGAACGGGAAAGAAATTGACAAAAGAAACCAAAAGTCAATTTAAACAATTAATATCTATATATATACCTAACCCTTATTCCCTTCTTTAATTTCTTGATTTCAAGCCAACTTTCAACACCAATAACTCATTACACACAATTTAGAAAATTACCAACTATATCTCATTGGAAATATCACGAAACCCTCTACAATACTCAAGAAGACCATAAAAATCAATTCCAACCCTAAGGGTGTCAAATATCCCATCAAACCTTCTGCCTACTCAATTCCCATTAACACAGGGCAGTACATTTGCAATTTCATAACTCACTGATTCCTTAGTAATAAATTACCACAAAAATATGGTCAATAAGTTCACAATGTCCTCTATCACTTAGGTCTACTATAACCAATATTCTTCCCACATCTCTAGTGGACCTCTCCAAGTTCTAAACATCTTCTGTTTTCCGTCACCATAATATTGCCAGTTTAATTCGGAATTTCGTAATTAGTCTAGACCAACACAGTCATTCTACTATCACATACGAGGGTTTCTAACCCAATACAATATCAATCTTCTTATCCATTTTTCCTTTGTCCTTTCCTAATTGATTATCCCCTTTTAGGGATTTTCACTCTAATCCAGTCTCACTCTTCTCTCACTTAGTCACTTGACACTTATGCACCCGTAGGATTTATCCTCGTGCGACTCTGACTAGGGATCAGTTACCACGGTCTGCAACGACGCGACTCAAATGCATGCAACCTATGTTCCAAATCATACCAGATACTTTTCGTACTCTTGGGCTCGATACCACCTAAATGTAACACACCCGCTCCGTAAGACCCGAATCCGATATCGTTGGTGATATCCGAGTCCGTGCCCCGCGAGAGTGGCGTACTACATCAGTCGATTTAAAACTCAGTATACATTTTTTTTTGAAGCCATTGATTCCACGTTAACACGGCAAACACAGTAAGTAATTAAAATCCGTGTTCAATAAAACCGATTCAGATTATTACGGTCATCCATTAATAATTACAATCATCATCGCAAGATAAAACATTAATACCACAATGGCTCAAGAAAATATAAAGTCTTGTTATACGGTGATTGCGGAATACAATTTACTAAGACACTAATGCGCAACCTAACCGATCCCGATCTCTAACCTTTACTCATCTCGGTGAGACATACTCCGTGTCAACCGGGTATTCTTCAGGACCTGAAAAATAGATGCAAATTTTGGGTGAGTTTTGCGAACTCAGTGAGAAACCATCATCGATGGTTCACTCAAATCATGTATTACGCCCATGGCGTACAGTAATCATCAATTACCAATAAGCAGTCAATAACCATATCCAGTAACAGTAAACCATTCACAGTAACACATACCATCACGAAAGCAGTACTTATCACAAAACAGTCATTTATGCGAATGTAATGCATATATGACTTTTTCCAGTTATTCAGTATTGTACCCAAGTACTCAGTCAGTGTTCAGTGGGGACGCGTCAGGGATTTCTCCCCTCGGGCTCGAGGCGGTCGATAAAGATGTGAGCTCAAGCTCTTATCAAGAAAATAGCAACTTGGGGCACGTCCATTATCGATCATGCAATTATGCATGCGATGCGAGATTCAAGAGCGTGCAGTGTTTGGCTATAACGCCCAGTGTATCAGTAAATCAATGATATGGCTATAAAGCCCAGTATAGCAGTGTTCAGTATGGTGGCTATAAAGCCCGATCTATCAAGATGTCGGTAAAATCATACAATACGGTCCCATACATGCCAGTAGTCATACAGTGATCATTCAATTCACTTTTGCACGTAATTCACGTTGAGCATGTAAACAACCAGAAATTTGAGAAACCAACTAGGTTACTCACCTATTACGTTCGAGCTAATGCCGGAAAACCTCTGTGACGTCGGTCAATCGACGCTCCAATTGGGCCTCTATATGAATCAGAAAAAGTACGAGTCACTAAATATGAAATTTGTGCTCATGTTGATGAGATATGCATGTTCATGAATTCCCGGTCTTAATTCAATATTTTTCCATAATCAAATTCTATCAAAAATTAGAAATCCATAGGCGACGGTTAAGCAATTCGGACCTCTATAGGTCCCAAATTAAATAAAGCAGTGTTTACATGTTCCGTCGATAGGGGCTACGTCAAATTCCGCCTAAAATTCCGTTTTCTCATAATATGAAATTAAATATTCAACGAATCCGATGCCTCTGGAATCAGGTCAATCGGACGTCGAACGGGAAAGAAATTGACAAAAGAAACCAAAAGTCAATTTAAACAATTAATATCTATATATATACCTAACCCTTATTCCCTTCTTTAATTTCTTGATTTCAAGCCAACTTTCAACACCAATAACTCATTGCACACAATTTAGAAAATTACCAACTATATCTCATTGGAAATATCACGAAACCCTCTACAATACTCAAGAAGACCATAAAAATCAATTCCAACCCTAAGGGTGTCAAATATCCCATCAAACCTTCTGCCTACTCAATTCCCATTAACATAGGGCAGTACATTTGCAATTTTATAACTCACTGATTCCTTAGTAATAAATTACCACAAAAATATGGTCAATAAGTTCACAATGTCCTCTACAACTTTTATGAACAATCCAAAATCCAATTCTATTTCTAAACTAGTCAATTAATTTATTCAATGTTACTGTCCCTGAAATCCTCCAATTTGGGCAGTAACCTTACAACAAGCATATCTCCCTGTACACAAGTCAGGAAAATCAGAACTTTATATCCCTGTAAAGATAACATCTCAAACTTCAATTTTCATGAAGCACTCAACATCCAATTCGGTCTTTAACAATTTCAAAACTGTTATGGAAGTCTCTGTTATGATCAGCCATTCATAACCTAATGTAGGGTCAGTTTTTGAAAAATCATAACTCCCAATTCTGACTTCTAAAAATTACACACCATAAGTCATTTTCAAGGTAATCTCTTCCTCTACAACTTTTCAGAAGCTCACTCACACCAATTCAGTCCACTTAAAATGTTAAAATTACCTCCAATCAGTAAACTCACAAAATCACACTTAAGCTAGGTTTCATCCAAAATGCTCAAAACCAGTCATTAGTAATCAATTCATATCTCCCAATATACAATTCTAAAAATAGCAAGATCAGTAGAAATGGAAAGATAATTCAATATGATACAACTTCCATGAAAACCATTTTGCCTAATTCCATCTCAATTAATTCATAAAAATCAACAAAACTCAGATGTCATGGTTGCGGTTACTGTTCACAGGCAATGGAACAGGAATTTTCCCATTCAAAAATTCACCCTTCTATCATTAAAATTCAACAACACCTATTTCATACTAAATTGAAGCCAACATCCCAAAGTTTCAGTGGCCACTAACCTTACCTCATTTGCATTTCTACACAATAAATTATGAACAAAACAGTAACATCAATTATAATTCCAATTTTCCAGATTCAATGTTAACCTTAGTTCAATCACTTCCAATGCCTTTTTCACACCACTAGACATCAAAATAAATACAAATTAAATATTGATACAGTCATACATATACTAGGGCTAATACTGAAAAATTGGTAGCATCAAATTCCTCAATTCAAATACTCAAATAATTATCCATATGTCATTTAAAATTAAGCCATAATCACTTCTATCATACTACTTTTAATTCATCCATAACCCTAACCTTATACCCATTAATCCAAGCAATAAAAGACATCAATATCATGCATCCCTAAGCATACTAGATGCTCCCAACCTCTCATTCAAAGTTTCTACCAACCATGACATGCAAGTCATGCTAACAACATCATTAAACATAAGAATTAAAGAACTTACCTATCAAGCTTCCAACCTTCAATTCTCTCTTTATGCTCACTTAACACCTTCACTACTCACTTCTACCACCATACATGCTTCTCATGGATAGAAGATATAAGTTGCAAGGCAAGGAGAATAGGTTGAGTTCATGGAGGAGCTAAAGAAGAAAGAAAGAAAAACGATGGAGAGCTTGCAAATGGAGAGTGATTTCGTGGAATAAACAAAAGTAACCAAGTCCTTCCAACCTTTCCTTTATTAACACATATACGAGATTGAGAGGTAATGAACAAACCAAGGAAAACACTTGATGAAGTGGAGAGGTGGCAATTGGAGATTAGTCCACTTAGGAAAGAAAAGTCAAAAGTCATTAAATAAATTTTATTCCATTAATTCTAATAAAATGAACCCAATCAACTCCAATGGCCATAATTTAATTCCCAAAATAGTATATCCCACGCCTAGAAAATCGATCGATTAAGCTAATTGGCGATTTTTCCGGTTCGGGAATTTCCGGGAATTTTCCCCGAATCATTTTTTTTTTAAATTATTGAAATTCCCTAAAATTGTAAAACATGTAACAGTGCACTCCAAATAATTTTTCAATCACAAAAATCACCCTTTTCTACCCCAAAACATGTTTAGACCGATTCTGGCGATTTTGCGGTTCGAATTTTCCGAGAAAATTCCAGAAAATTTCTGAAAATCCCTTAAAATCTATAACGCTTAATAGCGCACTCAGAATAATTTTTCCAAACCCATTAACCACGTTAATCCCAATAAAATTGCTTTAGGCCCAATTACCGAGAATTATCATGAATGCATAAACCGTAATTCCATGTACACAATTGATACTGTGTATCAATCCTATTATGCATGAACAGTACTAAATATTCCCTATTAGTCTCATCCTATGCCAATTTTACTATTTTACCCTTCCAGGAGGGGGTGGGATGTTACAACAAATCCATCCAAATCCCTTTTTAAACACTCCAAAACAATATTCTACACTTAACACTACTCATTTCAAATCTTAAATTCACCAAATAACCATTATACATTAAATACCCAAATCAAAATCCACTTTTGCCCTAACCTATATCATCCGAAAATTTCTAACTTCTTAAACAATTAATAACTTAATTCCATGCTTAAATTTAACTATATAAAACATAAAGGAACAAAAACTTACTTGATTCAAGCTTAAATCCTTGGAGAAACACCAAGAAAACTCAAACTCCCACTCCTAAGCACATCCACGGTTTTCTCCCATTTAGCCTAAACTCTATTTTCTTTCAATCCCAAGCTAGAGGATGAATGATCAAAGATAAAAGAAGAAATGATTTGCAAGGAGAAGCAAGAAGCAAATCCAAGATGAGATCCACGCAAGGAAGAAGGAAAAATCAAGTTTTTCTTCAAGGGAGAAGCAAGTGTCGTGGAAGCAAGTTTTCAAAAGAAAGGGTTTATAAACTAAGGACCTTAAGGCTTGTTTGGCAAGTCTATTTGCCACAAGTCCAATCCGAACAACCTCAATCCAATTTTCTAATTCTAATTGCTCCCGAATTCCAATGGTTCAGACCCTAATTCCTCAAATCATAATTTAAATTACCTCATATCAATTGTCAATCAAATTCGGAACCGGAATCACAATTAATCAGTCACTAAGCCATTTTTCCGGTCCGGACCCGTTACTCTAAAAATTCCAAAAAAATTCCTATAAATCCTCAAAATTAGAAAACATCTAATCACATACTCCGATTTTCAATTCTCAATTCCTAAATTCAATTTGACACTCCAATTCACTGAGCAAAGCACAGTTAACCTTAATCACAAAATCTCCAATTTCACAATCAAGTCGGAAATCTGTCATACATGCCTGTACTTGTGCAATACTGAACATTTATCAATGATGTAGAGGCTATAAATGCATATGTTAAATATATATACACAATACGTATGAAATGAACTGTACCCATCCCATCGATGACGGGATGTTACAATTCTCCCCTCCTAACAAAAATTTTGCCCTGAAATTTTCTTACCTGACTGATCAAACAAGTGAGGATACTGCCTCCTCATGTGCTTCTCAGTCTCCCAAGTTGCCTCCTCTGAAGAGTGGTTCTTCCAAAGGACTTTCACCAATGGAATCACCCTGCTCCGCAATTGCTTGACCCGTGATCCAAGAATCCGCACCGGCTCCTCCACATAACTCTCCTTAATCTCATATGGACCGATATACCGAGGACTCAACTTGCCCTTACGGCCAAATTTGAAAACTCCTCTCCACGGAGACACTCTGAGGAACACTCTATCACCTACAGCATACTTCATCTCTCTCCGATACTGATCCACGTAACTCTTCTGCCTGTCCTGAGCTGCCTTAATGTGACTCTGAATCAACTGTACCTTATCTACTGTATCCTGGATCAACTCGGGACCCTCTAACATCCTCATACACTCTTTATCCCAGTAAAGAGGGGATCTACATGGACGCCCATGTAAAGCCTCATACGGTGCCATACCAATGTTACTCTGGTACTGATTATTATAAGCAAACTCTGCCAGAGGCAAATACTGATCCCATGCACCTCGGAACTCCAATACACAGGCTCTCAACATATCCTCAGCGACCGAATAGTCCTCTCACTCTGCCCATCTGTCTGATGATGAAACGTTGTGCTAAAGTTCAATCTCGTACCTATAGCCGACTGCAAACTCCTCCAGAACCTCGAAGTAAACCTGGGATCCCTATCTGACACTACCGATACTGGGACCCCATGCAGTCGAACTATCTCTGCCACATACTTCTGGGCCAACTGATCGAGGGTATTGCTCTCCCTCACTGGCAAGAAGTGAGCCGATTTAGTCAACCGGTCCACTATGACCCAGATAGCATCATGCTGCCTCGGCGTCCTAGACAGCCCCATAATGAAATCCATCGCAATGCGCTCCCATTTCCACTCCAGAATGGGCAACGAATGCAATCTCCCCACTGGGGCCTGGTGCTCAGTCTTAACCTGTTGGCACGTTAGACACCGAGAAACAAACTCCGCCACCTGCCTCTTCATACCTGGCCACCAAAAATGCAACTTGAGCGAGCGATACATCTTGGTGACACCAGGATGCATGACATAAGCAGCCAAATGAGCCTCCTCCAAAATCTCTCTTCTCAGGTCCTCTACATCTGGGACACACAATCTCTGGCCCATCCAAAAAGTACCATCTCTCAGCTCAAACTCAGACAACCATCCAGATCTGACTCTATCAATCAATCTCACCAACACTGGATCCTGATCTTGGACTCTCCTAATCCGATCATGCAGCACTGGCCTCAGCCTCAAAGTAGCAATCAGAGCTCCATCCTGAGCCAAATCTATCTGCACATTAAGAGCTCTCAACTGAACCAAGCATGGCAACCTCGAAACCTGAATCTGAGCTGCACTACCATGAGATCTCCTACTCAATGCATCAGCCACTACATTGGCCTTCCCTGGGTGGTACTCGATAGTGCAGTCGTAGTCCTTAGGCAACTCTAACCATCTCCTCTGCCTCAGATTCAGCTTTCGCTGACTCAGCAAATATCTCAAGCTCTTATGATCAGTGAAGATCTGGAACGTCTCCCCATACAAATAATGTCTCCAGATCTTCAGAACAAACACCACTGCAGCTAACTCCAAGTCATGCACAGGATAATTAATCTAATGAGATCTCAACTGTCTCGAAGCATATGCTATAACTCTCCCATGTTGCATCAACACACAGCCTAAACCCTGCTGCGAAGCATCACTGAAAACCTCGAAACCTCCTGCTCTAGATGGCAGGGCTAACACCGGCGCCGTAGTCAACCGATGTATCAACTCCTCAAAACTCCTCTAACACTCATCTGTCCATCTGAAGGCCACACTCTTCCTCAGAAGTTTTGTCAAAGGGGCTGAGATCACAGAAAACCCATCGAAAAACCTCGGTAATATCCTGCCAATCCGAGGAAACTCCTCAACTCTGACACATTCCTCGGAATCTCCCAACTCCTCACTGCCTCTATTTTGTGAGGATCCACCCGGATACCCTCACCAGACACGATGTGGCCTAGGAACACCACCTTATCCAACCAAAATTCACACTTCGTGAATTTGGCATAAAGCTGACTATCCCTCATAATCTGCAGCACTATCCTCAGATGCTCCGCATGCTCCTATTTAGACCTCGAATACACTAGAATATCATCAATGAATACGATCACAAACTGATCCAGGTATGGCTGAAAGATCCTATTCATCAAGGCCATGAAGGCTGCCGGGGCATTAGTCAATCCGAACGGCATCACTAAGAACTCAAAATGCACATACCTACTCCTGAAAGCACTCTTAGGCACATCGTCCTCTGCGATCCTCAACTGATAATACCCGGATCTCAAATCCAACTTGGTAAACACCTGAGCTCCCTGCAACTGATCAAAGAGATCATTGATCCTAGGCAGTGGGTACTTATTCTTAACTGTAACCCGATTGAGCTGCCTATAATCGATGCACAGCCTCATAGTCCCGTCCTTCTTCTTCACAAATAATACCGGAGCTCCCCACGGTGAAACACCCGACCTGATGAACCCCTTATCCAATAACTCTTGCAGCTGAGCCTTAAGCTCCCTCAGTTCCACCGGTGCCATCCTATACGGAGGTATCGATATAGGAGCGGTACCGGGAACGAGGTCAATCTCAAACTCTGTCTCTGACTCCGGTGGCAAACCCGATAACTCCTCGGGAAACACATCTGGAAATTCCCTGATCACGAGAACCTCCTGCAAACTCTGCTGCCCTCTGGAATCCACCACATGCGCCAAATAGGCCTCACAACTCCCTCGCATCAATCTCAAAGCACTCATAAACGAGATCATCCTGGTTGGCACTGCCTGACTAACACCTCGAAATACAACCCTAGGCTGACCAGGAGACTCCAACACGACCTCCTTGGTATAACAATCCATAATCGCCCTATGGGCAATGAGCCAGTCCATCCCCAAAATCAAATCAATCTCTCGAAGGGGCAACACAATCAGGTCTGCACTCAACTCCGACTGATCAACCATAATCGGACACCCCTTGCAGACCTCTCCCAAAGCAGTAGTACTACCCAAAGGTGTACTCACCTGCAATCCATACTGTAACATCTCCCTATCCACATGCAATCTACATGCCACATGCGGTGCAATAAAAGAATGCGTGGACCCTAGATCTATCAATGCATAAACCTCAATATCAGAAAGCAGAAGCAAACCTGCCACCACATCGGGAGAATCCTGGGCCTCCTGCCTGGTCATGGCATAGACCCTGGCCTGGGACTGCGGCCGACTACCCCGACTCTCGGACCCCACAAAGGAATCTCCAGCTCTACCTCGGGCTCTGCCTCTGCCCCTGAATCCAGGTCCACCACCGCGGCTCTCATTGCATTATCGTCTACTCTGGCTCTCCCACTCAAGCGCATCGAAATCCCAAAATCTACAGAGCAGGTCTGGGATCGATGCTCCATAGAGCCACATCTCAGACAAGCTCCAAAGAAACCTCCAAAGACTTCCACTATGCCTCCTCTCACAAAACTCACACAACGGAGGAAGCTGGCCGGAGCCTCTACCACTGCCACTACTACTGCCAGACTGCCCAAATCTCCCCCTCTGAACAGAACCAAACTGCCTGGGTCCTCCCGAAAATCTGAACCTGCCCTGGCGTCTGCTGAAGCTCCTACCAGAGCTACCCTGACTATCACTAGATCTCTTGCTCCTAGATCCCTGTCCAGTCTCAACTCATCTCTGTCTCAAGAGCTGCTCAATCCTCACTGCAGCTGCCCTCAGCTCCACAAAGGTGCCCATATTAGATCGGGCTAACCTGGTACGAATCTCCATATTCAGCCCTCCCTTAAATCTCCGGCACCTATCAGCCTCAGAGGAAATCAGAACAGAAGCATATGCCGACAACTCATTGAACCTGACCTCATAATCGGCCACCGCCATGGACCCCTGTCTCAAATCTAAGAACTCCTGCATCTTCATCTCCATATAAACCTTGGGATAATTATCCCGAAAAGCTCAAAAATCCGCCAAGTCGAACACAAGGTCCGTGGAACTACCCGAGCAGATCTTCCACCACCGATATTTGGACCTCAAGCAATGAGACAGCATAATCAAAGCGCTCCTCAAGGTCACAGTTCATCTGATCTAGGACTCGCTCAGTCCTCTCTAACCATCCCTCAGCCTCAGCAGGGTGTAACACCCAAATACCCCCTGGGAGGATACATGGATGCCACCCAAGACAGGACAAACAAATCAATACGTTTCACACATGCATTTTTTAAAACTAAACATAACACACATATAATACATCTCATAATTTCAGAAACAAATCTAAAGAATATTTACAGGCCCAAACAAACCAAATATGTAGCGTTACTGTAGCAAGATACTGTTCACCGACACTGTTCATCATCTTCAACCTTCGACTTCAGACTCTGAAACTTCTTCTTTTCTTCTTTTTTTTTTCACATTCCTTCTTCAGTTTACAACTAACCTATTTAGCAATTCTAACCTATCATAATTATCATAATCTTCAAACATGATAAATCTAAACAAAAATAAAAACAAAGATGTAACTCGCGTATGATAAACGAACCGTCAAATTCTACTTACCAACTTTCCAAAGAAAAATCCAATAGCAGGTGTTGGTGAGTGAATGACTTCGCTATCTCTACTGATGGATGGGTAAAGGAGGCATTCGGTGAGGAATAAACGATAATGTTTGATTTAAATCGTTGCGTGTAGGTTTGGATGCGATACAACTAATAAATGTACTAATAGGTCCAAATAGTAATAAATAACCAAAACATTGTTATGAATTCTTATGTAATAAATACCCTAAAGTTCCGTAAAACTTCCAAAATTTACCAAAATTCCATCGAAAATAATAACTCTCAAAATAAATTGTCAACTCAAAACTAATCCTCCGTTAATTTCTAAAATATTTCAAGTATACAAAATTATGAAAATTATAATAATATCGTCCAAATCAATCCAAGTTTCATTAAACCAATTGACCTTTAAAATGTCATGAATGCATGCCAAAATACTTATGCACAATTTAAGCAACTAGTGAATAAGCAAAGAACAAACATAATTGCATTAAATTCCTTTAATATTCTAACCCTAATGTGAGGCGCTACATGTGGTGCTGTTGTCATAAAATCCACACCTCCGCCATATTGCATTGATCATACCTCCGCTCCCGTCTCATGGGAACTATAGGAGGCTGCTCCTCAAACAAAGGCACAGAAGACTCTCTACTCGCTCCGACTAATCCTTGGTCAGCTGAGTAATCTACCTGATCACCAAAGATGGATGACCTACAACAAAACCACAAACTTGATCAATTTCTGCTTTTCTTATAAGGATTCAAGCCTAAGATACTCTATGCTCAAAAGATGCCAAACCATGCTCTGATACCACCTAATGTAGCGCCCCTTACCATAGAGTATACACCGGGACACCCGTAGGTCATACCGATACATACCCTACGATGAGGGTGCATTACGATACGATCAATTCTATAACTCTTATGGCATCACAATCATAAAGCAGTTCTATAAGATCACATTCACTAAATTTTAAAATCAAAAGATATCCTTCATTTCATTTCTTAAAACCATAGATACACCATTCGCTCATAATACAACTGTACAAGCCCAAAAGAACTAACACAACTCCTAGGTAGGTCATCCACAAAATATCCCAAAAGATCCCAGCTGACCGACCTGTGGGTCATGCTCCTCTCGTCGGCACTCACATAGCAGGAAAAGTCTCACAACTGAGCTAGAGTCACACTATCATCGTCTAAAAATAGATGCAATTTTGGGTGAGTTTGCGAACTCAATGAGTAACCATCATCAATGGTTCACTCAATTCATGCATTACACAAAATTGCGTACAACACAACATAGTATCATATTCAGAATCACAGTCATAATCGTACTACACAACTATCGCACATTTACTTTTAACCAATTTCGAATTCACAACACAATCACATACTGAATGCAGAATGCTTTCCGTTTCATTTTAGTGTTGTGACTGGGAATTATCCAATTTCTGGGCACATCACACATCACACAGAAATCGCGTTTTCGGAGGTAGGAGAGCCTTTTGGGTATGCACTACTGCCCACGCGCACTAGGGATAGGAGAGCCCTCTAGGTATGCACTATTCCCTTATCACAATTATTGAGCTTATAGCTCCGATCGATCGAGAATGTGCTCCACCACAATATCGATGCCATCGATTTCTATTCATGACTAACATGCGCTCACAATTCACAAGAATATATCTCATGCGAATCACTTACTCATAATCACAAATAATTCACACAAAGCATTTAACACATCGAGATCGAGAAACCAACTAGGTTACTTCACCTCTAAACTTCCGAAGCTATCATTGGAAGTCTCGCGCGTCAGAGGATCGACGCCCACTGAGCCTCTACAATGATCGTAATATTCAATATTACTAAATGTATCAATTTTAATAATCGAAGTGCTAATGCCTCAAATGAATGTCAGATTACGCATGCCGTGACATTTCAACCCTAACTCGATTATCTCAATTCCGACTTTCACTTTAATCCATAGCAATTTCTATTACCATAAGTCAATTCGCTAAGTTCTATATCTTCCAAAGTCAAATTTCAAGACATAGGAATTATCTTTCCATCGTAATCAAATTCACCGATCAATTGCCATTTGATTTGAAAACCACCGAATTAATTTTCCAAATTCCATTTTCCTAAATTGAAATTGTAATTCAATTCATAATCTCTAAGTTGAAATCAATCCATATCTAATTGAATCCATACTTTCCAAATTCCTAATTCAAAACCTCAATAGAACAAAATCAAATTTCGAAATTGAACTCCCTCGCCACGACGTTCGGTCCTTTCATTGGCGTGAAACCTTTGCTCGTCGGGATGTGCAGTTCGCAAGCACTCCATCCACTCGTCATGCGACGCCACAAATCACTCGTCGCGACTAATATTTATTTATTCGTCATGCACGCAGAAGAGGGGCTCTGCGACGTGTTCATCACATCGTCATGACGCATGCAACCCGAAAAACCTTCGAAACTCAGAAATTTCTCAGATCTTCTGCTACAAATCCATCCAAATCCCTTTTTAAACACTCCAAAACAATATTCTACACTTAACACTACTCATTTCAAATCTTAAATTCACCAAATAACCATTATACATTAAATACCCAAATCAAAATCCACTTTTGCCCTAAAACCTATATCATCCGAAAATTTCTAACTTCTTAAACAATTAATAACTTAATTCCATGCTTAAATTTAACTATATAAAACATAAAGGAACAAGAACTTACTTGATTCAAACTTAAATCCTTGGAGAAACACCAAGAAAACTCAAACTCCCACTCCTAAGCACATCCACGGTTTTCTCTCATTTAGCCCAAACTCTATTTTCTTTCAATCCCAAGCTAGAGGATGAATGATCAATGATAAAAGAAGAAATGATTTGCAAGGAGAAGCAAGAAGCAAATCCAAGATGAGATCCACGCAAGGAAGAAGGAAAAATCAAGTTTTTCTTCAAGGGAGAAACAAGTGTCGTGGAAGCAAGTTTTCAAAAGAAAGGGTTTATAAACTAAGGACCTTAAGGCTTGTTTGGCAAGTCTATTTGCCACAAATCCAATCCGAACAACCTCAATCCAATTTTCTAATTCTAATTGCTCCCGAATTCCAATGGTTCAGACCCTAATTCCTCAAATCATAATTTAAATTACCTCATGTCAATTGTCAATCAAATTCGGAACCGGAATCATAATTAATCAGTCACTAAGCCATTTTTTCGGTCCGGACCCGTTACTCTAAAAATTCCGAAAAAATTCCGAAAAATCTTCAAAATTAGAAAACATCTAATCACATACTCCAATTTTCAATTCTCAATTCCTAAATTCAATTTGACACTCCAATTCACTGAGCAAAGCACAGTTAACCTTAATCACAAAATCTCCAATTTCACAATCAAGTCGGAAATCTGTCATACATGCATGTACATGCCTGTACTTGTACAATACTGAACATTTATCAATGATGTAGAGGCTATAAATGCATATGCAAAATACGTATACACAATACGTATGAAATGAACTGTACCTATCCTATCGGTGACGGGATGTTACATATAAACCTTGAAATGGTAACAAGTTCTTGCCGTGAATGCTGTTAGTTTTTTGCATGTTCAACGATTAGTCTCGTCGATGGACCTATGGTGCAACTAGAGTCAATCACGACGCGTGCCAGAAACGATTCAAGAGTTATGACCGACTACTTCAATAATTGCTGCAGGTTATCTAAATTTAATTATTTTTAATAGGATAGTTTATAAGTCAAGTTTAGATTTAGATAAATTTAAAATTTAATTATTTTAAATAAAATAATATTATTTAATTTAAAAAAGTTGGGTCTCAAATAAGCTTATGTTTGAGCAACTTAGATCCTAAGTTAATTAAAAAAATAAATTATTCTATATTTTAAATTTTTAAAAAATTATTCCATCTGTAGTTAATAATACGGCTCAAATCCTCAAATCCAAACTTATTTAAAACAAACTTTCTATCTTAATACAAGAAATGAAGTACCTTCCGTCCAGAGTGACACTTGGCAAATGAATAGAAAGTTTCACGCTAGGAAGGTTGGTCCACTATTGGTGGTAATAAATCCACGCAACAAAGTAAGACTAATTTCTCTTCCATAATAATTAATAACACCCTTTTAAAAAGTTATCAAAATGTCTGGAAAACTCTTTTCAAAGTTTTAGTTTTAGCCCATAAAATCAGCCTCCCGCTGCTAAATTATCAATTCAAATTTGCCACCAATCAGTTCGCACGTCGATTTTTCAACTGTCTACACAAAGCAATTTGCGGCCCGTCTAAAAGACTTCACCTTTTAAGCCTACCCTAGTTTTGTTTGATGACAATCTAATGACAGATGCCTACCTAATAGCTTTTGTGCGCTTTACAATTATAACCCAAAAAGTTACTCAACCTTTTAAAAAATTATTAATGTTATTGTTATTAATTTCTTTTCGGTTTTTTGACCAGAGGAGATATGGATCAATCACGAAGTCGGAAATGCAGGAAGGGAGAAAAACGAAAATCAGGGAAGGAAAGTTAAAACGACGCCGTATTCACATCTATGATGACATGTAATAAATCCTCATCAAGAACACAGGAAGAAGAAAGGTAAAAGACCACGCACGCAGGGACAGGATCACAGGACCCAATGATTCATCCCATCTCCCAGCATATGAGAGAGAGGCTGGAAAGGTCAATAAAGCACAACAGCCTGCATATCCCCATTTTTAAAGAGCTCGGAAACAAACTCAGAGACACCTGAACTGAAGGAGAAAAAGATAAAAGATAAGAGAGATTTTCTAGTGTAGGTCTTGGAAAGTCTCTGTTTCTGTGCTGTGTTTTTTAGTGTGTGGGTCTCAGTCTCTTACACAATTCTCAGTCTGCAACCTAACTCACAGCACAGCAGCAGCATGCCATTGCGCACTCTGGCGCATCATATTCATATGGCTACCCCTACTCCTCTCATTCTCATCATCTTTTCCTCTGCCAACTCTGTCTTCTCCTCGCTGCTACATTACGCTCCCTCCCTTATCCTACGCCACCACCAAACTCTGTAAATCAAATACACATCGACAACACGCTTTTCAACTCATTCCTTCTTCTTTGACCATGAAAATTCTTCTTTTATTTCCACCTGCACTGCTGCTCTGCCTCTGTGCACCCTTGTTATCCTTCGCCACCCAAGATCACAGCCTCTCGGAGATCGAAGCTCTTATCTCCTTCAAGCTCAATCTTCAAGACCCAATCGGGGCCTTAAACGACTGGGACCCCTCCACCCCCTTCGCCCCCTGCGACTGGCGCGGTGTCACCTGCACCGGTCGCCGTGTCACCGAGATCCGCCTCCCTCGTCTCCACCTCGCAGGTCCTCTCAGTGACCAGCTGGCTAACTTGCGCATGTTGCGTAAGTTAAGCCTGAGGTCAAACTCATTCAACGGAACTATCCCTTCCTCCCTCTCCAAATGCATTCTCTTACGCGCCCTTTTTTTACAGTACAACTCACTCTCCGGCGACCTCCCGCCGGAGATGGGTAACCTTACCAACCTCCAAATTCTCGATGTAGCCCAAAACCACCTTTCTGGAGAAATCTCCGACGGCATTCCTCCGAATCTCCAATATCTTGATTTGTCGGGAAATGCATTCTCTGGTTCAATCCCACAAAGTATTGCCAACTTATCGCAGCTCCAGCTTATTAATCTCTCTTACAACCAGTTTTCCGGAGAAATCCCGGAGAGCCTCGGCGAGCTCCAGAGTCTGCAGTACCTCTGGCTGGATAACAATGCGTTGGAAGGGACTTTGCCGTCAGCGATTGCTAATTGCTCTTCGTTTGTTCATTTAAGCGCGAATGGTAACTCCCTGGGAGGTGTGATTCCGGCGGCAATCGGAGCGCTTCCAAAACTGCAAGTCGTTTCGCTTTCGCACAACAAGCTATCTGGGTCGATTGCTTCTTCCATGTTCTGTAATGGGTCGGTTTATTCGCCGTCCATAAGGATTTTGCAGCTTGATTTCAATTCGTTTGACGGTATTGTTGGGCCGGAGTCAGAGTTTTGTTTTAGTGTCTTGCAGGTGTTGGATGTTCAACAGAATGAGATACGGGGTGGGTTTCCCGGTTGGTTGACGAAGGTTGTTACTTTGACAACTTTAGATGTTTCAGGGAACTTGTTTTCCGGTATGATTCCGCGAGAGATTGGGAGCTTGACGAGGTTGGAGGAGTTGAAAATGGCTAACAATTCGTTCAATGGTGTGGTTCCGGCGGAGATTGTACAATGCAGCTCATTGAGTGTTCTTGATCTTGAAGGCAATCTCTTTACAGGTGAAATCCCCTCGTTTTTTGGTGGTATGAGAGGTTTAAAGGTCTTGTCTCTAGGGGATAATCAGTTCTCGGGTTTGGTTCCCGAAAGTTTCCAAAATCTGGCCCAGCTTGAAAGCTTGAGTTTGAGAGGCAATGGCCTGCAAGGAAGCTTCCCAGATGAGCTTATGGGGTTTAAAAACTTGACTGTGTTGGATCTGAGTGGAAATAGTTTCTCTGGCGAAATTCCTGCTGGCATTGGGAACTTGAGTAGGATAATGTCGATGAATTTGAGTGGGAACGCTTTTTCAGGGAGTATACCAGCAAGTTTGGGAAATTTATTGAGGCTGAGGACTATTGATTTGAGTAAACAGAATTTGTCTGGAGAGCTACCACCTGCCATTACTGGCTTGCCAAATCTTCAAGTGGTTGCTTTGCAGGAGAATAACTTGTCTGGGGATGTTCACGAAGGGTTCAGCAGTTTAGTTGGTTTGCGTTACTTGAATCTCAGTTCTAATGAGTTTTCTGGTCAGATTTCATCAACTTTTGGATTTCTTAGGTCGTTGGTTGTGCTGTCACTGTCCAACAATCACATCTCCGGGTTCATTCCTCCAGAGCTTGGTAACTGCTCCGATCTCGAAGTCCTGGAGTTGCGATCAAATTCCTTGATTGGTCAAATTCCAGCAGATCTCTCTCATGTCTCACATTTGGAGGTGCTTGATCTGGGTAGGAACAATTTATCAGGTGAAATCCCTTCAGACATCTCCAGGTGCTCTTCGTTAACTTCATTGCAGTTGGACACTAACCATCTTTCAGGCAGCATACCAGATACGCTATCCAATTTATCCAACTTGACATCTCTGGATGTCTCGTCGAACAACTTGACTGGAGCGATTCCTGTTAGTCTTGCACGGATTCCTGGCTTGGTATACTTGAACGTGTCAAGGAATAATCTTGAAGGTGAAATTCCGACCACGTTAGGTTCAAGATTCAATCCATCAGCATTTGCAGATAATCAGGATCTGTGTGGAAAGCCATTGGACAGAAAATGTGTGGATGTTGCTGCTAAGGATGTAAGGAAAAGGTTGATTCTTTTGATTGCTGTGGCTATTGGTGGTGCTTGCTTTCTATCAATTTGCTGCTGCTGCTATGTTTTCAGCCTCTTGAGGTGGCGCAAGAGGCTGAAACAACGTGCAGCAGGAGAAAAGAAACGGAGTCCCGCAAGGGCAAGCTCAGCTGCAAGTGGGGGTAGAGGAAGTTCTGACAATGGAGTTCCGAAACTTGTTATGTTTAACAACAAGATTACGGTCGCAGAAACACTTGAAGCAACCAGACAATTTGACGAAGATAATGTTCTTAGCAGGACAAGGTATGGCCTGGTTTTCAAGGCTTGTTATAATGATGGTATGGTGCTATCAATACGAAGACTCCCAGATGGATTGCTAGACGAGAACATGTTCAGAAAAGAAGCTGAATTCCTGAGCAAAGTCAAGAACCGAAATTTAACCGTTCTTCGAGGCTACTATGCTGGTCCACCAGATATGAGACTCCTAGTCTATGACTACATGCCTAACGGTAACCTTGCCACCCTCCTCCAAGAAGCATCCCATCAAGATGGCCATGTCCTAAATTGGCCAATGCGCCACCTAATAGCGCTTGGAATCGCTCGTGGACTAGCATTTCTGCACACATCCAACATGGTCCATGGCGATGTCAAGCCACAGAACGTGCTATTTGACGCAGATTTTGAAGCCCATCTCTCGGATTTCGGCCTAGACCGCCTCACCGTGGCAACTCCAGCAGAGCCCTCCAGTTCAACGACAGTTGGCACATTGGGTTACGTCTCACCGGAAGCAGCACTAACAGGGGAACTCACAAAAGAATCAGATGTCTACAGTTTTGGCATTGTCCTGCTGGAACTGCTGACGGGCAAAAGGCCGGTGATGTTCGGACAAGACGAAGACATAGTGAAATGGGTCAAGAAACAGCTTCAAAAGGGTCAAATTACGGAACTTTTAGAACCAGGATTGCTGGAGCTTGACCCCGAGTCATCAGAATGGGAAGAATTTTTACTTGGAGTCAAAGTTGGTCTGCTCTGCACAGCGCCAGACCCTCTGGACCGACCCACCATGTCCGATATCGTGTTCATGCTCGAAGGTTGCCGTGTCGGCCCCGATATTCCGTCGTCCGCCGACCCGACCTCTCAGCCGTCGCCGGCCCAACAACCCGAAACATGACGCCAAACCTCCCACTTTCTTCATTTTTAACCAATTTTTTTCTCTTAAAAATTCTCATGTAACAGTAGGCGAGTTTTGTTAGAACTTGGATTTCTTTTGTGGGGTCTATTTATTTAGTTTTTGTTTCTTTTCCTAACTGAAGGCCCTCCGGCGGGACCGCCGTTTGTGGTGGTTGAAATCTAGCGTAATGTCGTAGTAACGGTCAAAGGATAGGGAGACAAATTACATTAGACAGTGGGGCCCACAACTGGGTCGATAGAAGAGGAGAGTGTGTTAATGTGATAACTGATAAGTAATGAATGAGTCAGTCCGTGTGATTCAGTTCAGCCATGTGGAAGCAAAAAAGTGCTTTTGAGGGAGTCAACCAAATATAAAAAAGGCAAAAGCAATGTAGCCGTTAGCGAATTGGGGGGAGCGAGGGAGGATTTGAAGTTGGAACAAGAAAAAGAAAGGAAACGTGTCCGGCTGTAGCCACGTGGGCTGGCAGAGGCCCCCGCTAAATCATCTGGGAAAGCAATAGTGTTAGGGTGAAAATGATGGGACGGCAATTATCTTTTGGTGGGTATTCTTATTCTTAGCACAATCTGAATGATTTTGTCTAATCTTTCGTATTTGTGTAGACCATCATATCGTTTTGTTCCACTCTAATCACATCACCACCAATGCCAATCTTTCTTAGAATAGGCTGTCAGGGATTATAGGTGAATAATAATACCATCTAAAATGGACAGTTACCACTAAGTGCAATGCCATGTTATTATTAGTTCATTCCAACAAGAGAATGACCTTACTGTTACAAAACAATCTCATCTTAATTAGTATTAGTTATTCACGAGTCTTGTTCTCTTTCATTTCTAGGTCCACATTATATGAGTCATTAATGTACTGACGCAAGGATATAAATACTACAACACTGAATTTTAACGTGTCAATGTTCATTTTTATAAATAAGGAAAACAAAGGTAAGGACTTGTACAAATAAAGAGTAACAATGTTACCATAGGTTTAGATTCTAATAATAATGACCAAATCACAGGTCAGCGGCACTTCACTATTATTAAAATTTAAATCTAGGGTTTCCCACTTAAGCACGTGACAGATAACGAGCCAAATCAATTGTTGGCTTGTGACTAACTTCTTCATTCAACCTACCATTCTTGACTCAGATCTAACTAATAAGAGAAGGGAGGACAAGCATAACCAAACCAAGGGATTCGCTTATGACACAAATAAAGTAATTGAGCCAATCGTCAAAAGCACAAGCGGCCTGGTGTCTTATCCCTCGCTTTTTAAAAAAAATAATTATTACATTCAGAAAGAGATTCGTGTTTTGTTAAATGAATATGGCCCGTGGATGTCCACCTTACATATTGTCTATAGGCTATAGCTTTCACTTTTAATCATCACTCCCGTATTATTTGACTGAACATCTCTTTTTGTAACAGAAACGTTCTAGTCCTGTGAACCTGAACCTGAACTAGATCCCAGGGACAAATCTAGCAACAAATAGATAGGCCACCTTCTAAATCGACCTAATGAGCAATTAAAGATTTTGGGATCCAGGACATCAGCCACCGATGGATCTTGACATAACCTTTTGATTACAGGACATCAGCCACTAATGGATCTTGACATAACCTTTTGACTATACTTCTTGTCCAGACTTCACTAAAGAGCTGCAATTAAGTTTTTCCAAGGCTTCAACGCAGGGATTAGACAAGGAAAAATATGAATACAAAACACTACCATACAGCTCCACACGATGCTTATAAATTGCAGAAGTAATTTACAAATCTTTGGTGCATGAAATACAAATGGTCTTTTTATTTAAAAGTTTTATGTTTAAACTTAAAATTTAAATAATAAAGAGTGAATTAGGAGCTCTATTCAATAACATGTTTGATTGGGTCGGCAATATTGGACCTGAGTCCAACATTACGGGCCGATCGATCGATCACGCACCCATGGCTTAATTTGGGTCTAATCCACAAAACCAAATTTCACAAGACGAGAAAACCTCCCACGCACGCACGCGTGAAACGTAAGGACCTAAAACCTAGCAGAAATCATATATAAGGTTTGATTCTCTCATTATCAAGGTACGTAACTCATAACCTAGAGATTCCTCTGATTCGATCAATCTCACCTTCACCAAAACCTTACTTGAAGTCGGAGGGTTACTCGGGACATCACCCCGACGTGCCTTCCATTGTTTTGCGTGTACATTCGCGTAGCTTGATCACGTGAAGTTGCCAACCGATGGAGCCAAACGAACGCACCATTCGGCCAGATCCATTTGAACCAATTGGCGCCACCGTGGGGCCCGACTTCCGGAACCACGCCTAGAACCACGCAGATAAGTCGGTGGCGGCGAATGAATCACGACATAGCCGCCGTTGCGGCTCTGGCGATGCAACAGACGGTTAGCATTCGCACTCGCCACCGCACTTCACACACATCTCCGCACGAGTCTTCCAATCCAAACGATCAACTCTGACCTCAAGCTTTGAGAGCGAAGAACAGAGCATGGTAGTGGAAGATAACGTTACGCACCACGCAACCTCAATCTCCCGGCACCGTGTAGGCGCAGATCCTCCTCCGCCACACACACGCCTCGAATGAAGCAGATAGAAGAGGCGGTGAGTTAGTGATTCGCCAGACATCGCGGTCATGAATCAAAGACAACAATACCGTCCGTCCGCGGCCACCAAGATGACAATTCAAATTTAACAACCGATCACCGCCAGATGAAGCCCTAGAAAAATTGCGGATGATCGGACTCACGTATTACGAAGCCTGATTCGGACGCCTGACGGCCAATATAACTCTCCTTCACTCCGGACATTTTGATAGCCTCCCAAAGACCCCAAGACAAAGATACCGATTTCGAGAAATACACCGAAGACCGACCCTTTGGACTACATGCAACACTTCCAGTCCATGATGAGCCTACATCAGGTCCCTGATGCTATCCAAATGTAAGGCCTTTTCAGACGGCTTTCCAAGAGGGAGCTCGGCGATGGTTCAACAGCCTACCCCCGGGTTGTATCACATGTTTCGAGGACTTCAGGTCGCTCTTCCTGAATCAATTCGCCACTAGTAAGCGACCGCAGAAAACGGCTTTGGAGGTGATGCAACTCACCCAAGGAAGGAATGAGAGTTTGCGGGAGTTCATCACTCGGTTCAACAACGAGGCGGTCGAGGTACCCGATCTCACCGCCGCCTATGCTAGCAGACTCATGAAAGCAATCTGAGGACGAGGAGTTAAGTCGTTAGCCCTCGATCAACCTCGCTCGCTCAGAAATAAGAAGCCGAGCGACAGTATATTCAACGAAGAAGTGTTGAAAACACGAGATGTCGGACGGAAGATCGCCCACGAACAGCGGGGTGGGCAACCCGCCAAGCGGCAAAAAGCCACCGAATCGAAAAGGCCGACCGATCGACGAGGATATCGCTAAGAGTTCACCCCGCTAAAGCAGTCGATGTCAAGTACTAGCGGCCGTTAGAGCGGATGGGAAACTATCAAAGAACCGAAAGAATGAAGACCCGCACAAGGACAGGAACCCCAATTTATTTTGCTGCTTCCACGCAGAGGTCGGTCATGATACTGAAGCGCCACTGGCGGTTGAAAAAAGAGATTGAGCTCCTCATTCAAAAGGGGAGGTTAGGCCGATTCGTGAAACACGAACGAAACACCGAGCGCAGGACCGGGCGGTCGGACAACAAAGCGCCACCCCGAGACGAACGACAGAATGATGGGGTAGGCGGAGTAGCAATAATACGATAACCGTCGAGAAAACAGAGGGCGATCGAGGGAAAGGAACGACGGAAATGCCGAACAGCAAGATGACCGACCGACAGGGGTTATTAACACGATATTTGGCGGAAATGCAGCAGGGGGATCCACCGTTAAAGGCCGAAAACGATACGCCAAACAGGTCGACGACGACACTCCCATCAAAAAATCAAAGGAGAACGACGGAGTGATCTCTTTCAATGAGTCGGACCTAAACGGGTACATTGCCCTCACGATGACGCCTCGTCAGAATCTCAACATGGATGGTTACGAGGTGAAGCGGGTGATGATTGACACGGGCCGTTCGGTCGACTTGCTATACTATGAAGCCTTCAAGCAAATGAGGGTACCCGAAGAGCGGCTATTACCTACAGACGGCCCCATCAAAGGAATAACCGGGGCGTCAGCATACCCGTTCGCCCGGGTCTAACTGAAAGTGAAGTTTGGACTGAAGCCATGCCAGATAGAGAGGGACGTGGAGTTCCTAGTCGTAAAGTTCCAAGGGGCATACAATGCAATAATTGGGAGAGCTACTCAAACGCCTCAGTCGGTAGTCTCCACATACTACCGAAGTTATGAAGTTCCGACGCCTACTTGAATCCAGGAGTCGTCGGGTCGCAGAAAATCGCCCGAATGTTACTTGGCGAAACCAAGACCCTAGAAAGGCGGTAGGTTGACGAGCTCTCTTGACGTGAGAGCCGACGAAGAGACAGACAGGATGAATCCGATGGAAGAGACGAACGGTCGCATGGTTGAAGCCGACCCTCCAAGTTTACAAATCTAGGTTCGAGCTACGAAGAACCTAGCTAGAGAAATCACCGATTGTTTGGTGGAAAGCAGATCAATTTTCGCTGATACCGAGCATCATGCCCGCATTTCTAATCAGCGATTGCATGTCACTCCCTCGGCATTCGGCATGACCGCAGTTCGATCGATGTAAGAAGCGATGGCATAGTAAGGAGCGCCAGAGGGTGATCGAGAAGGAAGTACAGAAGTTGCTTGAAGCAGGGTTCATAAGAGAAGTCAAATACCCCGAATGGCTCGCTAACGTGGTCTTAGTAAAAAAGAAGAACGGGAAATGGAGGATGTGTATAGACTTCACCGATCTGAACAAAGCATGTCCAAAAGACAGCTTCCCATTGCCGAAGATCGATCAGTTAGTAGATTCCACCTCAGGACACGAATCGTCGGCTTCTCGGACGCCTTCTCGGGCTATCATCAAATCCAGATGAGTCTAGAAGACGAAGAAAAGACCGCCTTCATAACCGACCAAGGCACATACTGCTACCAGGTAATGCCCTTCGGCTTGAAGAACGCGGGAGCGACCTACCAACGGCTCGTCATGGAAGTCTTTAAAAAACAGATCGGTCGATCGGTCGAAGCATACGTGGATGATATGGTGGTGAAAAGTAAGACTACCGAGGAGCATGGAAGATCTCAAGGAAGTCTTCCGGCACTCAATAAATTTCGATGAAGTTAAACCCAAAAATGCGTGTTCGGGTGGCATCCGGAAAATTTCGGGTTTATGATTACTCAATGGGAATCGGGTTAATCCAGAAAAGATTGAAGCCATCATACAGATGCCTTCGCCACAATGTTTGAAGGATGTTCAGATATTGGCCGGTCGGATAGTCTCGCTGAGCAGGTTCATTTCCAGATTGGGGGATAAGTGCCTTCCATTTTTCAAAGTGCTGAGGAAAGCGAATGTGACTCAATTCCGATGGCCAGACGAGAGCGAACAAGCTTTCCAAAGCACTTGAAGCGGTACTTATCAAGACCAATTGCTCGCAAAGCCCAGTGAAGGGAGACCCGATTTTATATTTGGCGGTCACGGAAGGGTCGATCAACGCAGTACTTATCCGATCGAAGGAGGCGAGCAACACCCCGCCTACTACGCCAAGAAAGTGTTGGCCGCCGTAAACGCGATCTGGCGCCCATAGAGAAGCTAGCACTCTCTTTGATAATGGCAGCCAGAAAACTGAGACCTTACTTCCAAAGTCACACCGTTGAAGTATGGACTGATCAACCCCTCAGCAAAGGCCTCCAAAAGTTCAAACCTCTGCCGGCCGGTAAAGTGGGTGAGAACTGGGAGAGTTCGATATTCAATGCAAGCCCCGCACGACCATTAAAGCACAAGTGTTGGCGGATTTCATTGCAGAGATGAGCCAACCGAGCTCGAGGGACGAGCAGTTCCCCGCCTGGAACTTGTTCGTTGACGGGTCATCCAATGCCGAAGGATGCGGAGCCGGGTAGTGTTAATCACCGCACGGAAGAAAAAGTGGAATACGCCCTTGGCTAAAATTCAAGGCCTCAATAATGAGGCGAGTACGAGGCCTCGATAGTGGCCTCCAACTAGCCCGGAGATGGAGGTGAAACATCGAAGATATATAGCGACGACCAAGTGGTGGTCGGCCAAGTCACCGGGAGTATGAGGCCAAGGAAACAACATGATCGAGATACACTGGAGTTGGTCAAGCAGGAGTTGAGCCATTTCGAACAATATTCGATCAACAGAATAGAACGAGCTCAGAACGCTAAGGCGGATGCGCTCTCCAAAATGGCTTCCGACCGTGATGCCATAAACAATATTCTGGTCGAACGACTAGATCAGCCTAGTATCCAGAAGGCCGAAGAAGCTCTCAATGCAAGTACCCCGGTGTCGAAAGTCGATGTAACCGATCACGCAGTACCTTTTGGAAGGAAGGCAACGGAAGATGCATCGAAGCCAAAAGTTAAGGGTAAAGGCGGTAGAATACACGGTTGTCAATGGTTCGCTATATAAGCGATCTTCGATGGCCGCTCCTTCGATGCTCGAATAAAGAAGAAGTCGGCAGCAATGGCTGAAGTCCACGAAGGAATGTGCGAAATCATGTAGGAGGCGAATCTTTGCCCACCGATTGGTCGACAAGGCTACTCTTGGCGAGCGATGAGAAGAGATCGTTAAAAAGGTCGACCGATGCGAGGCTGCCAGAGAAACAAAGCGAATTATCTCACCGGTAACCGAGAGGATGAAAATTGTAAGTCATCCTATCCCTTTCGCCCAATGGGGCATGGATATACTGGGGCCTTTCCCTCTCGGTCCCGGACAAAAGAAATTCTTGATAGTTGCGGTGGAGTATTTCACTAAGTGGGTAGAAGCAGAATCTGTCGCCACAATCACCGAGGGGAAGGTTGAAAGCTTTGTAAAGAAGAATATACTTTGTCGCTTCGGGATGCCCATGGTATTAATTACGATAATGGCGGCGGTTTGACAACGACAGTTCGAGACTTCGTGACCGATTGAAGATCGCTACAAATGACTTCAGATTTCCACCGCAAAGCAACGGTCTCATGGAGAATACTAATAAAAAGATCATGAATGCCCTCAAGAAGCGTCTAGATGGTCGAAAGACTTGGGTGGAAGAAGTAGACGAGGTTTTGTGGGCATATAGAACCACATCGAACGGAGCCACGGGGGAAACACCGTTCAGATGACCCTTGAGCGTAAGCCCTAGTTCGAGAGAGGCGGCATTGCATAATCAAAGGGTGTCGGGTTATGATGAAGAGCGCAATGACGAAGCCCGCAGAGCAGAACTCGTTCTCCTCAGCGAGGATAGAGAAAGGGCAGTTGCTCGTTCAGAGGCCATCAGGCAAAAAGCGACCAAGTTCTACAACCGGAGGGTCAAGACAAGCAATGTAAAATAGGAGGTTACGTCCTACGGAAAGCCGAGGCAGCTGGGAAGCATCCTGGAAAGCTCGGGCTGGCATGGGAAGGACCTTACCGAGTAATCAAGCAAGTCGGGCATGGTTCTTACGTCCTCAGTGATGAAAAGGGGAAGATTCTACCAAGGCCTTGGAACTCGCAGAATTTGAAGGCGTTCTACCAGTAGCTAAGTTTTATTTGTAGCCAATCTTTCCTTATTATTACTTTTGTATACGTGTGGGTACCTTTTTCCTGTCCCTACAAGACAGGTTTTTTAACGGCCCACGCCCTCGTTTATCATTAATAAAGGGGTGTTCAACTTTCTCGGCAATGAAGAGCTCCATTGTGGCAAAGATTAAAAATCAAATTAACCATCGCTCGGCATTTTCTATAGATCGACTTCGATCGGTCGGGTCACCAGGACAAGATCCCTGGGGCCTTTCTCGGTATCTCCTTAGATCGACTCCGGTCGGTCGGGTCGCCAGGACAAGATCCCTGGGGCCTCGCTCGGTATCTCCTTAGATCGACTTGATCGGTCGGTCGCCAGACAAGATCCCAGGGCCTTGCTCGGATCTCCTTAGATCGACTCCGGCCGGTCGGTCGCCAGACAAGATCCTGGGCCTTGCTCAGATCTCCTTAGATCGACTTGGCCGGTCAGTCGCCAGACAAGATCCCTGGGGCCTTGCTCGGTATCTCCTTAGATCGACTTCGATCGGTCGGGTCGCCAGGACAAGATCCCTGGGGCCTTGCTCGGTATCTCCTTAGATCGACTCCGGTCGGTCGGGTCGCCAGGACAAGATCCCTGGGGCCTTGCTCGGTATCTCCTTAGATCGACTTCGATCGGTCGGGTCGCCAGGACAAGATCCCTGGGGCCTTGCTCGACATCTCCGTAGATCGACTTCGGTCGGTCGGGTCGCCAGGACAAGATCCCTGGGGCTTTGCTCGGTGAGCATTCTCAATAGGTCGACCTCGGTTGATCGGTCGCCAAGACAAGATCCTTGGGACCTCGTTTTCAACCCGACCGCGACTCGGCCTCAATACCGATCGACCGTGCGTAACACTCGAGCCTACTACGCATCCGAAGCAAAGAACAAACACAAAGAATCGACTTTGAAAAATAGCTTCGAGAAGATGAAATACAAAACAAAGGTTCAATTGATCGAATTTGTCCCGCCACAAGCCCCACCAGTGAGCTCCTCGGCTACAAACGATTTTATCAAGCTAGAAACGAGACCACTACTGAACTAAAAACGAAGAGCCAAAACATGGGTAGTAAGTTCAAAGAAAAGAATTTTATTTCGCAATTTGGTCCCGGTCACCAACCCCACCAGTGAGCTTCAAGTGTTTGCGGGGAGAAGTGTGTATCCGGAGAATACTCTAAGCGGATGGATGCCCGTAAGTCTCCAAAGGAGAGGAGCAGACCCGTGGAAGCACCCGCAGAGAACCTTCATTAAGAAGACCCTCCTCGGAGGGCAACTCAAGGGAACCGAGCATGGCCGAGGGAGCAGCTCAAGGAACATCCTCATAAGGGATCCTCCTCTCTAACCGAGGTCTAGCTCCTCATCCGGAACGTCTCTCGGCTCCCCTCGACACGCTTCGCCATCTCCTCCAAAGAAAGTCCGAAAACTTGAGAATAAGCGGCCGGCATAATCTTCGAACGAGGGGCACGCCACCCTCAGAGTATAAAGCTCGTGACCCTCCTCAAGACCTCGAGGACCATGTCATGACAAGCTCCAAACTCTCCTCGCATAAGAACCTCGTCTTCCATCGCTTGATGGCCTCAATCCGTTGCTCCCGCTTGCATCGCCGCACCTCGCCAAGGTTTCTCTACCGCCCCTCGTCCACCATTGGGAGCGGCAATCTATGTGGAGCTGTTTATTAAGCTCCCGCCCATTCTAACAGTTCCCCTCCACTCGGCGACCTCTCTCCCTCTCCATCCGCCGATCTCCTCTCTTCTTCTCCACTTCCTCTCTTTCTCGCCTCGCCAATCGAGCCAACAAAGACCTCTTCTCCTCCTCCAAGGATGCATTTTGAGCTTGGAGGAAGTCTTTCCTCCTCTACCTCCAACAGCTTTGTCCTTCGAGGTCTTCGTTTGCTCATGCAGATCCCGGACTTCTTGGTCCAGCGTCTCCAAATGCTGCAGCACGGCGAGGGACATTGTCGCCGTTCGCACACCAAGACGAACAAGCTGAGATCCCAAATTCAAGGCGCTTCTTTTCCATCATCTCCTCGTCCACGGGAGGACAATCCCCCAGTAAGATACCGGATACTTCAAGGTCACCGCCGTGGCATCCTTAGCAAGCTTAAGGACGGACTCCCATTACCCATGGTTCGCAGCCCGCACCTTCCCCTTGCCCTTCTCGCTCCTCTCCAGATCGCCCAGCCGGACCAACCTCTTCCTCTTAAGAGGAGGCTCCGCCTCCTCCTCTTCCTCCCCTGCCGAAACAGCCCGCGTCAACTGGGACGAGAGGTAATGACGCCGAGGCGTCGGGAAGGTCCCCGGCAGATGAAACATCCATCGGTCATGTCGAGGGGCAGCCCTCGATAAAGCAAAGATCCCCCCAGTCTCTCCATCTTTCCTTTTCTTCTGCGCAGACTTCTTTTTTAACTTGGCGGCTCGGGCACGATCTTCATCCACTCTCACCATGGCTGCACGATGACAAATCGAGTTAGGGAAAAAACTAACACATCAAATTCAACAATCAATACAATCACGAGGAGTCAACCGGACGGGGCGGTTTCCCCCTTTAGCCCGCTAATCCGAGGCGGGGGACTGACGAGGAAGGAGTCGGCTGAGGCTCCCCAGGGATATCCCTGAATGAGCCGATCGAAGTTGTATCTACCGAGCTCCTTGATACGACCAATCAACTCCCACTCCTCCCTACCGAGGGACAAGGTCGACGCGTCATTCCATTGCTCGGCCAGGGGATACCTCCACTACCGACACTTGAGGAAGACCGGGGCTTCACGAAAAAGTACTTGACTCGCCAGATGAAACCTTGAGGCGTTCGGCCGGCGATACCGAGCATCCTTATACTGCAATAAGGAATCCCAGCCCCGGAGCTCGAACTGTGACTCATTCTCAGGAAATGGCGCAGAACGCCGACGGAAGGTGGATGGCCGAACTGATGGCACAGCAAGGACAGCCCGTTTATAAACCTCCAACTGTTTGAGGAATCGCTCAGCGAGATCCGTAGGTGGAGCACACCTCGTCAATGATTGGGGCATAGGGAGTCTCATCCCACCAACCGAAAAAGAAGCTGCGGAAGCAAATAAGTACCCGAAGGTTGTGGATCCGCTCGTTCTGCAAAGCCAACCGAGGCCCCCAAGACGAAGGGATATTAAACTTAATCGCCAACCTATTCAACTCCCTACGGGTCATTGACGACGCCGTCTTGGCGGTGCCCCACAATCGCCCGTCTCTTCTCTCTCTCATCAACGCCTCCGCAACTCCGCCACACTCCCGAACTACCGCTCGACATGATCAACAAGAAAAGACTTTCGGAAGCGAAGAGGGAATGAAGAAAAGGACGTACCTAATCGGAGTTTGGAAGCAGAAATCGGACGGCGAAATGAAAGGAAATTTCGGGAATCACGGCGATGATAAGCAAACGAAGGCAAAGTACAAGCGGAGAATGAAAGAAAACGTGAAAGCGTTTCAACTCGTCGACCATGAATATTTATAGGGGTCGAAGGAGGAACACTTGAAAGTGACCCGGTCATGCCACGACACGTGGAGACAATCCGAAGCTATGCTCGAAATGCGCACGATCCGAGCCACAGAATCAAGGTTACTCGACAACCAAGAGGCACGCGTGCGGTTGAAAGGAAGAGGCGCGGCGATTGAAAAGACGTCGGGACGGTATGCGGTGCACTTTGACGACACGATCGTTTGATTACGAGCGGTTGTCGAAGCACGCGCAGCCAAACAATAAATGTACCAAGTCCAAGCGTCTGCCAATGATGGCGGGCCGACCTACTATAACGCGATCTGTCACGCAACAAGCGACAAGACCGATCAGTCGAGGGACCCTCAACCAATCAATCCCAATACGAGCAGTTAGGCACAACGGATCGGCCATTACAAGCAGACAGACCCGACAGGTCAGCACCCGACCAACTAAAATCACCCGAGCTGCCCCAAACCGAGCTATAAGGCCAACGCTTGACCGATCGACCACATTGTGACCCGTCCTGCTTTACGCATTATGAAGCGGCCGACAAATCACAACAACATACTCCTTCGACCCTTCTCTTCGCTCGGACTCGAGGAGTAGGGGGGCTTATGGTTGGGTCGGCAATATTGGGCCTGAGTCCAACATTACGGGCCGATCGATCGATCACGCACCCATGGCTTAATTTGGGTCTAATCCACAAAACCAGCCCGTCAGCATGAAAACCTCCATGCACGTACGTGAGAAACGTAAGGACCTAAAACCTAGCAGGAAATCATATATAAGGTTTGATTCTCTCATTATCAAGGTACGTAACTCATAACCTAGAGATTCCTCTGATTCGATCAATCCCACCTTCACCAAAAACCTTACTTGAGCGTCGGAGGGGTTACTCAGGACATCACCCCCGACGTGCCTTCCATTGTTTTGCAGGTACATTCGCGTAGCTTGGATCACAGGAAGTTGCCAACCGATGGAGCCAAACGGCAACGCACCAT
Organism: Erythroxylum novogranatense; assembly: GCA_029891385.1. Taxonomy (NCBI): domain Eukaryota; kingdom Viridiplantae; phylum Streptophyta; class Magnoliopsida; order Malpighiales; family Erythroxylaceae; genus Erythroxylum; species Erythroxylum novogranatense. Next base: position 24,220,365 of record CM057228.1, read on the forward strand.
TCGGCCAGAATCCGGCTGAACCAATGTTAATACTAACTAAACCTGATAATAACATTTGAAAGCAGAGCAACCTGATCCTATTTCAAGAACACCTGTTGATACATTGAAAATTTTTTATTTTATTTGATCTATTAATTTAGTTTTTGACTTATTGAAGTTTTTTTATTTATAAATTACAGAAGTAATTTGATAGTCTTAGGTGCAAGACATAAAAATAGTCATTTTCCCTAAAAGCTTTGTGTTAAAACTTAAAATTAAAATATAACAGAGAATGAATTAGGAGTTTTATTAAAAAGTCAACTTACCCAATGCACAATGCTCCTTAAATCTCTTTTCTACTCCTATACTTCTAATTTTTATAGGAAAAAAATCAAATTTGGATAGTGATAATGAAAACTTATCTTAAGGCTTATAACCTATGCACAATAACTAAAGCTGGAGCAGATCCTCCCCTTTTCCTACAAAATCCAACTTTGGCTCGCATGAAACAATAACAATAAAAAAATACCAAAAAGTCAAAGGCTCTTTCATATATTCATTCAGTTACATCAGATGTTTTTACAAGAATTATGAGTTATAAGATTGCTATAGAGGCCTGTGATAAAATGAAGGATGAGTTTGAAGGCAATGAAAGGGTTATAACAGTTCAATTACTTACTCTCAAAAGTGAGCTTGGAATTTTATAAATGGAGGTCAGAGACACAACATGAGATTATTCCTCAAAGCTCACGCAAATTGTAAATCAAATTCAGCAATATGATAAGGCATTCGAAGATTTCAACTTGGTGGAGAAATATTGATCAACTTGTCTAATAGATTTAAGTATAAAATCTCAACGATTGAAGAGTCATGTGATTTTTAAAAAATTGTCTATTGTTGGATTAATCAGTAAGCTATAGGCTAAAGAATAAAGGAACCTCTATGTGATGTGAGGAACGCACTAAAGTTGACAAGAAGTTTAATAGTGACAAGAAGAATAAGAGCAAGGCTTCAATTAAAGGTTTAAAAGACTTTTAAAAAGGGTAAGTTTGCATCCTTTGGAAATTGTAAAAGAACCAACCATATTAGAAAAGCCTATTGGCACAAAGGTAAACTTTAATACCAATGTCAATGTTGTCAAAAGATAATGAAAATTGAAGAATGAGCAAAATGAACAACAATATGTAGAGCAAAGTAATAATTCAGAAGAATAATTAGAACTTGAGTAACATTGTTCATGGTCATTAAGTATTCTCAGTCTTATAATGGCACCATTTAATTTCTTAATAGTGCTTAAACGAGCTATGTGACAAACAACATGAACTTGTTTATTTCATTTGAAAGATCCTACAAATCATGTGTAAAGATAAAGAACGAAGAATATGTGCATATTGAAGGCAAGTGAATAGTTACAATTCATATCAATAAAGGTATGAAGTTTATTTATAAAGCTTGTTACATTCTTTGCTTAGATCAAAAACTGTTGAGTGTGAGTAGAATGATGAAGAAAGGTAACACTTTAAGGAGTATGTGTATAATTTATGATCCCAAGGATTGTGAAATTTTAATTACGAAAGTAGTGGATTATTATTTTCCATTAGATTCCAAAATGCATAAAGAGCAAGCTTATAGTGTAAAAACTAATAAAACCTTATTATGGCATAAGCAGTTTAGGCACTATAATTTGAAATCATTGATATTTATGGAAGACAATGATATAGCAAGAGATATGACTAAAATTTGTGTAAATGATGAGTTATGCAAGTTTTGTCAAAAGGACAAGATGCATAGAAGAGCTTTTCTTATGAACAAGGCTTAAAGGAAAACTAACATATTAGAATTTGTTCATATTGGTATATATGGTTTAACAAGCAGTTTATCTTTGAACGAAAGCAAATATTTTCTCTTATTTATTGATGATTTCTTAAGGATTATGTGGGGGTATTTATTGGTAATAAATATGAGGTTTTTTTATATTTAAGAAATTTCATATTTTATTCGAATTAGGATGAAGCAATATTAATATTTTGAGGTCTAATAATGATATGGATTACGAATTAAGTTAATTTTAAAAACTTTATTAAGATTTTTTATCAATTTTCAATTTAAGTGATTTACGCTTCACAACAGATAAAGGCGTTAAAAAGAAAACCTGAATAGTGATGGAGAAAGCTAGACATATAGTTATCGAGAAGATTTTATTAAATTTATTGAAATATTTTTGAGTTAAAGCTGTAAATATTGTAGTTTTTCTTCTAAAATGTTTACAATAAGATCTACAGAAAGTATAACACCTTATGAAACATAGTATGGTGTAAAATTAGACGAAAATTTTGAATTGGGTATCTTTTTAGGTTATGCAACTAAATAGAAGGGGCATAAAATCTATGATTTATTGAAAAAAGATAATGGCCCATAAAGATATTAAAGTGGATGGATTGAATTTTAAAATAAAAAATAATTTAGTTGAAAACAAACTTACAATTTTATAAGAACAATCATGTCAAGGAGGAGATCATTATGATGGAAAAGAATCAAACTTGGGAGCTCACTAATAAACCAAATGGAATAATTTTCTCAATTTCAAATGGTTTTATAAACAAAATTAAACCCAAATGGGTCCATTTTCAAGCATAAAGATAGTTTAGTAGTGAAAGGTTATATGCAAATGATAGTTTAGTAGTGAAAGGTTATATGCAAATGATTGTTGTTGACTATAGATAAATGCTTGCACTGATAGTGAGACATGACAATGTTAGAATGCTACTTGTGTTCATTATGAAAAACAAATGGGAAGAGTATCATTTGGATATAAAGCTTACTTTTCTTAAATTGTATACTTGAGGAGGAGATTTATATGCAACAGTTTTAAGGATTTGAAATTGCTAGTCATAAAGACAAAGTCTATAATTTAAACAAGGCTTTATATGGTTTGAAGTAAGCTCGTAGAGGATAGTATACAAGAATTGCTTGAAATGTTTCAAGCAACAAATGCAACAAGATTTTGACATGTTTAATTTAGGATTGATGAATTATTTTTTAGGAATAGACGTATACCAGGTGCAATAAGGTATGTTCTCAACAAAAAAAAAGAAGAAGCTTAGGATGTTTTAAAGAGATTGAAGCTAGAACAATACAATTTGGTTACAATACCACTTGTTTACAATGACAAATTTTCATCAAGAGTAAAAGGTTGTTGTTACTTTTTACATAAGCATAGTAGGTAGTGTACTTTATTTAACTGCTACAAAAAATAATATTATATTCCTAACTAGTCTAGTAGGTAATGTACTTTACTTAACTGCTAAAAGAAATAATATTATATTCCTAGCTAGTCTATTGTCAAGATTTAATCACTCACCAAAATACGCACATTGTACCTCTAAAAATTTGCTTGCCTTCTCTTTCATTGTGTTTTTAGTGATTCTTTTCCCCGCTACCATTAAAGAGTGAGGTTTCACATATTCTTTTACATTTGTCAATAAATTTCATTTTTCTAAGAGTAAGTCTTTTTTATTTAATTTGTAGTATTTTCTCTATTTATCTTTTTCTTTTTCTACTTGATAGGCTTTCATTAGATGTGTCATTTACTTTGATAGAGAAAATAACTGGGGAGATTGGATTAACAACTTCTCTTGTCAAGTAGGTTCTTTCATTGACTAATTATCTAACTAAATCCATTGCCAATTTGCAATTCTATGTTTAACCAAGGCAACACTTATCTGAATAGGTAATCTAAACTTTTAAAATCCTTGTAATGAGTTTGAGGTCTAATATGGCCTTTATAGTTTGTTATATAAACCTCAAATATTAATCGGTATGGTTGGTTATTCTAATCACTACTACTCTATAACATTGATTCATTTCTATCAATATAGCTTTTTACTTCCTTTTAGCCTTGATGGTGAATAAAGATTTGAGTAATTCACTTTAATGAATTTGGCTATTTCAATTTATTTTGTAATATTTCAGTTATTAATCCATCATAGTCAAAATTTTCTTTTATCTTTATTGCTTTAATTGGCTTGGTTTATGAATTTTCCTTAATAATACTGGGCTTGATTGCTCAAGTAATCAGTTCAAGGAACTTCTAAGTTCACTAAGAAAGTGTTTGGATTTATCTTAATTGAAGGTAATGACTTTCCTTGGAAAATAACTATAAATTTTAGGGTCGTCTAGTGTATACACAATGTAACTTCCATACTAATATAATATATATTTTTTGAGTTAATTTTGTGCACTTTGAATAATTATAGCAATGTCCTAAATGAAAACCATTTCATTCTCTCTACTTAACGTCTTACACAAGGTTAAGGAAAACACTATAATTAAGCATTTGTTAAGGCCAAGTTGTATATGTTCTTTTAGTGATTACTCTTCCTTTGGCGTAGATTGACCATTATAAGCAACAACAAAAAGATGCAAGTTTAACAACAATTTTTTTTCAAGAAATTTTGTATCATTATGGGTTATTGGCTATCATAGGGATTTCATAAAAGGGAATCATGAAAGATGCTTTGTTTCTTATGCTTTACATAGGGTGAGTTATCTATTGATTTTATAGTTTTGATACTTTTTTATTTTTTAAATCTCAATAATTTTATTTACTTTTTTCATTACTTATTCAATTTAAACATCAAATTTGACAATATTTTTTAGTAGAATGATCCTGCAATGAGTGAAAGAGATTAATTATCATCCTTCATATATTGAAGAAGAAAATAAAAGGTGAAATTAAAGATAAAAATATATATTATATTTTAGTGATTTGCCTCTAAAATTGCTATAATGGGTGAATAAGTAGGAGGAATGAATTATAATTATAAAATTTGAGATCTTGTGAATGGATGTCTATATGTATGTGTTTTACTACTAGATATAATATTTTTAGGTTGATCTAATATGCTATATATATTGTAATCTAGTATATACATATAGTAATAATATAAGTAATCTCCTTAGATAGGACTTATTGTGTAGCTGGAACAAATTGACATGTAAATACTATAAAAATAGTTTTGTTGTAAATAATCGTTTATGCTTATGTTAATGATCTAAACTACCTATATACTTTTACTATTGATCTCTTTTTATTTATTAGGTAGGATTTAAAGTAAGTGTATTAGATAAGCGGTGCATATGAGGACATATTACTAGGAATACTATATGGCTTATTTAGCTTGTAAAGTTTGTTATACTACTATTGTGTATTCATGCAATCACAATTCATTATTTTGTTATCCTTGAAGACTTTTTTCTCTTTAGTAAGAGTACAATAGATATATGCGTATAGACATCAGTCCCTTAAAAATGTAAAAATAAGGTTAAAAAAACACAACAGTTAAAATTCGTATCATGACTTGGATTAGTTCCACTATAATATTATAGATAGGCAAATAGGCATCAATAAAAACTAAAAAGGAACAAACTTTAGAAATCATTGACGATAAGATGTATGCTAAAGAACAAAACATGAAAACAAGTAGGTATAACATTTATGAAATAGCAAATGTCAATATTTTTAACACTTCAATTCAGTGATTCTAAGTAGTATCCTTAGATACTTTTAAACTTGGACGCTTCAACCTTATATTTATTTCATCCTAGCAAAAATAGAAACAAATAATCAAAAGGTAACCTAATTAATTAAAAATCTATATGTCTTTGTGATTTGTCAAAATTTGTAACTTTTATTGAGTTATCACTCATCTTGTCACTAGTGATTGAGATTCCTTACCTTACAAAGTCTGTTATCTACATACTAGCTCTTTTTTTTTATTTGGCTTTGACTTTGGTGGTCTACTTGATGGATTAATAGTAGAACAATTTACTTAGACATCGTATGTGGATTTTTTTGTCTCCTTTATTGTAACACCCCACTTCCGTAAGACCCGAACCCGATATCGTTGGTGATATCCGAGTCCGTGCCCCGCGAGAGTGGCGTACTACATCAGTCGATTTAAAACTCAGTATACATTTTTTTTGAAGCCATTGATTCCACGTTAACACGACCAACACAGTAAGTAATTAAAATCCGTGTTCAATAAAAACCAGTTTCAGTTATTACAGTCATCCAGTAATAATTTACAATCAGTAAATGCAGTAAAACATCAAAACCACAATGGGCTCAGTAAAAATACAAAGCTTTGTTATACAGTGATTGCGGAACACAATTTACTAAGACACAATGCAGACGCGAACTGATCCCGATCTCTAACCTTTACTCGTCTACAGTAGACATACTCCCGTGTCAACCGGGGTATTCTTCAGGACCTGAAAAATAGATGCAAATTTTGGGTGAGTTTTGCGAACTCAGTGAGAAACCATCATCGATGGTTCACTCAAATCATGCATTACGCCCATGGCGTACAACACAGTCCAGTAATAATCAATTACCAGTAAGCAGTTAATAACAATGTCCAGTAACAGAAAACCATTCACAGTAACACATACCATCACGAGAGCAGTACTTATCACAGAACAGTTACTTGTGCGAATGCAATGCATATGTGACTCTTTCCAGTTATTCAGTATTGTGCCCAAGTGCTCAAGCAGTGTTCAGTGGGGGACGCGTCAGGGATTTCTCCCCTCGGGCTCGAGGGTCGATGCAAGATAATATGAGAGCTTGAAGCTCTTATCAGTAAAAATAGCAACTTGGGGCACGTCCATTATCTGATCATGCAATTATGCATGCAGTGCAGTATTAAGTGAATGTACAGTGTTTGGCTATAAAGCCCAGTGTAGCAGTAAGTCAATGATATGACTATAAAGCCCAGTATAGCAGTGTTCAGTATGATGGCTATAAAGCCCGATCTATCGATGTCGGTATCATTGATCGGTAAAATCACACAATACAATCCCATACACGCCAAGAGTCACGCAGTGATCATTCAATTCACTTTTGCACGTAATTCACGTTGAGCATGTAAACAAACAAAATTTGAGAAACCAACTAGGTTACTCACCTATTATTTCGAGCTAATGCCGGAAGTCTCGTGACGCCGGTCAATCGACGCCCAATTGGCCTCTATATGAATCAGAAAAAGCACGAGTCACTAAATATGAAATTTGTGCTCATGATGATGATATATGCATATTCATGAATTCCCGGCCCTAATCCCCCTTTTTTTTTCCATTATAAAAATTCATCAAAAATTCAGAAACCTATTGGGCCGACGGTGCATAATTCGGACCTCTATAGGTCCCCAATTAAATAAAACAGTGATTAAAAGTTCCGTCACCCGGGGCCACGTCAATTTCCCGTCTAAAAATTCCTAATTTCTTATAAAATGAAATTCAATATTCAATGAATCCGATGCCTCTAGAATCAGGTCAATCGGACGTCGGACGGAAAAGTTATTCACGAAAGAAATCAAAATTCAACAAGTCATATATATAAATATTGCCCTTATTTTTCCCTTTATTTTCTGATTTCCAACCAAACTTCCAACACCCATAACTCTTTCTACACATTTCTGAAAAATGCAAACTATACCTTGTTGGAGAGCTTATGAAAAGCTCTACAATTCTCAAGAGGACCATAAAAATCAATTCCAACCCTAAGGGTGTCAAATATCCCATCAAACCTTCTGCCTACTCAATTCCCATTAACACAGGGCAGTACCTTGACACTTTCATAACTCACTGATTCTTCAGAAATAAATTACCACAAAAATATGGTCAATAAGTTCACATTGTCCTCAACAATTTTCATTAACAATCCAAAATCAGATTCTATTTCTAAGCAAGTCCATTAATTCATTTAATGTTACTGTCCCTGCAATCCTTCAATTTGGGCAGTAACCTTACAACAAGCATATCTCCCTATACACAAGTCAGTAAAATCAGAACTTTATATCCCTGTAAAGATAACATCTCAAACTTCAATTTTCATGAAGAACTCATCATCCAAATCGATCTCTAACAATTTCAAAACTGTTATGGAAGCTACTGTTATGATCAGCCATTCATAACCTAATGTAGGGTTCATTTTTGCAAAATCATAACTCCCAATTCTGACTTCTAAAAATTACAAACCATATATCAATTTCAAGGTAATCTCTTCCTATACAACTTTTCAGAAGCTCACTCACACCAATTCAGTCCACATAAAATGTTAAAATTGCCTCCAATCAGTAAACTCACAAAATCACACTTAAGCTAGGTTTCATCCAAAATGCTCAAAACCAGTCATTAGTAATCAATTCATATCTCCCAATATACAATTCTAAAAATAACAAGATCAGAAGAAATGGAAAGATAATTCAATATGCTACAACTTCCATGAAGACCATTTTCCCTAATTCCATCTCAATTAATTCTGAAAAATCAACAAAACTCAGATGTCATGGTTGCGGTTACTGTTTACAGGCAATGGAACAGTAACTTTCCATACAGAAATTGACCCTTCTATCATTGGAATTCAACAACACCTATTTCACACTAAATTGAAGCCAACATCCCAAAGTTTCATTGGGCACAAATCTTGCCTCATTTTAACATCTACACAATTAGTTATGAATAAAACATGACAGTAGGTTCAAAACTCAATTTCCAGCTTAAATCAACAATCTAACTTCTATCACTTCTAACATCAATAACATATCACTAAGCATCCATTCCTACCTCTAATTCAACCCCAAACTCATCACAACATACAATTCTACAATGACACAAAAATTGGCAGCACACATATACACAATTCCCATACTTTGTTTCCATGTATTAAGCATCATAAACATCATTAAAACAAAGAACTTAAAAGAACCTTACCTATCAAGCTTCCAATCTTTATTTCCTTCTTAACTTCTTTACTTTCTACCTTCACTAATCACTTCTTCCACCACCATACATATGTAGTTCATCATCATGGGAAGACTATAGCTTGGTAAGTGTTTGGAGGAAGATGAAAACAAGAAGAAGAAAATCGATGGTTAAAGATGGATAGGAAAATGGATAGGTTTGCTCTTTCGGATGAGAGAAGATGTATAAGTATAATAAAGCTTTCAAGTGGTCCTTTTATTGAAAAACACTAGAAGAGTCGTGGATGATGATAGGAAGAAGACAAAATGCATTAAGAAAAGGGACACTTGGCTTTTTAAGACATGGAAAAGACAAAACTAACTAATTAACCTACTTTAATTACAAACTTTCATTAATCCTACTTAAACACTAATCATGACACTAAAATAATTCCCTAACATCAATTATCCACTAATCTCATGCCATTAGGCAATCCTGTTCGGTACAAAACAGTTCACTCAGTCAGTCAGTTGGAATTTTCCGGTCCGGAAAAGAACCCCGAAAAATTTCAGAAAAATTCCCATAAATCCCTAAAAATAGAAAACGATTTATGGCGCACTCAGAATAATTTTTCAAATCCGATAACCCCGTTAATCACAATGAAATTACATTAGGCACAAAAACCGGGAATGTCATGTATGCATGTGCGGTAAGTTTCTGTGCACGATTGTGACTATGTAGCAATCCTATTATGCATGAGCAATCCTGTGAAATCCCGATCTAACGCATACTATGCCAATTTACTATTTTACCCCTTCCAGTAGGGGGTGGGATGTTACATTTATCTTATTCTTCTTTAGTTTACCTAGTATTTTTCAAAATGAAGGTGGTAATGGTAATTCATGTTTGGTTCTAGGCCAAAATTGTTCTTATTGAATTGGTTCAATCATATATTAATAAGCATGTAGATACTTGTCGTTCATAAGCCAATATGATACATATGAATTATGCATCAAGTTTAATAAATGCTTAACTCTTTTGTGCATTACTCCAAATCCACCAACAACATCACTCTCAAGTTCATAATCACTACATGACTCCTTTACTAATTCTTAATTACTTCTTTATTCTTGGATCAATGTCATCACTTCACTTGCTTGCCATGTTTCTATTATTAACTAGTCACTCCAATTGATTTATTATAAGCATTATAATTTCCTCAAACATTATAATAATGTTCTTTGTTTGAGCTTCAATATACTTCCATTAAAATTTTCACAAAGATTATTATCCATAATATAACACTTGAATGTAGTGTTGAAATATGATCTTGATCATTTTTCCTTTGAAATTCTCAATCAATTCCTATGAGAATTTTCTGAATCCTCTTCTAATTCTTTTAGACAAAAAAAAGTTAGGTTCGTTAGATGACTTACAATATTGCCAAAATAATATTTCTAATTTAAATCCTTTATGATCCATCTTTCTCTAATTGGCAAATATGTGTCTTGTATAAAATGTTAGTTTAGCCTTTGGGAGTTGTTTACTAAGTGCCTCCATAACCTATATAACATTTAATTAAAAAATAGTAAGTGAGTAATATAAGAAAGTATATATTAACAAAGCATACAAAGTTCATACCGAACCTTTTATTGATCACAATTCATTGATCATCTACCTCCATCTTTTAGATCTAATTCTTTCATTAATAACTCTAAAAACTAGTTTTAAGTATCTCTTATTTCAATATAAACCTCAACCAATGCCATAGGGAACATTTAACTATTTCCATCCCTTCTTCTATTATCAATAACACACCTTTTACAATCCTTTAAGAAGTAATAATCTAGTCATATTAACCTTCTATAACTAGTTAAGAAACAATTTTTATAATATTCAAAACCCACATACATTTTACCAGGTAATGGCTGTAAATCTTATCCAAATGATGCAATTTTAACAACATTTCAATTATATTACCAAGATTTGACCTTAAAAGTTCTTCTTTATAATCCCACAAATTGTTATATTCTGCTCTCATAACTCCTTACATTTACTCTATCACTAGTTTCCTATCATTGTAAAAAAAATATTATAGCCAATATTGACTCTCAAAGCTTTATTAACAAACTTCCTTTAGTATATTAACTTCAATACAGTGAATCATAGGAAGCCATTGAAGTAATTGTTAGCAACTCATATGGAACCTACTCTTTTGTTGTGGAATATAAGATTATGTGTATGCTTCCACTTAGAAACTCTTATCTACACACACACGCACACACATGCACGTGCACACAAACACACATGCGCGCGCGCACATATGAGCAATCAATCCACAATACCAATGATGCCGAAATTTAAATTAACCAAAAAATTGAAAATACTTACTTCAAAATTATTTAATTCCTTTACCAAGCTAGTTGAGCTCTACCATTTTCAGTACCTACTCACATATTTAGCTCTCATAAATTGTTTGGTGTTCTTAGTAAAAATAAACTTGCTTATTTCATCAACAATAAGCTTGTGAAGCCCTTCCTTGAATTAATTAGGATTGTTAAACAAGATACTAAGCTCAATCTCAATCTTTTTTCATATAAGGAATGAATCAATGAAGTTTGATTTATGTCTTAACCTTTTATCCATATCTAAACTACTTTCTTCTTCAAAACTGAAATTGTCATCTAATTCAAAGTAAAATGTCAGAACTTCAACTTGTACATTATATCCATCATTAGTTGCATTTTTTTATAGCTTTCCCTTTTTCTATTATATATTGTAATGTCTTAAACTTTTATCCACATCTAAACTACCTCCTTCTTCAAAACTGAAATTGTCATCTAAATCAAAGTAATATGTCATAACTTCAACTTGTACATCATATCCATCATTATCATCTCCATCATTAATTGCATTTTTTTTACAACTTTCCCTTTTTTCTATTATATATGGAAAACATTGCTCTCAATTCTTTTCTTTAGTTATCTCCTTTAAATGAAATAAATAAATCTCTATACAATTTTAACTCTTTATTATCCAAAATGAATCAAAATCCTCTTTAATACTTACATCAACAAAATGCATTCTCTTGTTATTTAGCTAGATCAATTTTACCATCACTTACACCTAAAACATCTTATTGACCTATGTCTTCATTTGTAGCCTATACGATAATGAACCAAGTGACGTTAACGAGGACATCATTTACAATCCTAGTAATAACCTCCATATTAACACCATCATCAAAACATTTAACACAAACTTAAACATTAACATTTTGTTCTAAATATGGTAAATTGGATCCATGATCAACATAGATCTCTATCATTTTATGTTTGCAATTACCTTACATATCTCCATAATATAAGTATCACTTTTTTTCCTCTATAAATCATTTTTAGACTGCCTTTTGCCACCCTATATGTAACATCCCGTTACTGTCATTAAGAGTATAATGGTAATTTTGGGACGGACTGATAGGATTTCACTGCATACACTAACTGAGCATGCTACTGGCCTCTAATCATAGAGGAACTGGTCTACCGCATATACATATATTCATAGGTACATGCATTCATGATTTTTCGGTATTTAATTGTAAATTAGAATTGACTGGAAACTGACTGGATTGTGGGGGACTGATTGAGAAATTAGAGTAATTGAGTATAATTGACTGATTTAATACTGTTTATGAGTGATTGGTAATTTATAGAGGCCTATAGGAAATTTTCGTGAAATTCGGAAGAAAATGCCGGATAGGAAATTTTGGGTGATTGATCGATCGATCAGTATAAGATTGAAAGAACTGTCCGATGGCGATGGAAAAATTAGAATTTGACTGATAGAAAATAAATATGTTGAGCCATTGAAATTTTGAGACTGAAATTTAGACTGATATGGAGACCCAGGTCTATAAATAGCTAGGGTTGAGATTTTGGGGGAAAAGGTTCAAGCATTTCATCGTTTCTCTTCTCCTTCCCCTTCGGCGTTCGACGATCCCTCCCCATTGGTGAGTCTTGCTATTTCTCCCTTTGGTTTTCCCTTCTATTGTGCTTAGCCAACTGATTTATTGTGATTGATGAAGGATTGAGAGATTTGGAGAGTGTTAATCGGTGATTTGAGGAAGTTAGGGTTACGGCGATTTTGAGATTTGGGATTTATCGTCGATTGGTAAGTTTTGTTGGCTTTAATGTTGTTATTACTGGTCATTTGAGTATTTATGGCATTTATGGGGTTTGTTTGAGTAGATAGAGTGTTTAATGGAGGTTGGTATGTGTATTAATGACGGAAATCGATCGGAGAAGACGACCTGGTCTTCGCACGTAGGGACGAGCATCGAAGTGTTAGGGCTTCGTCGCGACGAATAAAATTGAATTAAGTTAAATGTATTGGTCGCGACGTATGCAGCAAGACGTCGCGACGAGCAAGGGAAAAAGCCACGTCGCGACGAACCTATGGCTAACGTCGCGGCGAAGTCATGAAGAGAGACGACGCCATGCGCTGCGAAGCGTGCCTTTTCATCGCGGGCGAAGGCCGCAAGGTCGCGGCGAGGAACTATTTCATTGGCTTAAATTATGGTTTATTGGACATATCTTTTGGTGTAGACCTCAATTGAGGTAATTCCATTTGTTATGAAATAGGAAAAGAGGTCTATAGCGAGAATAATTATGGGAACTAGATTTGATTTAAATGGTATTGAATTATAGAGATTAAGGTCAATTGTGATTCATAGTGTGATATAAGTGTCAAATTGAGACTATCAAGTTTTAATTGGAGATTGCAATAGAGGTTTTGACCCAATGGATAGGAAATTGTTATAGGAAGTATGAATATAGGAGATTGGATGAATCATAGGATCGGATCAGTTTTGTCAAGAAATTGAGTGAGAAAATGGAATTGGGCTAAAGGTATCGAAATTGGGATTTAGCAGGAAATCGTGAACATGCATTGTATATCATTTCATCGAGACATATGCATTCTTGTATTGATCAATCGGGCAATTAGTAATGGACCATATTTAATCATTATAGAGGCGCCGTTGGATCGCTGTTCCACGGACTTTCTTTGGGACTTCGTGTAGTAGCTCGAAAGTAACGGTGAGTAACCTAGTTGGTTCCTCAAATTACCGATTGTCTAAGTGCTCTCGTATGAATTATCGTATGATTCTTGAAATGAATGTGATTGAATTGTATGCTTTTCAGATCGAACGGACCGTTACATCCCAATCGAAATTGTATGACTATTGAAATATACATGATCAAATTGTATGCTCTCACCGTATTGGACTAGACCAACTGAAATGTATGAGAGTGAATCTGTATTATTCTTCGAACATATGTGACCGATTCGCATACGACATCAGAGTGGATTGAATTATCGAGTGATACCGAGAATCGTAATATCGGGCTTTTAGCCAACCATCTTGAACTCATCAATCTTGAATTATCGAAAGCTTTTAGCCAACTATGAACTCATCAATCTTGAATTATCGAACATTGAATTATCGAGATCGCATTTGCATGCATAAATGCATGATCAGATAATGGAATGTGTCCCAAGTTGCTAAAATCACTGAAAAGAGCTTCGAGCTCAAACACTGTACTGACCGAGCATAGCCCGAGGGGATTTATCCCTGACGCGTCCTTCACTGAATACTGACTGAGCACTTAGGCACGACACTGAATAACTAGAAAAGAGTCTCATAGGCATTACATACATTTGACTGACTGAATTGTGACATTGACCGATTACGTGATGACATGATTGACTGTAGACTGTGATGTGATATTGTAAAGTGTTACATGCTACTGTAAGTGGTTATCACTGTGAATTGTATACTGTAAATTGTCTATCACTGTAAAATGTTGTATAGTACTGTAAAATGATATCTGATACTGTAAACTGGTATAGACTACTATAAATTGTATATGATACTGTTAATTGATCTTGAATTGTCTTTGACGCATGCACGCGTAATGCATAATTTAAGTGAACCATCGATGATGGTTTCTCACTGAGTTCACAAACTCACCCAAAATTGCATCATATTTTTCAGGACTGATAGAGTAGACTCCTAGCTCCGAAGATATTCTTTTCCTACCGTGCGAGCTGCTGGCAAGAGACGATGGCACACAGGTCGGTCAGCTGGGTTAGCATTTTGAGGATGACCTAGGATAGATGTTTGTATCAGTTTCCTTTTTGGTTTTGTTAGGAGACTGATAGACTGGTCTATTCTATCATTGGATGACTGTATAAAATGATTATCATTTTGGATTTTTTTTAATTTACTGATTTATGTTATATTGTGATTTAACTACTGCGATGCCATGTGGATATTAGTAGAACTGTTCTGGTAGTGCACCTTTATCGTGGGATACACGTCGGGCATCCCAATGTGTACCCTACGGTGAGGGGGCGCTACATTAAGTTGGTATCAGAGCATGGTTTGACATCTTATGGGCATAGTGTACTGTTAGGCTGGAATTATTGGAAAGAATAGCAGAACTGATTGGAATTTCTTGTCTGTTTTAGGTCATCCGTACTGGGAAACCGAGTTGAATCACCCGCTGACCTAGAATTGGTAGGAGCTAGTAGGGAGTCTCCGATGCCTCATCCAGAGGAGTTGCCTCCTCAAGTTCCTGTGCGACGGGAACGGAGATATGAACAACTGCGTAGGCATGGGGCGATTGATTTTTATGGCAGCACCGACCCTGCGGAGGCTGAGGATTGGCTGCAGAGGACTGAGAGAGTCCTCGATCAGATGGACTGTGACCCGGATGAGCGTTTCGACTACGTGGTTTCTCTGTTACAGGGTCCTGCATATCGGTGGTGGAGGACTGTCCCGGGCAGTACCACCAGGCCCTGCACACTGACATGGGATGATTTTCTGAGGGCCTTCAAGGATAATTTCATGCCCAAGATTTATCTGGATATGAAGCTACAGGAGTTCCTAGAGCTGAGACAGGGACAGATGACTGTGGCCGACTATGAGGTACGGTTCAATGAGCTATTGGTCTATGCTTCTACTGTGGTTGCTTCTGAGGCTGACAAGTGTCGACGTTTTGAGGGCGGACTCAATCTAGAGATCCGTACCCTATTGGCTCAATCCGATATGATTGATTTCATTGAGTTGAGGGCTTCAACAGTGAGGATCGAGCATTCATCGAGGAGAGGCAAGTCTGCGGTGGTCGGGAGACCAAGAATAAGAGACCCCATGACGGACCCGAGTAGTGAGTAGAGGGTATAGCGAGGCCGGAGCAGACCTTTAGATCCTCGGGAGGGACTAGACGATCTGGTTATGAAGCGAGAGAGACAGTTTTGTGCTGCATCGGTCGTGGTGGCGTCAGTGCTAGAAGTTCAGGGCAGTCTGTTCCTCTATGTGAGCATTGTGGTAAGAGGCACAGTGGAGAGTGCCGATGGCTATCTGGAGCCTGCTTGAGGTGTGGTTCGATGGACCACCTAGTGAGGAACCGCCGGAGACCTCGGGAGCCCATCTTCTATGGTGGAAGATCTGATAGCAATACCACGGTGCAGCAGAGCCGTGGTGGATTCGGATGGAGAGGCCGAGGCCGAGGTCGAGGTCGAGTTGAGGGATCAGCAATGAGGTCTGAGGGTCTGGACAGCAGACAACAACCTCAGGCCAGGGTCTATGCCATGATTCGGCAGGAGGCCCAGGATTCCCCGGATGCTATAGCGGGTATGCTTCTAATTTTGGTTTTAAAGCATATGTATTACTGGATTTTGGATTCATTTATCTTTCTTTATTCAGACCGCATTCCGCATATAGATCGCATGATAATAGGATGAGGTTCTTTGCATGGGTTAGTGGTCAGCATTCCTATAGGAAGTACGACTGAATTGGGAAAGGCCAGTGGAAACTCAAGAATGAGAGATAGAGTCTGCTACTGAGGAAATGTGCAATATGTTAACGTAAGAAATCCGATTGTGTAATAGGCTTACTGAACTGTAAAGGGAAATTAGGGTAAAGGAATATGTGTTAGGATGTGTTATGATGGAACTGAGAAAGGTAAGCGAACATTGTTTCTCATTGGAGACAATCGATTTTTAGAAAGGTATATGAATTGATAAGGGGTATAAGGAATATAGGTATTCAGAATTTGGAATTATTAAGGATTAACTGAGTGCTAGATTTATCCGAAAATGACAAAATATTTGAGGAAAATGTGTAAAAAGTATGACTGATAATTTTGAAAGAGATATTTGGGGAACTGCACTGCTTCATTATTAATCACAATGTTTTAAATTGGAGATTTGGCAATATTTAGTGGAATGTCCCCGTAAAGGTTATGACGAATTAGTTGATATAGTGCAATGTGATTTAACGATGTCGAGGACAAGTATAATGTCGTAGATCAGATCGTGATTGATTATCCAAATTGTGGTGTCATCAAAAGCGTGGGACTATTAATTATATAAATTTTATGGATATGTCCATGGATATGCAAATCAATGATGATCGAGATATTTTGAGAATTTGAATGATTCGTGAAAGAGATTAAAGTAATGAGTAGTCGCAAAGTTAAGACAAGTATGAAATTAAATGGATTGGGCAGAAATTCAATAGCGTATAAATGTGTTATTGTTAAATGATAATTGTCAAATTGGTATAGTTCAAAAAGAAAGTAGTATGAGTTATAGGAATTCCAAATTAATGGTGTATAAAAAGGATTGGCAAAACAAATTGGCGATTCAGAAAATTGCAAACCGTATTGGGAAATTTAAATGGAAGTCAATTTTTGAGAAAATGATATTTATGACTATCTTGTGAAGTGTGTATTTTGCCGCCAAAAGGAGACTGTTAGAGAAATCTCTAAGATCCATCGAAACGTTGTGTTTCAACAAGAATGTACCGAAAGAGTAATAAAAGGTTTAGAGTGTGAACTCGAATAGTTATTCGTTGGGATAACGAACAGATGTGACCACTGAGGCAAAACGTGAGACTGATATATATATATATATGGAACCATTGGGATTGAGGTACAATTATGAGAGATTGCAGGACGTATGATTGATTTGAATTAATGAAGACAGTGAAGTGAATTTGTATTAGGGGATTGAGAAATCCCAGATTATGACAATAAGTCGAATCGACAAGGGAACTGATTCGTCATTAAATGGCCTCTATGTGACCGCAGTGTAAGTAGATTGGTAAAGTGGTTTAAAAATCTAAAAGATGATCCTGATCTATAAAGTGTATTACGGATTGGATTAAGATACAGTGTTAAGAATTGGTAAATGTGTTTCTGGTACTGAATGTAAGGATTGGCAAATAATTATAAGGCTATGAGCGAGAATCGGAATCGAAAGGAGTGAGTAAATTCTCCTGTCCTCCTCATCGACTGTATATGAAATTTCGAGGACGAAATGTTTATAAGGAGGGTGAATTGTAACATCCCGTTACTGTCATTAAGGGTATAATGGTAATTTTGGGACGGACTGATAGGATTTCATTGCATACACTGACTGAGCATGCTACTGGCCTCTAATCATAGAGGAACTGGTCTACCGCATATGCATATATTCATAGGTACATGCATTCATGATTTTTCGGTATTTAATTGTAAATTAGAATTGACTGGAAACTGACTGGATTGTGGGGGACTGATTGAGAAATTAGAGTAATTGAGTGTAATTGAATGATTTAATACTGTTTATGAGTGATTGGTAATTTATAGAGGCCTATAGGAAATTTTCGTGAAATTCAGGAGAAAATGCCGGACCGTAAATTTTGGGTGATGACCGATCGATTTGATAAGATCTTGAAAGAACTGTCTGATGGCGATGGAAAATTAGAATTTGACTGATAGGATATAAATATCTTGAGCCATTGAAATTTTGAGACTGAAATTTAGACTGATATGGAGACCCAGGTCTATAAATAGCTAGGGTTGAGATTTTGGGGGAAAAGGTTCAAGCATTTCATCGTTTCTCTTCTCCTTCCCTTCTGTTCGACGATCCCTCCCGCTGGTGAGTCTTGCTATTTCTCCTTTGGTTTTCCTTCTATTGTGCTTAGCCAACTGATTTATTGTGATTGATGAAGGATTGAGAGATTTGGAGAGTGTTAATCGGTGATTTGAGGAAGTTAGGGTTACGACGATTTTGAGATTTGGGATTTATCGTCGATTGGTAAGTTTTGTTGGCTTTAATGTTGTTATTACTGGTCATTTGAGTATTTATGGCATTTATGGGGTTTGTTTGAGTAGATAGAGTGTTTAATGGAGGTTGGTATGTGTATTAATGGCGAAAATCGATCGGAGAAGACGACCTGGTCTTCGCACGTCGCGACGAGCATTGAAGCGTTAGGGCTTCGTCGCGACGAATAAAATTGAATTAAGTTAAATGTATTGGTCGCGACGTATGCAGCAAGACGTCGCGACGAGCAAGGGAAAAAGCCACGTCGCGACGAACCTATGGCTAACGTCGCGGCGAGCCGCAAAGGAGACGCACGCCGCGGCGAGCGTGCTTCACGCCGCGGCGAGCGTGCCTCTTTCGTCGCGGCGAAGGCCGCAAGGTCGCGGCGAGGAACTATTTCATTGGCTTAAATTATGGTTTATTAGGCATATCTTTTGGTGTAGACCTCCAATTGAGGTAATTCCATATTTGTTATGAAATAGGAAAAGAGGTCTACAACTGAGAATAATTATGAGAACTAGATTTGATTTAAATGGTATTGAATTATAGAGATTAAGGTCAATTGTGATTCATAGTGTGACATAAGTGTCAAATTGAGACTATCGAAGTTTTAATTGGAGATTGCAATAGAGGTTTTGACCCAATGGATAGGAAATTGTTATAGGAAGTATGAATATAGGAGATTGGACTGAATCATAGGACTAGATCAGTTTTGTCAAGAAATTGAGTGAGAAAATGGAATTGGGCTAAAGGTATAGAAATTGGGATTTAGCACCGGAAATCGTGAACATGCATTGTACATCATTTCACTGAGACATATGCATTACTGTATTGATCAATTGGGCAATTAGTAATGGACTGTATTTAACTGTTATAGAGGCGCCGTTGGATCATCGTTTCACGGACTTTGCTGGGACTTCCAGGCAGTAGCTCGGAAGTAACGGGTGAGTAACCTAGTTGGTTCCTCAAATTACTGATTGTCTAAGTGCTCTCTGTATGAATTACTGTATGATTACTGAAATGAATGTGATTGAATTGTATGCTTTTACTGTACTGAACGGGACTGTTACATCCCACTGAAATTGTATGACTATTGAAATATACATGATCAAACTGTATGCTCTCACTGTATTGGACTAGACCACTGAAATGTATGAGAGTGAACTGTATTATTACTGGAACATATGTGACCGATTCGCATACGATTACTGTAGTGGATTGGATTACTGAGTGATACTGAGAACTGTAATACTGGGCTTTTAGCCAACTACTGAACTACTGAATACTGAATTACTGAAAGCTTTTAGCCAACTACTGAACTACTGAATACTGAATTACTGAACACTGAATTACTGAGCACTGCATTTGCATGCATAAATGCATGATCAGATAATGGAATGTGTCCCAAGTTGCTAAAATCACTGAAAAGAGCTTCAACTCGAACATCAGATCGACGGGCATAGCCGGGGATTTATCCCTGACGCGTCCTTCACTGAATACTGACTGAGCACTTGGGCACGACACTGAATAACTGGAAAAGAGTCTCATATGCATTACATACATTTGACTGACTGAATTGTGACATTGACTGATTACGTGATGACATGATTGATCAGATCGTGATGTGATATTGTAAAGTGTTACATGCTACCGTAAGTGGTTATCACCGTGAATTGTATATCGTAAATTGTCTATCATCGTAAACTGTTGTATAGTCTTGTAAAATGATATCGATCATCGTAAATGGTATAGACTACTATAAATTGTATATGATCGTTAATTGATCGTTATCAATTGAATTGCTTTGTACAGCACGCGTAATGCATAATTTGAGTGAACCATCGATGATGGTTTCTCACCGAGTTCGCATAAACTCACCCAAAATTGCATCATATTTTTCAGACCGATAGAGTAGACTCTAGCTCAAGATATTCTTTTCCGCCGCAAGTAGCCGCCGGCAAGAGACGATGGCACACAGGTCGGTCAGCTGGGTTAGCGTTTTGAGGATGACCTAGGATAGATGTTTGTATCAGTTTCCTTTTTGGTTTTGTTAGGAGACTGATAGACTGGTCTATTCTATCATTGGATGACTGTATAAAATGATTATCATTTTGGATTTTTTTTTAATTTACTGATTTCTGTTATATTGTGATTTAACTACTGCGATGCCATGTGGATATTAGTAGAACTGTTCTGGTAGTGCACCTTTATCGTGGGATACACGTCGGGCATCCCAATGTGTACCCTACGGTGAGGGGGCGCTACACTATATATAAAACTTATTTTCCTTGGGTCCTTTCTTCATGTATGGTTACCGAATGTTGGAGCTATATGAGACGTCAATCTCATGTATGGTTTTGTGGGTCCTTCAACATCTTCTATGAGCATCCTCACAAGGTCCCAATAACAAAACCTATCAATTTCAATGGTTCAACTTTTAACATCTTCATCCACATATTCAACATCTTCCCTATAAATAAACTTCCTTCTATAAAATATAATTAGTTTCCCATCTCATCCATCCATCTTTGTTTACCTACATATAAAAATCAATGTTAGCATAAACACAAGAA
The DNA here is from genome assembly GCA_029891385.1 of Erythroxylum novogranatense. Classification (NCBI taxonomy): domain Eukaryota; kingdom Viridiplantae; phylum Streptophyta; class Magnoliopsida; order Malpighiales; family Erythroxylaceae; genus Erythroxylum; species Erythroxylum novogranatense. The sequence goes on from CM057228.1 coordinate 24,241,811, forward strand.
TGCATGATGAAAAATGAAATCAAATTTAATTAAACTTGACATTAAAAAAATAAAAAATTGAACAATTAATTCCCTTTATGATTAAAAAAAGGAAACATATTACATACTTGTCAATAAGAGTATGGCACCCTCATAAAAGCAAAACTATAATAATCATACGTCTTCACTGAACTTTGCTTTCATAAAATTTCTAGTTATCAAAGAATAAAATAAGTATATATAATTTGTTAGCATCCATGTAAACAATTAACAAACAAATGAATTCGTTTTACCTTTAAATCTAATGCATAATAAAGCAATCCAATGATGAATTTGGTTAACTAAAATTGACTAACATAAAAGATATGTTAATGGTTATGTTTGCCTTCTGAACTTAAAAAAAGCTTGGTATTTCTCATAAACAATAGGTTTCTGCCTCAAACTATAACCGTCCTTGATTTCTATTAAATAAATAAAACCTTTATTTATATAAAAACACTTATTGCCTTTATCAAGAAACAATCTTAGTTGATCTCAAAATGAGGGGATTTTTTGCACAAGTTTTTGTTCCTTCCATAAGTTTTTATATATATTCTATAAAAAAAGAAGAAGAATTTGTTCATACCCCTTCTTTTTAGCTCTCATAGACAAATTGATAGGTAAGTTTTGCGATCTTAGTAATTAAAAAGGTAAGCTAAGAGAATATTTTATTGAATTGTAAGAATATTTTCTATCTTATATGTAATTTAAGTTCCTACATCCCACTCCAGGAGAATTTACCTTCCATTTATTCTGACAAATCCTAACTTTTAATGCAGATCTATAACCATCAGTGATAACGTATATACTGTAAAAGGGTAACTTAGATACATAAGCTAATTAACTAAATAAACTCATGCAATAAATGATTGAAATTACTATTATCATTATGATGGTTGCATTTGTTACTACATAGAAGTTTTTATTTTTAACATAAAGGAAAAACATTCATAATAAAATTCTTTGATAAGCTGTAATGTACTTACACAACGACTCAATTCTATAAAGAAGAGTGACATATCCTTAAAGAACAAGCATGTCAAGAAGAACAAATGTACACAAAATGTTGTTATTTATAGTATTAAGAGAAAGAAAAAGGGAATGAGAAAGAGATGTTGACACTCCCATGAATTCATCAATCAAAAAAATAATTTTATACACAAAGAAGTGATGGATAAGCGAAAAGAGGATCTGGATATACCTTAAAATGTGGAAAAGAAATATTGAAGGTAGTGAGAAAGGAGGCAAGCAAATGTTTAGATGCATAAAATGTGTGTTTTGGGAGCTGGAGATAAGAGAATTTTTAATGAAAAGGGAAATGGATCATGGGTCTTGTCTTGCTCTCCCAATATTCATTAGTCTTGCCATACGAGATACAAAGAAACTTATTCTTTTTAGACAGTATCAACAGAGGCAAGGTAAGGGAAAATAGGGTTCATATTATTTAAAAAAAAGGTATGTCATGGTTTAGTCATGAGTTATAGGTTATGAGTCAGTTTAAAGGATAATAGGTCAGTCTATGAAGATGTCCATATGTCCAGTATTTCTTTTTGGATTTCCATATGTCAGTTCAAAATTGACTTTAATAGTTACATCAATAAAAAAATAGAGACAATGTTTTAACCTAAATTGTAAGAGTTTTGAAAGGCCAGTTACTTAATTGAAAATTTTTAAAAGTTTGACATTAAAATGAAAAAAAATTCCAAAAGTTTTGACACTATAGAATCTGGTATCCCTATATTAAAGGTATAAGTGACTTTGAAATGTGGTGTAAGAAGAAAAGAAATGAAGGATTTCAATGGTATGTTGACAGTGATTAGATAGGTTCTATGTAGGATTGTAGAAGTACTTTAAGCTATATTTTCTCTTTTGGTTCAGATCCATTTTCAAAAAATTCCAAACAAAAGGTAGTAGTTCAATCAACTATAGAGGTTGAATGTATTTCTATTGCAATTAGAGAAAATCAAGACATTTAGTTTAGAAAATAAATGATTCATTTGGGAAAGGAGCTGATGAAATTACTATTATTTTGTGTGATAATATATCTATTATAACACTTACAAAAAATCATGTACAATATAGTAGAATCAAACATATAAAGGTTAAATTTCATTTTAATAGAGAAGTAAAGAAAGATCAAGAAGATAAGTTGTTGTATTGCAAGTTTGAATTACAAATTGTTGATATTCTAACTAAAGTACTTTCAAGGAACATGTTTGAATATTTTAAGAAGCAAGCTATTAGTGTCAAAGAAATAGGCTTAGTAAAATAGCTTAATTCTAGCCCGATCCTACCTGAAGTCAATAGACTTAATTCGAGTTGATATGACTTTAGGTAGGCTCATAACTTTTTTTTTTCAATTTTAAGCTTTAGATTGGGTCAGGCTATAAAACCTAACTATAAATGAAATGACATTGATTTTTTAGACTAAAAAAAAAGATATCATCTCATTACCAATAAATGACAATGTGAGAAAAATCTCCTCCTCCTTTAATTGTGATTTTTTTCCTCTTCTTTGGCATTCTCTGTTAGTCTCTCTACATCTCTCTGTCTCTCTATCTCTCATTTTCTCCCTACATTTCTCTAGCTTTGAGTTGTTATAATAATCAATTATTCTGCATTGCATTAAGCTATCTTTACCCTAGATGTTATCTTTATCAATAGCAATAAGCTCTCTCTACCCTAGATGCTGTCTTTATCAATCTCTCATTCTCAATTATGTAATTATTCTTCTTATTTAATTAAATTTGAATTTGTTAATGAATAGAGTTGAGAATCGTTATTTGAAAAAATATGGCTAAGAGAGGCGATTATAAGATCCACTTGGAAAGAAAATGTTTCTATTTACAATTTTCAAATAAGAAAATTTTATAGTCCCTTTACTTGCTTTTCTATGGTTTAGGTGAATGGATATATCAAGTTGGAATAACATCATGACTTCCTTGACTGTTTTTGGAGTTTCATTCTCCATAAATGTTTATATTTCTTTTTATTCTTTTATAATGAAATTAAAGATGGAGCATATCACTTTGGTTTTTTCTTTTTCTTTTTTTTTTTACTTTAGGTGAAGAAAAAGGAATTGCTCCAATTTATGCAAGTTCAATAAATGATTAGAACTTAGTGCTAAACTCCAAAGGTAATTGTTGAGAGTTAGGCTACCTTATCTCTACTATGACCTATTTCTTATCCTTATTCTATGAACTTGATTTTGAAATTTAATTTGTGTTCCTATATTTTATGTTTTAGGATGATGAAGTGGAGGAAATATATTTTTTTGTTGTCAATTCCTCTAGAAACCCAAACAACATGAAAGTCTTCTTTTTAATATTGATTGTTGTATTCATTAAATTGCACTAGTTTGCTTATCATTCTCTCAATTCTATTTAACTTGATTTTTAGGATCTATAATGGAGCTTTGTTTGGTCTCTAAGGCCTCAGGTTTGGGGCTTAACAAGAAATAAATGTTGTTTACCTATTTTAGTTGACTCTAATACTCTATTTATTATTGGACTGAACACGCAAATATATAGACTTATTTGTTATGTTTTTTCCTATTTTATTTCATTCATCTTAAGGGATATTTCTAAAATGAGTTTCATTTAATTATCTCCTTACCCCATTTAAATTAGGCCTAATAACCTGATGGTGAAAGAAAATCAATGCAAACAAGTATGAAGTGAAGAATGATTCTTCAGTATCAAGATGATTAGATGACCATATATATTCAATTTTTGGCAATTTTAGGTCAAAAGGATTATCTAGGATTACAAAAATAGGATGATAGGGAAAAATATAATAAATAATGCATTGTTCACTTTGTTTGAATATTTTACATCCCTGAATTATTTCATAAGGCATACATTCAATAGCTAAAAACTATCAACTTCTAGCCACAATTCCTAGGATACAAAGGGTATGTTTGAAATCAAAATGTTAAAACTTGAATCATTATTTCCATTAATGCATGTTGTTATTGGAATAGAATGTCCTGCTTCATATAATAATAAAATAAGACCATAATCATACTTAGTATTTACCTCATTCAAAATCAACTAACAAAAATGATTTTGATATTAATCTTAATTGAAATATGATAGATTAACTGTTTAATAATGATGTAGCTAAAATAGCTAAGAAAGAAATATCACTTTTCTAGTTGGTGGTAATTGATCAACCCCATCTTAGATACTATAGGAGCATTTACCAATAACTTTACAGGAGCAAAAACTAAAATGTGAATGTAGCTATCATTTCATAATTATCTGAATAAACAAAGACGATAAGGGAATGTTAAGTTTTTGCCCAACGTTTGGTGAATGCATATGATAGTTTGTTTTTCAAGTTATGAACATCTTAAAGTGAATGAAATGCTAAATGTTACTCTATTAATGACTCATACATTAGTTATTGATTAAATAGATTACGTTAGAGGAGGTTATTAATAATTATTATTCTTTTTTGAGTTGGCTAGAACTTGCAATATATGGTATCTTGTTTTTTAAGGATTAAATTTTATAAATCCATATATTAAATTATATCATGTTTATTTAGTTGATTGATATCAATATTATCATATATTTTCACAATTTTTCATCCATGTTCATGTTATTCTTTCAACTTTATTATATGTGTATACATTTTCAAACATCCATGTTCATCATATTTTGTTTATGATTGTTTAAGATGGATGAACATAATCTTTCAAGAACATAAGTAAAAGAAAAAGGGAGTTTTAACCAATATCTTGTAATATACTAAGTGAAAAAATAGTTTAAGCTGAAGGAACTTAATTTTTGAGTTAAAGAAACGATGTTTGGAATTGCTTCATCAAGTAGATCAAGTAGTGTAATTGAAAAACTTAAATATAAGTATTTTAACAAGATATTAGTTAGGAGTTATGAAGGTGGAATACCTCATTTGAAGAGATATATGGACTCCTGCAATAGAAGGAAAATGGTATTAAGGGGTCAAATATTTCTTCATCCCTAACTTAATGAACGAGAAGAGTGAAATGACTGCCATAAGTTATGACTACCACATGACTTATGACTACAACAAATTAAAGCATTCTCTAGCCAAGATAATTATTTTGAATGAATATCCACTCTCCATTGTCGATAGTCAAAACTTCAAAATGTTTTCCAATTCATTCCTATTAACCTTTAAGATCTCAACTCATAATACCATGAAGAAAAACAAATTTAAGATTTATAAAGAAAAAAACAAATTGATATTAATGACATTATTAAGCAATCACAAATATTTTTTTTATCACGTTAGATATGTGGACAACTGACTACCAAAACAAGAGTTGTATGGAAATGATAACATATTATTTTATGTAGTCGACCCCTTAGGTAAAAAATATCCTTTAATTTTTATCATTTGTTCATTGATTATGATATAATTGATATTTGTTTATGTTTTTAAACGGTAGGTTTATTTTGTATGCTGATATCACATACAAGTGAAAAGTTTATAAAGATATTGGTTGAATGCTCAATATATTGGAACACTAACATTAAGCTCTCAGTTATAACTTTAGAAAATTGCAACACAAATGATGGTATGATCGAAAAAGTGAAGAAAAAGTTATCGTTTGATATAACATGGGAGCTTTCTAATCCATAGGAGATTATTCCATATGCTTTGTTTCACGTATATAATGAATTTAATTGTGAAGGACGAGTTAGAGGTAATAAGGGATGTAGAAGCAATCCAAAATATCATAGTATATTAGAGTGTAATGCCCAAAATAGTTCAAATTTTTGGAGAAATTGCCCAAAAATAACACATTTCATGCATAAAGAAGTTGGTTTTGTACTTTCCATCCAAATAAAATTCAACATTCAAGATGCTAGAGTTAGCATCCAACTATATTAAGACGTTCATCATGTTCAGACAAAAAGATTCTCAATAGACTTACTTGTTAACAAAAGAGCAATAGGAGTTTGCTAAAGCAATTTGTACAAAGTATGCTATTGGGCCCGAGCCTCGATTCCAATCTCGAGGTTGGATTCATGGAAATCGCGTGAGGGTGGTGCAAAAGAAAAGTGGAAGGCATTGAATTTGAAAGAAATTTCAGCGTGGAAACGATGAAGGGTTTGTCGCGGCGATGAAATTGTTTCGCCGCAGCAAAACCACGGAGTTATCTCCATGGACCCTTCGGGAGAAGTTTGTTGTGGCGAACTTCTAGCTTCGCCATGGTAAAGTCCTCGGATTAAATCAAAGCACCCTCAAGACAATTTCGCCGCAGCGAATGTCGACTTTTCCGCGACGAAATCACAAAATTCAATATAAAATGTCTTTTTGGAGAGGTTCGCCGCGGTGAACTTCTGACTTTGCCGTGGCGAAACCTTCAATTCCAAAACCCAGAAACCCAACACTAAACTTAAAATTTTAAAACACATTCAACAACTAATACCAATAGTCTAAACTCACATACATTCAATTCTAACCATCCAAACTTAACCACAAGATAAATATAGACATACTCAAAAGAAATTTCCATTCTTCATTTCGTTAATAAATCAAACGAGTTTGAACAATCTTCCTTTATATAACATCACACATATCAAAGTTTAATACAAAAATACAAAAGGATGCTCGATGTTGATATGCTTATAAAGCTATCCAAAATAGTCACTAACTTAGTACAAAATTCTCTAACTATCTTGGAGTTTCCAATGTCTTGTAAGGAGGGAATAGTAGGGTAAGCTACATAGCTCAGTGACTAATATATTTATAGACATCGGTAATGAGTCATGCACAAGCATATGTACATATATATCTAGAAATTCAATAATCAACAATTCAAACTCACAACTTATAGTTAACAAGATGTCATCACCTAGAACATATCATGTAATTATCCATCAAAGTATAACATTAAATTATGCATCATACTCAACAAATCAATGATGAAATGCACAACAAATGGCTTGAGATTTTCGTGGAATGAAACAGAGAAACCGAAGTTTATATCGTGAACAAAATGAGTCCGATTCTCAGGATCTTGTATGCCTCAAGCGGGCAGTCGAGAAAAGGCTATTGATCAACGTGCACGTGACTAATGAAATGGGTTCCTCTCTTGCCCAATCACAAGCAAATTTATTCTCAATTAAATCAATCAAAATTTTATATTCTCATGCTTCTTTTACTTTTCTTCTTTTCATTTATACAAATTGGAACGACACATTTCAAGGCATAACATGGTCATAAGCACAATTCAATTATATCCAAATGTCGTGTATCTTTCAATGCATGACATAAAACACATCATAAATCATTTTTCACCTCACTGTAATTCACAATTTAGCAATTTAACACACAATATACTAACAAGAAAATTTGCCCATATTACACAACAACTATAAATATATTACCCACCTAATTTTGCTTGAAAATCTAAGTTCAATTGTGCCCTTTCTTTGCTCTTGGATAGGATTTTCTTGGTTTCCTAACACAAACCAATTTCTCATTCAAACAACATTCAAAGGAAATTCATAAAGTTTCAATAATAAAAAGTGCTAAAATTGAACTATAGCCCTTTCAAAATCCAAACATTCGGGTCAATTTTTCATGATCATTCTGTTCAGGTAAATGAAGAAATTTGATAACACTTTCTTCTAGGAAAATGTTCCCCATTGTCTTAAGTTTTTAATGACACCACAATCATTCAATTTAGTTCAGTAATCTGAAAGTTATACCCTAAATATTTTTGGACTATTCTTATACTAAAACAATATTCTGTGATCAACTTCCATCCAAAAAATTGAGATTCTTAGAGACTGAATTTGTAACATCCCATTTCCATACTAAGGGTTAAAACCCTAAAATTTGGTACATGTGAGATCAAAGAGAATTTTAGGCCATGCATTTCATGCTTATGCATAATGCCAGCATACACACATGGGAATTTGATTATTGCACAAATTAAAATTAAATGTTCATGCACTCATTTGACATTTCTAGGTATAAATGATTGTTTTAATGTGAATATGATGCGAGTTATGGTTTTGTGTCTTAAAAATTGAGTGAGAATGTATAAGTAGTGAATTAGAATTTTTGGTGAAAATTTGGAAATTTTCTAGAATTTGAGGGTACTTTGGACTAGGAAAATGTCAAGTGGAAGAACAATTGATGAATAGTAGTAGAAATAAGAGTCAAATGGCAATAACAAATTTTTATAAATGACTTTGGGATTTAATGACTTATGTCATTGATAATTGTGAGACAATTGAAGTAAAAATTGGAGACAAAATAGACTAGTTATTAAAGTGGACCAAAAGGGACCATGAGAGAGTGACATATGGTGTCACTTGCCACACCACTTGTTAAGTCACGTTTTTATCAAGTTAAAGACCATATTTTGGTCTTTCACTTGCCAAAAATGACACACACCCCCATTTTTGCTCAACTTCTTCATTTCTTCATCTTCTCCATTCCTATCCTTCACCCACGACATTCACTCCCACTCTCATCATGTTGACTTTAGTTCAACCCTTTCACCTTGCTTCTTCAAGATTCATTGCCTCCATCTTCTTGTTGCTAAAAGACCCAAGCTATTCCACTTCAAAAAGGTGAAGATCGTGTATGTGGAGGAGCTAGGGTTTCTTGGTGACTTGGGGGAGCTTTGAAGCTAAACCATGTAAGTAACCTATTCCTCTTCATGGATTTGATGAATGGAGCATGTTTGATCATAGTTAGGAGTTAAATGTTCATAAATTAAGGACGGGTATGTGATAAAACGTGGATGAGAAATGGGGATAGATTTTTTTCTTGCTTGTGTTTTGATGGATAATAGATTAGGAAATAACATAATGTTGGATTGAGTGAGTGAAGGGTGTATAAAATGTGCTGGAGAAATATTAACTATGATTTTTTTCACTGAATATATTTATGTTGTTTAGCCATAACTTGTTCTATAGTTATCCAAATGAGATGATCTTTAATTTGGATTAAATTAGAGACATAGGTTTACATTTTGTATGTAGATATCGAATTCAAATTATGTCATTAAGAGTTTATAATTTTGACTTGAAGTTGAGTACTGGATGTAGAAAAAAGTGCAGAAAAATTGGATACATAATGGATTCTTGTTCTATTTTCTTGATGAATTGATGTGAATCTATTTGGGTATTTTTGTGATTATGTAAAATGATTCTAAAGAAAAAGAGAGGGATTAATTTGGTGTCTTGAAATGTGAAGGATCTAGGTGATAGTTAGAAGTGAAATGAAAGTGGAAATGAAGTTGAATATGTGCAGAAAATTGATGATGAATGCATATATATATATATATGTGTGTGTGTGTGTGTATATTCTGTTATTAGTATTTATGATCAATCATGGGCTATAATTGGTTATGGATGATGTTGAGTTAAAAGGGAGTTAGAATAATGGATAAATGATGGGCATTGAACTAGAAATGATAGATTAAGTATGAGGAATTGAATGTTGTAAGTAAAGAGTTAAAAATATTTTAATCTGAAAGTTTCCTCGAGTTTTCTATACTAATATAGTTTTTGACAAAGTTATCTTCATTAAGGTTGTAGAGCTTTCTTTAAGCTTTACATTGATATAAATTATGGAATTTTTGGACATTGGAGTAGAGAGGTATGACTTTTATATTTGTGATGTTGTTTAGGAAGGACTTTCAGGACAACTTCATTTTTCTGAAAATTTGACCCTTATAAAAGCAAAATTGGTGTTGGACCTCGATCTTTGAGTGAAAATAAGAAGTTTTCAAAAGTGGATGAGTTAATTGAAATTAAGTTGAAGATCATGAAATAAAGAAAGAAAGTGTGAAAATATGAATAATTGTAAAAAGTTTGAATTTTTGACCTTTAAGGGTTGACTTTTGATTTAGGCAAAATTTGATAAAATGATTTACATGAAACTTGTAGATTATATTAAGAGCTTTCTGTAGCCATAAAGTTTGCAATTTTTCGATATCGGGAGTGGAAGTTATGATCAGTCAAAGTTTATATGAGATAGAGTTGATTTTTGACTTTAAGTATGACTGAAACTTTGACTGAGAAATTGATCTAGTTAGAGATTAATTGAGCTTTGATGTTCTTTATGAAAATTGAAGGTGACTTTCTAATCTTCGCATCGATATAAAATATGACATGATTGGAGTTGAAAGATAGAAATTTTCAAAGTTGAGGACTTTGTTTAAGTATTTATTATTTGGGTTAAATCTTTGATTAGAAAATTAATCATTTTAGAGATGGATTTAGTTGTGGAGTTCTTCATGGAAGTTATAGAGCTTCCTTCAAGCTTTCCATAGAGACCAAATTTGTTAAATTTGGAGTTCAGGATAAAAAGTTATGATTTTTGAAAGTTTCGGAAAAAAAAAAGAAAAAAAAAAGGGTGCAGGTGCACCCAAAAGTCGCGGTCGTGCAAACGCACGATCGCGACTCTGCGGGTTCACTGCATTGTCGCGATCGTGCACGCGCACGATCGCGACTCCGCTGGTCCATGCGGATATCGCGGTCGTGCACACGCACGATCGCGACTTTCTCTATTTGTTTAACAAAGGAAATTTTCTGAACATACTACATTCTTTTGCTTATATCTTTTCCGTCCGACATCCGATTGAGTTGATTCTTGCGGCGTTGGATTCCTAAGACAATTATCTACATCCTCATAGAAATTTGTGAATTTTTGAGATTAAATTAATGGAGATTAATTTAATCAAAGTGAGACGAGAAATTTTCCGAGCATAGTTCAGTGTTTTGAGGAATTTGGGATCTACAGAGATCCGATTGAAGCGATTCTTGAGGTGAAATAAAGCTAAGACAAGGGGCTACAAATCATATGAAGAAATGAAATGTCAATTTTTCCCTTAAGATTTTTAAATTCTGAATTTAAGTTCGGATTAGGGTGTAATTTTTGGATTAGGAACATCTGAGAGTATTTTGAGCATAACTTTTGATCTGGGAATCGAAATGAGGCGATTCTTATTTTGAATTAAACTAGAGACATAAGGCTACAATTGTTATGAAGACGTTGAGTTTCAATTCTGGGATTAAGAATGTAAACTTTTGGACGGAAATAATCATACATGAAAAATGTGTTAGAATATGGATATTTCCGAACTGTTTTGCGTATAACTTTTGCTGTAGTGATCCGAATTGAGCGTGGTCAGTGGCGTTGGATTCATATGATTGAGAGGAACATTCCTCAAGAAGGAAGTTGTAACAAATTCTTTCAACTCGATAGTACGAATCAAAACCGCAAGTGGAAATGACATAAAGTAACATGTGAGGGGCATCTTGGTCTTTTTAGTTATTTTTAAATGACATGGCAACATCTTAAATGAATCAGTCTCGTTGGAATGGAGAAAGCTAGAAGGTTTGAGAATGAAATGATTAAAAATAAGAAGAAAGGGAGTATAGCCACATGGAGGAATGAGAATCACACGAATTTTCAAAGGAAATAAAGAGAAGAGCATAAAACGTTGTAGTATTATGATGGGTTATAAGTTAAGAAGGAGCTGTCGATTTTACATAGGAGAGTCAAAGACTTGGGCAAATAAGAAAGAAAAATAAGAAGAAGAATGAAAGAGAAGCTCATTCGGCCATAGGGAAAAGGATGGAAGCTTAGTGATTTTCGAATTTTTGAGACTTTAAGCTTATTTTAGATCAAGTTACCATGGAGCTTGAAAATAACAAAAATGGAGGAGAAAAAGGTAAGAGAGAGAAAGTCTTGATTTTGAGTTTTTGATTAGTTTGTTGGTTGATTTGGCTTGGAATGGATATGAATTGAGTTTATCTATGATTACTTAAAGAGATTAGACTAGAATTATGTTAAATTTTGGTTATGGAAGATTTTAGAGAGAGAAAGCTTAGTGAAGAAGATGATGAATAGTGAAATTTGGGGGTTTTTGAAATTGATGATTTAGATAACTTGAATTAGTGATGAATTTGAGATATCCTAAGTTAATTTTGATGTTTATGCTTTAGGTGAAGTTTAATTTAAAAAATGGTAAATTTAGAGTTTAGGCCAAATTAGAAATTTGGGGTTTTTGTGAATTATTGGGATTTTTGTGAATTAATGGTGTAGAATCATAATTAAGAGTAGGAATTGATGAAATATGAAATCAATTTTGAAGAAATTATGATTTATGACATGGAATTTGGATAAATTGGTTTAGGCCAATTTTGAAAATTGGGGATTTTCAAAATTGGAGATTGAAATAGCTTGAATTTATATGAAATTGGTGTTTTCTAAGTTTAATTTGAGTAAGTAAGTGATTTATGAGATTGAATTTGACTAATTCGCTTTAGGTCAAATTTGGAATTTGGAAATTTTAAAAATTCGGTTTAGAAAGCTTGGAAAAGCGATGATTATGAATTCCGATAGTTAATTGTGAGAATTATGCACTTTGTGATGTGAAATTTGGATATTATGGTTTAGGTAAATTTTAATTGAAAGAAGGAAAGAAGCAAGGAGCAATTGGAGCTTGAAATCAAGTTTCTGACAATAATTCGAGGTGGGTAGTATATTTATTTATTGAATTATAAGCTAAATGTGACTTTTTAAAAATTAAAGAAAGCAATTGTTGAAAAAAAATGTTTGAAAAAATGTAAATAGTTGAAATTATGATTTCAAAGGATGAAAATGAGTTTAAGAAATACAAGACTTATGAACTTCATGGGTTTCAAATTATCGATTTATGATTTAAAGAAATTAGTGCATATTTTGTCATGAATGTGATTATTATGTGATTAATTTGATGCTATGAATTGCATTAGATGATTATGTGAATTTATGTGATTTTATGCTTGTGTCATTTATGACACAATTTGATGTTATGAATTGAAAAATATGAAAAATCAAGAGATTTTAAAAAGGTGCCTTGAGCAATCGAATTAGTTTTAGTTATGTGTTAAGTGGGTTTGGTGGGTCCTTTGTGAGTCGTATTGTCTCTACTGTTTAAGCCTTCGCCCGGCTGCCTGCAATAGGCAATGGAGATCCGATTACGGACTCCTTTCACGGCTACACTGGACCGTTATGTGGGAAAGTGTAGTACGTCCTGTTCACGCATCGCATACGATTATATGGGAATGTGCGAGACGTCTGTTAGGACCGAACCAAACCAATTCGATGTGTTATGTGTTTTGATTTGTTTATAATGTGATGCATTCATATTTAAAGTCGTGCATGATTTGAAAAGGTTCGAGATTTTGAGAAATAAGACAATAAATTTATAATCATCAAATTTGGAAGGTTTATGTAAGTTTTGAAAAGTTTGAAAATGAGATTTTGGATAAATGCTTAAATAGGAAATTTTTGAAAAGTTTGAAAAGTTTAAAAAGAAAATATTTTTCGCTTATTGTTCGGTTTAGAAATGTATTATCCACGAGCTTCCGAGCTCACCCCCCTTTCATCCCCAAATCTCCAGGTTTTTACGCAGGAGATCGGATGGAAGACGAGTATGATCACAGTCCGACTTGTGCATGTTCGTATTATGCTTAAAGTTTGATGTGGTATTAGATCTTTATGGATAGTTAGAAAGCTAGTAAAGTGTATTTGAGTCCGATTGTATATGAATGGTTTTGCTTGTGGCCAGTAAATGTATAAGATTGTATTGTGTTCGGAATGAGTTATAAGTATGATTATACTTTATGTATGAAATTGGATTTTGAATGTGGTTGGGATTGATTGAGATTTTGAGTTGAGATGGTTATGGATTGAATTTATGAAGTGTTTAGAATTAAGATTGTGTTCTCATTGGTGTTTGGATGCGGACGGGAGGTCCGATGTTGCCTTGTGTTATTGGATGGATTACGATATTAGAAGTGCGTTTGCTTTGTTTTAAATTTTGGGCTGTCAAAATACAGTCCGTTATGCTGCCGAAATTTCAGTAAAATTTCGTAAAATGGGTTTAAAGAAATGAGTTTGAGGATTTATATGAATGTATAAGAAATGATTAAGATGGATGAAGTGAGAAAGAATAGAAATGTAGGGATTGTTTATATGTTGAATGAGTTTGATTAAAGAGAAAAGGAAAGAATAAGAAAAAAAATGTTATACCGGATTTGAAATGTCATAAGGTTTCCAACGCAATTATGTTCACTCGATCGTTTGCTATGATTTTTGTGTTCGGATGTCGGATCTGTTCTACTTGATTTCGTTTCGCTTCGAAATCTATTCGTTTGATTCGATTAGTTATTGCTTCCGCTTTCATTTGTTTCCGTTTCGATTCTGTAGTCGATTCGTATTTGCTTTGCTTTCGCTTGCGTTGTGATTCGAGTTAGTGTTTGCTGTGATTCGTTTGGCTATTTTTCGCTTCCGCATTCGCTTTGCTTCTGCTTTGATTCCGCTTCGGTTGTTTCGTTTTCTCCGTTCTTTCGCTTCCGTTTGCTTCGTTTTCCGTTCTGCGTATGTAGTTGGGTTCCGATAACGGGATCCAACAATTGGTTTTCTAGGTCTACATATAAATTGTATATCTTTCTTTTATCTTTCTATTGATATAAAGATTACAAAATTTGGAGTTCAGGATCAAAAGTTATGGAGTTTTAAAGTTGAGATATCGATGAAGAAGAAGAAATGGAAAAAGCACTGTCGTGCAAAAAAACGACAGCGATTTTGAGGGGTATCCAAAAAAGCACCGTCGTGCAAAAGCACGACAACGACTTTGAGGGTTAGCCAAAAAGTATCATTTTGAAAAAGAACAACAACGACTTTGGGGATTTTAAGCAAATGTCACTATCGTGCAAATTTAGGGGTGATGAACATCCGATATTGTTTTGATCATAACTTGTTCTCTAGAAATCATAACTTGTATTTTCCTATTTTTATATTAATTTGTATATTCAGAAATGATTGTACAAATGTGTTTTCGTTGTAATGTAAAGACATTATATCTAAGTGTTTTGTATTTATAATGGGCCCCAAGTGATTAGTGAATCTATGATGAGTTGTGTAACGGGAAATATTTATGAATGAAATAAAGCAGGTTCAAATTAGTTTCTGATTTCTGCGTATTTGAAAAAAATTTATATTAAGTTTTTGACTGGCTAAGTGACCTAGCACGCCACCCTCGCGGGGCAAAGACCCGGATATCACCCATCAATGTCGAGTTTGGGTCTTGCGGGAGTGGAGTGTTACAGAATTAAAACTTCATTTCATCAGACAATTTATATCTCTATATCTCTAGTTTACTCTAAATTAAAAATCACTCCATTTGGATAACTACAGAACAAGATATCGTTAAAATACCAAGACATATTCATGCAGGAAAATTGACTTCGCCACGGCGAACTTGTCTAGAAGCCTATGAAATTTCCAGGCCTAATCCCATTTTTTAGATTTTTTACATCCAGCATCTACACCTAACACATCTTATACAAAAACCATCATTTCTGCTTCATTTCAACTCAATATCATTCACAAATAATTCATTATCCATCTTGATCATTAACCCAAAAGAGAACATTTACATATACCATTCCTACACATATTCACTTCATTTTCACTTTCATTTCACTTCTAACTGTCACCAAATATGCTTCATTCAAGAAATCAAGAAGGGTTAATGCTTATACTTACTTGCTTAGCTTAAAGATCTCTCTCTTGAAAGCTGAGAAAATTGAAACCCTAACTTAGCTTTCTCTTCTTTTCTCTCATTCTCTTCTTCTCTTTGTATTTTTCTCTTCTCTTCTTCCCTCATTCACTTTTTCTTCTTCTTCTAAATACAAGACAACACTTTTCTTTCCAATTATGCCCTTAATGAGTATAAAATGTCCATTTTGTCCTTCCTTTAATGTTTACGATCTTTATCCTTAAGTGGTCTTCCAAAAATGCCCTTCATTAATACACGCTTACTAATTTAACCCTACCTTATCTATTCCAATTTTTAATTACCACTTAGGCTTACTAAATTAATAGACCCAATTTTAAAAATAAATAAACAATTTAATAAATAAATAACGAATAAATAATTGAAATTTTTTTTGGGGTCCAACAATTCTCCCCCCTAAAAGAATTTTGTCCTCGAAATTCTTACCTAAGTCCACAAAGAGGTGTGGATACATCTCCTCCATTGCTTCCAAAGGCACCCATGTAGCCTTTTTCGTAGAACGGTTCTTTCATAAGATTTTAACCAGTTTCACTGTCTTGTTTCTCAAAATCTTTTCCTTCGAGTCTAAACTCTCCACTAGTTGTTTTTCATAAGTCAAATCCTCTCTTAGTTGAACCTCTGATGGTTAAACTATATGCGAAGGATCGAATCAATACTTCCTCAACATCAATACATGGAAAACATTGTGAATCTTTGACAATTCTGGTGGCAAAGCTAACTTATAGGCTAAAGGCCCAATTTTCTCAACGATCTCATAAGGGCTTATATATCTTGGGCTAAGCTTGCCCTTCTTACCAAATCTCAAGACTCCTTTCCATTGAGAAGCTCTAAGAAACACTTTGTCTTCAACTTCAAATTCTATATCTTTTCTATGTGCACCAGTATAGCTCTTCATCCTATCTTGAGCTGCTTTAAGTCTCTGTTTCATCAATTTAATCTTATCAACTATAACTTATACCAACTATAAGTCTTCTTTCACCTTCCTTATCCCAACAAATACGAGTCTTGCTCCTCCTACCATACAAAGTTTCATAAGGTGCCATTTGAATTCCCGAGTGATAGGAATTATTACAAACAAAATTAATTAAAGGTAAATGATCATCCCATGAGCCTTTGAAATCCATGAGTCTGTGGATGGAAAATTGTACTAAAGTGGAACTTAGTTCCCAAAGTTTCTTGTAAGCTTTCTCAGAATATAGAGGTGAACGTAGGATCTCCATCAGAAACTATAGAGTTTGAAATTCCATGAAATCTGACTATTTCATTCACATACTTCTTGGCTAAAGCATTCCAAGAAT
The DNA here is from genome assembly GCA_029891385.1 of Erythroxylum novogranatense. Taxonomy (NCBI): domain Eukaryota; kingdom Viridiplantae; phylum Streptophyta; class Magnoliopsida; order Malpighiales; family Erythroxylaceae; genus Erythroxylum; species Erythroxylum novogranatense. The sequence goes on from CM057228.1 coordinate 24,258,719, forward strand.
TTATCTACTTAATTAGCAAGAAATGTGCTGATTTAGTTAGCCTATCGACAATAACCCATATTGCTTCATGTTTCCTTCTAGTTCTTGAAAATCCCATCAAGAAATCCATCATAATCTTCTCCCACTTCCATTCATGAATGGACAAAGGCTTAAGCTTGCCTAAAGGTGCCTGGTGCTCAGCCTTAACTTGCTGACACATTAAGCATCTTCTAGTATGCTCTGCAATATCATTCTTCATTCCTTTCCATCAAAATTGCTCTTTTAAATCTCTATAAATTCTCGCACTCCCTTGGTGCATTGCATAGAGAGCATTGTGCTCCTCATTAAAAATCTCATCTTTCAACTCTAACATGTATGGGATACACAATCTGTTACCTACCACCATCAATCTATCTTCTCTTATCTCTATTTTTTGAAGGTTTATAATTTTAATCTCCTCTTTGAGTCTGCTCAAATACTCATCTTATTCCTGCAACTCCTTAATCTTCTCACTCAACACTGGCATTACTGTTGGACCCCGATCTTTGAGTGAAAATAAGAAGTTTTCAAAAGTTGATGAGTTGATTGAAATTAAGTTGAAGATCATGAAATAAAGAAAGAAAGAGTGAAAATATGAAAATTGTGAAATAGTTGACTTTTTGGCCTTAGAGAGTTGACTCTTGATTTAGGCAAAATTTGATAAAATGGTCTTCTGGAAACTTATAGATTATGTCAAGAGCTTTCCGCAGCCATAAAGTTTGACATTTTTCGATATTGGGAGTGAGAGTTATGATCAGTCAAAGTTGGCTTGGAAGTTTGACTTTTAGGGTAAAAAGTTGACTATTTGATTTAGGTCAAATTTGAGAAAATGATCAACGTGAAACTTGTAGCCTCTGTCGAGAGCTTTTCGTGGACATAAAGTTTGCTATTTTTCGATGTCGGATTCGTTTTGTTAAGTGTTTGTTTCCGCTCTCGATTTTGTTTTTCGTATTATGTTCATCCGATCGTTTTCTTTGATTATTGTGCTCAGATGTCGGATCTGTTCTACTTGATTTCGTCTCGCCCTCGATTTTGTTATTCGTAATTTGTTATCCGATTCGGTAGGTTTATTCGATTGGTGTCCGCATTTTGTTTCCGATTTGAAATTTCAATCCGAAATTTCCGTTTCCCTTGTTCCGTTTGCTGTTTTTCCGTTCTGCGTATGTAGTTGGGTTCGAACGGATCCAACATGTATGGTATCAAAGCCCAGTAATATGATCTTACTTGGGCGTATGAGTATGAATAAGGAATTGATACGAGTTTGTAAAGATAAGAATGAATTTGTGAGAATATGCGAAGTGTTGGGCCCCGAAATTTTTTTTTTTTAATTAATTATTTATTGATTTATGAATTTATTCGTTAAATTATTTTTAATTTTGTCTTAATTGATTTAATTATGTGTTTATATAAATATTTTTATGTTGGGCTTGGGATTAGAAGTTAGAAATTAATTGAAGGCTTGGATTTAATGTTGGAAAGTATGGGCTTTAGGTAAATGGATTAAGTGGAAGGAGGATTAGAGATGAGTGGGTTAAGGTATGGTGGGCTTGTAAGTTATTAGAGGAAGGGCCCAAAAGCATGGTAAGAGGGAGAGCCCAATACCAAAACTATGTAGTTTTGGTGTAGGCTTTTAAGTGGAGATGTAAAGGAATAAATGAGAATAAGTGAATTAAAGAGGAGAAGAGGAGTAAGCAAGTGTCGTAGAACAAAAGAAAGAAGAGAAGAAAACGTGTGCTAGAGGAGAAAGGAAGACTGGTCGGCCAAGGAAGAAAGGAAGAGAGAAAAATCGTGGGAGGCTTGTGAAGAAGAAGAAAAGTGGAAAAAGGGAAGAGAAATCAAGAGCTTAAGGTAAGTATCTATCTTCCTTTGAGTTAGATTCAAGAAAGGGGATGAAATGAAGGTTAGGGTTTGTGTAGGAATGAAGAAAGAAAGAAGAGATGAGTGGTTTTGTGATTCCTAAGCTAGGGTTTTGGTTATTCTAGCTTAAATGGGTTATAGATAGGTTAGGTTTGAGGTTATTGTTAGTTTTCCTTCGATTCTTGAATGTTATAACTTTCCGATGAGTTTCGAAATTAAATCGAAATGTGTTTTATTAAAGGGAACCAAGGAAACCTCACTCAAGAGAGAGAGGAAGGGCATTTGTGAACTCAGATTTCTGACATTTTAGGTGGGTAATGCGTTTATAGTCATTATGTAATGGGTGACCTTGTATGCTTATGTGCTTTGTCTTATATTTGTGTAAAAAGTTGATTTCCGATGAATATTTGGATATGTATGTGAAATGTGGCATCTTGTCTTTGAAAGAAATGTAAAGTATGGAATTGTGCATACTTGAAAATTTTGAAGAAACCTATGAATGAAACTATTTGAGCATAGATTATTTGTGTGTGTGGGCAAGAGAGAACCCCGTTGTGATAGTCACGTGCACGTTGACCTAGCCTTCTCCCGGCTGCCCGCTTGTGGCCACGAGATCCTGAGAAATCGGACTCGTTGTGTTTACGATAAACTTCGGTTTATTCGTTGTGTTTACGGAAACTCTCTAGTCATGTGATTGTGCATTTTTCATTCAAACTTTGTTGTGTATGATGCATCATAAGTGTTATAATTGATAAAGTTGTCATGTTAGGCTTTATGTAATGTAATGTTTGTTACGCCTAAAATGATGTTCTGTGAATGTTTTAGGATTGTTTGATATATGCATGACTATATGTATACATATATGTGTTGCATGGCTCATTACGATGGCTATAGGCGTATTAGCCACTGAGCCGTGTTAGCTCACCCCATTTTCCCTCCACAGGTGAAAAAGCTCAAGTCTAGCATCGGACCTTGCAAGGCATCAGGAAAACTTCAAGACTTTAGATATTTTTGCATTAAGTTAGTGACTCACTTTTGGGATAGCTTTGCAAGCATAACAAGCATGGAGCATCTTTTGAATTTTGTACTTGGTGTTAAATCATGATGAATATGTTGTTATGTAATCAAAGCTATAAATGCACTTTTGGTTGGATTAGAAAGGAGAATGAAGAGAACAAGTATTCCCTTTTGTATAATTGTGTTACTTGTAGTTAATGCATGTGTTTGGGTAGAAGATGTGGAATGAAGGTTGTGTTTGAGTTCTTTGTTGGGTTTCTTTGGGTTTTGTCTTGGGAGAGCTTCTTTGGAAAATTTGCTATGGTGTGTGAGTTGTGAAAGTCTGCGAATTCAGGTATCTTTGTGTTTTCTGAAATTTTTAGGTTGGTATAAGTAGTAGGAGATCATTTAATATTGTTGAGGTTGTTAGCCGGGCTGTAGAGCTCTCCTAGGAGGTTTTATGAACTATTTAAGAGGAGTTAAATTGGTAGGTGTAAGTCGTTGGAATTAAATGTAGGTCTTTGTCAAAGTGATGATTGGTAGAGAAGTTTTGAGTCCACTTTTGACCCATGTAGAGTTGGAATATAGGTCGGTGGTCTTCATGAAAGTTGTAGATAATTCTTTTACCTTTCCATAGAAACTAAGTTTGCTAAATTTGGAGTTCTGGGTCAAAAGTTGTGGAGATTGCAAGTTCTGGTACTGTTTGTGGAGAGCTAGCTGACCTGTCTTAGTGGGAACTTTTGATTCCCTTAGAGTCCGAGCTTGCTGGTAAGCCCTTCTTGAAAAATATAGATTTTTCTCCTAGCTTTCCAACGCTTCCGACCGTGTCTAATTTGGAGTTCTGAGTAGAAATTTATGCATCTTTTAAGTAGAGACGTTCTGGAGAGTAGTGAGACGCAGTTGACTTTTTGCGTCTGAGTTGACTTTTGCGTCTCAGTTTTATCGTCTGCTTCTATTTATCGACCCTTCTCTCTTCTTTTGGTCATAACTTTTTACATAGACCTCCGATTGAGCTGATTTTCGAACCGATGGATTTCTAAGAAATTTTTCTATCTTTTTACACTTGATTTTCCAGTATTTACTTTAAATTGAAAAGGGTGGTTTGAAACAAAGTGTGGAGGTCGGCTGATTCTTTCTGAATATACTTCACAAATTTTTAAATATCTGGAGCTATAGGGCTCGGGTTGAGGCGATTCTTGTTTTAAATGAAACTAGAGACATAAATCTACGCTTTTTATGAAGGAGCCGATCAGTAATTTTGCCTCTAAAGTTTTCAAATATTTACATGAAGTAGGTAGAGGGACTGTTTTCACTGTTTTCTTTAAGATAGCATTTTTGTCATAACTTTTTCTTTTCAAATCCCAATTGAACGATTTCAATGGCGTTGGAACCGTGAGAGCGTAAGGAACATATTTTCTTAAAAATCCAAAGCCAAATTTTTTATTTCAAGATTTCTCCTTTTGTGGCCAATTTTGTGTCGGTTTTGGGTCTTCCATACTTATATGGGTCCGAATGTTGGGCCTCGGAGACGGGGTCCAACATTGTTTGGTATCAGAGCTTAGGCTTACTCCTAGGCTTAAAATGTATAGTAGGGAACATTGTTTTGTATGTGATTAAATGTTTACTTTATGAATTGATTGTTTGCATTACGTGACATGCATATCATGCATACATATAGGAACTAAGCTTAAAAACGAATTGTAGCTAATCACTAGTATTTTCATTGAAGGAGTACGATGCCACCTCGTCGAAGGACACGAGGAGTTTTGCAAGGTTCAATTGCACCTGACTCTCCGTTGAGGGAGGAGAGCATGGATGAGTCCGTAGCCCCGGGAGTGGCTGAGGCCCCTCTAGGGCAGGGTAGTGAGCCTCTTCGTTCACAGACTCAAGATCACCTAGTCATGCGAGCAAGTGCTGCGTTAGACCCAGGCTATTCTGCATTTACCCAAGCTTTGATCAGCTATGGGTCAAATGCCTCGAGCATCTGGGTCGGCCCCATTAAGAAGGGAGGCGGTTTGACAAGTCGAGGAAGTATGGGCGATGGATTTCTTTGGAACCTCGGATCCGGAAGAAGTCGAGACTGGTTGAGGAAAACAGAGAGAGTCTTTGGATCGGATGGATTGTGAGGTTGGCGACAAGGTTGTTTATCCGCAAGCCCGCTTGGGGATGCCTTGCATTGGTGGGAGTGTGTGTCGGGAGCCAATTTGAAACCCGAGGTTAGTATGGGAGGACTTCCTTCCGCTTTGGGAAGAAGTATTTATCTGAAGTGTACATTCAATGTAAGAGAGGAATTCCTAAGCCTTACGAGAGGAGATGACGGTCGATGAATCGACGTCGGTCACACTGATTGTCTAGATATGTTGCGAGAGATGAGGCCGAGTGAATTTGTTAAGTGTCCGTCGATTTGAGTCGGGTTTGCACTGCTATCGAGAGAAGGTGATAGTCAGAACCTCGTGACTTCGGCAGATTAGTTGAAGCGTGGCGAGGTTGAGAACCTCGAGAACATCGAAGTGCGATTAACAAGAAGAGGAAGGGAGAGAGCGGTTCCAGAGGGAGGTGGTACTTAATCCCGAGAGAAGTGCGAGAACCTTTCTCTTGATCGAGGAGAGGAGCACCGGTGGAAGCCGGCTAGATCGTGAGGACTCCTACTGTTTCTCACCAAGCTTCATCGGTGGGTGGTGGTAGAAGAGTGGATGGGAGAGGCCACCTCTTCCAAAGTGTGAGCATTGTGGGGGTATCATAAGGAAAATGTTTGAGTATCGTGCATGCTTCAATTGTGGCGGAAGGGCATATCGCTAAGTTTTGTCCCAAGCGGACAGAGAGAGAGATCTCAGATCTGACCCTCAGGAGGACAGAGGTAGTGGCTCGTAAAGTCGTGATGAAGTGGGTAGCTCTGGAGGTCCTAAGAGAGCTTATCCTCCGGAGCAGATCCAGAGGGCAAGTTCGGCCAGTGTTTGCCATGACTCGAGAGGAGGAGAGACCGCGCGAAGTTATATGGGTATGATTAAACTGTTTGATGATTATGTGCTTGCTATGATTGACTCAGGTTTTACCCATTCTTTTGTGTCTTCGGGTAGGACTATTTCTAGGAGGAGTTTGAGCCCATTGGATACTCCGCTAATGGTGAGTACTCCAATCGGCCAATACATTATTATCAGTCAAGTGTATAGAGATTGTGAGATAGAGATTAGTGTAGGAAAATTGGTGGTGGATCTGATGCCTTTGAAGATGGGAGGATTGGATGTGATCCTAGGTATGGACACATTAGAGAGGTACCATGTTACTTTAGATTGTAAACAGAAGACAGTGGAGTTCGAGCTAGAGGATAGCAGGAAAGTGATACTCATGGGAGATAGAAAAGTCAGTCCACCTCGGGTTATTTCAAATTATGAGGCGAGAGAATGATGAGCGAGGGTGTGAGGCCTTTTTGGCTTATGTGCTAGATATGGAGGCAGATAGAGGGAGGTTGGAAGACATTCCAGTAGTCAGGGAATTCCCGGATGTCTTTCCCGAGGAATTGCCAGGACTACCTCCTCCGAGAGAAATTGAGTTCCCGTTGAGCTTCTTCCAGCACTAAGCGATTTCGATTCCGCCTTATCGGATGGCTCGCGGAATGAAGGAGCTTAAGTGCAATTGGAGGATCTTTTAGAGAAGGGTTACATTAGGCGAACTCTTCGCCTTGGGAGCTCCGTTTTCTTTGTGAAGAAGAAAGATGGGTCGTTGCGGATGTGTGTGGATTATAGGAAGTGAACCATACTCTTGTTAAGAACAGTATCGCTCCAGCGCATTGATGACTTGTTTGATCAATTGCAGAGGCAAGAGTCTTTCAAGATAGACTTGAGATCGAGGTTATCATCGATTGAGGATTAAGGAGACCGATGTGTCAAAGACTGCTTTTAGGACGAGGTATGGCCACTTTGAGTTTTTGGTTATGCCTTTCGGGTTAACAAATGCTCCTGCAGTCTTTATGGATTTGATGAATAGAGTCTTCAAGTCTTTCCTAGTCCGATTTGTCATTGTCTTTATTGATGACATATTGGTCTATTCTAAGAGTGATGTGGAGCACGAGGATCATTTGAGGGTTGCTTTGGAGACATTGAGGAAGAATGAGCAGTATGCCAAATTTGATAAATGCGAATTTTGGCTAAGGGAAGTGGTATTTTTGGGCATGTGATCTCCGGCGGGAGTGCATGTGGATCCGAAGATAGAAAGCGTGGTTAAATGGGAAGCGCCAAAGAATGTAGTGAAGTGAGAAGTTTCTTGGGATTATTTGGATATTATAGGAGGTTTGTGGAGGGCTTTTCCTTGATAGCTGCTCCACTTTCCAAGTTGACAAGGAAGAATAAAAAATTTGAATGGTGAGGAGTGCGAGTAGTTTCGAGGAGTTCAAGAAGCGACTTACAACCGCACCGATTCGACATTGCCTTCGGTGATGATGGGTACATTGTGTACAAGTGATGCCTCAGGAAGGGTTTAGGGTGTGTATTGATGCAAGGAGAGAAAGTGATTGCTTATGCCTCTAGGCGGTTGAAGCCTTATGAGATGAACTATCCGATCCATGACTTGAGTTGGCTGCTATAATCTTTGCATTGAAGATTTGGAGACATTATCGTATGGAGTTACCACTAGGATATTCTGAGATCATAAGAGCCTTAAATACTTGTTGACCCAGAAAGAGCTGAATTTGAGGCAAAGGCGATGGTTAGAGTTGCTAAAAGATTATGACTTGATGATAGATTACCATCCGGGAAAAGCTAATGTGGTAGCGGATGCTCTGAGTAGGAAGTCCACTATGGCTCACATGGAGAGTGTGTATCTTCCCTTGCTGAAGGATTTAGCCAGACTTGATGTGATGTTGAGGCAAGATAGGCTTGAGTGTATTTTGGCAAGTTTCAGGGTGAGGCCAGTGCTGAAAGAGAAGATCAAGGAATTGCAGGATCATGATGAGTACTTGAGTAAGCTTAGGGAAGAGATAAAGAATGGCAAGCCGTCTAATGTAGAGGTAAGGGAAGATGGATTGATGGTTGTGGGTAGTAGATTGTGTGTCCCGGGCAAGTTAGAGTTGAGAGATGAGATTCTTGATGAGGCGCATAATGCTCCTTATGCAATGCATCCAGGGAGTTCTAAGATGTATCAGAATTTGAAAGAGCATTTTTGGTGGAAAGGAATGAGGAAAGATATAACAGAGTATGCTAAAAGATGTTTGGTGTGCCAAAGAAATTAAAGTGAACACAAGCACCTTGAGCAAGCAATCCTTGCCTATTCCGGAGTGGAAATGGGAAAAGATAACTATGGATTTTCTGATGGGATTGCCAAGATCTAGCAAGAAGCATGATGCAATATGGGTGATTGTGGATAGGTTGACTAAGTCAGCTCACTTTTTGCCAATTCTTCAGACAGATTCCTTGAATGTGTTGGCTAAGAAGTATGTGGATGAGGTGATTAGGCTTCATGGGATTCTGAGTTCGATAGTTTCTGATAGAGATCCCATATTTACCTCCAGGTTTTGGGAGAGTTTGCAGGAGGCCTTGGGGACTAGATTGCATTTCAGTACGGCTTTCCATCCGCAGACTGATGGACAGTCGGAGAGGACCATTCGGACTTTGGAGGCAATGTTGAGGGCTTGTACTTTGGATTTCAAAGGTTCGTGGGATGATCACTTACCTTTGATTGAGTTTGCTTATAATAATTCCTATCATTCGGGAATTCAAATGGCACCTTATGAGGCTTTGTATGGTAGGAGATGTAGAACTCCTATATGTTGGGACGAGGAAGGTGAAAGGAAGCTTGTGGGACCTGAGTTAGTGCAGGTTACAGTTGATAAGATAAAGCTAGTGAAGCGAGAGGCTTAAGGCTCCAAGATCGGATGAAGAGCTATTCGGATGCCCATAGGAAAGAGATGGAATTTGAAGTGGGTGAGAAGGTGTTTCTTAGAGCTTCTCCATGGAAAGGTGTTTTGAGGTTTGGCAAGAAGGGCAAGCTTAGCCCAAGGTATATAGGCCCATACGAGATCATTGAGAGGATCGGGCCTTTGGCTTATAAGTTAGATTTGCCATTGGAGTTGTCTAAGATTCACAATGTGTTCCATGTGTCGATGTTGAGGAGGTATAGATCGGATCCTTCACACATAGTTCAACCTTCAGAGGTTCAGTTGAGAGAGGATTTGACTTATGAGGAGCAACCAGTGGAGATCTTAGATTCAAAGGAAAAAGTGTTAAGGAATAAGATTGTAAAGCTGGTTAAGGTCTTGTGGAGGAATCATTCGACCGAGGAGGCTACTTGGGAACCTTTGGAAGCTATGAAGGAGAAGTATCCGTACCTCTTCATGGATTCAGGTAAGGATTTCGAGGACGAAATTCTTTTAGGAGGGGAGAATTGTTGGGCCCCGAAATTTTTTTATATTTAATTAATTAATTATTGATTTATGGATTTATTCGTTAAATTATTTTTAATTTTGTCTTAATTGATTTAATTACGTGTTTATATAAATATTTTTATGTTGGGCTTGGGATTAGAAGTTAGAAATTAATTGAAGGCTTGGATTTAATGTTGGAAAGTATGGGCTTTAGGTAAATGGATTAAGTGGAAGGAGGATTAGAGATGAGTGGGTTAAGGTATGGTGGGCTTGTAAGTTATTAGAGGAAGGGCCCAAAAGTATGGTAAGAGGGAGAGCCCAATACCAAAACTATGTAGTTTTGGTGTAGGCTTTTAAGTGGAGATGTAAAGGAATAAATGAGAATAAGTGAATTAAAGAGGAGAAGAGGAGTAAGCAAGTGTCGTAGAACAAAAGAAAGAAGAGAAGAAAATGTGAGCTAGAGGAGAAAGGAAGAGTGGTCGGCCAAGGAAGAAAGGAAGAGAGAAAAATCGTGGGAGGCTTGTGAAGAAGAAGAAAAGTGGAAAAAGGGAAGAGAAATCAAGAGCTTAAGGTAAGTATCTATCTTCCTTTGAGTTAGATTCAAGAAAGGGGATGAAATGAAGGTTAGGGTTTGTGTAGGAATGAAGAAAGAAAGAAGAGATGAGTGGTTTTGTGATTCCTAAGCTAGGGTTTTGGTTATTCTAGCTTAAATGGGTTATAGATAGGTTAGGTTTGAGGTTATTGTTAGTTTTCCTTCGATTCTTGAATGTTATAACTTTCCGATGAGTTTCGAAATTAAATCGAAATGTGTTTTATTGAAGGAACTAAGGAAACCTCACCAAGAGAGAGAGGAAGGGCATTTGTGAACTTCATTTCGACATTTTAGGTGGGTAATGCGTTTATAGTCATTATGTAATGGGTGACCTTGTATGCTTATGTGCTTTGTCTTATATTTGTGTAAAAAGTTGATTTTCGATGAATATTTGGATATGTATGTGAAATGTGGCATCTTGTCTTTGAAAGAAATGTAAAGTATGGAATTGTGCATACTTGAAAATTTTGAAGAAACCTATGAATGAAACTATTTGAGCATAGATTATTTGTGTGTGTGGTAAGAGAGAACCCGTTGTGATAGTCACGTGCACGTTGACCTAGCCTTCTCATTTGCCGCTTGTGTACGAGATCTGAGAAATCGGACTCGTTGTGTTTCTGATAAACTTGGTTTATTCGTTGTGTTTATGGAAACTCTCTAGTCATGTGATTGTGCATTTTTCATTCAAACTTTGTTGTGTATGATGCATCATAAGTGTTATAATTGATAAAGTTGTCATGTTAGGCTTTATGTAATGTAATGTTTGTTACGCCTAAAATGATGTTCTGTGAATGTCTTAGGATTGTTTGATATATGCATGACTATATGTATGAATATATGTGTTGCATGGCTCATTACGATGGCTATAGGCGTATTAGCCACTGAGCCGTGTTAGCTCACCCCATTTTCCCTCCACAGGTGAAAAAGCTCAAGTCTAGCATCGGACCTTGCAAGGCATCAGGAAAACTTCAAGACTTTAGATATTTTTGCATTAAGTTAGTGACTCACTTTTGGGATAGCTTTGCAAGCATAACAAGCATGGAGCATCTTTTGTATTTTGTACTTGATGTTAAATCATGATGAATATGTTGTTATGTAATCAAAGCTATAAATGCACTTTTGGTTGGATTAGAAAGGAGAAAGAAGAGAACAAGTATTCCCTTTTGTATAATTGTGTTACTTGTAGTTAATGCATGTGTTTGGGTAGAAGATGTGGAATGAAGGTTGTGTTTGAGTTCTTTGTTGGGTTTCGCTTGGTTTTTGTCTTGGGAGAGCTTCTTTGGAAAATTTGCTATGGTGTGTGAGTTGTGAAAGTCTTGCGACTCGGATATCTTGTGTTTTCGAAATTTCGGGTTGGTACAAGTAGTAGGAGATCATTTAATATTGTTGAGGTTGTTAGCGGGCTGTAGAGCTCTCGGAGGTTTTATGAACTATTTAAGAGGAGTTAAATTGGTAGGTGTAAGTCGTTGGAATTAAATGTAGGTGCTGTCAAAGTGACAGATTGGTAGCAGAAGTTTTGAGTCCACTTTTGACCTATGTAGAGTTGGAATATAGGTCGGTGGTCTTCATAAAAGTTGTAGATAATTCTTTTACCTTTCCATAGACACTAAGTTTGCTAAATTTGGAGTTCTGGGTAAAAAGTTGTGGAGATTGCAAGTTCTGGTACTGTTTGTGGAGAGCTAGCTGACCTGTCTTAGTGGGAACTTTTGATTCCCTTAGAGTCCGAGCTTGCTAGTGAGCCCTTCTTGAAAAATATAGATTTTTCTCCTAGCTTTCCAATGCTTCCGACCGTGTCTAATTTGGAGTTCTGAGTAGAAAGTTATGCATCTTTTAAGTAGAGACGTTCTGGAGAGTAGTGAGACGCAGTTAACTTTTTGCGTCTGAGTTGACTTTTGCGTCTGAGTTGACTTTTTGCGTCTGAGTTGACTTTTGTGTCTCAGTTTTATCGTCTGCTTCTATTTATCGACCCTTCTCTCTTCTTTTGGTCATAACTTTTTGCATAGACCTCCGATTGAGCTGATTTTCGAACCGATGGATTTCTAAGAAATTTTTCTATCTTTTTACACTTGATTTTTCAGTATTTACTTTAAATTGAAAAGGGTGGTTTGAAACAAAGTATGGAGGTCGGCTGATTCTTTCTGAATATACTTCACAAATTTTTAAATATCTGGAGCTATAGGGCTCGGGTTGAGGCAATTCTTGTTTTAAATGAAACTAGAGACATAAATCTACACTTTTTATGAAGGAGCCGATCAGTAATTTTGCCTCTAAAGTTTTCAAATTTTTACATGAAGTCGGTAGAGGGACTGTTTTCACTGTTTTCTTTAAGATAGCATTTTTGTCATAACTTTTTCTTTTCAAATCCGAATTGAACGATTTCAGTGGCGTTGGAACCGTGAGAGCGTAAGGAACATATTTTATTAAAAATCCAAAGCCAAATTTTTTATTTCAAGATTTCTCCTTTTGTGGCCAATTTTGTGTTGGTTTTGGGTCTTCCATAGTTATATGGGTCCGAATGTTGGGCCTCGGAGACAGGGTCCAACACGAAGTGATCATTTGATTTTGATGAAAGAAGTATGATTGTCTTTAGGAATTTCAAAATTGATGTGCATGACTATTTGACGCTCAAATTCAAGTGATTGGTTTGATTTGGGTGATCTGAATCAGTGATTAGAAACATGTGTTTGTGGAACTTAAGATTTGAATTTTGTGATGAATTGGGAGAAATTGATATAGACTATACTTCCGTAAGATGAAGGGATGACGAGTTGCTAAATGATCATTGAACCATATTAGGATTCTTTAAAGAATGGACCATTGATTTGTGTCCATATCTGAAGAAATAATGAGTTATAGATATAGTAAGTTAATATGATATGAGTGGTATGAGATACATATATGATGAGAAAATTAGATAAGAGAAAGTGATGTGATTATGAGTTTTGGAAAGAAATTAGTAAGACAGTGTTTGATGATTTTTGTTTAAAAAGAAATTTATGCAAGAATGAGTTACTTAGAGTGTAAGTAAGTGTGAATTTCGAGGACGAAATTCTTTTAAGAGGGGGAGAAATGTTGGACCCCGATCTTTGAGTGAAAATAAGAAGTTTTCAAAAGTTGATGAGTTGATTGAAATTAAGTTGAAGATCATGAAATAAAGAAAGAAAGAGTGAAAATATGAAAATTATGAAATAGTTGACTTTTTGGCCTTGGAGAGTTGACTCTTGATTTAGGCAAAATTTGATAAAATGGTCTTCTGGAAACTTATAGATTATGTCAAGAGCTTTCCGTAACCATAAAGTTTGACATTTTTCGATATTGGGAGTGAGAGTTATGATCAGTCAAAGTTAGCTTGGAAGTTTGACTTTTAGGGTAAAAAGTTGACTATTTGATTTAGGTCAAATTCGAGAAAATGATCAACGTGAAAGTTGTAGCCTCTGTCGAGAGCTTTTCGTGGACATAAAGTTTGCTATTTTTCGATGTCGGATTCGTTTTGTTAAGTGTTTGTTTCCGCTCTCGATTTTGTTTTCCGTATTATGTTCATCTGATCGTTTTCTTTGATTTTTGTGCTCAGATGTCGGATCTGTTCTACTTGATTTCGTCTCGCCCTCGATTTTGTTATTCGTAATTTGTTATCCGATTCGGTAGGTTTATTCGATTGGCGTCCGCATTTTGTTTCCGATTTGAAATTTCGATCCGAAATTTCCGCTTCTTTGTTTAGTTTGCTTCGTTTTACGTTACTGCGATGTAGTTGGGTTCGATGAACGGATCCAACAATTACCCTAAAATTAGCCAATATACACTCAAATTTGGCTTGCTTCAATGTCACTCTAAGTTTGACAATTCTTTCAACAAAGGAAAATATACCGTCTCCACATGTGCCATAGTAGATTTCCTACTCAACACATCTGCTACTACATTAGCTTTTCCTGGGTGGTAGTTTATTATCAAGTCATAATCTTTCAGTAATTCCAACCACCTTCATTGTCTCAAATTCAATTCTTTTTGGCTCATCAAATACGCATGACTCTTGTGGTCTGTAAATATCCCAGTAATGATTCCATATAAGTAATGTCTCCATATCTTAAATGCAAAAATTATGGTAACTAACTCCAAATCATTCGTAGGATAATTCGTCTCATAGGGCTTTAATTGTCTAGAAGTATAGGCAATCACTTTATCTCCTTGCATCAACACATAACCCAATCCCTTCCTTGAGGCACTCCTCTTTGTAAGCCTATTCTTCAATTCCTCAAAACTGTTCTGGCACTCCTCGGTCCACACAAACTTCTGATTCTTCCTTGTCAATTTAGTAAGTGGAGCTGCTATTATGGAAAAGCCCTCCACAAACCTCTTATAAAACCAAACTAAACCCAAGAAACTCCTTACTTCTGCTATATTTTTAGGTGTTTTCTATTTCACCACAGCTTCTATTTTTCTCGGATCCATATGCACTCCATGCTCTGAAATCACATGTCCAAGAAATGTCACTTCCTTTAGCCAAAATTCACATTTGTCAACTTTGGCATACAACTCATTCTTCCTCAGTGTCTCCAAAGTAATTCTTAAATGTTCTTCATGCTCCTTATTACTCTTGAAATAAACCAATATATCATCAATAAAGACAATGATAAATTGGTCTAAGAAAGACTTAAAAACTATATTCATTAAGTCCATGAAAGGTGCAGGGCATTCGTCAATTCGAAGGACATAACTAAAAACTCAAAAATGCCCATATTGTATTCTAAAAACAATCTTTGATACATCAAACTCCTTTATCTTCAATTGATGATAACCCGATCTCAAGTCTATCTTGGAAAAGACTTTTGCCCATTACAATTGGTCAAACAAATCATCTATGTGTGAGAGTGGATATCTATTCTTAGTAATGAAATAGTTGAGCTTCCGGTAATCCACACACATTCTCAAAGATCTATCTTTCTTCTTTACAAAAAGGACTGGAGCTCCCTAAGATGAAGAGCTAGGACTAATGTACCCCTTCCCTAATAAATCTTCCAATTGATCATTGAGCTCCTTCAATTCTACCAGAGCCATTCTATAAGGCGGAATTGATATTAATGCAATACCTGGAAGAAGCTCAATGAGAAACTCAATTTCTCTTGGTGGAGGTAGTCTTTGCAATTCTTCTGGAAAGACATCCGGGAATTCTATGAATATGGGAATTTCTTCTAACTTCCCTCCATCTACCTTTGTGTCTAACACATACGCCAAAAATGCTCCACTCCTTTTTCTCATCATTTTCTCTACTGTCAAAGCTGAAACAACTCTAGGTGGGCTTGACTTTGTGTCTCCCATAAACACCACCTTTATACCGTAATCTAACTCAAACTCTACTATCTTCTGTTTGCAATCCAGATGGGCGTTATATTTTTCTAATGTATCCATGCCCAGTATCACATCTAATCCCTCCATCTTCAATGGCATTAGGTTTACCACTAAGTGTTCCCTACCAATACATACTTTACATTCTCTATAGACTTGACTAATAATAATATATTGGCTTATTGAAGTACTAACCATCAAAGGAGTATCCAATGGGCTCAAATTTTTACCATGTACAGTTTTACTTGATTAAATAAACGAATGAGTAGAACCTGGATCAATCAAAACAACAATATCATCATCAGATAATGTAACCGTACCTATCACAACTTCTGGAATGGTTTCTATGTCCTTTGGTGTCATTGCAAACACTCTAGTGGTGCTTACCCCCTCGGTCTTCCTGGAGGGTTCACCTTCTTAGCCACATTGGAACTGCCCACTTCAGTTGTAGTCTTCTGTCTCCCAACTTCAGCCCTCCTCGAACTTCGCATCTGAGTTTTCTTCTATCTTGCATACTGACAGCACTCTCTATCCATGTGCCCTTTTTCTTTACAATTGAAACAAGATCATGTCAATCGGTAGCACTCCCCTCTAAGGAGTTTCCCACAATGATCATATTTGGAGATGGACTACTTATCTCCCCCTCCCCTTCTGCTGCCTCTAACCATTGAGAGGCCTGCTGAGAAATGGTTCTCAACTATCTAGATTTACTTGCACCACTGCTCCTCTCCTTAGACTACATAGGGAAAGTTCTGGCACTCCTTTCTGACATAGGAATACCACCTCCCCTCTTGAATTATTCTCTCCCCTTTCTCTTTTTTTTCATGACCTTTTTTATGTTCTCAATATTTTCAACCCTTAGTGCTGCTTCAACGAGTTGTTAAAAGTCAAAAAATTTTGTACCACCACTTTTTCTTTGATGGCCAAATGCAACTTCGATTCAAACCTACGACACTTAGTTGCCTTACTTATCATCATCTCAACTGCATACCAAGACAGTTGCATAAACCTAAGTTTATAGTCGCTCACCATCATCTCCCTCTGGATGAGACTTTGAAACTCTCTCTGTTTCTGCTGAATATAAACTTCAGAAAAATACTTCTTCTTATAAGCAACTAGGAAGTCTTTCCATGCCAACACTAGCGGTTTCATCTGACTCTCTGATACACATTCCCACCAATGCAAAGCATCTCCCTGAAGCAAACTAGCAGCATTTTTTTTCCTCATCTTCACAATCCATCTATTCTAATATTTTTTCTGTCTTTCTTAGCCAAGTCTCAGCTTCTTCTAGATTAGTGATCCCATAGAAGTCCATTGCTCCATACTTCCTCAGCTTATCAAACTGCTTCCCCTTCTTAGCTAGGGTTGGAGCAAAAGATTGCGACATTTGAATCATGTCCTAAAAAAATGCTTGAGCGAAGGCTTGAAATATTCTCGGATCCAATGAAGGCACTTGCTCTTACGGAACAGGCGACTCCTGCGTCTGTGATTGAGAAGGCCCACTACTATGCCCTACAAAAACCTCAATATTTCCTAGAGCTACTGACTTATCAATACTCTCCTCTCTTGGCGAAGAGTCAGATGCAACATATCCTTGCAAAACTCCTCATGTCCTTCTACGAGATGACATCTTACTCCTTCAATGTAAATAGTAACGATTAGCTTACATTTCATTTTAATCATATTTTCTATATGTATGCATTATATACATGTCACTTATTGCAATTAATCGATTCACAATGCCAACAATTTATCACATAGCATAGTAATGCATAACATAACATATTTTAAGCCTAGGACTACTTAAAAAGCCTAATCTCTGATACCAAACAATGTTAGGCTCGGGCCTTGATTCCAATCTCGAGGTTCCATTCATGGTGGTCATATGAGGGTGGTGCAAAAGAAAAGTGGAAAGCATTGAATTTGAAAAAACAATTAGCGTAGCAACGATGTAGGGTTTACCACGACGACGAAATTGTTTTGCTGCGACAAAACCATGGAGTTAGAAGTTTGTCATAATGAAGTCCCCGGTTTAAAGCCAAGCACCCTCGGGACAATTTTGCCGCAGCGAATGTCAGCCTTGCTGTGGCGAAGTCACAAAATTCAACATAAAATGTTCTTTTGGAGAGATTCGCCACGACGAACATCTGACTTCACCACGGCGAAACCTTCAATTCCAAAACCCAAAAACCCAACACCAAACTCAAAATTTTAAAACACATTAAAAAACCAATACCAATATTCTAAACACATATACATTCAATTCTAACCATCCAAACATAACCACAAGATAAATCTAGATATACTCAAAAGAAATTTCCATTCTTCATTTCATTACTAAATCAAAAGAGTTTGAACAATCTTTCTTACATGTCATCATACATATCAAAGTTTAATGCAAAAATACAAAAGGATGCTCAATGTTCATATGCCTATAAAGCTATCCAAAATAGTCACTAACTTAGTACAAAAGTCTCTAACTATCTTGAAGTTTTCGATGCCTTTCAAGAATCGCTAATCTTCTCGTTCTGCACTTGAGGAGAGAATCGTGAGGTGAGCTACACAGCTCAATGACTAATATATTTATAGTCATCGGTAATGAGCCATGCATTCAAACATATGTACATATATATCTAGCAATTCAATACTCAACAATTCAAACTCACAACTCATAGTTAACAAGATGTCATCACCTAGAACATATCATGTAATTATCCATCAAGGCATAACATTCAATTATACATCATACTCAACAAATCAATAACGAAATGCACAAAAAATGACTCAAGAGTTCTATTGAACAAAACAAAGAAACCAAATTTTACACCATGAACAAAACGAGTCCGATTCTCACGATCTCATGTGTCTCCAGCGAGCAGCCGGGAGAAGTCTGTGGGTCAACGTCCACGTGACTAACGAAACGAGTTCCTCTCTTACCCAATCACAAGCAAATTTATGCTCAATTCAATCAATCACAGTTTCATATTCTTATGCTTCTTTTACTTTTCTTCTTTTCATTTATACAAATTGTAATGGCACATTCCAAGGCAAAACATGGTCATAAGCACAATTCAATTATATCCAAATGTCATACATCTTTCAATGCATGACATAAAACACATCATAAATCATTTTCCACATTTGCCTGTATTACATAACAACTATAAATATATTACCCACCTAATTTTCCTTGAAAATCCAAGTTTAATTGTGCCCTTCCTTTTCTCTTGGATAGGATTTTTTTGTTTTCCTAACACAAACCAATTTCTCATTCAAACAATATTAAAAGGAAATTCATAAAGCTTTAATTATCAAAAAATGTTAAAATAGAACTATAACCCTTTCAAAATCCAAACGTTCAGGTCAATTTTTCATGATCATTCTGGTCAGGTAAATGAAGAAATTTGATAACACTTTCTTCTAGGAAAATGTTCCCCATTGTCTTAAGTTTCTAATGAAACCAAAATCCTTCAATTTGGTTTAATAATCTGAAAGTTATATCCCAAACATGTTCAGACTATTCTTATGTTAAAAGAATATTCTGTGCTCAACTTCCATTCAAAAATTTGAGATTCTTAGAGACTGAATTAAAACTCTATTTCATCAGCCAATTTGTAGCCCTATGTCTCTAGTTTACTCTAAATGAAAAATAATTCCATTTGGGTAACTACAAAACAAGATATCGTCAAAATACCAAGACATGTTTATGTAGGAAAGTTCTTCGTCGCGACGAACTTGTCCAGAAGCCTACGAAATTTCCAACCCTCATCCCATTTTCCAGATTTTTCACATCCAACATCTACACATAACACATCTTATACAAAAATCATCCTTTCTACTTCATTTCAACTCAATATCATTTGCAACTAAATGATGATCCATCCTGATCATTAACCCAAAAGAGAACATTTACATATGCCATTCCGAAAGAGAACATTTACATAAGCCATTCTTACACATATTCACTTCATTTTCACTTTCATTTCACTTCTAACTATCACCAAATATGATTTATTCAACAAATCAAGAAGGGTTAATGCTTATACTTACTTGTTTGATTTCAAGATCTCTCTCTTGAAAGCTGAGAAAATTGAAACCCTAGCTTAGCTTTCTCTTCTTTTCTCTCCTTTTCTTCTTCTCTTTGTATTTTTTCTTCTCCTCTTCCCTCATTCACGTTTTCTTCTTTTTGTAAATGCAAGACAATACTTTTCTTTCCAATTATACCCTTAATGAGAATAAAATGTCTACTTTTCCCCTTCCTTTAATGCTTATGATCTTTATCTTTAAGTGATTTTCGAAAAATGCCTTTCATTAATACACTCTAACTAATTTAATCCTACGTTTTCTATTCCAATTTCTAATTAATACCTAGGCTCACTAAATTAATGGACCCAATTCTAAAAATAAATAAATAATTTAATAAATAAATAATTTAAAAATTTTGGGATCCAAAGTTGGCAATGTTTCGTAATGTTACTAAGATATGATTAGGGAAAAAATATCCAACTCCACACAATAAGATAGTATTATTTGGTTGGATTTTTTATTCTAATGAGGTGATTCAGATCATTGCAGAGGAGATGATGAACAATGGTCCATGTACTTGTCACAATATAAAAAACATAATATAATAAATGATTGTTAAAATTATAAATGTAAAAAAACTTATATAGAGCCTATCTTAAATATTTTCAACACCTAACCAATTTTAGACACATATCAAGACTTCCATAATCTTACGATG
Source organism: Erythroxylum novogranatense (assembly GCA_029891385.1). Classification (NCBI taxonomy): domain Eukaryota; kingdom Viridiplantae; phylum Streptophyta; class Magnoliopsida; order Malpighiales; family Erythroxylaceae; genus Erythroxylum; species Erythroxylum novogranatense. The sequence continues at coordinate 24,278,621 of CM057228.1, forward strand.
AAATCAACTATGAAGAGGACTCATTATCCAAATACCAGTATTAAAAGTACGAATAATAGATACTATAATTGCTAATAGGTCTTCAGCAATTGTTTACATGATTGGATATTCACTTCCATGTGACTTCCAACACGATAATATGTCAAATTGTGAGAGAGTGCGATAGAGGTAGTGAGAAAGACTGGAATACATTTGTTTAATAAAGCCAATAAACAATTGGTGTTTGAAGCAAATACAAAAATTTAAGATAGAATACCTTACACTGCATACCAGTCTCCAGTAAATCAATCAACTAATATACTTGCACAAAGTACAACAAGAGATCACAAAATGAATAATAAAACTTATTCGACGTAGGAAATTGCTCCCGACCATAATATATGAAGCGATATCAACGCATGCACGAGAATCAACAGCAGTTGCACACTCTACGCTCCTTCCATCAACCATGAATTGAATTGATGCCAATCACTAGGAGTCCTAATCTGCCCTGGATTGACCAGCTCTGGAAGAGAGGATGATGCCAACAATGAGTCCATACAACACCAACGCCTTAGAGAAGATGAGAATAAGAATCATCCCGAAAAAGATCTTTGGCTACTGTGCATGTTAGTTTATACCCTTTCAACCAATTTATTTTGGTTGTAAATATTTGTATGACATTATTATTAATTTATTGAAGGCATTCTTTATCTTTATGAATTTGTTAATTATTTAATTATTATTCATAAAGATAAAATCATTGGAATAATTGTTGTGTAATTGAAATTATGATGATATCATAATTTATAAGATTCAATATACACTTATGTATTATTCCTAAATGTTCCTAATTGTAGTTTCATCAAGACTGGTGATGGCGTGGTGGTTGTTGTGGTGTTTAGGGATGATGGTTGAAGTTTTGGAAAAATTGGAATTTCCCGTGTACAAACAAACAGGTAGATTGTAAGATGAATTCCGGACAAATGGCTTGGAATTTTGAGGTGATTCTTGAAGAAAAATTGTAGAATAGGATGTGGGCTACAACTTTAGTGAAGGAAGTTTGTTAATCGAATCAACAAGTGAAAAGTTATGAATTTTTAATTCGACTATGTTCTGGAAATCGTGGCTGCAGACTTAGACGACTTCAAAGCGAATTTCTGGGCAAACGGCTGAGTATTTTTGGGTGGTTCTTGAAGCTAAATTGAAGTTCAAGAAGTGAACTACAATAGTGATGAAGGAATTTTGTCGAAATGATAAGTATAAAAAAAGATATGTTTTTTCTTGTTTTGGACGTTCTAGATTAAGAATCTGGGCAAATTTTTGGAAAAGGATGCAAAGGGGTTGATGTGAAGAATTTGACTGAAATGGAAGATTAGATGAATGAAAGGGAATGATCAGGTGAATAAGGAAAGATAATTGAGTGTTTTTTGACTACACACAAAACCCAATTGATAGTTTTTGGAAACTAAGAAAACCCAAATAAAGATGATAACTTGCAAAAGCAAATCTCTCTCACAATTTTGAAGTTGAAAATCTGACTCCCATGAGAGTTTTAACAATGCAATATAAAAGGAAGTAAAAACAAATGAAGGGTCATGAAGGAGAACCACATGTCGGTATCTCTTCAGCCATTAAACAACAATAAATGATATAATTAAGGAAACTAAGTAATTAAAATTGAGCTGGAACTTTAAGTCTCATAAGGGATAAATAAATCAAGATAAAGGCATTTATTCACCAAATATCTTCAACTGAAATTGAGTCATACTTGAGCTGAGATCTTGGGCTTCAAATATCATCAAAGAGTGCAACATAAGCTGGATTTTTCTACTGAAATAACATCAGGAGAATGGACTTCAAAAATCATGCATTTGTAAGTCCCAAAGGGCTTGAGCAAAACCTGTAGCTTTAGGCTCAAATTTGGCTCTTCCTCAAGCTCCTCTTCTCCAACCGAATCACTATCATCACTATCATTTGAACTTGTTGGACCAAGACCCATGTTAGAAATGTCTTCCATGGCTGCATTTGATGGACCTCCATCATTCCCCCCTCCTTCAAAGCTTTCCTTTTGGGTAGAATTTTGAACCGGATTGGAACTCATAGTATCCTCTACATACTTGGTTAAATCACAAACATTAAAAGTATTTGAAATCTTATAAGTGTTTGGTAATTTTACCTTGTATGCATTTTGATTAACTTTCTTGAGGATTTTGAATGGGCCTTCGGCTCTAGGCATTAGCCTGTTTTTCCTTTTAGAAGGAAATCTATCCTTTCGCAAGTGTATCCAAACAAGATCCCCTTCTTTGAACTCCACAACCGTTTTCAACTTGGCTTGCTTCTTGTAGGCCTTATTTTTCTTCTCAATGTGAGCTTTCGCTTTGGCATGAAGTTTGACAATCTCTAATGCTCTATCCTCGGCCTTTGTATTGAATGGAATGCTAGAATGTGTCGGACTCAAATCAAGAGGGACAAGTGGGTTAGTTCCATAAACTAATTCAAAAGAAGTAAAATTTGTAGTTTTACTCTTTGAATTGTTGTAAGCAAATTCGACATGCGCAAGTAAATTATCCCAATTCTTCACTTTTCCCTTCAATAAGCTTCTCAAAATGTTTCCAAGACTTCGGTTGACCACCTCAGTTTGACCGTCTGTTTGAGGATGGAAGGTCGTGCTAAACTTCAAAGTAGTTCCTAATCTAGCCCACAAATGTCTCCAAAAATGGCTCAAAAATTTTACATCCCTATCACTAACAATACTCCTAGGAATTCCATGGAGTTTTACAATATTTTCAAAGTACAAATTCACCATATGAGATGCATCATTAGTTTTGTTACAAGCAATAAAATGAGCCATTTTTGAGAATCTATCCACAAAAACCATTATAGAGTCATGATTTCTCCTAGTTCTTGGTAAACCAACAATGAAGTCAATACTTACATCTTCCCAAGTAGAATTTGGAATCGGCAATGGCATGTATGATCCATGAGCTCTAGTTGTCATCTTGGATTGTTTGCAAGTGTTGCATCCCTCCATAAGCTTAGTAACATTTTTCCACATCTTGTGTTGGAACCCCTCCCCAGTGAGTCGCGGGTCCGACGTCCTGCGTGACATATAGACGCGCATCTCCCTAGGGAGGGATTCCTCACCACGCACTTAAACTCAAAACAGACTTATTTTAATCATCCGAACAAATCTTGAGAAATTCATCCTAACAATCTGCCAATAAAAATTAACCTACTTCAGGCCCAAAATAAAATCCAATTCCTAAGCTAAAATGAAATTCCATGTCTCTGGGTTAATAAGCATCAAAAAGCACCTCAATCGAATCTCTCTAGCTTAAGAAAATCCCAAAATATGAAAGCGTGTTCCCATTTTACGTCTAATTGTCTCTTTTTGATCAATCCGATAAATTCAACTTAATTAACAAAAATTCTAAATTTTTTTTGCATGAGGGGGTAGAAAATTTTCTTTAAAAACCAATGCTTCAAAAATCGAGTGAATCGGAGGCCAAACGAAAAAGTTACAAGCAAAAGAGTGAGAGGAGGTTTAATTTGGAAAAAGGAAAAATCAGAACATGAAAGAAAATAAAAAACACACAAACGGTGTCGCCTTACAGGCGCGGGCCACTCGCTCTCGCGGTCGCAAGCTGCTCGCGAGGGCGAGGCCCTTGCAAGGTGAGGTGCTCGCCCTTGTGAGTGCTCTCCCTCACGAGGGCACCAGCGAGTCCAAAATTCCATATATATACATAACCACCCATCCACAAGCAAATACATGTACGCGCTTTTGTATCATAGTGAATACATTCATTTATTTTCAAACAAGATCACATTGATAAAAGAGTTTTCAATTTTCTCAAATCTCTTCACAGAATTTATCACATCAAACAAATTTACAAATTTAACACTTCACAAAACAACCTAACATTTCACAAAATCACAAATAAAGTGGTTCGAGTGGATCCGAAACGGAACGTACTATACATTTCTGTGAAGCGGTCATATGTAGTCGTGACTTATGGGAGTCCGTGAGGAACTCCAATGTCACTAGCGGGTAGGCGGGAGAAGCCTATGGGTAGACAGGTGCACCTGACTCTTATGGGACCACCACAAACCCAAAGAAAACATATATTTCACATAATTCACACAATTTAAACTCATTAGCCTCAATTGGCCCCAATCTCCAGGTAATTGTAGGAGATCGGATGAGGGAGAGACAAGATGTTCGTTCGACATGTTTGCGATTTTTGTAATTTTATGAAATTACCACTATGAGTTGTATAAGGATTTGATTTATGAAATTGTATATGAATTGTGATGAATTATGAGATTGTGTATATAAATGAGTGTGATGTATTGTAAATTCTGAAAAATTGTGGATTGATTATGGATGATTTCTGATATGTGAAGTACTAGGTATAGGATTGTGTTTGTATATGCTGAGATCCCGGACGGAGGGTCCGGTGAATTTTTGATGATTTGTGCGATTGTTTGGAAATTTTAGAAGTGAGTTTTATACTTTGCAAGTTTGGGTTTGTTCAAGTGCAGCCGTTATGTTGCCGAAATGTTGATAAAATTGGTATAAAGATAAATTTTGGGAATTGTTTGTATTATATAAGAAGTTTGTATGAATTGAGAATTTGATTGAGGAAATTTTCCAATTGGGGAAAGTATGTTGTTTTGAATAATATGATATTTGGATAAAGGTGAAAGAAATCGAAAAGAAAGAAAGAAAGAAAAAACACCAGTTTTGATCTGTTTCGGATAGGAATAGTCCAAGGTTTCCAACGCATTCGTTTGTTAAGATGTATGTTATCGGATGTCGGATCCATTATCGCTTTGTCTCCGCTTTGTGATTCGATTCAATTCGTGTGTTCTTTCACTTTCCGATTTCGTTTCCTTATTTTGTGATCCGATTCTGTGTTTCGATTCCGCTTCGTTATTTGTTTTGCCTTTGATGCATTCGCCTTTTGATTTTGTTTCGTTGGGATTTCTGATATGTTTCATTTTTGCCTTCGTTTTTGATTTGTATTCGATCCGATTAGTTTTGTGTTCGTTTCATTTCATTAGCTTTGGTTTTCGATTTCGTTTGTTCGATTCGGTTTCGATCCACTTTTCGCATTTGTTTTTCGTTTTCGTTTTGCTTTTCCGGTTGGGATCCGGTCACGAGATCGGGTTCCAACATCTTGGGCCAATAGAAATTTCCACTAGCCAATTCATAAGTCTTGTCTCTTCCAAAGTGATCGGCTAGGCCTTCACCATGGACTTCTTTCAAGATAACTTCTCTTAACGAACATTGAGGAACACAAACAACATCAAGTTTGAAAAGATAACCATCATAGATGACAAAATCCATAAAAGCACCATATTCCCTAACTCTCTCCCAAATCTCACCGAAATCACTATCTCCCTCATACAAATTCTTAATGTCCTCAAAACCTATTACATGAGCATGCATAGTACTAAGAACATCATATCTCCTAGACAATGCATCAGCCACAACATTACTTGGACCATCCCTATACTTCACTACAAAATCAAAGGATTGCAAATATTCAACCTATGATGCATGCCTTCTACTCAAATTGGACTGACTTTGGATGTATTTTAAAGCTTGATGGTCAGTATACAAAATCAAAGAATTTGCCAATAAATATGCACTCCAATGTTTAAGTGCACGGACCAAAGCATATAACTCAAGATCATAAGTAGAATATTTCTTCCTAATATCATTAAACTTTTCACTAAAGAATGCGATTGGTTTACCCTCTTGACTCAAAACAGCCCCTATTCCTACCCCACTAGCATCACACTCTAATTCAAAAGGCAAGGTAAAATTAGGCAAGGCTAAAATAGGAGCTTTGGTCATGACATTTTTCAAAGTGTTAAAGGCAATTGTGGCTTGAGGAGTCCACTTAAACAAGCCTTTTTTCATACAATCTATTATAGGACTTGTAATTGTACTAAAACCCTTAATGAACCACCTATAAAATGAACAAAACCCATGAAAACTCCTAACTTGAAACAGATTGCTAGGAATTGGCCATTCTACAATTGTATTGATTTTGGCCGGATCCATACTAATCCCATCTCTAGACACAATATAACCCAAAAAACTAATGGTGCTAACACAAAAATGACACTTCTCCAAATTAGCATACAATGATTCACAGTCCAAAACCTCAAAGACAAGTCTCAAATGAATGCAATGCTCATGTAAACTAGTACTATAGATCAAAATGTCATCAAAGTAAACTACCACAAATTTGTTGAGAAACGATTTAAGTACCTCATTCATGAACTTCATGAAAGTTGAAGGTGAATTGGAAAGTCCCATTGGCATGACTAACCATTCATAGAGTCCTTCATTTATTTTAAATGTCGTCTTCCATTCATCGCCTTCTCTCACACGAATTTGGTGAAACCCATTTGCAAGATCAAGCCTAGTGAACATCGTAGCTCCATGTAATCGGTCTAGCATATCATCTAGTCTTGGGATAGGAAACCTGTACTTGATGGTAATCTTGTTGATAGCTCTTGAATCAATAACCATCCTCCATTTACCATTTTTTTAGGAACAACAAATGTAGGCACAACACAAGGTGACACACTCTCTCTAATGAAACCTCTCTTTAACAACTCATAAACTTGCTTTTGCAATTCATCATTTTCTTTTGGGCTCATCCTATAGGAATGTTTGTGGGGAATTTGGGCTCCATAAGTGAAATTGATTTCATGTTGAATGGTTCTAAGAGGAGGCAGACCAATTGGAAGGGTTTTGGGAAAAACTCTCACAAACTCCTCAATTAAAGATTGTACCTCACTAGGAATTGGGTGGTTCGGTTTGGGCTCATCGTCAAGGTCAATGGGAATGTAACTTGGCAGCTCCTCCATGATGGAACTCTTCTCCTCATTGGAAAGCAATCCAATGGCTCCAACTTCTCTTCTCTTCCTTCTCTTTTTGGGCAACAAAGGTTTAAGCAAGATTTTTTCACCTCCATGGAACAATGTGTAAGTATTTGCTGTCCCTTGATGATGCACATCCTTGTCAAACAACCATGGCCTCCCAAGAAGTAAATGGCAAGCTGTCATAGGAATTACATGGCAATAAACTTCATCTTCATATTGCCCAATTGCAAATGGAACAAGGAACTTCTTTGTCACTCTAATTTCTTGTTTTGCATCTAGCCAAGTCAGCTTGTATGGAGTGTCAAGTGGCTCAGTTTTCAAACCCAATTTGCCAACCATTTCACTAGCTACAACATTCTCACATGCTCCACTATCTATCACAACTTCACACAATTTATTTTTTGTCAAACATGTAACATCCCGCCCCTACTTCGGGTTAGAACCCTAAAATTTGGTGCATGTGAGCTATGGGGCTTGGTTTAAATGAATTTAGAGGAAATGGTTATGATTGTGTTTTGTTTGAAGTGTTTGATGATTAATGAGGGTTGGAAATGTAACATCCCACCCCCGACGGGAAGGTAAAATCGTAATTTAGCAAAGGATGAGAATGATTAGGACTGATTTGGCATTTTTATGCATACTGGTATTGGTGAGTAGTGAATTTTGTGCACATGAAATAACTGTACATGCATACATGACATTCCCGATTTTTGTGCCTAATGGAGTTTTACGGTGATTAACGTGGTTCTTAGGTTTGAAAAATTATTCTGAGTGCGCCATTGAGTGTTTTATATTTTAAGGGATTTTTAGGAATTTTTTTGGAGTTTTCTGGAGAAAATTCCCGGATCGGAAAAAAATCGTCAAGAGGCGAACCGGTTGATTTTCGGTAGTGAAAATTTCTATCCAATGGCACTGTAATATTGGGTATATTTTTTTGGGATTGAAATTAGGGCCATTGGACTAGAATGGGTCAAATTGCATTAGGGCTCCTATTTACTAATTTGTTTTTAGCCTAATTTGTCTTTTTCTTAAACTTTACACTTGTCCTACACCATTTAATGCCTCCACCATTTGTTCTTATCCTCCATTTTCGGCTACTTCATGTGAAAGAAGGGTAAAAACACTCATTTTACTTATTTTTTTCTCTCTCATCCGAAGCTTCACCCTTTCTTCTCTCCATGGAATTTTTTTCAAGTTTCTAGCTACAATTGCTTATCTCCTCCTCCTTCCACTTTGCTCTCTTTTTTATTAACTCACCTAAATAACATAACCTTGCTTCCTTGGAGTGATGATGTGGCGGGTGTTATATGAGAGTTTGGAAGTTGTGATTAGTGAAGGATTGGAAACTTAGTGAGGTAAGACTATGTTTTAAGCTTTCATTTATGCATTTAATGAATAAATTGGTTGTTAGATGCATTGATTGGTATGTATTGGTCATTAATTATGATTTATGATGCATGACAAAATGTTTTGACAAAATGTTGCACTGTTTTGAGAGGCATTGTGAGGGCAGTAACTTTGATTGCATTTTTGACACCCTTAGAGGTGAAATTGGCTTTTGTTTCCTCATAAAACTTGTAGATCTCTCTTTTCTCTATGAAATAGACACCAATTTTGTCCAAATTGGAGTTCGGAGTAGGGAGTTATGGCCTAGACAAGTTGGCATGTCGAAGGAAATTGTTTCAGATCTGTCATTTTATAGGACTAGTCGACTAGGATTCTTAAACCAGTCGACTACAACTTGCACTAGTCGACTAGGACATGTATTTTTCCTGCACTAGTCGACTACAACCCCTGACTAGTCGACTAAGATGTGTATATTTTCCTTCTTTTGCTTATAACTTTTCTTTCCGACATCCGATTGACCTGATTCTTGAGGCATCGGATTCATGAAACATTGAATTTCATTGCATGAGAAATCAGGAATTTTTGGACAGAAAATTGACGTGAGTCCGGGTAATGATTCCTTGGTCACTGTTTTATTTATTTTTTAACCTATAGAGGTCTGAATTGAGTACTGTCAGTGCCGTTAGATTTTTAATTTTTAGACGGATTTTTGGTGATTGAAATTTTGGATTTAGGGCCGGGAAAATCATGAACATACATTGTACACATTTTAAGCGCTACATGTGCATTCTGAAATATTTCTGATTGGATTTTTGGTAATCATTGCATACTGTAACTGATATAGAGGCACATTTGGAGCGTCGATCCACAGATGTTACTGAGACTTCCAGGTATTAGCTCGGAAGTACAGGTGAGTAACCTAGTTGGTTCCTCAATCTATATGTGATTAAAATTATGTGTTTATGCCATGTGGAGATAATGAAGGGCTTATGTGTGTTTGCTTTTGATTGATTTCGGACCATAGGTGTCCGAAATATTGAGAACTTGATATTGAAGTACTATTTGTGTGTAACTGTTTGTGAATGATTACATTTGAAATCTCGGACCAAAGGTCCGAGGGATGGGGGTGTTTTGACATTGAAGTAAAACTGCTTGTGAATGTAAAAAAATTGGTTATGACTGAAATATCGGACCGAAGGTCCGAAGGACTGGGAATTGGGCATTGAAATGTAAACTGACTGTAAATGTAAATTGGGATATACGCATTCATGCATAAAGGCATGTTCAGATAATGATAGTTGTGGCCTGAGTTGCCACTGTTACTCACTGCTACTGAACCGAGCCTTGAGCTCGAGGGGAGTAGTGCATACCCAGAGGGCTCTTCTACTCCCTAGACGCGTCTACTGAATACTGATCACTGTTAAGCGCTCGGTCACAACACTAAAATAAACTGGAAATGAGTCACATGTGCATTGCATACAAATGTGATAACTGATTTACGAAATTGCCTGAGTTCTGTAATTGTTATATGATAATACTGAATGTATGATTGACTGGAACTGTGAGTTGCTTGCAATATGCATAAATTGGGTGAACCATCAATGATGATTTCTCACTGAGTTCGCAAAATTTACCCAAAATTTGCATCTATTTTTTAAGTCTTGAAGAATACCCCGTTTGACACGGGAGTATGTCTACTGTATGCAAGTGATGTTATAGGAAACTTGGAAAAAATCTTTGAAGAATGTTGGTATAGCATGTGTCCATTAAACGGACACGAGAGTCCGTTTAACGGACTGGTTAGAAGGCTCATGTCCATTTGACGGACATGTAGGTCCGTTTAACGGACCTTCTCGGGAGAAATTGGAGCACTTGGTGGTTTCATGTCCGTTTAATGGACAGGGAAGTCCGTTTAACGGACACTCTCGGGTGATTTTGGGTTGCTTACCCAGTCTGTGTCCGTTTAACGGACAGGGGTGTCCGTTTAACGGACATGCTTGGGGCCACTTTGGTAAATTGTGATTTTTACCATTTTAAATTTGGTACATGTGGCCTTAAGTGAGTTTTTGATAAAAATGCATCATATTTGCATATTCATTTATAAATTGGATGATTGCACACATTAAAATTATTGATCATGCACTCAATTGACATTTTCCGGGTATAATTGGTAATGCATGGGATTGTTTTGAGAATTTCAAGTTGGGGTTATTGAAAATTATTATGGATAGTGAAATTAGTGATTTTGCATTTTTAGGAAATTTTAGAAAATTTTCCTAGAATTTTTCGGGGAAAAATTTGGACTAGGAAAAATGTCGAGTGGCAGATCGATCAATAATTGGCAGTAGAATTGATTGTTAAATACTGGGATTTTGGATATGTGGCTATAGGAATTATGGAAAAATATAAATTAGTGGGAATTGGGCTTGAAATTGTTGAAATTGATGAGATATGAGGAAATGTCAAGTGGAGGCTTAGGGTTATGCCATGTGGCATTGTTTTAGCCTAGTATTTAAAATATCTAAGCTTCATTAAAGCTTCCCCTACTCTCTCTCACGACACTTTCTTCTTGGGAGGACCATTTGGTGACTTGTTTTTGCTCTCTTCTCTTTTATTTTCGTGACCTCCCATCCCCCTCTTCTCCTCCTTCATGCTTTGGTGCTTTGATGCTTGGAAACTTTGCTTCATCTTCTACTTTTACTCCCTCTTTGTTGTCTCTTCGAGTTGAGCTAAGAAAAACCTAGTTTAACCTCCTAAAAAATGAAGATTTTGGAGATGAGAAAGTTAGGGTTTCTTGGTGTCTTTGAAGAAATTGAAGGAAAATCAAGTAAGTTATGGTTTTAATGTTAAAAGCATGGTTATTTTAAGCTTGCATGATGCTTAAACTAGAGTGTGTTGAATTGATTAGTGCAAGGGGTATGTTTGTGTTATGGATGATGATGAAGTGTGTTCTTCTCTTGTTATGTATGTGTAGAATGAGTGATACTTACATGTAATGGTATGAAAGGGCTTAGAGATGAATGGGTTTTCAAAGATATGCATGAACGAATGTAGAATGGTTTTATACTTGGTTTTATGCCCTATTTTGGGATAACGGTAAACTGTAGCTCTTGATTTGTTGTGAATGAGTTATTGAATTGAATGAGGTAGATATTGATGAAAAATTCCAATAGAGGTGCTGATCTAGGCGTAAGAGGAATTGAATGAGTTAAATGGTAAGAATGAACTTATGGAAAAATCTGGAAATTTGAAATGGCCTGATCTTGGGAGTGTGCTCTACTTGGATAGGCATAATTGTTTGTATAATTGTCTAGAGGAGTTGAGATTTGGCTTGAATGAAACTAGAGGCATTTGGCTACAAATCTTATGAAGCTATTGATTGTGAATTTTGTCTTGAAAGATTCCAAATGATGGCATGAAGTTAGGCAATGGGGTGTTAATATTGTTATGAATGAATGTCTATGATTGTGTTGCTTTTCAAGTGTTTATGATCAATAATGGACCCTATCTTGGTCATGGATGATATTGAATTAATATTGAGTTATAAGAATGGATAATTGATGGGTATTGCATTAGAAATAATTGGTTAAGCATAAGGAATTGAGTATTGAGAGTGAAGAGTTGAAGTCTGGAAGTTCATGAAAACTAAATTGAACATGGTTTAGTGCAAAGGGCATAACTCTTTTTATAGAACTCGGAATGAGATGATCTTTATATGGATTTAATAGTATATTTCAAGATCTACAACTTCTATTTCAGGCAAACTTTCGAAATTCGGACGTTTTGAGGGTCGAATGTTTAAAGTGGTATAGGTGACCCGTAGCAGTCCGTTAAACTGACATGCAAGTCTGTTTAACGGACATTCACTAGACAAAGGATATAAATTAAGCCTCAAATGGGTTTTAAAGTGAACCTAGAATGATCCTTAGTCTATGGGACTAATGTATGAAAGGTTTAAAGCGAAATTGAAGGTTAAAACTTGGTGAATGAATGGGTAGGATCAAAAGTGTCAAATGCATGTGTAAATGGGAATGGAATTGTTTACATGCTTGTGATATTGTTCAAGGAAGTTAGTCAATGGTACTAAGTGATTTATTATGATAGGGAATCGGATATGAGGAGATCATACAAGGTTAGAAATGAAATGAAGGTAAATTGAGTTATGTTATCAAATGAGATGCAAGTGTATGGTTTTTGCTAGACTCTTAAAGAGTCAAATTTGAATGGATAATTGAAAATGATCATATGCAAGTAGACAAATTGAATTATGATTTGAGAATGGATAAGCGTTCAGTGCAAAGCATATACCCCAAAATTGTCATTAAGCATGCATTATATATTGCACATATACATATGTGAAAATGGGATGGCTATATGATTGTATCTTTATTAATGTGTGTGCAAATTGTGTTTGGCATATGAATGATACAGGACAAAACGTCCACAGCCAGACGTTTCCGGATCATAAAAGCACATGCTAATCTGGAGCGTACTGTGAGTAGACCTAGATGGTCTTATTTTTATGGTTTACTTGGTTCAGTTTCAATTGAATGAAATTCATACATTGATTAATTGTTGAATGGTAATATTGATTGAAATTGAATATGGGTTCCGGACAGGAGGTCCGATGATTGATTGTGTACTGGGAATTGCGTTATTGATGTGCTCCTTGATAGTGAATTGGATGAACTAAGTGTACATGATGTGATTATTAAATGGTTTGAATGCATAATTGCATATAGATAATTTGCATATGGATGAAATGTGAATTCTCAACTAGATGTTGAATGCCAGAATACGGTCTGATGATAAGTGGTCATGATTGATTAAGTTCATGCGAATATGAGCAATGTATTTTAATGCATGACTAAATGAAATATAATGGGAGTTGTGACCAGAGTAGTCAATGATTAGAGCTTAAAGCTCACCGAGTGAAAAGAGCTTCGTGCTCAAATATTGATTCAGAGTCTCAGGCTCAACGACAATGAGCCCTATATGGGACAGTTATTAGAGCTACAAGCGCAACGACAATGAGCCTTATATGGGACAGTTATTAGAGCTACAAGCTCAACGACAATGAGCCCTATATGAGACAGTTGAGACACTCGGTCACAACAAAGAACTAAATAACTAGAGATTGAGTCTCATGTACATAGGTATGCATAATATGATTGACTTGATTGTTTTGAATGGGATTGGTTTACTAGAATTGAATGAAATTGACATGATATATTGTGTTCCATGCATTCCATTCATGAATGCATAAATAGATAACGGAAGTTAGACCTGAGTTGCCGCCGCTAGAGCTTAAAGCTTAACGAATGAAAATGAGCCTCGAGCTCGAGAGCCAATGGCTCAACGATTAATGAGCCCGGTATCCATGGATACGAGATAATACAGGCACTCGGCCAACAATGTAATAACTGAGAAAGGGGTTTCATAAGCATTTCAGATGCATTTTGTTAAATGTGCTTGAGTTATTGGAATGTGCATTGATCTGTGTGTATATGGGAATATGAATTTGCATTGAATGGGAATATGAAATGATATGGAATGGGACATATGAAATTGTCTTGAATGGGACTGACTTACTTGTATTGAATAGACATATGAAATTATATTGATTGGGCATACGAAATTGTATTGATTGGGAACATGGCATTGGATTGATTGTGATTATAAAGTGTGATAATGAATGTGAAATGCAATTATGGGAATGTATTTATGTATTGTGTGACTGGGTGAACCGTCAATGATGGTCACTCACTGAGTTCGCAAAACTCACCCAAAATTTGCATCTATTTTTCAGGTTTCAGAAGATTACCCCGTTATGCAACGGGAGTAGGCTTTCTGCAAAATTAAAGGTTGGGATCAATTCATGTCTGCATTAGGATTTTTGTATGAAGTGTATTCTGCGATTTTTTTTATGCAATGTATAATTGAACATTTCAGTTTGTAATAAGTGCTGAAACATGGGAAGCTAAGTAAATGGGATTGATTAAATATGAATATTCTTGTGTATGTCAATATGTATCAATTGTAAGGGTTTGTGAGTGTTTTGGGCATTGAAATGAGCCCCAATGGCTCAAAGTGAAATGGGATTGCAATTGAAATGCATTAGAAATAGAATTGGGCCCCTATCCGACTAGTGACAAAGTATTGATCGCAATGTGTTGAAAACAATGTTTTATCAACTTGAGAATTGATTTGGCCCAAATTGAAAATGGAATTTGGCATTTGTTAATGCTTCTTTTAGATAAAAAAGGTACCAATTATTGACTGATTGAGTGTTCTAACATGCCACCCTCGCGGGTCACGAGCTCGGATATCATCGTCGATATCGGGTTCGGGTCTTGCGGGAGTGGGATGCTACATATGTGGTATCAGAGTGCCAGAAGTACAATCTTATCGGCGTTTTCTGAAATGTGGTTTAATGGCATGCATTTAAGTCATGTTAAGCGATGCGGTAATGGCGATCCCCGATCAGTATATGGGTCACATGCATGAGCATGTGCCTAGTGTTAATAGTGAAAAAGTGATGTACGTGATGATATGTCATAAAGTGAGAAAATAGAGGTGATATGATCTGACGGAAATTTAGCATTAACGTATTATGGATTATGGCACCATTGTTATATTGGGATACTGTAGTGTGGAATAATTTAAGATGTGTATGAAGTGGCTATCGACTTAATGTAATGAATGTGTAAGTATAAAGCGGTTGGTATAGTATGTTATGAAGGAATAAAGGTAATGAGTTTGATAAAGGGAATAATGTGAGAATTGGGGACTTCATGAAATTAAATTGATTTTGAGTTGTCATGAAATGGGTTAATGTTAGAAGGTGAGGATTTGAGAAGTTTATGGGAAGATATCATGAGAGAATAAGTGTAGGAAGTTTGGAAAAGGTTTGAAAGGGAAAGGGGTTGTGAAAGATAAATGTTGACTTTCTCGGAAAAAAAGGAGGCAGTATGGTCGAATCATGTCCGTTTAACGGACACTCATGGGATAACTTTGGAAAATCGCAATTTTGACTATTTTGGAGAATAAACCTTGCATGGATATGTATATTATTGTTGTGGAATGATAAGGGAAAGTAATGATAGATTGAAAGTGTATAAATAAGATTGATTGAAAACAAAATGTTTTGTGATTTAACAAGGATGGGATTGGATTTGGGATGAGATAAGTTTATGGTTTAATGAGAGAATATGATTATGCATCTATGATTTTGAATTGATTGCAAACGTATGTCGGTATGATGAAATAATGGAAAATTGGAAAATGAGATGAGAATAATGGGAGATGAAGAAATTGTCAAAGATCAGTTGAATTGTTTATATGAGTGTGTATTTGCTAATGGGATTACTATAAGAAGTGACATTATTAAGCATAAGTGTATGATAATCGTGGAAAATGATACAGGAAGAAATCGGTAACTTAGTGAATAAGTGCTTGTCAGAATGCCTAGTGTTTAAAGTCTCAAAGGTGAGACGTGAAAGTACTTATAGTGGTCAATTGGAATTGAGTTGAGATTGATAATAATATGATCAGATATGAGTAATGAAGGAAAAAGAAGAAAGACCCCGATCAAGAATGGACACTAAAAAGGGGAAGTGTGAGTTAGACTAAGATAAGATCAAGGTATCGTTAACCCAAGTTATTCGTTGGTGAGATTATCCTATTTATGTCTTTCAAAAAGAAAATGTAGGATTTTGATGATAAATACCGGAAAAGTGGAATAAAGAATTTGAGTAACGTTGTAATCAGCTTTGTTAAACGGAATGTTCTGGTTATATAGGTTATGAGTTAAATTGATTGTAATGAGACATATAAATAGTTGGAATTGAGAAATACTAAGATTGGTTATTATGTGATTATGGGAAATAGTTAATTGATACGGATTTGGGTTAAATTGATTAGATTATTCAAATTGAAATGCTGCAATGAAGGGATCAGTGAAATATAAAGTGACTAAAAGTAATTATTGGAGTCCTAATCCTTGTGGAGACTCAAGCATAAGGGGTAGAAAATGCTACTCAAAATGTGGGTATTGTGTTTGATGTAAAATAGCCGGCGTTTGAATTATTGAAAAAAAATGAGGAGACATAATTGACTAAAATGGGGAAGTTGCTAAAATGAGGAGAATGCAGGTCTATTATTCTGTGTAAATACAGTTGGGAGAGACACTTAGTTATGATGAAGGTGTTATCAACCCACAATTAAAATTGTGGAGAAAACTGATAAAAATAAACAAACGTGTGAATACATCAATGTGAAATTAAAGGAAAACAGAATGGATTGAGGAAATCATTTATGAAGAAAAAGTCAATTGGGAAGAAGTGAAAAAAATTGTGAGATACTATTACCGTAATGAGGAATCAGAGTTTTTTTTTTTTTAAAAAGGGGGAATAAATCATGGGCATAAGGAAATTTGGGTTATATATATAATGCCCCGATAGTATTATGATAATCATTGAAGCACCTATGGCCATAGATTTTGAGTGTATTGAAAGTAAAAAGAACTATTTGATTACGGGAAGAAGTCTTACATATCGAAATGGGAAAACGGTTATGTGTTGAGTATCATCGAAGTGAATTCAATTTGATCGAATAAAAGGTGAAGTATAGCATAGTTGGACATGACATAGTGGGAGACTCAAAGAAAAATAAGGGCAATGAGAAAGTGAGAAATCGACAGAACTCACTATATATATATATGTGTGTGTGTGTGTGTAAATCATAAGTGGATGTTTGGAAAAGGGAATTTCGGGTATTAATGTTGATCTTGTCATTGGGATTTGGAAATTTCATAGATAATGACATGAGCTTTTACAATGACAATGAAAGCCTCAACGCCTATTGCTATAGTAAACGTATTAAAAGATTGGAGGCATTATAGGTACAGTGAATGTGGTGCCATTAATTATTGGGTTTGATAGAGAAAATGAGCTAGTGTTGTGAATTAATGTATAGCACTTGAGTAATAAGATGTGAATTGGCAAGTGATAGATGAACTGTCCCTAAGAGTACCACCCTGTCAAGGTGTGCTCAGGTTAAGAAAAAAGGGCATATGCCACGATTGATACGATTTGTTCTGTATGAACTTATTATTCGTTAGTGTGACCGACTAATGAAAAATGTTCAAAGTCACCCGAGTCACATGGATATGTTAAGCAATATCTTGATGATTCATCGCATGTGTTATTAATACTGGAAGGGACATTATGGGCAATCGAAAATCTATATTGAGGAAACAGTTAAATATTGTGACATTTGACAAATTGGGCACAGAATTGATTGATTTCATAGACAGTGATCAATGGGGAGAAATTAATTTGAATGGTTAAGTTGAATGGGACACTGAGAGGTGATTGAGGAATGTAAATTTCGAGGACGAAATTTCTTAAGGAGGGAAGAATTGTAACATCCCGCCCCTACTTCGGGTTAGAACCCTAAAATTTTGTGCATGTGAGCTATGGGGCTTGGTTTAAATGAATTTAGAGGAAATGGTTATGATTGTGTTTTTTTGAAGTGTTTGATGATTAATGAGGGTTGGAAACTTGGAAAAAAAAAACTTTGAAGAATGTTGGTATAGCATATGTCCGTTAAACGGACATGAGAGTCCGTTTAACGAATTGGTTGGAAGGCTCATGTCCGTTTAACGGACCTTCTCGAGAGAAATTGAAGCGCTTGGTGGTTTCATGTCCGTTTAACGGACAGGGAAGTCCATTTAACGGACACTCTCGGGTGATTTTGGGTTGCTTACCCAGTCTGTGTCCGTTTAATGGATAGGTGTGTCCGTTTAACGGACATGCTTAGGGCCACTTTGGTAAATTACGATTTTGACCATTTTAAATTTGGTACATGTGGCCTTAAGTGAGTTTTTGATAAAAATGCATCATATTTGGATATTCATTGATAAATTGGATGATTGCACACATTAAAATTATTGATCATGCACTCAATTAACATTTTCCGGGTATAATTGGTAATGCATGGGATTGTTTTGAGAATTTCAAGTTGGGGTTATTGAAAATTATTATGGATAGTGAAATTAGTGATTTGACTTTTTTGGGAAATTTTAGGAAATTTTCCTAGAATTTTTCGGGAAAAAATTTAGACTAGGAAAAATGCCGAGTGACAGATCGATCAATAATTGGCAGTAAAATTGATTGTTAAATACTGGGATTTTGGATATGTGGCTATAGGAATTATGGACAAATATAAATTAGTGGGAATTGGGTTTGAAATTGATGAGATTGATGAGATATGAGGAAATGTCAAGTGGAGGCTTAAGGTTATGTCATGTGGCATTGTTTTAGCCTAGTATTTAAAATATCTAAGCTTCATTAAAGCTTCCCCTACTCTCTCTCACGACACTTTCTTCTTGGGAGGACCATTTGGTGACTTGTTTTTGCTCTCTTCTCTTCTATTTTCGTGACCTCCCATCCCCCTCTTCTCCTCCTTCATGCTTTGGTGCTTTGATGCTTGGAAACTTTGCTTCATCTTCTACTTTTGCTCCCTCTTTGTTGTCTCTTCGAGTTGAGCTAAGAAAAACCTAACTTAACCTCCTAGAAGATGAAGATTTTGGAGATGAGAAAGTTAGGGTTTCTTGGTGTCTTTGAAGAAATTGAAGGAAAATCAAGTAAGTTATGGTTTTAATGTTAAAAGCATGGTTATTTTAAGCTTGCATGATGCTTAAACTAGAGTGTGTTGAATTGATTAGTGCAAGGGGTATGTTTGTGTTATGGATGATGATGAAGTGTGTTCTTCTCTTGTTATTGTAGGAAAATCCCGGGAGGAACATCACATGTTCCAGCAGCGGAAACAAAAATTTTTGGTCCCGGGACCTTCCCGAAAACCCAGGATCCCGGTGTCGGTATGAAAACTCAAACCTGAATAGCCAATAGAGACTATCTCTAAAGGTATCCACGCAGAGATCAGAAAACCTAACCGAGTCAAACCCCTTTGACCGGGAATAGCTAGAACAGAATAAGAGCTGCTAGACCTACCTACATCTGGAGAGCTTGAGAATAACGTTGAATCCTTGCCTTGAGAAGAGAAAATCGATGGTGCTTGATGGAAGAAGACTTGAAAACTCTTTTCAACTTCAAAGCTTAACCTTTAAGCTTTCTTCCTCTTCTCCTTGTCAAAACCGTCGACCTACCACCTTAGGCTCCTCTCTTTGGTATTTATTTACTTAACTCTTAAGTTTAATAACTCACCATAAGAAGATGCCAAGTGGAAGATTAATAACCATTCATTTATTAATGAAATAAAGTAATCAACTTTGACTTTTCAAAGTTTCTAATCTTCTCCTCCCTTCCAACGCACCACATGGCTATATATTTATATATATTAATTAATTATTTAATTAATTAACATATATATATAATTACTAAGAGGTCCGATCAAGCTGGAATTGGTCCTACTGAAACTATCAAGGCCCGATCTTTGAAAGCACTTCGAAACCTTTCTTAGCAATATTGATGTCGCGATCTCATCGGGACATATCCCAATCCATTGGGATCCATTTAATCTAATGCTCTCCATAATTGGAACTCTGTCCAATTACTATTTCTGATTCTCCGAGACACTCTTATCGTGTGACCCTTTAGGTTCCGGTTATGTTGGCCACTTAGATTAACAATTAATCTGAGCAAGTCATGGCGGTATCTAGCAACACATCATGACCCCAATTGACCGGAAAGTAATTGGTTTGATGAATTCATCACGAACCGGATCACGAACCCTTCCATGTATACAATTCTTGTGCAATTAGTCCTTTCATCATCCTATACCCCACTTGGTTATGAGTATGGCTAATATGTCAACTCTTACTAGACTAAGTCTAGCCAAGTGAAATCAGTTCTGTCGAGGACTCATTACTTTATATGTCCATGAAGACACTCTTCATGACATAGTCATGCTCGCCGAGACTTAAAGTAATGATTACGACAAGAGGCAGGTATCTCTTCATTTTCACGAAGTGATGAATCCTTTATTGGCTACTCAATTACCTTGAATACCTCAAGCTGTACTCCAAGCACCACCCTATGAGTAACCTCTGGAAGGCCACGAGGAATGGAGTCAAAATGCGGGATCGGTATTCAAGATATCCTTGAGTACCTCAAGTCTAAGGATACTTGCACCATTCTATGATGAGATTATCACCGACATAAATCCATGTGATGATCTCATGGCAGTCATCAATGAACTTACTACCACTAGTAAGCATCCATATTTCAACTTTAAATATCTCATATTTACAGTTTCGAGATCCACTACTTGATCGAATCAAGGAGTATGACATATGCTAGTGCATGGGATTAATGATGTCGGTCTCATTAATCCTATGACTAGGAAAAATTGAATCTTGACATAATTACACATGATAGGAATCTCGTGAGTATGATCACATCATAATTTCCTTCATGCTATGTCATATATCATGGACTTCATTAATTTGATTAAAGATCACTATCAATTCATAAAGAAAATGAATATCAAATAAATGAAACATGCCTTTCTTTATTTATTCATAAAGTGCATACATGACTATGAACAAAATGCGCTAAAGGGATTGCCTTTGAGGCACTACTCTAACAAATCTCCCACTTGACCTAAAGCCAATCGCCTTGGTATCTAATACCATAAGCGAGTACATGAGAATCAAAATTCTTACGTGACAATGGCTTCAGCGGATCAAGAATGTTACGCTCTGTGGGAATCCTCTCAATCGCGACATCACCTCTAGAATGATCTCTCGAATCGGATGATATCTGCATGAGTGCGTGTTTAGATCGTTGGTGAGACCTTGGTTCTTTTGCTCGAGCAATAGCCCCATTGTTGTCACAATACAACTGTATGGGTCCATCACACTAGGAACCACACCAAGTTCGAAATGAACTTCTTGATCCAACGACTTCCTTTGCCACCTCGATGCAACAATGTACTCGCCTCGATTCGTTGAATCGCAGTCATCTCTTGTTTGGAACTCTTCCAATCGACCGCTCCGCCGTTTAGCGTAAAAACATAACTTTGTTGGGATGCAGGTCATCCTTGTCGATTAGGCTGGCATCCGTATGCCGCTCACTGGAGATTTCCATCTCCATATATCGAAAACATCCTTAGTCCTTCGCAAGTACTTGAGGATATTCTTGACAGCCACCCAGTGACCCTCACCAGGATCCGATTGGTATCTGCTCGTGACACTCAGAGCATACGATACATCGGGCCTCGTACATAACATAGCATACATGATCGATCCTACTGCAGATGCATACGGGATCTGATCCATGCGAATCCTCTCATCTTGTGTCTTAGGACACATAGATTTCGAGTGTTATCCATGAGTAATGGGAAGGAACCTCTCTTGGATTGCTCCATGCTAAACCTCTTTAGCATCTTGTCTATGTAAGATGATTGTGAAAGACCAAGCAACCTCTTTGATCTATCTCTATAGATCTTTATCCCAAGGATATAAGTTGCTTCACCAAGGTCCTTCATCGCAAATTGCTTGGACAACCAAATTTTAACTGATTGCATCATTGAGACATCGTTTCCGAGTAACAATATGTCATCCACATATAGCACAAGGAAAACGATTGCATTCCCATTAACCTTTTTGTACACACAGTGTTCATCCGGATTTTGTGAGAAACCAAACTCTTTGATTGACTCATCAAAACGGATGTTCCAACTCCTGGATGCTTGCTTCAATCCATAGATGGATTTCTGAAGCTTGCATACCTTTTCGCCATCACTGGAAGTGAAGCCCTCTGGTTGTGTCATGTACACATCCTCGGCCAGATTTCCGTTAAGGAAAGCTGTCTTCACATCCATTTTCCATATCTCATAATCATAATGAGCGGCAATGGCTAGGAGTATCCGAATGGATTTAAGCATTGCTCTGAGGTGAAGGTCTCGCCATAGTCAACTCCTTGTCTTTGACGAAATCCTTTGGCCACGAGCCTTGCTTTGTAGGTAATCACATTACCATCCATGTCGGTTTTCTTCTTGAAAACCCATTTGCACCCTATAGGTTTTATCCTTGGTGCATCAACCAAAGTCCATACTTGGTTTATGTACATGGAATCCATTTAAACTTTCATGGCACAAAGCCATTTTGGACTCGAACTTTTAGAACCTCTTCATAGGTAGCGGGCTCATCATCTTCTATGAGCAATCGTCATTCTGTTCACTTACGAAATCCATATCTCTCGGGAGCAGGCGCATCCTACTTGACCCACGAACCGTGTGTCACGGAAGGTTGAGCTATTACTTCATCCGAATGAGTGGCAGTTTGAGTTCGAGCGATTGATCGTGCTTGTTTGAGCAAGCTGGAACTTCTTCAAGTTCAACTTTTGCCTTGTCTTCTTGCAAAGAAACTCTTTCTTTAGAAAGACAGCATGCCTTGAAACAAACACCTTTTGTTCCTCGGAAGGTAGAATTGATATCCTTTGGTCTCTTTAGGATATCCTACAAACAAACACTTGTCGATTTCGCCTCAAGCTTATCTCGATGAATCCGCTTCACGTGGCGAGGATAACCCCATACTTTCGATGAGAAAGATAAGGTTTCTCGTTAGACCACATCTCATATGGAGTAACATCAAGCTGTCTTAGAGGAACTCTGTTTAACAAGTAAGCAATGCTCTCTCAGCGCATATCCCCAAAGCGATTTTGGTAACTGCGAAACCCATCATTGATCGTACCATGTCCAACAAGGTTCGATTTCTCCTTTCAACCACACCATTGTCTTTGCGGCGTAAGGAGGAGTCCGAGATAAAATGCCATTATCTACGAGATAATCTCAAGCTGTTGGTCTAAGTATTCTCCACCACGATCGGATCGTAATGCCTTGATACTTTTACCAAGCTGGTTTTCTACTTCATTTCGAATTGTTTGAACTTTTCAAGCGCTTGATTTGTATCTCATCGATATCAAGTACCCATATCGTGAATAATCATCGATAAAGGTAATGAAGTAACGACAACCACTTCGCATGGATGGACATCGGACCGCATACATCTGAATGTATTAGGTCTAATATACCAATCTTCGTTCACCCTTTCCTTGAAGGGTAACTTAGTCATCTTGCCTAATAAACAAGATTCGCATGTGTCATATGATTCATAATCAAATGACCTAAAGCGCCACTCTTGTGGAGCTTAGCGATCGTGTCTCATTTATATGGCCGTTCGACAATGCCATAAGTAAGTTGACTTTAGATTATCTCTTTTATGTCGTTTGGTGTCATTGACATTTAAAATTGGATTAGACATATCTAATATGTAAATACCATTGCACAATGTACTAGTTCCATAAAGCATTCCATTAGAATTAATAGAACAATCATTGCTACTAAAATTCATATGGAATCCAGCTCTATTTAGACAAGAAACAAACAATATATTCTTTGTCAAAACGGGTACAAAATAACAATCATCCAATTCCAGTACAAGCCCAGTAGGGAGATACAAAACATAGGTTCCTACGGCTAATGCAGCAACTCTTGCTCCATTTCCAACACGTAGGTCTACTTCTCCCTTCATGAGTTGCCTCTCGTCCACGAGGCCCCATGATATCATTACATATGTGTGAGCCACAACCAGTATCAAATACCGGATGTTGTGATCGATAAGATTAACTTCAATGACATACAAACCTGAAGTAGTCGAGGCATCGATGCCTTCTTCGCTTCGGCGACTCGAATAGACTTTGCAATTGCGCCTCCAATGGCCATCTTTACCGCAATGGAAGCAAGTTCCTTTTGGGGCAGCTTCTTTGGTCTTCTTCTTGATGGCGCTTCCCTTTGGTTTCTTAGCCTTCTTCTTCTTTGGGTTCTTTTTCTTCTTTGAACCTGAAGAAGAAGAAGCTACTACCAAGACTTGCTTACTATCATTCTTGATAGTTCCTTTCATTGTCTTGAAAGCAGATTGATCACTCGGTATTGTAGTGGATATTTGGTTCATCCGATAGTTTAGCACGAATCGTGCATAAGCGTCGGACAATCAACGAGAATTAAGTCTATACTTAATTCATGATCCATTGCAAAACCTAAGGCGGCCAATCTCTCAATATAGCCATTCATCTTGAGCGTCTTGCATGCAGAGATATCCCTGGAGCCATCTTAAATGGTGAAGAGAAGCCTTGAGGTCTCGAACCTTTGGACCGGGCTTGCTCGTCAAACAGCTCCTAAGATGAAAAACTATTGTGTGAGCATCCATGGACTCGTCTCGCTTCTGCACTCGGTGACATCGACGCAAGCATAATGCAAGTCGCCATATCATCATCCTTAAGATGCTTACTATATGCCTTCGATCATCATCGAAGCATCGACAAGAGTGCATCTGGAAGCGAAAATCTAGGATATATCCTGGACCTTCAGATCGAGAGCGATTCTCGGGTTCCTTAACCAATCAAGAAAATTCGGTCCAGTTAGCTTGTTTGACTCCATTAGCGGCGAAGGTTCACACTTGGCGACATTTTCAAACAACCTACGAATAGAGAGGAAGGCGTTAGAATAGGAATAGCTGCATAATCATAAGGACTTGAATGATATGCAAAAGCGCCCCACTAGTTTCATAGAATCCATAACCCTCATTACGAATCCAAAGAAACAAAATGACATTATGTCTAGTGGGTTAATATCCGATATTACTAAGAATGACCTTGGATTTGTCCAACAAGCCACAAGTTAGGTCAATCGGTAGGTATCGGTCATACCAATTGCATCATCGATAACAGACATTTAGAATGACCTTGGATTTGTCCAACAAGCCACCTTATGTCTCGGGAGGTATCGGATATACCAATTACATCTTAGACACAACTATCAATCGTCTTTATCAACTTGTTGATGTATGCACTTACATTGGGTATCAACTCTTTGATGCGCATACATCCGATGTATGCTACCCAATTTTGCCTCATCCACGTTGACCTTGAGTTTGCTCAACAAACCAACGCTTCTAGTGAAAACCAACCCATTAATCCGAAAATCATATTTTCATGGTTCGAACATATCCAGTATAGAGTGAGCTTGAGTTTGCTCAACAACCCAACCTATAAGAACTCGGTTCTTACCATCTTAATGGAAGGCGTTAGTTTTCATATACCGAGGAGGATTTGGAAACTCTAGACTCAAGTGAAGGATCATAGTCACGAAAACTATATGGAATGATTTAGGTTATTTCATCAATCACATTGAATCAATCCTTATAATCATCCATCATCCAACCTAAGCATGCCACAAGTCGACTTTCATCAAATGCAAGTGGACTTATTGCATCTGCCACACACAAGTCGACTTGTTTGACACAAGTCGACTTATTTCACTGTCCATGTATAAGTGGACTTACAAGAAGCTACAAGTGGACTTATACTGAAATCTTGAACAAGTGGACTTATTACATGACAAGTCGACTTATCCAAAAACTGAACAAGTCGACTTATTCCATATACAAGTCGACTTATTAGTGGAATTTTGCTAAAATCTCTAATCGGCTAATTCCTCAATTAATGCAATTCCAATTCTCAATACCATCATACCTAAGGTAATATCTGTAAATTGATGCCTCAATGAACACTTCATTGATTCATGAATGCCTTAAATAGTCAAACTATATGAAAAACTTGAAATGAGTCAAAACTCATAAATATCCAAATAATTTAGGAACACCCAAATTCTCACCCTAAGCATCTCAAGCTAGTGCATACACTCTCAAAACTACTCCGGCACTTGTCACAAAAATTGTGACGGCCAAAACAAGCAAGAAAATGAAATATACCAACGAGACACTAATGTGACCAATTCGGCATTCAAAAATTCTTGGAAAAGAAACTTCAAGCAATTCACTTTGGAAATCATACCACATCAAGATAACACATTTTTAATCACATTAAAAATGTTGCAAGGCATTGGAACTGAAAAAGCAACCTCAATCAAGCCAAGCAAAACAGTCCCAACAATTTTCACCAAAACTGTCCAGTTATGTACATTGCTTGAAATGATCAATGAAACAATTTCAATAAATTCTGAGAAAATTATATAGGTTACTACATGTTCAGAACATGCTACCTGAATATTTTCAGGATTTTAGGCCATCAAAAACTCAGTCAACCAAAATAATAAAACCGATTAAAAAACTGTGTTCATCAGCACAGCAATTCCCAACAGCATAGAATAAAATCGAAAATAACCTTGAAATCCAATTTCCATGCTCACAGACATTCACCAACATCTTAGAGACATGTAGGTGAAGGAAAATCCAGAAAAAGATTTTTCTAGAATTTATTCTTGATTTTATACTACTGCCTGTTCACAGAATCGTTTCAAAAACAGCATCTGTAAGCTTAGGGAAATAATTAGCAAAACTATATCAAATCAAATCGATAAATTCTGAAAATTAATAGACATATTCTCTAACATGTTATGAACATTCCTGGGCAGAAAAATTTCGAAAACCCTGTCTCTATAGCAATTCGAAAATTGAACAGAAAACATGCTTCAACATCACAAGCAATTAGGGTTTATGATCTAGCTTCAATTAAAGCTTCATACACGACACCAGACTCTCTGATACCACTGTAGGAAAATCCCCGGAGGAACATCACATGTTCCAGCAGCGGAAACAAAAATTTTTGGTCCCGGGACCTTCCGAAAACCAGGATCCGGTGTCAAGATGAAAACTCAAACCTGAATAGCCAATAAAGACTATCTCTAAAGGTATCCACGCAGAGATCAGAAAACCTAACCGAGTCAAACCCCTTTGACCCGGGAATAGCTAGAACAGAATAAGAGCTGCAAGACCCTACCTCTGTCCTGGAGAGCTTGAGAATAACGTTGAATCCTTGCCTTGGAGAAGAGAAAATCGATGGTGCTTGATGGAAGAAGACTTGAAAAACTCTTTTCAACTTCAAAGCTTAACCTTTAAGCTTTCTTCCTCTTCTCCTTGTCAAAACCGTCGACCTACCACCTTAGGCTCCTCTCTTTGGTATTTATTTACTTAACTCTTAAGTTTAATAACTCACCATAAGAAGATGCCAAGTGGAAGATTAATAACCATTCATTTATTAATGAAATAAAGTAATCAACTTTGACTTTTCAAAGTTTCTAATCTTCTCCTCCCTTCCAACGCACCACATGGCTATATATTTATATATATTAATTAATTATTTAATTAATTAATATATATATATAATTACTAAGAGGTTCAATCAAACTGGGGTGGTCCTACTGCATTCTCTAGCCCGATCAAAAACGACTCCTAAACCTTTCTTAGCAATATTGATGTCGCGATCTCATGGGACATATCCCAATCTCATTGGGATCCATTTAATCTAATGCTCTCCATAATTGGAACTCGTCCAATTACTATTTCTGATTCTCGAGACACTCTTATCGTGTGACCCTTTAGGTTCCCGGTTATGTTGGCCACTTAGATTAACAATTAATCTGAGCAAGTCATGAGCGGTATCTAGCAAGACATCATGACCCCTAATTGACCGGAAAGTAATTGGTTTGATGAATTCATCACGAACCAGATCACGAACCCTTCCATAGACAATTACTGTGCAATTCGTCCTTTCATCATCCTATACCCCACTTGGTTATGAGTATGGCTAATATGTCAACTCTTACTAGACTAAGTCTGTAACACCCCACACCTGTAAGACTCGAACCCGATATCGTTGGTGATATCCGAGTCCGCGTCCCACGAGAGTGACGTACTACATCAGTCGATTTAAAATTCAGTATACTTTTTTTTTCTTTTCTTTTTGAAGCCATTAACTCCACGTTCACACGGCAAACACAGTAAGTAATTAAAATCCGTGTTCAATAAAAACCAGTTTCATTATTACGGTCATTCGGTATTAATTACAATCATCAATGCAAGTAAAATATTACTACCACAATGGCTCAAGTAAAAATACAATGCCTTGTTATACGTTGATTGCGAGTACAATTTACTAAAACACTAATGCGAACCTAACCGATCCCGACCTCTAACCTTTACTCGTCTACAGTAGATATACTCCCTTGTCAACCGGGGTATTCTTCAGGACCTGAAAAATAAATGCAAATTTTGGGTGAGTTTTGCGAACTCAGTGAGAAACCATCATCGATGGTTCACTCAAATCATGCATTACGCCCATAGCGTCTGATGCGATACATTAATCATCGACACCGATAAGCGATCAATAATCATATCGATGCGATAAAACATTTACGATAATTCATGCCATTACAAAAGCGGTATATGTCACGTAGCGGTCATTTGTGCAAATGCAATGCATATGTGACTCTTTCCGATTATTCAAGATATTGTGCCCAAGTGCTCGATCGGTGTTGATGGGGACGCGTCGGGATTTCTCCCCTCGGGCTCGTGGGTCGATGATAAAGATATGAGCTCGAAGCTCTTATCGGTAAAAATAGCAACTTGGGGCACGTCCATTATCGATCATGCAATTATGCATGCGATGCAAGATGTTAGTAACTATGCAAGATGTTGGCTATAAAGCCCGGTGTATCGATAAATCCACAATATGGCTATAAAGCCCGATGTATCATCAGTCCACAATATGGCTATAAAAGCGATTGTTGATATGGTAGCTATAAAGCCCGGTATATTGGTATCGGTGTCATTCAAGACAAGTAAAACCATTAAACATGCAATCATCCACTTTTATACATGCGAAATCATACAATTCATCTTTGCACGTAATTCACGTTGGCGTGTAAACAACCAGAAATTTGAGAAACCAACTAGGTTACTCACCTATTATTTCGAGCTAATGCGGAAAACCTCTCGTGACGTCGGTCAATCGGCGCTCCAATTGGACCTCTATATGAATCGAGAAAAATACGAGTCACTAAATATGAAATTTGTGCTCATGTTGATGAAATATGCATGTTCATGAATTCCGGTCCTAACTCAATATTTTCCCATAATAAAATTCTATGAAAATTAGAAATCCATAAAGCGCCGACGGCAGCAATTCGGACCTCTATAGGTCCTCAATTAAATAAAACAGTGTTTACAAGTTAAAATCGATAGGGCTACGTCAAATTCCGTCTAAAATTCTCGTTTTCTCATAATATGAAATTAAATATTCAACGAATCCGATGCCTCTGGAATCAGGTCAATCGGACGTCGGACGGAAAGAAATTGACAAAAGAACAAGCGGACCATTTAATACAAAAAATAATCAAAACAAGATCTTGTCCATGCTTTGCCTCATGGGCGAGGCGCCCGCCCTCATGAGGCTGAATCACCCTTCTTCGTCGCGAGGCGATCCGTCGCCTCGCGACCAGACCAATATCTCGCCCTCGAGGCGAGAAATCGCCTCATGAGACGGCGAGTTCCCCTGCTTGCCCTTTTCTTTTTTTTTTTTCCAGATTTCAATTCCTAATTTCCAACTACTCTAACTTTTAGCACACAAATCAAAAAATACCCACTATACCTCATTGGAAAGCTTATGAAAAGCTCTACAATTCTCTAGAAGACCATAAAATTCAAATCCAACCTTAAGGGTATCAAATAACCCATCAAACCTTCTGCCTTCACAATTTCCCTCAACACAGGGCAGTACATTTGAAATTTCATAACTCACTGATTCCTCAGTAATAAATTACCACAAAAATATGGTCAATAAGTTCACAATGTCCTCTACAACTTTCATGAACAACCCAAAATCAAATTCCATTGCTAAGCCAGTCAATTAATTCATTCAATGTCACTGTCCCTGAAATCCTTCACTTTGGGCAGTAATCTTACAAGAAGCATAACTTCCAGTATATAAGTCAATACAATCAGAACTTTATATCCTTGTAAAGATAACATCTCAAACTTCAATTTTTATGAAGCACTCAACATCCAATTCGATCCCTAACAATTTCAAATCTGCTATGGAAGTTACTTCCATGATCAGCACCTAACTTCCTAAAGCAGATTCAGTTTTTGTAAAATCATAACTCCCAAATCTAACTTCCAAAAATTATAAGCCATATATCATTTTCAAGATAATCTTTTCCTCTACAACTTTTCAGAAGCTCACTCACACCAACTCAGTCCACATAAAATGTTAAAATTGCCTCCAATCAGTAAACTCACAAAATCACACTTAAGCTAGGTTTCATCCAAAATGCTCAAAACCAGTCATTAGTAATCAATTCATATCTCCCAATATACAATTCTAAAAATAGCAAGATCAGTAGCAATGGAAATATAATTCAATATACTACAACTTCCATGAAGACCATTTTCCCTAATTCCATCTCAATTAATTCATAAAAATCAACAAAACTCAGATGTCATGGTTGCGGTTACTGTTCACAGGCAATGGAACAGTAACTTTCCATTCAAAAATTCACCCTTCTATCATTGAAATTTAACAATACCTATTTCACACTAAATTGAAGACAACAGTCCAAAGTTTCAGTGGCCACTAACCTCACCTCATTTGCATTTCTACAAAATTAATTATGATCAAAACAGTAAACCATGTACAATTGACAATTTTCCAGCTTTGATGTTCAATTCAATTCCTATTATTCCCATGTCCATTCTACTTCAATTAGCACTCAATTTAACTCATTCATTCACCCTAACCTACCCATTTCAACTAACAAAGCTCTCATGCAAATAGATGCAACAGACATCACAATCAAAGCATTTAGTTACCAAAATAAGAACATAAATACAACCCTTACCTAAACAAATCCCAAGCTTTAATTCTTCCATTTTTCTCACCTTTCTCACTACCTCTACTTTCTTCTAACATCAAACATGTATATCATCATCATGAGAAGAGCATAACTTGATGGCATGAAGAAGCTCTTAAGGTTGAAGGAAGTAGCTTAAAGAAGAAGAAGGAAATCAATGAAGATGAGAGGAGGAAGATTTTGGATGAGTTGAATAAAAGCCATAAAACTCCTCTTTTCCTTCCTTCCTTCATTCTTTTAGTCATCACCGAGAGAGGGCATAGGAATTACAAGAAACATGATAAGAAGGCATTAAATGAATGAGATGTTGGCAAGTTATGGTTGGTACAAATTTTCAAAGATAAGTCAAAGGTATAAACCAATGAGTTTTCATCACTTTTTTCACCATATCACCACACTTTCGGTTACAATAGAAAGGAAACAATATTTCCTTATGTAAAACCGTGGGAGGAGGTACATTCATGAAAGGGTAGGTGGCTTGGTAGGATTTGTTAAAACCAAGTTGAAAAGTCAACATATTCATACTTTATTCAATTAAACATAATCCAAAATTAATTCAATCAATTCCAATGACCCTAATTTCAATCCCAAAATAATGTATCCAATAATCTGATTGCCATTGGGTAGCAATTTTCGCTCTAGAAAATCTAACCGGTTCGCTAATTGGCGTTTTATCCGTCGAAATTTCCCAATTATTTTTCCGAGAATTAATGAAATTCCCAAAATTATAAAACATGTAACAAGTGCACTCCAAATAATTTTTCAATCACGAAAATCACCTTTTTACCCCAAAACATGTTTAGGCGATTCTGGCGATTTTGCGGTCGGGAATTTTCTCTAGGAAAATTCCAGAAAAATTCTAAAGTCCCTTAAGCTGTAAAACCATTTATGGTGCAGTCAATCAATTTTCCAAACTCAATTATCCCATTAATTCCAATAAAATTGCTTTAGGCCCAATTACGGAATGTCATGAATGCATTTTTGTAATTCCATATACACAATTGATACTGTGTATCGATCCTATTATGCATGAACAGTAATGATTATTCCTTATCAATCCCATCCTATGCCAATTTTACTATTTTACCCTTCTAGGAGGGGGTGGGATGTTACAAAGTCTAGCCCAAGTGAAATCAGTTCCTGTCTGAGGACTCATTACTTTATATGTCCATGAAGACACTCTTCATGACATAGTCATGCTCGCGAGAGACTTAAAGTAATGATCCGACAAGAGGCGAGGTATCTCTTACATTTTCACACAGTGATGAATCCTTTATTGGCTACTCAATTACCTTGAATATCTCAAATTGTACCCAAGCACCACCCTATGAGTAACCTCCGGAAGGCCACGAGGAATAGAGTCAAAATGCGGGATCGGTATTCAAGATATTCTTGAGTACCTCAAGTCTAAGGATACTTGCACCATTCTTTATGATGAGATTATCAGCGACATAAATCCATGTGATGATCTCATGGCGAGTCATCCAATGAACTTACTACCACTAGTAAGCATCCATATGTCAACTCTAAATATCTCATATTTACAGTTTCGAGATCCACCGCTTGATCCAATCAAGGGTATGACATATCTAGTGCATGGGATTAATGATGTCGGTCTCATTAATCCTATGACTAGGAAAATTTAGATCTTGACATAATTACACATGATAGGAATCTCAGGAGTATGATCACATCATAATTTCCTTCATGCTATGTCATATATCATGGACTTCATTAATTTGATTAAAGATCACTATCAATTCATAAAGAAAATGAATATCAAATAAATGAAACATGCATTTCTTTATTTATTCATAAAGTCTGTACATGACTATGAACAAAATGCGCTAAAGGGGATTGCCTTTAGGGCACTACTCTAACAGTTATGTATGTGTAGAATGAGTGATACTTACATGTAATGGTATGAAAGGGCTTAGAGATGAATGGGTTTTCAAAGAGATGCATGAATGAATGTAGAATGGTTTTATACTTGGATATTGTTTTATGCCCTGTTTTGGGATAACGGTAAAATGTAGCTCTTGATTTGTTGTGAATGAGTTATTGAATTGAATGAGGTAGAGATTGATGAAAAATTCCAATAGAGGTGCTGATCTAGGCATAAGAGGAATTGAATGAGTTAAATGGTAAGAATGAACTTATGGAAAAATCTGGAAATTTGAAATGACCTGATCTTGGGAGTGTGCTCTACTTGGATAGGCATAATTGTTTGTATAATTGTCTAGAGGAGTTGAGATTTTGCTTGAATGAAACTAGAGCCATTTGGCTACAAATCTTATGAAGCTATTAATTGTGAATTTTGTCTTGAAAGATTCCAAATGATGGCATGAAGTTAGGCAATGGGGTGTTGATATTGTTATGAATGAATGTCTATGATTGTGTTGCTTTTCAAGTGTTTATGATCAATAATGGACCCTATCTTGGTTATAGATGATATTGAATTAATATTGAGTTATAAGAATGGATAATTGATGGGTATTGCATTAGAAATAATTGGTTAAGCATGAGGAATTGAGTATTGAGAGTGAAGAGTTGAAGTCTGGAAGTTCATGAAAACTAAATTGAACATGGTTTAGTGCAAGAGGCATAACTCTTTGTGTAGAACTCGTAATGAGATGATCTTTATATGGATTTGATAGTAGATTTCAAGAGCTACAACTTCTATTTCAGCCCAAATTTCGAAATTCGGACGTTTTGAGGGTCGAAGTTTTAAAGTGGTATAGGTGACCCGTAGCAGTCCGTTAAACCGACATGCAAGTCCGTTTAACGGACATTCACTAGACAAAGAATATAAATTAAGCCTCAAATGGGTTTTAAAGTGAACCTAGAATGATCCTTAGTCTATGGGACTAATGTATGAAAGGTTTAAAGCGAAATTGAAGGTTAAAACTTGGTGAATGAATGGGTAGGATCAAAAGTGTCAAATGCATGTGTAAATGGGAATTGAATTGTTTACATGCTTGTCATATTGTTCAAGGAAGTTAGTAAATGGTACTAAGTGATTTATTATGATAGGGAATTGGATATGAGGAGATCATACAAGGTTAGAAATGAAATGAAGGTAAATTGAATTATGTTATCAAATGAGATGCAAGTGTATGGTTTTTGCTAGACTCTTAAAGAGTCAAATTTGAATGGATAATTAAAAATGATCATATGCAAGTAGACAAATTGAATTATGATTTGAGAATGGATAATCGGTCAGTGTAAAGCATATACCCCGGAATTGTCATTGAGCATGCATTATATATTGCACATATACATATGTGAAAATGGGATGGCTATATGATTGTACCTTTATTAATGTGTGTGCAAATTGTGTTTGGCATATGAATGATACAGGACAGAACATCCACAGCCAGACCTTTCCGAATCATAAAAGCGCATGCTAATCTGGAGCGTACTATGAGTAGACCTAGATGGTCTTATTTTTATGGTTTACTTGGTTCAGTTACAATTGAATGAAATTCATACATTGATTAATTGTTGAATGGTAATATTGATTGAAATTAAATATGGGTTCCGGACAGGAGGTCCGATGATTGATTGTGTACTGGGAATTGCATTATTGAAGTGCTCCTTGATAGTGAATTGGATGAACTAAGTGTACATGATGTGATTATTAAATGGTTTGAATGCATAATTGCATATAGATAATTTGCATATGGATGAAATGTGAATTCTCAACTAGATGTTGAATGCCGGACTACGATCCGATGATAAGTGGTCATGATTGATTAAGTTCATGCGAATATGAGCAATGCATTTTAATGCATGACTAAATGAAATATAATGGGAGTTGTGACCAGAGTCGTCAATGATTAGAGCTTAAAGCTCACCGAGTGAAAAGAGCTTCGTGCTCAAATATTGATTCAGAGCCTCAGGCTCAACAACAATGAGCCCTATATGGGACAGTTATTAGAGCTACAAGCTCAACGACAATGAGCCCTATATGGGACAGTTATTAGAGCTACAAGCTCAACGACAATGAGCCATATATGAGACAGTTGAGACACTCTGTCACAACAAAGAACTAAATAGCTGGAGATTGAGTCTCATGTACATAGGTATGCATAATATGATTGACTTGATTGTTTTGAATGGGATTGGTTTACTGGAATTGAATGAAATTGACATGATATATTGTGTTCCATGCATTCCATTCATGAATGCATAAATAGATAACGGAAGTTAGACCTGAGTTGCCACCGCTAGAGCTTAAAGCTCAACGAATGAAAACGAGCCTCGAGCTCGAGAGCCAATGACTCAACGATTAATGAGCCCGGTATCCATGGATACGAGACAGTACAGGCACTCGGCCAACAATGTAATAACTGAGAAAGGGGTTTCATAAGCATTTCAGATGCATTTTGTTAAATGTGCTTGAGTTATTGGAATGTGCATTGATCTGTGTGTATATGGGAATATGAATTTGCATTGAATGGGAATATGAAATGATATGGAATGGGACATATGAAATTGTCTTGAATGGGACTGACTTACTTGTATTGAATAGACATATGAAATTATATTGATTGGGCATACGAAATTGTATTGATTGGGAACATGACATTGGATTGATTGTGATTATAAAGTGTGATAGTGAATGTGAAATGCGATTATGGGAATGTATTTATGTATTGTGTGACTGGGTGAACTGTTAATGATGGTCACTCACTGAGTTTACAAAACTCACCCAAAATTTGTATCTATTTTTCAGGTTTCAAAAGATTACCTCGTTATGCAACGGGAGTAGGCCTTCTGCAAAATTAGAGGTTGGGATCAATTCGTGTCTGCATTAGGATTTTTGTATGAAGTGTATTCTGCGATTTTTTTTATGCAATGTATAATTGAACATTTCAGTTTGTAATAAGTGCTGAAACATGGGAAGCTGAGTAAATGGGATTGATTAAATATGAATATTCTTGTGTATGTCAATATGTATCAATTGTAAGGGTTTGTGAGTGTTTTGGGCATTGAAATGAGCCCCAATGGCTCAAAGTGAAATGGGATTGCAATTGAAATGCATTAGAAATGGAATTGGGCCCCTATCCGACTAGTGACAAAGTATTGATCGCAATGTGTTGAAAACAATGTTTTATCAACTTGAGAATTGATTTGGCCCAAATTGAAGATGGAATTCGGCATTTGTTAATGCTTCTTTTAGATAAAAAAAAGGTACCAATTATTGACTGATTGAGTGTTCTAGCATGCCACCCTCGCGGGTCACGAGCTCGGATATCACCGTCGATATCAGGTTCGAGTCTTCGGGAGTGGGATCTTCAAAACACCTAGAATGAAAAGAGATTTTCTCCTCCAATCCTCCTCACTTTTCTCACAATTTAGAACTCTCAACAATACAAGCATTTCACCATCTAACACATTTGCATCACAAACAAGGGCATTTTCCTCATCACACAAATTAGGTCGTGCATCATCACTAACAAATTCAGTATGGTACAACTCATTCTCAATTTCTTCAATCTCTTGAATGGTCATAATTTTTCTAGTAGGACATTCGGCTTGGAAGTGGCCATAACCTTGACATTTTAAGCATTTTAGGTAATTTTTTGACACACTTTTGGTGGGTGGGGTAGATTGGACATTTCTTAGTGTGAAGGGTATGTTTTGTGCATTCGAATTGGATTTGGATGGTGGAGTGTAGGTCGACTTAGGTGGGGCAGAATTGGATGCACTAGCTTGGTGGCTTGGTTTGGATGGTGGAGTGTAATTTGATGGGGCTAAAACATATTTGGGTATGGACTTGTTTTGACGGGTGTGTTTGAGGCTAGTTTCACTTCTCAAGGCTAATCTTTTCAATTCAAGAAACGATTCAAAAGTGTAGAAATTTACCATATCTTGAATGTCTTGTCTCAAGCCTTTGAAATATCTCCCCATGATCATCTCTTCGGTCTCCTTTACTTCACACTTCATCAAGAATTCTTCAAACTCCATGGTGTATTGCTCCACGGTTTTGGTGTCTTGTTTAAGGCTCAACATTTGATCAATGAGTCTTTGCCTATAATGTGGAGTGCGATTATAAAGTGTGATAGTGAATGTGAAATGCGATTATGGGAATGTATTTATGTATTGTGTGACTGGGTGAACCGTCAATGATGGTCA
The DNA here is from genome assembly GCA_029891385.1 of Erythroxylum novogranatense. Lineage (NCBI taxonomy): Eukaryota > Viridiplantae > Streptophyta > Magnoliopsida > Malpighiales > Erythroxylaceae > Erythroxylum > Erythroxylum novogranatense. The sequence goes on from CM057228.1 coordinate 24,315,728, forward strand.
CTCACTGAGTTTGCAAAACTCACCCAAAATTTGCATTTATTTTTCAGGTTTCAGAAGATTACCTCGTTATGCAACGGGAGTAGGCCTTCTGCAAAATTAGAGGTTGGGATCAATTCGTGTCTGCATTAGGATTTTTGTATGAAGTGTATTCTGCGATTTTTTTTATGCAATGTATAATTGAACATTTCAGTTTGTAATAAGTGCTGAAACATGGGAAGCTGAGTAAATGGGATTGATTAAATATGAATATTCTTGTGTATGTCAATATGTATCAATTGTAAGGGTTTGTGAGTGTTTTGGGCATTGAAATGAGCCCCAATGGCTCAAAGTGAAATGGGATTGCAATTGAAATGCATTAGAAATGGAATTGGGCCCCTATCCGACTAGTGACAAAGTATTGATCGCAATGTGTTGAAAATAATGTTTTATCAACTTGAGAATTGATTTGGCCCAAATTGAAGATGGAATTCGGCATTTGTTAATGCTTCTTTTAGATAAAAAAAAGGTACCAATTATTGACTGATTGAGTGTTCTAGCATGTCACCCTCGCGGGTCACGAGCTCGGATATCACCGTAGATATCAGGTTTGAGTCTTGCGGGAGTGGGATGCTACAAAACACCTAGAATGAAACAGAGATTTTCTCCTCCAATCCTCCTCACTTTTCTCACAATTTAGAACTCTCAACAATACAAGCATTTCACCATCTAACACATTTGCATCACAAACAAGGGCATTTTCCTCATCACACAAATTAGGTCGTGCATCATCACTAACAAATTCAGTATGGTACAACTCATTCTCAATTTCTTCAATCTCTTGAATGGTCATAATTTTTCTAGTAGGACATTCGGCTTGGAAGTGGCCATAACCTTGACATTTTAAGCATTTTAGGTAATTTTTGGACACACTTTTGGTGGGTGGGGTAGATTGGACATTTCTTAGTGTGAAGGGTATGTTTTGTGCATTCGAATTGGATTTGGATGGTGGAGTGTAGGTCGACTTAGGTGGGGCAAAATTGGACGCACTAGCTTGGTGGCTTGGTTTGGATGGTGGAGTGTAATTTGATGGGGCTAAAACATATTTGGGTATGGACTTGTTTTGACGGGTGTGTTTAAGGCTAGTTTCACTTCTCAAGGCTAATCTTTTCAATTCAAGAAACGATTCAAAAGTGTAGAAATTTACCATATCTTGAATGTCTTGTCTCAAGCCTTTGAAATATCTCCCCATGATCATCTCTTCGGTCTCCTTTACTTCACACTTCATCAAGAATTCTTCAAACTCCATGGTGTATTGCTCCACGGTTTTGGTGTCTTGTTTAAGGCTCAACATTTGATCAATGAGTCTTTGCCTATAATGTGGAGGCAAAAACACAACATCCATCTCCTCCTTCATCCGGTACCATTAATTGATTCTAGGTCTCCCTTCTCTAACTCTTCTTTTTTGCAAATTCTCCCACTAAAGGGCAACATACCCTTTCAATCTCATTGCAACCAATTTCATCTTCTTATCCTCGATCACCTCCGTCAATTCAAAAGCTCTCTCAATGGCATAAACCCATTCAAGGTAAGCATCAACATCAATCTTACCATGGAATTCTGGCAATTCAACTTTGTAATTAAAGAACTCCTCTTGTCTCTCTTGGTGTCGAGGTGGTGTTTGTGGGAGGTTCCTCACGGCTGTCCTCCCGAGGCCATGATATTGCCCTCTCCCTCTTCCTCTTGGTAGTTCTCCACGGGCTATAACAAAGGGCCTTTCATCTTCTTCATCTTCAACATGTTCTTATGGAGTCTCCATAGACCTAGAGACTAGTGGAGAATTGTGAACAAGGACTTCTAAGGCCTCGTTTTTGGCTTTAAGGGCCTCCATCTCCAGCCTCATCCTCTCAAACGCGGCTGCCAAATCTTGATTGTCACCAGCGGACATGGTGTTTTTGTTTTTTGATGTTTTTGGATCGTTGGACATAAAAAGGGTGGGGAAAAGGTCCAGGATGTTTACTTTTAGCTATGATACCAAATGATGGTGTGGTGGTTGCTGTGGTGTTTAGGGGTGATGTTTGAAGTTTTGGAAAAATTGGAATTTCCCAAGTACAAACGAACAAGCAGATTGTAAGGTAAATTCCGGACAAATGGCTTGGAATTTGGAGGTGATTCTTGAAGAAAAATTGTAGAATAGGATGTGGGCTACAACTTTCTGAAGGAAGTTTGTTAATCGGATCAAAAAGTGAAAATTTATGAATTTTTAATTCGATTATGTTTTGGAAATCGTGGCTGCAGACTTAGACGATTTCAAAGTGAATTTCTGGGCAAACGGCTGAGTATTTTCGGGTGGTTCTTGAAGCTAAATTGAATTTCAAGAAGTGAACTACAACATTGATGAAGGAATTTTGTCGAAATGATAAGTATAAAAAAAATATATGATTTTTCTTGTTTTAGACGTTCTGGATTAAGAATCTGGGCAGATTTTTGGAAAAGGATGCAAAGAGGTTGATGTGAAGAATTTAACTGAAATGGAAGATTAAATGAATGAAAGGGAATGATCAGGAAAAGAAGGAAAGATATTTGAGAAACCCAATTGATAGTTTTTGGAAACTAACAAAACCCAAATAAAGATGATAACTTGCAAAAGCAAATCTCTCTCACAATTTTGAAGTTGAAAATCTGACTCCCATAAGAGTTTTCACAATGCAATATAAAAGGAAGTAAAAGCAAATGAAGGGTCATGAAGGAGAACCACATGTCGGTATCTCTTCAGCCATTAAACCACAATAAAATAACATAATTAAGGAAACTAAGTACTTAAAATTGAGCTGGAACTTTTAGTCTCATAAGGGATAAATAAAACAAGAAAAAGGCATTTATTCACCAAATATCTTCAACTGAAATTGAGTCATACGTAAGCTGAGATCTTGGGCTTCAAATGTCATCAAAGAGTGCAACATAAGCTGGATTTTTCTACTGAAATAACATCAGGAGAATGGACTTCAAAAATCATGCATTTGTAAGTCCCAAAGGGCTTGAGCAAAACCTGTAGCTTTAGGCTCAAATTTGGCTCTTCCTCAAGCTCCTCTTCTCCAACTGAATCACTATCATCACTATCATTTCAACTTGTTGGACCAAGATCCATGTTAGAAATGTCTTCCATGGCTGCATTTGATGGACCTCCATCAACTGGATATTGTTGAAACGGTAAAATTAGCACACATTATGTTTCTTTCTTATGAAGAAAGTAATTGATCTCATTAATTAAAGTATAGAGATACTTAAATTAATGTGTAGGTGATTATTAGAAAATAAATCACTGAACTGACCCGATTATGAGAATTCTAAATGGAATATTACTTATGTGTCTATGGACTATCTCATAATGATAGTTGTATAATTAATCCTCAGGCTTGAGATTACTAATATATCTAGTATGGGAATTATTGTATTTTGATACTACTTATGAATTGTCCTAGGCTAATTCTGTCGGTAGTAATTAGATAAAATATGAACCATATGTAGATAATTGAGTAAGTTTATAAAGGATTCATCACTCCAAAGTAATTAGAGAGAATATTCTACTGTTCTTGATTGGTAATGATTTATGAAATTCTCTGGCCAGAGTGAATTGATATTTAAAAAGGAGTTTTCAAATTTCAATTATAAATAAATTATTAATTAACAAGGACGAACAAGTTTGGATACTAAAGAGTATACACTATATCCATACTCTGTCCAATTAGAATATTGGATAACAAAAATATTAAATTATACATTATTGCCATGCATGGACAGGTTAAGTGTCTCAATGGTAAGAGGCGTGCTTGTAAAAGCAACAAAATCTTGAGGTTGGGTGTTTGATTCCCACCAAAGAGGACAATACTGATTTGTGTTGGATGCCGCGGTATAACCCGCAAATACACGCTGGGTGGGAAATGTTAGCCCAGGTATGGGGTCCAACACTTAACCTGTCCATGCAATTGGCTTAATGGTAAGAGGCGTGCTTGTAAAAGCAACAAAACCTTGAGGTTGGGTGTTCGATTCCCACCAAAGAGGACAATACTAATTTGTGTTGGATGTCGCGGTATAACCCGCAAACACACACTGGGTGGAAAATGCTAGCCCAGGTGTGGGGTCCAACATTAAGTCAATCACATTGACATTCTTAATATTTGGGTAATTATAACATGTTGCTAGACGTCAATCATAATTTATGATTATGAATTATTTAATTGGAGAATTAAAAATAAATTAAAAGGAGTTTTAATTCATCTAATTCTAATTATGAATTAGAATTATAATTTATAATCATTGCCAAATTATTAGGAACCTAATGAGTCACACATCAAAGAGCAATTTGTGAAAGAAAATCAATTTAATTAAGTTGGACTTAATTATAAAGTTTGTGAAACTTTGGAAATCAAATATGAGATATTTGATTTTATTAAAACTAAATTAATTAGAATTAGAATTTGATTCTAATTATAATTAGAGAGTTTTAATTTTAATAAAAGACTATCTTGATTTTTCCATTTAAAGGGAAGAGCTTTATGAAAACTAGCACTCTTTGTTTTTTTTCCTCCAAAAGCAGTTTGGAAATTGCTCTGTGGATACCATCAGAGAATGGACATTTGGACAGCTCGTGATCAATCATTTAGAGAAAAAGATTCAACGTTGTTCTTCGGAAAGCGAACAAGGTACGATTTCTAAATCGGATTTATTTTTATTCAAGTTTAGTCACTTATTGGGATCCGCTCGGAATCCGTAAAATTTTTGTTTTCGCTGCGTTCGTGATTCGATCACGATAGGATTCCAACAGTAGTATCAGAGCCTCCTTTAATTGTTAATCTTGGATTAGAGGCTTGATTTTATTGTTGATTTGTTTTTAATGCTTCGGTACATACAAAGGATTGCGAAAATTGTTTATGCTTTATGTATGTAGTGTTCTGGAAATTGTTTCCCGAAGCCGGAAATTGTTTCTAGTCTATTTGCGATGTTTTGTTAATTCTGGGAATTGTTTCCTACCTATTTGTATATACTTTGTTCCTTCTGGAAATTTTTTCCTACGCATCCATGTTTTGACGCATGTTCTGTATTTTGAATCCTGAAATCTACAAAAGCATGAAGGGGTTTTATACGTTTATTCGTAGCCATGTTTTGCCTCTGTGTATATGTTTCATGTTTTATGCATTTAGATCTGGAAATCAGATGTTTAGGGTTTATTAAAATCCCCAAAATTTTCCTAACTCTGTTTGGCTTCTGTGATTTCTTGTGTTTACGGTTAAATCATATACTTGGATTTCTGACTTTATGGTTTCTGATTTGTGGATTGTGAGTACTGCTATTGCGTTGTTTTGATTCTCCCTTGGGTTTGCGTTTTTTTCTAGGTGTCTATGATCTGCGTTTTTCCCATTTTGTGTTGAGAAAGAACATAACCGATGGGCAATAATGGGTGATTATCGCCATCGGTGACGATCCACCGTGTGTGACGCCATAGATGGGCGTCGCACACCACCTCTTTTGACGTCTCCGATGATGCCACAGATGCCGGAGATCCGACCGTTGATTCTTCAACTCGTAGAATGTGGGAGAGCTTCGGTTGAGCACAACGTGGGAGCAATTGCATAAAATGGAGAGGGATCGTGGAGAAACTGCAAGAAAAACCAGATGAGGGAGAAAAAGGGCGTGGTTTCGTGGAGAAGACGAAGGGCGCGTGTGTGACATGTGCCCGCGTCCACGTGCCCGCGTCTTCTCTAGGCGTCTCCGAGAGACACTGGTTGGCGCGTGTGGTGTACGCGCTAGTCAACGCCCTTTGACCGCGCACGTGTTCCACGCGTGCCAGCGTTTGGCGCGTGTTCCTTACCCTTTTTCATATTTTTTTAATTTGTTTTAAAACCCAATTTGTCTTTTATTAATTTAATAAAGATTAAATTAATAAATATTCCTATTAAAAATAAAAGGTGTTTTTATTAAATTTGAAAATTGTTTTCAAAGGATTATTTATTAGGAAAGGGTTTTGGAATTTAATTTAATTTTCAAGAGTTGAATTATTAACTTAAATTTATTTTCAAATCAACAATTACAATCAAGTTACATTAGTAAATAATTTCTTCCATAATTGAATTATGTTTGAAATTATAAATATAATGAGATTATATTATTTTTAATGAGACAGAATTTTTGAAAATTTTAAATCCCTCAATACAATATTAAGTACACGTTATAAACGTGATGGTTGTCCTCCATTATTTGAGAATAAAACCAGAGTTTTGTTTAAAGTATGATTTGTTGAGTAAATTCAAGGTCTCTTTAACCCGAATATGTTTTAATCTCAAATTAATGGGTTCTACTTAACTAAAATTGTATGATTTGGATGAGTAAACTCATGATCACATAATTTTAGAGACAAGGTTAGGAATAATATATTTGATATATTTTGGCAAAAGTTGTCACCTAACGATACTAGGAGTCACATGAGATGTGATTGAAAAGTTGTTTTCTACCTAATTTATTTTAGTTGGTTTGTTGAGCAAACTTAAGATCAATTAATTTTAAATAGGATCCTAGCCCATTAAGAAATTATTTGATAATTTTTCGATATAATAGTGAGGGCTATTATTTTATACAAAATAGCGGGAGTAATCAAATAAATTTAAAGTCCTTGTTTTATTTGATTTTTGGATATAAACTAATTTACACTCCTTTTATGTTTTCCCAGTTATTGAATTTGAAGATGAGTACAAACTTGACTTTGAGGAGCATTTTGGATGTTAACAAGCTAATTGGACACAACTATTCGGACTGGCTATGAAATCTAAGAATAGTTCTTCGGCAAGAAAAGAAGTTGTATGTTCTTGATACTCCTGCTCCATCTGAGCCACGTTCAAATGCTACTGATGAAGAATGAGAGAAATATCAACATTATATTGATGACAATGAACAAGCTACATGTGTGATGTTAGCTTGTATGTCTCTTGAACTTCAGAGGCAGCATGAGAACATGAATGCACCTACTATGATATTGCAACTTAAGGAATTATTTGGTGTACAAAGTAGGGTGGAGAGATATCAAATCTCCAAGGCACTGTTTCAATGCAAGATGACAGAAGGATCTTCAGTTAACACTCATGTACTGAAGATGATTGGCTATATTGAAAAATTGCAGTCACTGAGTTCGAGCTTTTCACAGTTCGTCATGAACTTCAACATGAACCAGAAGGACATGACGCTCGCTGAACTGTTGAACATGCTTAAGACTGCAGAAGGGTGCCTTAATAAGGAACCCAGTTCTGTACTTGTTGTTGGTTCTTCTAAAAGCAAGAAAAAGGGCTTTAAGAAGAACAAGAACAAGAAATAGAAGGCTTCTACTAATGTAGTAAAAGCCAAAGGAGGTGTCAAGAAGAAGAGCAATGACAAGGGCACTTGTTTTAATTTCGAGGTTGACGGGCATTGGAAGAGGAACTATCCCTCTTATCTTGCTAGCCTGAAAGAGAAAAGGCTTAAGGAAGTTGAATCTTCATGTATGTTTATGATTGTGATCAATCTTTCTACTTCTGTTCCACATTCTTGGGTATTAGATACTGGTTGTGGTTCTCACTTGTGTAATAACATGCAGATTTTAACAAGGAGTAGATCATTGAAGAAAGACAAAGTGGACCTGCGAGTTGGCAATGGAGCAAGAGTTGCTGCATTAGCTATAGGGACTTATAGTTTAGCTTTGCCTTCTGGCCTTATATTGGAACTCGATAATTGTTATTATGTTCCTGTTATTACAAGAAACATCATTTCTATTTCTCATTTGGATTTGAATGGATTTGTCTTTATTGTTAAGAATAACAGTTGTTCTTTTTATATAGATGATGTTTATTATGGATCTGGATTGTTTATAAATGGTTTGTATGAGTTAGATCTAGAAAGGCCAATTCTCAACATAAATAGTAAGAAAAGTAAATTAAGTAACCAAACTCCATCTTATTTATGGCATTGTAGGTGAGGTCATATCAATGAAAATAGAATCACAAAATTGCATAAAGAAGGATATTTGGATCCTTTTGATTATGAATCATATGAAACTTGTGAATCTTGTTTATTGGAAAAGATGACCAAACTACCCTTTAAGGGAAAGGGATAACGTTCTAGTGAGTTAATAGAATTAGTACATTCAGATATATGCGAACCTATGTCCACAAATGCTAGAGGTGGATACACATATTTCATTACTTTCACAGATGACCATTCTAGATATGGTTATGTGTATTTGATGAAACAAAAGTCTGAATCATTTGAAAAGTTCAAAGAATTTAGACTAGAGGTAGAGAAACAAATTGGTAAAGGTATTAAGACACTTAGATCAGATCGAGGCGGTGAATACTTAGATCACGAGTTTCTTGGTTACTTAAAAGAGAATGGGATTCTCTCACAATAGTCTCCTCCTGCAACTCCACAACACAATGGAGTTTCTGAGAGGAGAAATCATACACTATTAGATATGGTACGTTCCATGATGAGTCATGCAGGCCTTTCAATATCTTTTTGGGGCTACGCAATTGAAACAGCAATATATCTTTTAAATAAAGCTCCATCTAAATCTGTTGATAAGACACCTTATGAGATATGGATTGGTAGAAGATCTGGATTATCACATTTAAAGATTTAGGGGGGTGATGCTTATGTGAAGCGTACAATATTTGATAAGCTTCAAACTAAATCAAATAAATGTAAATTTGTGGGATATCCGAAAGAAACTTTCGGTTATCAATTCGATCATCCTATTGAGCAAAAGGTGTTTATATGAAGACATGCTACATTATTAGGAAAAGAGTTTATCCTCAAAGAAAGTAGAGGGAGCGAAGTTGAACTTAGAGAAGTTCAAGAACCACAAATTCACATCGACATGAAACAAGAACCTCAAGTTGATACATATGATGTACAACAGAGAGTTCAAGAAACATATAGTCCGCGACGAACTAGTAGGATACGTCGTCCTCCTGTTAGATTAGATCTACATATTGAGAATGGAGAGGATAACGTATCACTCATAGAAGATGAGCTGACTACTTTTAAAGAAACAATGTCAGACATTGATTCTTTAAAATGGCAAGAAGCTATGAAATCTGAAATGGAATCCATGTACACTAACCGAGTATGGATTTTGGTGAATGCACCTAAAGGTATAGTACCTATTGGGTGCAAATGGGTTTTTTAAAGAAAAACTGACATGGATGAAAATGTACATACGTACAAAGCAAGGTTGGTGGCGAAAGGTTACAGACAAAAACAAGGAGTTGATTTTGATGATACTTTTTCACCAGTAGCAATGCTTAAATCCATAAGGATTTTACTGGTTATTGTTGTATGCCATGATTATGAAACTTGGCAAATGGATGTCAAAACAGCATTTCTCAATGGAAATTTGCAAGAGGATGTGTATATGACACAACCTGAGGGTTTTGAATCCAAAAAATTTCCTAATCAAGTTTGCAAGTTGAAAAGGTCCATTTATGGCCTTAAGCAAGCGTCGCGAAGTTGGAACATCCGTTTTGATGAGATAATCAAAGAGTTTGATTTTATCAAAAATGTGGATGAACCTTGTGTTTACAAAAAGGTAAGTGGGAGTGCAGTTGTTTTCTTAGTGCTTTATGTGGATGACATATTGCTCATAGGAAATGACATTTCAATGCTCCAGTCTGTTAAGATATGGTTATTAAAGAACTTTTCCGTTAAGGATATGGGAGAAGCAACTTATATACGAGGTATAAAGATCTATCGAGATAGATCAAAAAAAGGTTGCTTGGATTATCTCAATCCACGTACATAGATAAAGTACTAAAGAGGTTTAGCATAGAGAATTCCAAGAGGGGATTCTTACCCATGTCGCATGGGATTTCTCTTTCAAAGAGTATGTGTCCACAAACACAAAAGGAGAGAGATAAAATGGATTATATTCCATATGCTTCGACAATTGGATCAATCATGTATGCGATGCTATGTATTAGACCAGATGTCGCTTATGCTTTGAGCATAACAAGCAGATATCAAGCTAATCCTGCTGAAAGTCACTGGACAGCTGTGAAAAATATCTTGAAGTATTTAAGAAGGACTAAAGATATTTTTCTGGTCTTTGGAGGAGCTAAACTAAGAGTTAAGGGTTATTCGGATGCCAGTTTTCAATCAGATCAAGACGATAGTAGATCACAGCCATGGTACATTTTTAATCTTTATGATGGTGCAGTTAGTTGGAAGAGTTCCAAACAACCAACTATTGCAGACTCAACGACCAAAGCAGAGTACATTTCAGCGTCAGAGGTTGCGAAGGAAGTAATTTGGATCAAAAAATTCATCACTGAACTTGGAGTGGTTCCTAGCATTGTTGAGCCCATAATATTGTATTGTGACAACAACGATGCTGTTGCGTAAGCTAAAAAATCCAGGTCTCATCAACGGTCTAAACATGTACTCAGGAAGTTTCCCTTGATCAGGGAGATAGTGGAGCGAAAAGATATAACATTGGAGCAAGTCCCCACTGAAGAGAATCTAGTAGATCCTCTTACTAAGTCACTGTCTCAAAAAAGACATGATAGATATATGAATGGCTATGGTATTCGATACATTAGCAATTGGCTTTAGTGCAAGTGGAAGACTGTTAGTTTATGCCCTTGCAACCGATTTATTTTGGTTGTAAATATTTGTATGACATTATTATTAATTTATTGAAGGCATTCTTTATCTTTATGAATTCGTTAATTATTTAATTATTATTTGTAAAGATAAAATCCTTGGAATAATTACTGTGTAACTGAAATTATGATGAGATCATAATTTATGAGATTCAATATACACTTATGTATTATTCTTAAATGTTCCTAATTGTAGTTTCATCAAGATTGAATATTGTTGAAACGGTAAAATTCGCACACATTATGTTTCTTTCTTTTGAAGAAAGTAATTGATCTCATTAATTAAAGTATAGAGATACTTAAACTAATGTGTAGGTAATTATCAGAGAATAACTCATTGAACTGACCCGATTATGAGAATTCCGAATGGAATATTACTTATGTGTCTATGGACTATCTCATAATGATGGTTGTATAATTAATCCTCAGACTTAAGATTACTAATATACTGTATCTAGTATGGGAATTATTGTATTTTGATACTACTTATGAATTGTTCTAGGATAATTCTGTCGGTAATAATTGGATACAATATGAACCATATGTAGATAATTGAGTAAGTCGATAAAGGATTCGTCACTCTAAAGCAATTAGAGAGAATATTCTATTGTTCTTGATTGGTAATGATTTATAGAATTTTCTAGTCAGAGTGAATTGATATTTGAAAAAAAAATTCAAATTTCAATTATAAATCAATTATTAATTAGCAAGGACGAACATGATTGGATACTAAAGAGTAGACACTATATCCATACTCTATCCAATTAGAATATTAGATAACGAAAGGATTAAATTATACATTATAGCCATGCATGGATAGGTTAAGTCAATCACATTGACATTCTTAATATTTGGGTAATTATGACATGTTGCTAAGCGTCAACTATAATTTATGATTATGAATTATATAATTAGAAAATTATAAAAATTAATTTATCTAATTCTAATTATGAATTAGAATTAGAATTTATAATCATTGTCAAATTATTAAGAACCTAATTGGTCACACATCAAAGAACAATTTGAGAAAGAAAATCAATTTAATTAAGTTGGACTTAAATATAAAGTTTGAGAAACTTTGGGAATCAAATATGAGATATTTGATTTTATTAAAATTAAATTAATTAGAATTAGAATTTGATTCTAATTATAATTAGAGAATTTTAATTTTAATAAAAGACTATCTTGATTTTTCTATTTAAAGGGAAGAGCTTTATGAAAGCTAGTACTTTTTTTCTTTTTTCTCCAAATGCAATTTGGAAATTGCTATGTGGATACCATCAGATGCTGGACATTTGGACAGCTCGTGATTGATCATTTAGAGAAAAAAAATTCAACGTTGTTCTTCGGAAAGCGAACAAGGTACGATTTCTAAATCGGATTTATTTTTATTCAAGTTTAATCAATTATCAGGATCCGCTCGGAATCCGTAAAATTTTGTTTTCGCTGCGTTCGTGATTCGATCACGATAAGATTCCAACAGTGCATTAGCTCTGAAAAGATGTACACATAAGACTGGTCTCATCTTCACATGATGACAATTTGTCCATGATTGAAAGAAGTCCAGGACAAGTAACATAGTCAATCAAGAAAAATCTTTCCTAAATCAGGTGCCACAATTAATATTTAGAAAACCCCAAAAGTACAGACCAAATTAATCATCATGATGATATATGTTTATGTGTAGAATCTAGTCATGGGATATCTCATAAGCAAATCCTCTCTTTTCATGTTAGAGTTTTTTCCTCTTCTAAACTGTACAGTTTTTGCTTTAAAAACTCGTCCTTGACATGTTTATGACAATTATTTTAACGAAAAAAACTTTTTATTCATCATAATGTCGTCTATTCTAAATAGGTTCAATGCATAAAGTTGTTCAGGAAATAAAATAGAATAGAATCTATTGACTTATTCTCTTTCTAAAAATAGGCTTATTAAAATAATAAATTTTCTAAATAAAATGACCATTACTTAAATAAAATAACTACTTGAATCACTTCCTTATGAAGATGATCTTCTTGTATATTTATTCTTAAGAGTATATCTTGCATTACAATACTCTCTCCCTGGACAAAGAGCTTGTCCTCAAGCTCCAACTCAGGGTAATTGCAAATAGCTTAGCCCTCCTTCACGCTCTTCCTCCATCCTCTTCTTCGGATTCTACCAATTTTACCCAGAATAGCCTTTTACACTTGTGTCCTCTAGAGGACTTGTCATGATTCTATGACTGCTTTAGCTACTAACTTCCTAAAAAAAAGGCATATTGTGCTCTCCGTACTGAATGTTGCCCTAGAATTTTCATTTTCTACAATTGTCCATCTAGTGGCTGTTTTCAAACTGTTCCTAAGAGGTCTTGCCATATGATTCCTCCCCAAAATAGCTCGACTACTCCTCAATTTCTTATCATAAGTGCAGGTCAGATTCATAGTAGCTCCTAAGCTGTTCGGTTGCTACAATTCTTCTACTAATCGCAGTCCCACAAGACCAGCAGTTAATAGGTTTTTCTGTGTTGGTTTATGCCCTACAGCCAATCGCTTTGGTTGTAGTTTAGTGACAAATTATTTAAAGGTATTCTTTATCTTATACATGTTTAGATGTATATGATAAAGTCCATGGGATAATTTTACATTGCAAATGAAATTATAATGAGATTATAATTATGAGATTAATATTGCATTTATGTATTATTCCTAAAATGTTCCTAGTCATTATTCTATTAAGATTGGACATTAATAGAGCGTAAAAAGGCTAGCATATGTTTTGTTTTTCCTTATGAAAGAAGTAGTCAATCTCATAGGCTAGAGTATAGAGATACTTAAACAAACGTGTGGGTGCTTGCTAGAGAACTAGTTCACTGAACAAACCGGATATGAGAAATCCATTTGGAACATTACTTGTATGTCTATGGAATTCTCATTGTCATGATTGTATAAGTGATCCTTTGACTTGAGGTCATCAAAGTTATCTTGTATGGGGATTGTTATGTTTTGATACTACTCGTGATCGATTTTATCAAAGGTCATTTAAACGGTAGTCATTGGATATAGCATGAACTATATGAAGATAATTGAATGATTAAGATAGGATTCATCACCCTAAAGTAATTAAGGAGAATGTTTTGTTGTTCTCGATTAATATTGATTTGGAAAATCCTTGGCCAAGGTGGAATGATATTTTGTAAAACGTTTACAAATATCATTAATTGAATCAATAGCTAATGGCGAAGAACTAATATAATTAGACTCAAAATAGAGTAGACATTAATTCCATGCTCTATGTCTAATTGGAACATTAGTTGATGAAATGATTGAATTATACAGAAAAATCATGCACGGAAAGGTTAGTCAAAATTACTTTGACATTCCTGAATATTTGGGTGGTCATGATACGTTGCTAGACGTCAATCTTGATCTATGGTTATAAATTGTTTAATTAAAGAATTGAAGATAAATTAAAAGGAGTTTTAATTTATCTAATTATAATTATGAATTATAATTATAATTTATAATCATTGCTAACATATTTGGGAACCTAATGGGTCTCACATATAGAATGGGTTGGAGAGAGCAAAGTTGATTTAATCAAGTTGGATTTGGTTATAAAGTTTGAAAAACTTTATGATTAAATATGAGATATTTAATAAATAAGGATCAATATAAGATATTGAATCTTATTTGGACATAATTGGTATTTAATTAGAATTATTTGTAATTTTAATTAAAGTTTAATTGAAATTAATATTTAATTTCAATTAAATTACTAAAACATCCTAAGTTTATTATAAATAGGCTTGAGTTCTATGGAGCTAACACTTCATGCTTAACACTCTCTGTAAAAGTTACAGAGTTCTCTCAACCTGTTCTGTGGATATCGTTAAAGGTTGAACACTTGTGCGGCTATCGTGGTTAAGACGAATCGATTTCGGAAACGGTTCGAGGGATGCATCAAGACAAAGATCGAGTTTCAGAATAAGGTAAGAATTAAATTTCCGCTTTATTTTGATTCTTGTTAATTATTTTATAGAATTAAATAGATCTTGGTTTTCGAGAAATCAAAAATCACAAAAAAGTTTCGTGATTATTCCGCTGCGATCGGATCAGATTCGGACCCGATTTCTCAACAGTAGTATCAGAGCAGGATTTTAATTCTATAATTTGATTAAAATTTTGAGTGTCATTGATCGAAATTTTCGAATTGAAAAATCAGATATGATCTGATTCTTGAACAAACTCTAAAATCATCGAGAGCATGTCTGGGTTTATACATGTGATTTGAAAATTTGTTTTCATATGGTTGCGATTATTCCACGAATCTGCCCTGTTCTTAGCTTCTGGTTTTTGCGGATGCTCACTGGGTATTGTGCTTGTGTATACCGCTGTTGTGTTTTGTGTTTTTCTACTTGTGGCATATGGCGATGCCGCGACGCACCGTGACGCATGGCGTCGCCACTGTGAGTAGCAGGCGACGCCACCCATCATGGGACACATGGCGTGGCCAGTTGCTGGCATCGTGAGTCACAGACAACGCCAGTCACGGTGGAGACGTAGGCACAAGCAGTGAGGAGACGTCACAGAAAAGCAGATTTGGTGGCAGCGTGCGGGACGCAGTGATATCGTGGGAGGCAGTTAAGAAACTTGGAAGAAGATCATGAAGCAGTAACGTAGTTTGTGAGAGTCGTGAACAGTTTTAATGACCATCTTCTTTATTTGTCACGTCAGATATGAACAGTATATAGGATGAAAGTTGTTTGCGAGGCAAAGTTGTTGGTCTCTGCGGCAACCTTTTTTTTTTTCCTTTGACTGTAGGGTTTTCTAAGTTTGTTTGGCTTTTAATATATTAAAGACTTAATTTCAATTAAATGTGTTTAATTGAGGTTAAGTATTTTTTTAAAAAACTCCTAATAAAATTTGAAAAGCGTTTTCTAATTGTTTTCTAATGATAATTTTTATTAGGGATGTTTTAGAAGTTAATTTAATTTTTCAACATGTTGAATTATTAAACTATATTAATCATCAATTCAATTCCAAAGGTAATTATTTTTCTTAATTTGATTAAGATTAATAATTATATTGATTCTTAATTAATTTTAGAAAAGTAGTTTTAAAATTAAAATTAATTAGTTTCAATTAGATTGAAATTAATTAATTAGAAAAGTAGTTTCTAAAATTAGAATTAATTAGTTTCAATTAGATTGAAATTAATTAATTAGACTTCTTGAAATTAAGAAAATTTTTCTTAAATAATTAAGAAAGTTGTTTCTTAATTAAATTTATTTATTTCAATTTGATTGAGATAAATTAAATTTATAAATTTTATTTGTTTAGAGAATTTTATTTTATTTATTTAGAAATTGTTTCTTTATTTATAAATGATAAGTTTCTTGATTTATTAGAAATGATATTATCTTGATTAAAATTTGAAAAATGTTTTCATTTATTTATCAAGAAAACAAGTTTTCTTTAATATTTTTGAAAAATAGTTTTCTAATCTATTAAAGAAAGATTTTCTAATTTATTAAGAAATCAATCTCTAAATAAATAATATAAAGACTTTCTTAATTAAATTTAAAAGTGTTTTATTTAATTTTGAAAGTAGTTTCCTTTTAATATTAGAAAATAATTTTCTAATTAAGGAATAGTAATTTTAATGAGATTAGAAATGGTGATTTCTAATTAGATTAGAAATAGTCTTCGATTAGATTAGAATGTCTTACTTATATAATTTTGAAAAGAAGTTTTCTAAATTATAATAAGTAAGAAGTATAATTATTGAAATTGTTTTCAATTAAATTATTAATAAAGGAGTCAAGAAAAATTGAAATAGTTTCCAATTGGATTTGAAAAATTGTTTTCAAATCAAATTAAATTTTATTTGGAATAGAATTTAATTTATTTAGGAATCAATGATTTAATCTAATCTAAGTTTTTCCAAGGAGTTGGAAATGTTATTTTAGATTATGAAGATCAATAACTAGAATCATCTGAAGCTTGACATTTTATGCATATAATTTGATTATGAGT
The DNA here is from genome assembly GCA_029891385.1 of Erythroxylum novogranatense. NCBI lineage: Eukaryota > Viridiplantae > Streptophyta > Magnoliopsida > Malpighiales > Erythroxylaceae > Erythroxylum > Erythroxylum novogranatense. The sequence continues at coordinate 24,332,406 of CM057228.1, forward strand.
GCATATGTTGCATACTTTATTTATATGGTTGATATAATATTGGATGGATGATAAATTGTATGTTTTATATGTGTTTACATGCAATTTGTGTTTGATGAGACAATGAAATTAAAATCCCTCGTTAAAATATTAAGTACACGTTAAGAAAGTGATTGTTGCCTTCCATTGTTATAAAAATAAACTAGAGTTATGTTTATTGTAAGGCTTGTTGAGTAAACTCAAGGCCTCTTTAACCTGAATATGTTTAATCTTATAATGTAGGTTCTACTTAACTAAATTTATTTGATTTGGATGAGCAAACTCATGATCACATGAATTTAGAGGCAAGGTTAGGAATGACATATAGGATATGTTTTGGCAAGAGTTGTCACCTAACGGATCTAGGAATCACATGAGATGTGATTGATAAAGTTGTCATCTACCTAATTTAAGTATAGTTGGTTTGTTGAGCAAACTCAAGGTCAACTATATTTTAATGGGATCCCAGCCCACTAGAGAGATTAGAGTAATCTTTCCAAATAGTAGTGAGGGCTATTATTTCGAATAAAATAGTGGGAGTAACCAAATACATGATTAAATTCCTAATCTTATTTGGTAGTCATGGCATATAATTGATTACTTGTTTTCCTTACACTTTTATTTTGTTCTTAGTGGAATCTACCTTATTTAGTATAGTTGATACTAAGTTAGTGAACCAATTTTTTGGACATTGGATATGTTTGAGAAAATTGTATGTTCATTATGCAATTTTGTTATAATCCCCATTGAGGATACAGTGACAAAGTTGTAGAGATATGTCAAAATCATATAAATGACAAAATGTATTGACGTTTTGAGTTGACTAATATCTCGTAAACTTTGATGACAACATGTAAGATGTATGTCAACACTATGATAACAAAACGCAAAGGGTTGCATAGAGTAAGGTTGAAAGGTATAGTACCTTGTTAGAATTGTTCCACTTAATTTAGCCTACTAAAAACATAATTATAGACTACAATTAAAGGCTTTGCTATAATATGATAATAGTTATCATTAAAAAAAACAATTGCATAATTTTCTTGCCTATATGTGATATGATAAAGATCATATATATTTCTAATTCATGCATAAGAGTATTTGATACTGAATTAAGATTCAGCATTATTGTAATGTTCAAAGCATGATAAGAAATAGAGTTAAGTAAAAGTAGTTGATCCAATTTTATACAAAAAGTTTGTATGTGTTGGATTAAAGGAGACTTATGCTTAACATAGATGGCAAGAATAAAGGGTGAGATAACCGAGACAATCCTTTTATACCATGTTGGTTAAATCAATAAAACGAGAATCATAAAGTTACATACAAGGATATATGTATCCTTTTGATTATGAATCGTACGGAACTTGTGAAACTTGTAAAGTTGAAGAATAACCAATTCAACTTTTGGTGAAAGGATGATGACGGTATTGAATTGTTAAATCTTATACATGTGATTTATTGGATGGAATAACAATTCATAAAAGGATAATATTATATTTCATTATATTACTAATGACTTTATGTGATATAGTCGTATGTATTAAATGAAATGTTGATATAAAATTTTGAAAAGTTCAAATTGTTTAAATCTAAGTAGAAATTAAGTATTGAGAATGTTGAAGCATTTCGATGAGATTGATTTAGTGATTTTGAAATTATCGGTTATCTATAGGGAATGAGATTCTCTAGTGAATTCCTTCACAATTAAATTCATAAGTGTATGGATTTATGTAAGGAGTAAAATACAATATGAGATATTGTATGATGCAATAGTATTTCTTTTATAGCAATTTCTGGTACAATGACTTACCTCCTATAGTTCTAGTTAAATCAATTAGCAAGTTTTCATATTAGATATGAAACACTAAGTCTTTGAAATAGTCAAAGTTAATGATTTAAGGATGTGATGCTTAGCTGAAGCAATTATCCATTTAGTTTAGAACTAAAATGGGTAATAAAAAGGTTGTAAGATATCCAAAAGGGTTGGATATAATCTTACAGACCCATTGAACAAATTGTTTGATTCAATTTATGCTTATAGGAGAATGGTCTTCAAGATAAGTAGTGGGAGTAAGAAGGAATTTGAAAGATTCAAATCTCATGACTATACATCTAACTGGAACTAATGCCTTTAATGATACATTTGATGTATAGTTGAAAGGCTACGAGACATTGAAAGATTCACTTTCATGATGAATTCAAAGAGTTTATTTTGAAGATAATTGTGAATTTGTCACTTCTACAAAAAGGTAAGTGGGAGTATAATTGTCCTCTTTTGTAGGAGTATGTGGAGACATATTGCTCACAGAGAACAACAGTTCTAACTTTCAATTGTTGAACATATAATTGTCCATGAACAACTCTTGTTGGATATGAAAAGGTAACAGCTTAATTCTAGGAATTAGATCTATGGAGATAGATTGGACGTTGTTGACTTATTCTAAGTCCAAGTGCATAGATAATGTACTAAAGATGTTTAGTATTTAAGATATCAGATACTTATGAAGTATCAAAGTTATCCCTTATTCTATGTATGAGTTGATATTTGAGTTCAAGATGACGAGGATATAACTTTAGAAGTAAATCCTAATTAAGGTTTATTTACTTAGAACAATATCATTTAGGGTTAGAAAGGCTCCAATGTAGCAATGGTTGTTAATTAAGCCATAATACATTTTTCATTTAGTGGAAATGATTAATTGGATCAACAAGTGTTTCTTTGCATTGTTCAGGACAGTAATGTACTGTAGAACATTAGAGCCATTGCGCATGTATAAGGAGCTAATGTCTCATCAAAGATCCAAGAATGTGTTTAGGCAAATTTTCTTAATTATGATGATAATTAAGCTATGAGTTGTAAGATTTAATCAAGTACTCACTATAGAGAATCTTGTAGAATTCTCTCATTAAGCCACTACCCTAGTAGTAGAATAATTGTAAAATGGTGATATGGTATAAGATACTTAAATGATTCGTTTAGTGCAAGTGGGAGATTGTTGGTTTATGCCCCACAGCCAATCACTTTGGTTGTAGTTTAGTGACAAATTATTTAAAGGCATTCTTTATCTTATACATGTTTAGATGTATATGATAAAGTCCATGGAATAATTTTACATTGCAAATGAAATTATAATGATATTATAATTATGAGATTCATATTGCATTTATGTATTATTCCTAAAATGTTCTTAGTCATTGTTCTATTAAGATTGGACATTAATAGAACGTAAAAAGACTAGCACACGTTTTGTTTTTCCTTATGAAGGAAGTAATCAATCTCATAGGATAAAGTATTGAGATACTTAAACAAACGTGTGGGTGTTTGCTAGAGAACAAGTTCACTGAACAGACCTGATATGAGAAATCCATTTGGAACATTACTTGTATGTCTATGAAATTCTCATTGTCATGATTGTATAAGTGATCCTTTGACTTGAGATCATCAAAGTTATCTTGTATGGGGATTGTTATATTTTGATACTACTCGTGATCTATTTTATCAAAGGTCGTTTAAACGGTAGTCATTGGATATAGCATGAACTATATGAAGATAGTTGAATGATTAAGATAGGATTCATCACCCTAAAGTAATTAAGGAGAATGTTCTGTTGTTCTCGATTAATATTTATTTGGGAAATCCTTGGCAAGGTGGAATGATATTTTGTAAAAAGTTTACAAATATCATTAATTGAATCAATAGCTAATGGCGGAGAACTAATATAATTGGACTCAAAATATAGTAGACATTAATTCCATGCTCTATGTCTAATTGGAACATTGGTTGATGAAAGGATTGAATTATACGGAAAAATCATGCACGGAAAGGTTAGTCAAAACCAATTTGACATTCCTGAATATTTAGGTGGTCATGATACGTTGCTAGACGTCAATCTTGATCTATGATTATAAATTGTTTAATTAGAGAATTAAAGATAAATTAAAAGGAGTTTTAATTTATCTAATTTTAATTATGAATTAGAATTATAATTTATAATCATTGCTAACATATTTGGGAACCTAATGGGTCTCACATATAGAATGGGTTGGAGAGAGCAAAGTTGATTTAATCAAGTTGGACTTGATTATAAAGTTTGAGAAACTTTATGATTAAATATGAGATATTTAATAAGTAAGGATCAATATAAGATATTGAATCCTATTTGGACATAATTGGTATTTAATTAAAATTATTTGTAATTCTAATTAAAGTTTAATTGAAATTAATATTTAATTTCAATTAAATTACTAAAACATCCTAAGCTTATTATAAATAGACTTGAGCTCTATGGAGCTAGCACTACATGCTTAACCCTTTCTGTAAAAGTTACAGAGTTCTCTCAACCTGTTCTGTGGATACCATTAGAGGCCGGACACTTGTGCGGCTATGGTGGTTGAGACGGATCAGTTTCAGAAACGGTTCGAGGGTGCATCAAGACAAAGATCGAGCTTCGGAATAAGGTACGAATTAAATTTCCGCTTTATTTTGATTCTTGTTAATCATTTTATATAATTAAATAGATTTTGGTTTTTGGGAAATCAAAAGTCACGAAAAAGTTTCGTGATTATTCCGCTACGATCAGATCAGATCTGGACCCGATTTCTCAACACTTTGTTGGTAGGTAGCAAGTTATATGATGTAGGCCAACAAGGATTAAAACTTTCTGATAATCCTCCACCATTCCTATCTGCTTCAGGTTGGCCAATTCCCCCATGGACCAAAACTCAGGTGACATTGCTCCGTAAATGCCCCCCAATCCATAGTCGCCTCCCCTTTCTTCCCTTTATTATACCACAGTTGTGCCTCCCTATTAAGATGGAATGTTTCAAGCCCTACTCTCTCCTTAAGGTGTTCACTAATTTTGGCAAATCACATAAAAGAGCCCCTATGATAAACTTGATTATTCATCTTAGCCCCTGTGTTTTTTATTCGGTCACCTTAGCCCCTGTATTTTTTATTCTCATTCAAGATACCCAATTGAGTGTTTTCAGACAAATTTGCCCTTGGATTATTGAAATACATATTTTTAAAAAAATCCACATACTGGTAAAAGAAAATACATATGCAACTGACACACAAGTACATGTGGGCCCCACTCAAGTATTTTTAAAAAATAAGAACCCTACTTTAACATCTGATCAAATAGAGAGAAAGCAAAGCAAACACAGTAATGGCAGCATCCTATGGCCAAAAACCCTAAAATCCTGTTGAATTTAGAAGGCACCCATAGGAAAATAACAAGAAATCAAGCATTGAGTGAAGCTTGGTGGTGATTGAAACCGAATATTCATAGAAATTCAGGAATCTTGTCAGCACTATCGGATGCAAAAAAAGGTAAGCTTCTTTCATCTTAATAACTTTGTTACAAGCAAGTAAATGTTGATATATTAGCCGATAATAACATGATAAAAAAGGTGTTTATGATTTAATTAACAAAATAATATGATAAAAAATGTGCTTATGATTTATTTAACAAAGTAATCATATGTCTAGGTTTTGAAATGGAAAAGAAATTTCGTGTCCGACTCATTCTATATGGGTATTCCACATCATTGGGTTATAATTTTTGGGGTTTATTTATTTATTGAATTCATAAAGTTTGCACAATATAAAACCAACCACATAGTGCTTGGAGGTTTAAAAATTAGCTTTTGTTTTAAAAAAATTGTCTATTGACGTGGGCAATTGGTTGTTTTCTTTATAGATTTTCGAAATCATTGTCTAATATTACTTGAGATTATTTTATTAATGGAAGAGCACATATATATAATGAAAATGGTAGGTGTAGGGAAAAAATTTGATTGTTAGGTATATTGGAATGAAATTTGTATGGGTACGGGAGAACATATGGTCCCATTTTAATTTATAAGCTTTATATCCCATGTGTTCCCACATCATGTCTAGTTTTTGCCAATACGTGGACCCAAAGTAAGAAATTGCTTCCTATAAGTGGGAGATATGCCTTTGTTTATGTAGTTTTATTGGCATGTGGTCCCAAAAATATTGCATTCTATGTTAAAGAAATGTTTTTAAAATTAATGCATTGTTAACGTAAATATTAATGTGTATTTGCATGATGAATAGAAAGCCACAATATATACTGGAGATACATTATGGTGGTACGTATAAGATCAAAGGCAGATGCAAGAAGTATATCGGTGGTGACACATGTTACATGGAGCTAAACAATCTAGACATGTTGGGTTACTACAGGTTTATGAGGGAAGAAAAGAAGTTTGGTTTTACAAATGTTGCAGGAATGCATTATCTGCATCCTGAAAAAAAAAACCTTGATGATGGTCAAAGATTGTTATGGGACAATGACAGTTTCCTGGACATGTGTAGGCTATTAAGGAAGTACAAGCTTATGTCTGTTTATGTGGAGCACATAGTGCATTCCCATGATGTTATTGAACAGTTGGATGGACCTGAGACTAATGAGGCTGAAGACATTGATATTAGAGGTAGTGTTGGGCAAGCTCTGACTTCCACTTTTAATGCTAGAGCAATGGATGCATGTTTAGGAATTGGAAATGTGGAAAGTGGTGGTGTGGAAGGTGGTGGTCATGAAGCTGGTGAAGAAAGCGATGGTGATATAGATGCACATGCTTGGTATGATGAGGAGGAGGATTTGGTGGATGTGACAGTGCAATGTGAAGAAGAAGATGATGATGAATTCCAAGTAGCTAGGAGTAATGTAAGAGAGTATGTTAGAATAAGAGATGAGGATGGGAGAGATTCTGATGAGGAAATACCTGTTCAAGTAGTTGGTGAAGTTGAAAATATTGATAATCAAGGCCAGGATTTAGCTCAAACAGATGGTGCTATTGAAGGTATTGGTGGTGATCATGATGATGAAATAGATTCAGAGGAAGATTGTGATGGCAATGTACCAGGATATGAGAGTGATTATCCTAACTCAGAGGATCCAAGCAGTTATAGCTCAAGTGATGAGGATGTTGAAATGGTTTTGATGAGAGAGAGGAGGACAGTGTTTTATGATCCCACAGCTCCGATTCCAATTTTTTCTGTGGGTATGGCTTTTGAATGCCAAAAACAATTCAAAGATGCTATTAAGAAATGGGTCTTGATCAAAAGATATGCATTAGGATATGTCAGGAATGAACCAAGGAGAGTGAGGTGCAAATGCAAGGCAAAAAGTATTGTTATGGGTGGCCAAAGTAGATGTCCATTTGTTCTTCATCCTAGTTTCAACCAAGAAGAACAATTCAAAATTAAAACTTTTAAGAACAAGCACAGATGTTTTGGCACAAATCACATAGAGCTGATGAAAAGAAAAGATATAAAGAAATTGGTAAGGGAGAGAATCTTAGAAGAACCAAGGATAACTCATACGAGACTGAGAGGTTATGTCAAAAGTCATTTTCAGTTGAATGTATCTGAAGTCACAATGGGGAGGATAAAAAGAGAAGTGATGGAGGAGGTCAATGGTGGTTTTGTGGCTGAGTATGGAAAATTGCATGATTATGCAATTGAATTAGAAAAGAGCAATGAAGGAACAACTACAGAAGTGGTGGTAGATGATAATAATGCTGATAAGATACCATATTTCAAAGCATTCTATGTATTCTTCCAAGCTTGTAAAGAGGGATGGAAAGATGGATGTCGGCCAATAATTGGCATTGATGGATGCTTTTTGAAGCATAGGTGTAGGGGACAGTTATTAACTGTCATTGGTAGAGATGGAAACAATCAAATGTTTCCAATTGCATGGGCTGTAGTTGATTTGGAGAATAAAAAGACATGGAAATGGTTCCTTGAGCACTTGGTATTAGACTTGGAGATTGCTGACGAAGGGCAAGGATTGACTATCACATCTGATATGCAAAAGGTATGTGTGATTTTAATGGCAGTATTAACCTTTTTTGTTGGTTTCTTGTAATTTAATGAATGTTGATTAGAAATTATATCATGTATGTAGGGAATTATTGCAGCAATCAATGTTGTTTTGCCAAATGCTGAGCATAGGCAATATGCAAGGCACATATATGCTGCTTAGCAAAAAAGGAAAGGTGAGGAAAGGAAAATTCAGTTTTGGAATTTTGCAAGGACCACTTTTGTTCAACATTTTAAAAAGGAGTTAGAGGAACTTGATAAGATGGGTAAGGGGTTTGTTGAAGATGCTTTGAGTTATGGTGAAAGATCATGGTGCAAGGCCTTTTTTATCTTCGAGCCTAAGCGCGACATTGTCGACAACAACCTTACCGAGACTTTTAATAGGTGGATTTTTCCTACAAGGACCAAGCCTATTATTTCAATGCTTGAAGAAATTAGAATAATGGTGATGACTCGTTTAAAGGTTAAGAGAGATTTTGCCGCCAGGTGGAGAACTTTCATTGCTCCAAGGATAGTTAAGGTGCTAGAGAAGAATAAGAAAGAATCATTTCATTGGCAATTTGATTTTAATGGAGATGATGGATATGAAGTTTTTCAAGGAGAGACAAAACACATTGTCCTTACCACTATTGACACTTGCTCATACTGATCATGGGAGTTGATTGGGATCCCTTGTATTCATTTCATTCCACCACTATATAGAGAGGGGGTAGATCCTGAAACCAAAGTGAATGTTTATTACCACAAGGATACTTATATGAAGGTGTACAGTCATGTTATTCAACCAGTGAGAGGACAGATTGTTTGGGAGCCAAGTGGTAAGCCAGCATCTCTACCACCTGTTATTGAGAAGAAGACTGGAAGACAAAAGCAAAATAAAAGGAAGGATAAAGATGAACCAAAGAACAGTGGTAGGATATCTAGAAAAGGTGGGATGAAGAGTTGCAAAAACTTTGGTGAAATTGGCCATAACTCAAGGACTTGCAAAAAACCAAAGAAGGTTGCTTTTGAACAGGTTGTGTGTTTGTACATATTTTGTGTTTTTTTTTTCTTTCTAAAGTTTACTTAACTCCATTCAACTTGATAATATTATATATGTGTTTGCACGTATTAATACTGAACTTGTTTGTTATGCAAAGTCAAGGAAAGAAGAATTCTATAGCCCAAAATAAATCTGCTCCGAGAATTGTTATTGATGAAGGCAAATCAGCTGCAAATCCTAGCAGTGATACCATGGCTGGTGAAACAAGTATTCAAACCAAAGACAAAGGAAAACAGATTGTTAGGGAAACATCAAAGCCTAAAAAACCATCCAAGAAAGGTATTCCAGCTATAATAAAAGACATTCATGGAGAAAGACCTTCAACAAAAAAGAAATCAAAAATAGCTTATGTGAATAGGCCATTAATGAAAGATGATCATGGGGTCTGTTATGCAGACAGTGGTGCTGTCATTATGAGGGTAACTTATTTTTCAACATATTTAATAATATGTTTTGGCATGGAAATGGTTAGTTGCTGGACAATCATATTTTTAATCGTTACTATTGCAGAGTGGCCTTCACGAGACATTGGTACCTGTAATAAAGAAGAGTAAACCATCTGCAACAAACTATGATCTTGGTTTCGGTACTCATCCGGCACTGAATAAAGGGGGTTTAAAGTGGCAAGACAACCCAATTATCACATTAGCAACTCTTCAACAACAAAAGGTTGTAAGGCTTCATCAAAGGAAAATGTCCTCAAACCAAGCAAGTGAAACCCCTTCAACACAAGCTAGTGCCACACATGGATCCAATTGACGCAAAAAATTTTAATAGTAATCATTGATGTTTAAGTTATCATTTTTGCGAACATATTGGGAGATTATTATTATTATTATTATTATTATTATTATTATTATTATTATTATTATTATTATTATTATTATTATTATTATTGATAAATATGTTGGGAGATGATTTATACATAAGCTATGGCAAGGTTTGACATTATTTAAGCTCATTCTACTACATATTATGTTTTTCCATTTTTTTTCTAACAGATTATGACCATAACACACCATATTCAAGTTCTAATACATGAAGAGACCACAACGTGGAAATGGTATATATATATATATATAATGGAAATGGCCCCATACGACATAAGTGGAGACATAAAGTAGGAAGAACATTATCAGTAGCATACAAATAGGCAAAGATGAAATTGCATTCCCCAAAATTGAATTTCTTAGGCATAGGTACTTTTTAAATGCTTTAGTGGGGGCCATGCGCATTTGTATGATATTTTAAAAATTCATAAAATAGTCCCTGAAATTTTATTTTAGATAGATTCTAATTATTCAAAATAAGTGTCATTCTTGACTTTGTATACATGTTTATAATTTTACTTCCAAAAGTACTCTTTAATAATAATAATAATAATAATAATAATAATAATAATAATAATAATAATAATAATAATAGAAAATAATAATAATAATAATAATAATCCATAAATAAATAATTACATAAATATCATTAGTTAATAATAATATCGAATTTAAGAATGTTATGAATAATAAATTAATAATAGACATTTTATTTCAAATAATACATTTATTTATCATAAGTAATATCTTGAACTACAAATCTAATCATAATAATCCCATAAATAAAATAATTACCATTTTTAAATTTAAAAATATTAAGAAGAAATTTCCTTTATTAATATAAATAAATAAAACTATAAATTATTAAATTATAAAAATCAGCCTTGCGAGGGCGAGGTTGGCTGCAAATCAAGTGCCTCGCCGGCTATTTTCCTTTTATAGTTTTATAGTTTTATTTATTTATTTATATTAATAAAGTAATATATTTATTTATATACATATATATTTATGTAATTATTTATTTATGGATTTATAATAATAATAATTTTATTATTATTATTATTATTATTATTATTATTATTATTATTATTATTATTATTATTATTATTATTATTATTATTATTATTATTATTATTATTATTATTATTATTATTATGACAATTAATATGAAATAAGTCAATAACAATAATTTTAAATATTTTACATATAAATAATAACCACAATTAATATAAACAAAGACAATCATCATCATATGTTATTCTTAAATATATATGTTACTTTTGCAAATTTTAATTGACATTAATAAGTATAAGTATAAATAATTAAAATCTACAACTACAAGTTTACAACATACTCACAATTTGACAACAAACATTCAATACATTACTTCTTTAAGCTCAAACAAGTTTTTACAATTTTACAAAATTTTATTATCAATTTTACAATTTCACATTGAATTATCAATTTAACATTTGATTATTAATTTCATATTTGATTATTATTTTTACATTTAGGTTTAAATATTAATTATCAACTTTCAATTTTAAGTTTTAACAATCTTTGCATAATACATAATTAATTACATACTAAGTTACTAACCTCATTTTACAATTCCATTTTCAATTCCAAATTTCCAATTCTAATTTCCAATTCCATTTTACAATCGTTGCATAATTACAAATTCATAACAAAATCACATAAATTACTTACCCAAGATATTCTTCAACTTCAATCTAACAATTTCAAATTATCAACTTCAAAAATTCCATTCCAAAACAATTCCAATTTCCAAACATTCAAAATATTTTTCAAGCCAATCCTCATTCCAATTTCCTCATTCCATTCCAACATTTCAACTTCGGCATTCAAAACATTTTTCAAACCAATTCTCATTCCATTCCAACATTTTTTAGACCAATCCTCATTCCAATTTCTAAAACAATTCTAAAACAAAACAATCAATATTCACTAATTACTAATTAATCCATTCCAAAATCCAAATCCTCAACAGTTTAAACTTTACATTTCGGTATTAAAAAATCCAAACCTAATTGGCCAATCCTCGACAAGGCCACCACGGCACCACCCATCGATAGCACAAATTCAATCCATTTCCAATCCACAACACACACACAAAATCTATTTACCAGCAAAATCAAGATTCAACAACACACCCAAAAAATCTTGTTAACCGTCGGGTCACTCGGGTTTTCAGGTTGGGGCTTCAGTGGTGTGAGTGAGTGTGACTGCTGGATCGATGGCCAGTGGGGCGCCGGAGTTGTCTGGTCACGATGGGAAGGCGACACGTCTTCGGGTGGAGGAGTGTTCTGAGGGAGAGTCGGGGCAGAGCCGCAGAGGTGAGTGAGAAAGAGAGACAATCGGGGGTTAGATCTTTTTAGGGTTAAATTTTTCCGAAAACATCCAATTGGGTACCTTGAATGATAATAAAAAAATACAGGGACTAAGGTGAACAAATTAAAAGCACAGGAGCTAAGGTGAATAATCGAGTATATCACAGGGGCTCTCTTATGTGATTTGCCACTAATTTTCAAAGAATTGTTCACAATTATGGGTTCAACTCAATGGATCATCAGTACCTTCATAGGAAGAAAATTCTAATTTAGAATACCTACGAACAGTAGTCTCTTTAGCTTGCCCAATGCGTCTTTCCTCCCTCTGGTCTCTACAGGTATGACTATTACTCCCCACCTCATTGTTCTTACCACGTCCCTTCAGCTCTCATAAAATCTTCTCCAATTGCGAGTTGAAGATTTTGCTGGATTACTGGAAGTACACCATAGACAGCCTTTGCTCGATGTTTGTCAATAATACATCCATTTGGCTTGACAAGTCTACAGAGTCATCCATGACGCCAGACTCTAATACTAAATTGATATGTATTTTAGTGTAGGACCAAGCCACGGGACAACTTACAGGGAAAATCTTTTTCCCTTACTAGAGTTCTTCCTCTTTTTAGGTTGCTGTTAGAAAACTCTGATTGACAAACCTCTTGCCAAGTATTTTACAAAAAAAATTTTGGGATTTTTGGGATTCATCGTAATACCCTTTAAATAGGTCAATATGTAGAGATTTTTGGGAAGTACAATAGAACAAGAATCTGGTAACTTATTAGAAATAGAATTATCAAAATAATAGACTTCCTAAATAAGATAACCGCTACAGTTACTTCCTAATCAAGATGATCTTCATGTTTATGTTTTCCTTCAAAATGCATCTTGCCTATCATATGATGTCAGGGCAATAAGATACTGTAAACAATTTAGTCAAAATTTCCCTAAAAGACATCAAAACAAAGTATACACTATAAGGATTTGGGGTAAGAAGTACTGTCTGCAACCAGGATGCATGTTCAACTTTGAGTTATTTTCTTGTACTATATAGCCTAATTCCTCTAGCATGATAAATAAACTAAAACAATTACTATAATATAAAAAGAAAAGATCCATATATATTATGACAAAAAAAAGATCATTCAATTTGGTGACGACAAGCATTAAAGTACCAAAACAGCTACGTATAAGAAACTAATAGTTACCCTTTATCCACGCTGTATTTTAAACCAAATAAAACTGCTTCATGGAACCAATTTAAATTCTTTATAGCTTTAGCCACATAGAGAACTGTTGACATGTAAGTTTTAGGACAAAATAATTATAGACAAGATATATGGTCAATAGCCTTGAAATAGTCTAATATTCCCTTCCACACTGTTGAATATCAGACAAAAATAGCCCAACTAAAAAGACTTTCTACTTCGCAATGATGCAGTACACAATGCAAAAGAGTTTCATCACATTGTGCCACCATCATCAAACCATGTTCCCCACACGATAAAATCACCATCAATCAACTTTAGACATGCCAGTCAAAACAAAGGCAACCCACCAAAGTTGAAGAACTCACAAATCCTACCACTACAATAGTTAAGACATTTAGTGACAATTTTTGTGTGACTAACTACTGTTTTGTCACAAATACGAGGTTTTTTATGACAAGACAATTGATTGACACTATTGTTTGAATTAACTGTGATGATTTATTTTTTTGTCACTAATACAATAGTAATTGTGACAATTTAATATCTTTCACAATTAAGTTGTCACTATTAATATATTAATAGTGACAACTTTTTTTATCACTAAGTTTTGTCATTAAAAGCCTATGTAATTTGGCGCCAAAATAATTTTAGCGAGAATAAATTGTAATTGTGACAAAACATATATTAGTAACAAATATTTTGTATTTGTTGTGACAAGTCACTAATATTTTTTCTTTTTGTTACAAGATAGTTAATCGTCACACAATATTTTACTTGTGACAAAAAATTTGTCAATAAATATTCAATTAATTAGTATCTATTTTATATTGTCACAATAGTCGAACTATAACTACGGTTACAACTATTCATAATTTAGTGACAATTTTTTTAGACTAACTATTTTTGTCATCACAAATACAATATTTTTTAGTGCCAAGATAATTTATTGACACTATTGTTTGGATTGTCTGTGATGATTTATATTTTTGTCACTAATACAATGGTAATTGTAGCAATTTAGTATCTTTCACAGTTAAATTGTCACTATTAATATATGAATAGTATTAACATTTATTTTATCACTAAGTTTTGTCACTAAAAGCCTATGAAATTTGGCGCCAAAATAATTTTGGCGGGAATTAATTGTAATTGTGACAAAACATATACTAGTAACTAATATTTTCTATTTGTTGTAACAAAACTTAATTTCGTCTTTAATATTTTTTCTTGTTATGACGAAATGGTTTATCATCACACAATATTTTACTTGTTGTAACAAAAATTGTCAATAAATATTCAATTAATTAGTGTCTATTTAATATTGTTACAATCACCAAACTATGACTATGGTCACTAGTATTTGTAATTTAGTGACAATTTTTGGGCCTAAGTATTATTTCATCACAAATATGAGATTTGTTGTGACAAAACAATTAATTGATACTATTGTTTGGATTAAGCTGTAATGATTTATTTTTGTGTCACTAATACAATAAAATTGTGACAATTTAGTACCTTCATAATTAATTTGTCACTATTAATATATTAATATTGTCAAATTTTCTTTTATCACTAAGTTTTATTATTAAAAGCCTATGTACTTATTATGACGAAAACTTTTGTCAATAAAAATTCAATTTGTGGGAGTTTTTTTTAGTTCTTTTATTTTGACTAAATTGAGTAGACTTAAATATTAAGTATTATTTTAAATAAAAGGAGAAAGAAGATTAAATCATATGAATGTGTGTATCTATTAGAAGGTACTGCATTTTCATAAGCTTAATAACAAATGACTAGTTGAATAAACAAAGAGAATGTTATTGTGAGATTTAATTATTAAGGTGATACACTCAATTAAAGGTCTTAAGTCTTTTTTTTACAATTTAAAAAATTCATTACTGAGAAAAAAATATTACAAAAAAAAGTTCGTAGTGTTCTCAGCCTTGGAATAACTAGACAGCCTAGATAGTCAAAACGATGACGTTTACATGTTAAACACGGAGCAATTACAAATAAAAGAGTCTTTGACCTTTTAGGTATAACGACTTGCCTCTTTCTCAAATCTTCTTTCCCTTTCTCGATTAGGTTAGAAACTCTCTCGTCCAACGATTCAATCGCGAGATCCCTGAGTCGTCGTTCCTGCTATTCTTCGCTCAGAGTCATCTCAGGTAAGTAACTCCTGTTGTGTATCTATCTTTAGACAACATTATTAGGGCTTGATTTTGTCCTTGAAACTACCAGAGCTTACGATGAGGAGATGTCGAAGGGAGGGGATCACTGTGTCCTTGGCTAGTTTGAAACCAATGGGAAATATTTTAGTTCTGGTAACTTTTTAGCCATGCTAAGAGTCACAAAATCTTTCCTTTATCTGATATTGTTTATATAGTATCTGCGATGCTTCCTTTGTCAATATCTTCTTCCATCAAGGATTGTTGAAAAAATAAGGGTTTGAAAATCTGGGTTTCCTTGTTATCTTGGTAAGTCAGTTCTGGTCTTCTTCTATTTCCTTTTCCGATTCATATATTGAATTTTGGATGTTGATTTGGGGAACTGCGTCTTAGGGTTTGTAATCTTGTTTTGCTCTCGGTTTGATTGTTAAGGGGTTTCAGCTTGATATAGTAAATTGTGAGGTGTTTGATCCTCTTTTGGTTAGAATATGGTACTCAGCTTGTAAGGTTCTTAGGAATAGTGATTTTACTACTTTCTTTTTTTTTGGGAAAAAAAGTAAGTTTTCTATAATTAGTTGGAAGATGAATTTGTTGGATGAGAACTCATTTTGTTGAATTAGGAAGTTTCAATCTTGTCACCTGTAGCCTATGAGACCTAGCCTTGAAGGTACAACAACAAAACCCTAGAAGTTTAAGCATTATGTGAGATGCACTGCTGTGGGCTTTGTTCATCGAATGTGTTCTAAGTTAGTCATTTGAAGGCAGTGCTCGGACAACTTCTCTGCATTTTGAGCTTTATTGTCTCCAACTTTAGAGGCAATTTAAAAAATCTTTTGGAAAGTTGTTGATTTACTTGCTCTTTATAGGTTTGGACCAATATGGTTGAATTTGGAAGTGAATTTTTGGAAACTGGTTTAAAATTTAATAGTTGTATACTATACTTTATTGTCCTTTTCCCTTTTAATATAGAAACATTCATTTCGACTTATTTGTAGTGTTTATATTAATTGAAGATGAAAACTTTCTGGATTTTCAGGTTCTTCATTTCCTCTTCCATTTCTTCCTGTTACTTACTGAAATGGGTTTTGCTCCTTGGATCCGTTTCTTCTGGTAAGCAAAAGTTGGCTGCTTGTATGTCAAAATATTAGTTTTTTTTTCATTATGTGATAGTAAAGTTGCAACTTTTTATTTTTTGGCTTGTTTCTATTTTTTGGATGGAAGTCTTAACGGATGATCCAGAATTGATTTTGTGCTGATTTGACTACTAATTTATGCTGGTGTTTGTAGGGAACCTCTTATAACAAACATCATGTGGAGGAACTTGCTCATACAGGTATCTTTTTTTATGTGATATATATACTAGTAAAATACCAGTGTGCATAAACTGCTATTACTTCATGTTTCTACGCAATTCCTGATATTGTAGTTCAATTTCAGGCTCTGTATCAAATTATTGTTCTTCTAGTTCTCAACTTTGGGGGGAAAGAGAATTCTCCACTTGAATCCTGAAAGAGAAGAATACATTCATATTCAATGCATTTGTTCTCTGTCAAGTATGTTTTCCATTGAAAAAAAAATGCTAATGGAAATATGAACTGAACATAATATCTCATCTTACCAACTCACATCTTTAGTTTTTCCATTTATCCCGAGTTGTATTTTCCTATACTTACTTTTATTATAGGGGTCAACTTGAATTAGAAAATCAAACACTGCCATCAATTTATTCTATGAACATTTTGAAGTTCCTAAACCACTACCGTATAATTTACAGATGTTTAATGAGTTCAATGCCCGCAAGCCAAATGAAATTAATGTTTTCAGTGGGGTGACAAAAAACTGGTTGTTTATAGGAATAGTTGGATTTACTTTAATACTCCAGGTGAGCGTGTCACTTCGATTCTATTTTGGCATATGATAACACATTAACTTGACACTAAACTCTGTCGAACGTTTTACAGATAATTCTCATTGAATTCTCCGGAAAGTTCACCAAGACTACAAAACTTAATTGGAAGCTGTGGATAATATCCATTGTCATCGGTCTTGTCAGGTTTGTCTTGCTATCAGAATTTCTAGTTAATGGGGGTTTCGTCAAAATAAAGTTTGCATGAGACATGCCACAAACTCGGCATATAAATTGGTGGGCTTGAAACCAATTAGCAGATAATAAGCGAACAATGAAAGAGTCTTAAGTGACCAATATTTTTTGGGAGCTTAGGAGTAACAGCTTTTTTGTCATAATGTTCTTCCTCCTATTGACTCTTTGGAATTGAGGGGATGAGCAAAAGCAATAAAATTTTGTTGTAGGGCCAAATTATAAGGAGAATTGAAAGAAAATTTGAAGCAGTGCTTAATATGTTGTCAGGAGGCTTGTTTCTGTTCTTTCTACTATCATCTATTGTTATTCATTAAGTGATTAAAAACATAGGCCAGAATGTGTCCTAATTAGTTTTTTAAATGGATGTTTGATTTTAGTCATTGAATCTTCAGCAACGGTAAACTCAAAAGCAAATGCATGACATTTTAAGAATTATAGGTGCTTTTGTATTTATAGTCTATATATTTTGAATGAATAAGATGTAAGACTACTTTGGATGTTATTTTGTTGCAGTTTGTTGGAGTAGCCCTTTATGTCCTAATATCATCTGCAAGTAATGATGCAATCAACCTTATTACGGTCAGTACTGTTTATAGTGGGTTTAGTCTCGTATTATTTTGTCCCTTCTTTTGTACAAGTTCATGTATGCTTTCCCTTTCTCATTGGTGCTGCCCTATATTTCTGGATATGCAGTCACTTTGTTTAGAGATCCCTGCAAAAGGCCTACAGCTGGAGAGGATGTGAAGGAAGATTGCCCAAAGGATGTGACAAACATGATTAGTGATAAATTTATTGTAACATATAATCTTTATTTAATGACAACATTATTGTAACATATAACTTTCAATATGTTAGACAATATCATCAATGATGTAATTTTTTTTACTAATAATGCAATTTTATTGTTGAATTGATATTTTTATTTGTGACAGTTATAAACACATTAGTGACTATTTTTCTAAGAACAATTTTTCATTTGTATGAAAATGATGTTGACACTTTTTTAAAAAAATATTAGTGACCAAGAAGTAATGGACACTGATTAAAAAAAGCACTAGAGTGACAAATATTTTGTCACTATTTTCAATTATTTTAGTGGCGATAATGTTGTCACAATAAAATGAAGTGTGTTACGACTTTATTTGTCACTATTTTTATATTATTTGTGTCAACAAATTTGTCATAAATATGTAAAGTTATTGTGACCATATAATTTTGTCACACATTCCACAAGTTTTAGTGTCGGTACTTTTGTCACAATAAAATGAAGTATTGTTACGACTTAATTCGTCACTACTTTATATTATTTGTGATGATAAACTTGTCACAAATATGTAAAGTTATTGTGACCATATAGTTTTGTCACAAATTTCACAAGTTTTAGTGTCAGTATTTGTGTCACAAAAGTGTTGCACAATTGCGATCATATCTTAAATTAGTCACTATTTTATTAGTGACGGAGGTATTTGTGACGGTAGGTGACGACTTCAAAAATTGGACACTATTAATAATAGTGACTAATATTACTGCTTTTAGTGACAACTTTTACTTTCACTAAAAATACAATTTCTTGTGGTGTACTCACCACTCTTGCTGTCACATCCCTATTAAAACGAATCAGTACCATTTCCCATCACCGGAAGCTAAGCAAAGAAAAAGAAAAATGAGTTTCGATCAGAACAAATTACGGATTAGTGAGTACATAACACCCGCAAACCGACAATGTCAATGGCCATACCAGCAGATAAACTAGCCAGCCCACTAGCAATTCCAGAGTAAAGATGAGCGTAGTCTATAATACATAGTACAGACCTTATTACGTATCTAAGATCAAGAAATGATTAAAAACGAAAAAAATGGGGAATAACTGATTTCAGTTCCATTCCGAGTTTCGAAGCAATTTTTGATGCCGAAATGAGTTTCGATCTTCTCCGGACAGTTAAGAAAGTTGTTCACTGCACTCATTTTAAGCTTTTCTATAATTTTCTTAATACATAAGCTCTCTTAACGAGTCAGAGAACTGTATGCTTACAATTGATATGAGCAACTATAGGAGACCTTAATGTTTATATAGCTTTCATACCAGGCTTCCCTATCACAAGGCTGATATGAACCAGGTTCATACTGAAAGGAATTCATTTTCTACTCGGACTTCAACTCATTAATCTATATCATTTATTGGATCACTTTATTACCCTTATTTAGATCAAATTATGTAACTTAACCGATAATTTATTAAAAATCAAAATTACAATTAATGGTTATCCACTTAATAAGAAAAAGACAAAATTGTCCCTAAGGACAAAAATGTCTAACATTATCCCCCTTAGAAAATTATTAATTGCATTTTTTTGTCAAGTTTAAAATAGTATAAAAACTTGATTAAGTCACGCTGCTATATTGGTACCAAATGTAAAAAACATTTGATCCAAAGTAATGAAAATCTTACATTTTGTCCTGCAAGGCTTTCGATATCAAAAATATCAAACACATATATCATGTGTAACACAGGTTCAATATACTCACGAACATCTAATACCTTACTAACATGAACGAACAAATAGAGTGTGATAAACTAAGATGATACCTGTATGATCTAAAATGTATCATCTTCGTTTGTAGGTCTCGATTTCTCTAACTTTATGCTAAACTACATGTGCTAAACTACAGTAGAGAAATCTTGTTTTCTCTCACCGAATGCTAAATAGTATTAGAAAAAACCTTTATATTCTCCAACTGAATGCTAAACTGCATTAGAGAATTTTTATGAGATTAAAACCTTATATCCCTCTATGTCATATGAAACTTTAAGGATATCCATATAAAGTTTTTGTGTTTAATGACATAGATCCAAGGTCAATCTTTATAAATGCCCAATGACCTTTAAAATGCTTAAGATCAACACAAATCTTAAGGCTTTCATATGTATTATGACTATAAACAAAAGTAGTTATTACTGAGGATAAAAGAACATGATCATCTTTATTAATAAATAATCATAATGTCATAAAACATCAAAATATACAAAATATTAAAGAGAAAATACAATAATCCCTAACTATTACTGTCTAAGGACTTTAACACGCCCATACTGGATATATGTATGACAAACACTAATGGGCGAGGTCTTTTAGTCAAAGGATCAACTAACATCTCCTCAATCCTAATGTGCTCCACTTTAAAATCACCCTTCTAAATCAACTCCTTTATGGTCAAATACTTGACCCCCAAATGCTTAGAACTGTGATATTCTTGTTGTTGTTACTGAACAACACTGCAACCATCTACCAACATAAAAATCTACCCTGATATGAATTTGCGATCATCTAGACATTTAACGGAATCGGAGTTTGTATACCCTATGAGGTTCAAATCGTTGACTTTTTTGTATGTCAACGTATAATCCTTGTACCCTTCAGATATCTTAACACTCGTTTGAATGCATTCCAATGCCCATAACTGGGTTTGCTAGATATCAACCCAACAATCCGACAATAAATACAATGTCTGGTCTAGTGCACACCTGAGTATATATCAGGCTACTAACTGTACTAGAGTATGAGACATTCCTCATATTCTCTCTCTCAACTTCATTCTTTGGACATTGTGTCAAAGATAATCTCTTACAATAAAAGATAGGTGCTACAACAGGTCTACAATTATCCATATTAAACCTTTGTAGCATTCACTCAATGTACGCTCTTTATAAGAGGCTCAGGGAGTGTTGAGATCTGTCCCGGTGAATTTGCATACCGAGGACAAAAGATGTTTCACCAAAATCTTTCATATCAAAATGTTTGGCCAAAAGTTGCTTTACTTCATACAACATGGTCAAATCATTTGACACGAGCAAGATATCATTGACATACAGTAGTATGAAGATGACTTTGCTCCCCCTAACCTTATAGTATAAGCATCTTTTGACTTTGCTCTCCACAAACCCGAATGAGGTCGAAATCTCATCAAACTTTAGGTACCATTATTTGGAAGCTTGTTTCAGGTCATATATTAATTTATTCAACTTACAGACTTTATCAGTTGTATCTTGATCTTGAAAACCTTTAAGTTGTTCAATATATACCCCCTAATAAAGGTTAACATTCAGGAAAGTTGTCTTAATATCCATCTAATGTAGCTCCATATCATGATGAGCTATTATTGACATAATCACTCTAAATGCATCCTTCAATGATACAGGAGAGAAGGTGTAATACCCAATTACCATAAAGTATGTACCCGAACATCCAAGGACATTCAAGTACATATCTTATGATAATGGTATGTTAAAGCAAAAACAAATCCAACTTACATATGGCATCAACTAACTTAATTAAAAGTAATAAAATTTTAAAACCTTTCATTGCATTCATTCACGAAAGTTTACCCTGTATTTTACAAACTTTATACAAGTTTTAGATAAAAACTACAAATTACAAATTAAAACTCTTCCGATGTCAACTGATAGACCTCTGAGCCATAACTAGTCCAAAATATTTCTCTAATTCAGATTAAGAAACTAGGTCTCTTGTCTCATACCTGAAAAGTCACGTTGCAATTTTTTATGAGTTTTGCAAACTCAATGAGCGAACCATCATTGATGATTTCACCCAGATCATATACACAATTCACATATTTCACAAATATTCATTCAGGACATGTATATTCCAAATACTCAAATTAACATGGCATATCATGTAATCATTACGAATCGAAATAGAAATTTACAAATACAAATGCACATGAGACTCTAGATTCATTATTAATGTTGTGATCGAGCACCTATCACATATGTATATAGATACTGACCCATTGGGCTCAGTTAGAACAAAATCACGGTATTGGACCCTGAAATTTTTTTTTCTTTAAGTTAAGTATGATTTGAAATAGTTTTGAGGTTTAGATAGATTAAATTTTTTTAGTTATAATTTTGTCAAGGTTAGTAGGATTTACTGAATGGGTAAGTGGAATTAAAGTATTAATGTAATAAGGATGCTCAAGGGTATTTTTGGGAGATCATTTAAGCATAAAAGAACATAAGCTTATAAGGAAGGGTAAGATTCCAAGGAAGTTCTATAACTTTCATGAACAACTCCAAAATTAATTTCATCTCTAAAAGGGTCAAAAATCCACTCGAAGTTTCTGTCCAAAATCATGTTACCTTTAAAACAGTAACTCACTTCTCAAATTTCTATCTTTCAATTCCAAGGTCCAAACATGTCATATTTTATATCAATACAAAGATCAAAATTCAACCTACAACTTTCATGAAGGACAGAAAAATCAATTTGACCTCTAAGGGAGTCAAAAACCACATCAAAGTTCACCTTACTAATACTCTTCCCAAGCGATGGCGCAACTTGTAAAAATCATAACTCCAAATTCCATGGTCCAAAAATTGCATATTTCACATCAATGGAAAGATCAAAGCATAATATAAAACTTTCATGGAGAACTTAAAAGCAATTTCAATCTCTAACTAGGTCAATTTTTTAATCAAAGTTTCTGCCCTGTTAAAAAATCACCTAAACAATATCCGAACTTCACACATTCTCAACTTTCAATTACCACATCCAAAAATTGCATATTATACATCATTATAAAGCTATAAACTTCCTCTACAACTTTCATGTAGACCACTCAACTCAATTCAAAACATATCAGTCCTGCAATCGCCTCAAAATACAGCATACACAATCTTACACTTAAGAGCATTTTCAAAAACAAAGTGACATAACCTTAACTTCGGAAGATCATAACTTTCAATTCCGATATCGAAAAATATCATATTTTATGACGACAGAAAGCTTTCAACAGAAGCTACAAGTTTCATGAAAATCATTTTCTCAAATTCAGCCTAAATCAAAAAATCAACTATTTATCCCCAAAAAGTCAAACTTTCTTAATTCTTCAAATTCTCACACTTTTTCTATTTATTTCTTGATTTTTAACTTCCATTTCAATCAACTCATTCACTTTACTTTCATAACCCATATAAATTTACTCAAATATCAAGGTCATCAAAACCAATCGATTTCTTTTCTCATCAGTTTCCTTAAAACATACAACATCTATAACACAATACATATACAAAAACACTCATTGAATTTCATTTAATAATTCTAAAATTCCACTTAAAGATCGGGGTCCAACAAAAATGGATACATTTTAATAATTCTTCTTCTTTTATGTTAATGAAACTTAACTAAAATTTTATCCATCTTCTTTAATAAAGAATTAATAAGATTAACAATTAATAATAATTTTCCTCAATTTCAAATATTAAATTTAAAGCATTGGCACGAAGAGGTGTTTGAAGTTTTGACATTCAATTTGTCTTTTCCTTGCAAGAATATTGTGAATTATATAAAATAATGGTTGCATTCTTTCACTTCTAGAAAAGGATAACTAACAATTTATATGCTATCTTTTAATAAACTAAACTCCTTATTACTTGTATATATTATACAAGATATCTCAATTTCTTTATTAATTTCCAGAATGAAATCTAAATAAATTCAATACCTTATAATAGAGTCAAGCTCCATCTTTTTTTTCTAATTGTTGATACAAAAATTGAGCTTTTATAAGATGACATTAAAGTGATTGAGTCAATGTCATAGGCTTATGGATAAGGCAGAACTTAATGCTATCAATTGAAAACTCATGCATCTATCAATTCTTTCATTGTCATAAGAATTCATTGTCATAAGAAATTGATATGCATTTCTTCAGTGAATTGTATGTCATTAAAGTATGATAAAGCTTAACATTCAACCTGTAGCACCCCCTTACCATAGGATATGTACCAGGATGCCCGTAGGTCATTCCGATACACACCCGACGATAAGGGTGCGCCACGAACGAACTAACACTCCACATGGCATCCAAGTATCATAAAGCATTAATATGAAATCCACTAATTTTTGAAACCATAAATTTCTCAGTTCCTAACCTCAAAGCAGTAAATTTTACACAACTGGTATTTTCTGTACATTACTCCAGAAGAAAATCAAACAAAAAGCTAACTAGGTCATCCCTCAAAAAGTGCCAGCTGACCGACCTGTGTGCCATGACTTCTCTTGCCAACTCAATCTACGGCGAGGAAAAGTCCCTCCTGAGGCGATAAGTCTACTCTCTCGGTCCTGAAAAATAATTTGCAATTTTGGGTGAGTTTGCGAACTCAGTGAGGAACCATCATCGATGGTTCACCCAATTCATGCATATTCACAGATTCACATAGCTATATCACTCAAACACATTCAGAAGTACCACATGATTATCACGTTATCAGTCAAAAGAACCCAATTCAAATGCACATGAAATGTGTATGAGACGCTTTTCCAATTTAATTTATTGTTGTGACTGAGCGCCTGCTGTCCCTTTAAGGGCGCATTAATCGGTGAGCCATAGGCTCTAAATCACTGTGGACTCAAGGCCCAATCACGTTGAGCTTAAAGCTCTCGTTGGCTGCTCTGGTCACAACTGCCAATTACCGATCATGCAATTATGTATGAATGCAAATGTCCAAATCCACACCATAACCGATTCCCATTTAACAAATTCCATAAGTCATTTCCACGTAATCACATGAAGATCACATATAACACTTCGATATCTCATACCAAATATTTGATACACCCATGGTTAAAATCAATCAAAATCAATCACACATATTCCCATCCATTATCTCCACAGTTGTATAAGTGCAAAATATAACCAAATAATAATTGAAGAACCATCTAGGTTACTCACCTAATAACTTCCGCGCTAATGCCGGGAAGTCTCTGCCACGTCCGTGGATCTACGGTCCAACCGAGCCTCTATAGCAAACACAATAGGTTCACATTACTAACTGTATAGTTCGAATGACCAAATAATGCACATGGAATAATTAAAACGTGTATAATGCATGTTCATGGCATTCCCGACCCTAATCTAAATTTCCCATCATAAAATCCGTCTAAAAATTAGAAAACTATAGGCGCCGACGGTGCATGATTCGGACCTCTATAGGTCCCCAATTAAACAAAAGCAGTGTTTGCATGTTAAAATCGATAGGGGCTACGTCAAATTCCGTCTAAAATTCCCGTTTTCTCAGAAAATAAAATTAAATATTCAACGAATCCGATGCCTCTGGAATCAGGTCAATCGGACGTCGGACGGGAAAGAAATTGACAAAAGAATAAACGGACTATTTAATGCCAAATAAGAATCAAAAATAATAAAATAAATAAATATATATATATCTTGATCTTGTTGCCTCATGAGGCGAGACGCCGCCCTCATGGCGAATTCGTCTCACATCGTCGCGAGGCGAGGCGTCGCCTCGCGACCAGCCTCCTAAATCTCGCCTGAGGAGTAAACGTCGCCCTCATGAGGCGGCGAGTTTCCACTGTTGCCTTGCCCCTTTTTTTTTCCAGATTTCAATCTTAATTTCCAATTACTCTAACTTTTAGCACACAAATCAGAAAAATACTCACTATACCTCATTGGAAAGCTTATGAAAAGCTCTACAACTCTCAAGAAGACCATAAAAATCAATTCAACCTCTAAGGGTGACAAAAATCCCATCCAAGATACTGCTTACTCAAAACTCATAAATATAGGACAGTAACTCACAAATGCAAGGACTCACTGATTAGTCAGCTAAAAATTACCACATAAATATGCTCAATCAGTTCACAATGTCCTCTACAACTTTCATGAACAACCCAAAATCAAATTCCATTGCTAAACAAGTCAATTAATTCACTCAATGTTACTGTCCCTGAAACCATGCAATTTGAGCAGTAAATTTATAACCAACATAACTCCCTGTAGACAAGTCATTAAAATCAGAGCTTTATATCCCTGAAAAGATAAAATCCCAAACTTCAATTCTTCCTGAAATAACCAAACTCCAATTCAGCCTCTAACATTTTCAAATATGTCATGCAAGTTTCTGACATAAACAACACTTAACATCACAATGTAGGTCCAGATTTTGAAATTCCATATTTCCCACATCTGACCTCCAAAAATTAGAAGCCATATACCATTTTCAATATCAATCTGATATCTAAAACTCTTCAGTACAATGCAAACCCCAAATCAAATCACAAAAATTCCTAAAATTCCTCCAAACCCGAAAGTGCACTAAATGTGCCAATCCAGCTAGGTTTCAGCCAATGCATGAAAACAGTCATCAGTAAGCAGGTCATAACTCCTAACATACAACTCGAAAAATAGCAAGATCAGTGGAAATGGAAAGCTAATTCAATAGGCTACAACTTTCATGAAGACCATTTTCCCTAATTCCATACCAATTAATTTAGAAAAATCAGAAAAATTCATTGAACACATTTGCGGATACTGTTCACAGCCAACAAAACAGAAACTTTCCATGCCAATTTTCGACCTTCTAACATTATAATTTAATAACACCTATTTCACACTAAAATGAAGCCAACATCCCAAAGTTTACTTGGGAACAAACCTCACCTCATTTGCTCACCTATACAATTTATTATGATCAAAACAGTACCATAGGTTCAAAACTCAAGTTCCAGCTTTCACCATCAACCAACCTCCTATCACTTCTAACATCTATAACACTTCACTAAGCATCAAATTCTACCTCTAATTCAACCACAAACTAATCATAGCATTCATTTATATAATTCACCCAACTTTGGCAGCACATATATCCACAATTGTCATACTTTATTTCCATGTATTAAACATTATAACATCATTCATAACATCACTTATCACATACTTTAACTACCCTAACCAATTCCCTCACACAAACATATTTGAAACCCATTCAAACTTACCACTTCCACAATCAAGTAAATGCTTAAAAGCTTACCATGAATGCATCTAACTACTTAAAGAATGAAACAAACATAAATACTTACCAAATCAAGTTCCAACTCTCAAATCTCCAACTCTTTTACAACCCTCCAAAACTTCACAACTCACTTCCTCACCCACGGCTATCTCCACTATACAAGCAACTCATCAACTTCTCAAGGGTCTAACTTACTCTTAGGTGTGCAAGGAAGAAGCAAGCAAGGCACCAAAGCAACCTTCCATGTATGGAAAAGAAGAAGAGACTTCAAAGGTGGAGAACAAAACCAACACACCAAAGAAGAAGCAACCTTGGATGAGAGGAAGAAGATTATACTTTCAAAGCTTTTAAAATGAGTTTTAAGTAGAATAAGGAGGAAAGTCGATGATGAAGCTTAATATAAAACAAAATGACTTAAATACATGGACACTTGGCCTTTTAACATAGGAAAAGACAAAAATGAGTTAATTAACTTACTTTAATCCTAATCTCTTCTTAATCTCACTTAAACACTAATCATGACTCTAAAATAATTCTTAACATTAATTATCCACTAATCTTATGCCATTAGTCAATCCTGTTCAGTACAAAAATTTCACCCAGTCGGTCAGTTGGAATTTTCCGATCCGACAACAACCGAAAAATTCGGAAAAATTCCTATAAATCCTTAAAATGTAAAAGCGCTTTATGGCGAACTCCAAATAATTTCTCAAATACAATTATCCCATAAATTTAACAAAAGATCACAATTTAAAACCTAAGCCGGGAAATATCATGAATGCATATATACTCTGTGCAAGTGCAACCAAATCAATACTCATAAAAGCTATATATTGCATGTTCATGCCGAACCCTAAGTCAATACTCCTAACCCGTCCCAAATTACCAATAAACCCTTCCTATGGGAGATGGGATGTTACACAACCTACCATGCATATAGTTTAATCATAGGTTAATATATTACTTCAATCATATGTGACAGAACTAATTTGTTTTTACAACTTGTAAAGTCTTGCTAGCAAGTGTGTGGTTTATTTATTAGCACAAGTTTCACTTTCATACACATGAATGTATCTTCAATGCTTACAAATATCTGTCCAATTAATAAACACCAACATATGCTCTCATTATCAAGAAACCAAGTCCTACCTTAGCTAGTAATATAGATATTTATAAATGTTCATCTAGGGAGATAATCATATAAAATGAGTTATATTACATATATTGGACTTGCGTATTGTGTAATTGTGTATGCTGAAAACTTGAATTGTTGGTTTCTGACTTATTGATGAATTTTGTTAGGTAAAATTGGATTGTTTTGGATGAAATTGAATTGTTTATGGTTTTAATATATGTCTTCATTTATTATTACATATTAATGGAAGGAAGTTTAAGTACTCCTAATCAAACTGTTTCAGGAAGTTATAATGATTTAGCTTGGGCTCATACTGCATTGGTCTCGGTATAAAGAACTATACAATTTGCTTATTTTGTAACAAACATTTGACAGATAGAAGAATCACCCGATTGAAGAAGCATTTAATTAGGGTTAAAGGAGATTTAGAATCCTGTAAAAGAGTAAGTCATGATGTAAAGTTACAAATGAAAACATTGCTTGAAGAATATCAACATGAGAAATGTAACACCCACATACCCCCTAAGAGGATATGCAAATGCTACACAAAACAAAACCAAAATAATCCAAACCATACCAAATAGTCCCTTAAATGCATTCCCACAAATTCAAGCAAAAATACATTACATATCTTTAGATGTTGTTGTAAACAAAACACATTAAACATATTATACTATTCCAAATACATGCCATAAGTTCCAAATCCACCTTGTATTAAGGTTATTATCAACCATTAAATAAAACTCAAAATACAACAGGTCTCATTACATTGAAATACAACTTAGACTTAAACACAAATATACATCTTCCAAAACAAAACACATCATTCTTTGGTCATTGCAGTTGTCTTTGCCTCAATCTTTAAACCTTCTTATCAGAACCTACACGGAGGCAAAAACACTGTGCTAAGCATAAAGCTTAGTAGGGAAATAAGTAAATAAGATATAATTTGACGACTTTTTCTAACAGTCATCCAACATTCACATGCACTGAATCATGTTAAATCACATACAACCTTTGATTGTTCAAATTAAAGAATAATCCAACATTATTTGTATCATAACAGAATATAACATATCAAAACAAGATATAGTTTCTTCATAACAAACCTTACAAGTATCCAAACATAAAACTATACTATCATAACAGAAATTTAAAGTATCAAAACATAACTTGATTGTGTCATAATATAACTTGATTGTATTTGAACAAAATTTAGTTGTATCAGAACTAAACTTAGTTTATATTAGAATTGAACATATATCAGAACAAAAAACAAGTTAGCCTACTAATTTCTTTTACAGAAGTGGGAAACAGGACTAGAACAAAAGATACTCATGTTTGGTATCTAAACAGAAGAGACTTAAGTCTCTAAAATAGAAGACACAAAAGTGTCTAAAATCAAAAGACATCGGAGTGTCTGGCACAGAAGACACCTTAGTGTTTGGTTACAGGAGTAGCTGCAGACCCTTCTAAGCATGCTTATTTACCCACGAATAGGACTTAACATTTTTTAAACAATTCATTTCAGGTTTCAGAATCACAAGAAAATAATGTAGTGTATAACATATGTCTTTATTTCATTTATCTCAAAATGAACATATTCACTCCCTTTTAATCAAACTCAATATGTCTTATAAACATAAGCATTTGCATCAATATATCAACGAAACATTAAGTCATTACATATTGCATAGCATCATAGAAATTCTCAATTCACAAACATTCATATCCAATTCACAAATGTTCATATCCAATTCACATCACATAAAACCTTCGAAACACACTTATGTTCATAAGGACACATTTATCCTTGAACACATCATACATTTCAACATTAGACACATTATTATAATCACACATTCTTTAAGTTATTACCTCAATTAATAGTCCATAACTAGATTAACTTCTACTCAATTAATCTAACATCATCTAGGTTCATTTTCAACCTTAATTAAGTTCAATTAAACCTTTACTAAGTTCCCTAACCTTATATATGTTAACAATTGGAAAAAATCAAAAATTTCACCTTCCTAACTATTTACCATGACTGTGGGAATGTGCCTTATAAATCCCATGATTATGAGATGAGTGAACCGAAGGTTCACTCACTTACAACCTTCAAACTACTTCCAAAACTTTAACTCCTTCATACACCTTCACCATAGTTCATCAATTCCACTTCAAATTCATGTCCAAAACCAATTCAAAAATCATTCATTAAGCAACTTAAATATCAATTTCTTCCACACATTAAAACCAAACCAGAAGTTATCATACAAGGATCTTTTTTCCAGCATTCATTTATCATCATCTTAACACATATTTTATTCAATTCAAGTATCGAACATTTCATATTATAACATGAAATCAAGTTTAGCATTCCCTTACCTTCTTAACTTTAAAGAACAACTCCAAAGAACAATCCAATCAAACCCTTCATGTAACCAACACAAGTCTAAGATCAAGGTGCAAATTTTAGCACTAAGAAGACAACATAGAAGATAACATAGTCTACTTCCTTGATGCGATATTTGGCTAAGAATTTAGAGTGGTAATGCACGGATTTGCAACAAAATTTCAGAGCTAAAGGAGAGGCATAGTTTCGGTGGTGATTGAGCAAGAAGAGAAAGAATAACCAGCATAAACACTTCAGTCTTAGCTGGACTCATTTGATGCTAGGTGTCACTCCCACCATAGAGCATATGTCTCCTTTACATATATCACATATGACCTATATTTAAGCTACCAATTGTCACACTTCCATTAAACCATTTTTCACTTAATGAATGCTGCCAAATGCCACAATTCAATCAGGCCATTTGTCACTCAACCAATGTTGTCAAACGTCACTATCTCATAGGCTTAGTCATTTTAATTTTCCATGTACTAACTTGACTAGCCACTTGACAATTGTCCTAGTCCAAATGTACATTTTAATACTGCAATTCTCTAATGATATCAATTAATTCCAAATCATTAAGTATGATCCATTAAATCAAAATTCAAACAAATACAACTTACAATCATGTCACAATTTTAACACCCATCATAATTACCTTCATGAACATGTAACATTTCAAGTAGAGTACAATTTAGAGCCTTACAAGAAAGATAGAATGGAAAGGTTTAACTTTAAGATTGGTAATCGAAGTTCATTTGCAGATTTTTGTGGTGATTTTGGAAATCTTGAAGGCGGTAGTGGTACTGGTACTAGTACTAATAATTCCATCCCAGGCTCAAGAAGAAGTGAATGTTACACCTGGACCTGAAGTGAGGAAAAGAAGATGGCAAGTGAGTAGTTTTTTTGCACCACAAATAACTCCTAGATCCTAACCTACAATTCATAGTACAATGCAATCAAGAGATACGACTCACAATGTCGATATGATAGTAGCAAGATGGTGATATGATACAAGTTCATCATTCAATACTTCTCAGTCATATTATTATCAATCTATGGTGGATGCAATAGTCTTTTATAGTCTGGGATACAAAGCTTCTTTGATTGATGACTTAAGAGATAAACTTTTGAGTTGCTCAGTTACTAAAATTAAAAGTTATTTGGTTGAAAGAAGAGTGAATTGGGCTACTTATGGGTGTTCAATCATATATGATGGTTGGACAAATGGGAAACAAGAGCCTATTATTAATTTTTGGTTTATTCTGCAAATAACTAAATGTTTTTGAAGTCTATTGATGTAACTGGCCTTATTAGAAATTTTGATACTTTAATTGAGATATTCGATAAATTTATGAATGAAGTGAGGCCAGAAAACATTGTTCAATTCATTACTAACAATGATTCAGCTTATAAGGAGACAGGAAGAGGATTACAAAATATGTATAATTCTTTTTTGGACTCCTTGTGCTACACATTACATTGACCTAATGCTAGAGAATATAGCGGATCCTAGGTATTTTTCTATTATTGATGAGACCATACAGAAAGATAAAAAAGTGACAAAGTTTATCTATAATGGTGAATGAGTGTTGAATTTAATAAGAAAGGAATTTACCAATGGTAGGAATTTGTATCGTGCTAATATAACAAGATTTGCATTAAATTTCTTATCACTTCAGTCTTTTGTTTCGATAAAGAAAGAGTTAAGACAAATGATTTCAAGTGATAAGTGGATTGCATCTCAACATACTAAGTATAATGCTAAATTGGAGATTTCTAACCTTATATTGGAAGATAGAAAATTTTGATTTCAATGTCAATTTGTTATCCAAGTTTGTGAGTCTTTGGTGAGGATGCTTCGATTGGCTGATAGTGAAGAAAAGTCAACAATGGCTTTTTTGTGGCGAAGGAAGCAATCAAGGTCAATCTGAAATGTAGGTCTTCTTTCTATACACTATATCTTCTAATCATTAATGAGAGATGAGAAAAACAACTTTCTTCTCTGTTGTTTGCTGCTAGGGTGTTTTTTAATCATATTGTATATTTTAGACCAGATTTTACAAAGAAAGTTGAAGTTAGTTAAAGAATGTTATTCACTATCACAACAATTGTTAGCCATTAAAAGATGTAAGATCTCTTAGGCTCACAAATTGATCTTTATAAGTAGTCTTCTGGAGAGTTTGGATTGTCAATTGCTATTCGACAAAGAGCAAAACTTTCTCCAGGTATTAGTTGTTTTCTTTTCTTATTTTTTGGAAATTAATTATCACTTTATTTTGTTTGTAACGCTATTTTTGTTATCTTACGACTTGCAATTTCTTGGTGGGATCAATTCAGAATTGGTGTTCCAGAATTGCAAGGGTTTGCAATTCAGATTTCAGATCAATGTGTGAGTGTAACAAGCTATGAACGGAACTGGAGTACATTTAAATTCATCCATTTCAAGAAAATGAGTAGATTGGAGTACAAAAGATTTAATGACTTGATAAAGATATGTTATTATCATTATTAATTTTGATGTTTTTTCTTATAATTTTATAATAATTAAATTTTATTGTTTACTAAGGCTCTTAATAGTACAAGAAGTTCGACAGATCCAAATTTCTATTGATAATATGGAGGATTGAGTTTCTAAGGAACCAGATTTGATAGATGTGAATAACTTGGAAGATAATCTTGGTTAGGAAAGCATCAATATGTCATTTGGTGCATTGAATTTGAATGATAATAATCATGAGTCTCCTTTCAATGATGAGCATTTTGTAAATACCCACTTATAAATGATTGAATGAAGTTTCAGGTTTTTATTTTTCCTCTTCTTTAAATTTTACTTATATTTGATATATATGTTAAATTCTATATATGTAATGTAATTATTAATGTTTTGTTACAAGTTTTACTTTTACTTAGATGATTCTTTATCACGAACTGTTGTCGTAAATTGTAATATTTTGAAAGTTTATGATATTTATTATTCTTTTTATTGGATGTGTTAATGTAATTATTATTTATTATATGACTGAATATTGTAATATTTTAAATATTTTTATTGTTCTTAATTTTATATTTGTATTATGATAATTATCTTTTTATATTAATTGTAGTTATTATTTATATATGAAATATTTGAAAATTATTATAACTTCATATTAATTGTGGCTATTATTTATTATTATAATTTTAGAAACATAGTTGATATAAACTATACACTACAAATGTACAATATGACAATGTACCATTTTGTAATTTTAAAAATTCGAGACTATTTGATAAATTTTAAAAATGACCCAAAACGGTACCTAGTATTGGCTAATATCGGTACAATACCATACCAGAACTCAATTTAATACCAAATCCTAATAAGATATAATATTATATTATACTCCTTCTTATCCAAAATAAAAGTTATTTTAGAGATTTTAATTATTTAAAATAAGTTATAGATTCACAATTTTTAAATGCGTGTTTATAATTTTATTTCCAAAATTATTCTTTAATATCTCTCACATCCTAATTATACAGATTACATTTTCAAGACAATTTAACATGCAATTAATAATGGTATATTAAATATTTCACTAACTTTCTTAATAAGTGTACATATCTGTACAACGACTTTTATTTTAGATAGAAGGGAGTATTATATTATACACTCTCCTTTTAAATAATAAAATAATATTACATTTTATTTTATTTGTTAAATAACCAACCAACCAACCAAACATGCCGTGTACCTCGTTCTCGGATAATAGTATTGACTTAGAGACTCGTCAGTTCGTACTCTTGATTATTCTTACAAGGACATTAAGTCCAAACTTTCGACGAAGGCTTGCTGGACCAAGACGAAATTAATGGTACGTATTCTTCTGTACCTAAATACCCTGTGCCTCTGTTCCCCATAGAATAAATGGCTTGAATGTAAGAGAAACAAAGGACACGGGGTGTTTCGGTACAGGTGATTTGAAGGAGAAATTAATGGGATAGATGGACCTTAATTGCTTTGTTTTTCCAAGACGCAAAAGTTGGGCTCCCACCATATCGAGCCTAACTTGCACCAACTTGGAAACAAATCTTGAATTGCTTAGGCACACGTTTGCTTGCCAAATCCAATGGAGTTGGCAAGTTTGAGCACATAGTATAGATCGTCCAGTTTTGGTAGCTATTTTCCAGGTTTGGGATGACCAGGCTTTATACGTTCAAGGGTATGGATCTTTTCATGTTAATCCATTTGCTTCAAATTCTGCCCTAGGTGAAGACTAAAACTAGAATGCGTCTAAAGCTATCGTCTAACATGGTAAAAATATTTCCTTAAACTTTGGTAGTACGAAACTATCAGGATGCACAGATCACTAATATATAAATGGAAACACAGCACGTCGATTACGAGGGTAGTTCTTCAACCTCTGCAGATACCACCTATGTGTTTCTGCTGCTGCAAATGTAAGATTAGCCACCTGCAACAACAATTAGAAAGGGATTTTTGTGAAAACAACATACATAGAATTAAGTCAGGGGAATCATTCCAACACTTAAATAAGGCCAAGGTAGCTATTGGTGTTGGCATTACCACAAAAACAAAAAGCAACCACACAATGAAGTTGGCGCCTCCACTTGCAACCAACAAACCAACATAAATTACCTGAAAGAAACGTTACAAGAAGTGAGAATGTCAAGTAATACTGCTGATATACTTGCAGAACAAAAATATTGCCCCTGTCATCAATTCAAAAAATGCAGCTTTGCGAGAGAGGAACAGAGAGAGTTGAGATACCATCTCAGCCAAATAGTGCGGACTTGAAACTATTTCAAACCAATCACCATAAGGAATCATATACTTGTCAGTTTGCTCTCCATGTTTCCTCAAAGAGCCCTGAACAAAAGCCAACAAACAGACAATAATTTTGTTATGAAATAGAGACATGCCCAAACAGAAAATACAAAATAAAATCTGCTAAGCGAATGGAAACTAAAAAGTTGAAGGAACAGTTTTAAAAGGTCAATGGAAAACAAGTCTGGGATTGAAATCAGTAACCACAAGTCATTGCAACTGAACCCCAAAAATTGACTGATTCAGCAACTTCATGTGTGTGTGAGCGCGCGTGCACAAGCGTGTATATGCGCATGTTTTTTTGTGTGTGTGTCTCTGTGTGTTTTTGTTTTTGTATGTGTGTATGTGTATGTGTGTGAGTGAGAGAAAGAGAGATAGAATGTTTCTACCAAAATTGAATGACATCGACATTGATGCAGCCAACCCCAAGCAAATATAGCAGCACCAACCCACTGAAACCACCCAAGCTTTATCATGGGTTTCATATGCGTCCACCAACAGAATTCAATTAATGACTTCTCTTGGCTTCTAACATCTAACTTAATTGCCTCCTCAGCTGCAAAGTTGAGAGCCTCCAACACACAACAGTGACAGAGTGACAAAGGAGCTGCTGTATAGAAGCTGCCCCATGAAAGTACAAATACAAAATTCAGCTCAATGAAACTTTGGTGCCCAGAAGAGTTTAACAAACAAATTCCTTTGCTAATTGACGAAAGAATAGGAGCAGCAAAAAGCAACCAGGAAGTGATAACATAATCGAGATTAGATATCATCAAAAACTCACAAAAGGCCTGTGAGGTAGCCAAAAATATGCATCCGAGCTGAAGAGCTGTACTTAAAGACATAAACTGTCTCATAAAGGCGCCTCAAGACATGTATTTCCATCAACAAAAGCAAAAACACAGATATCCAAATCATGTATCTCTGTTCAGTATTGAGCAAATGAGAAGCATGCAAGGAAAGCATATGCGAATCCCCAAATAAGTCAGTAGTAGTGCCGAAGTAATCCAACGAATCCAGCGGAGCCATTTTTGATGCGTAGTGCCAAGTTATGACCAGCAAAAAGGTCGTCCACATCACACCCAACACGTAGAAGTGCAAAAACAATCTTTGCGGAACCGTGAACGCCTACACTGGCAAATAAACAATAAACGCATACATACATCTCCATAATCAGCTCTAAAACTTAAATTCCCAATCATATAATAAGTTCAAACTCGGTATCAATACCACGAACAAGCCAGGTGACTAGATAACGGTGTAAAAGCTACCCAAAATAGAATACGTACATTCAAATCCCAAAGCATAATCTAGCATTTCAGAAGTCGTCTGAAGATCTACCTTGGTTGAAGTTTGCATAATCTTGCCTCTCTTAGCAAATCCCAGTAAAAGGTTATGAAAATAACTTAGTTGAGAAGAAGGGAGAGAAGCCACTAGTATAGGTGCAATTCCGGCGATCCACGCCATCCCCAGAAGCCAATCAAGCCTTATCTCCATTAGATTTATGTCAATTCAGACTCCTAAAAACCCCTGAAACGTCAAACCCAACTCTAATCAGAGTTCTTGCTGGGATTGTCAACAAGCAGTAGACAGACATCAGAAACTTGGACGCCTCGAATCAAGAGAAATAACCATTGTGGACGTGATTTTTGGTAAGAATAGAAGTCTACTCAAGAGCCCAATTCTCAGCCCATGTAGTTTTGGTTCGCCAACATAAGTTTCCGGCGCACCTTGGGCTTTCATGATTTCGATTCAACCATCTAACTCGGCTATTCCCCAAAAAAGAAAAGGAACATAGAACTTGAGAAAGAAAAGCTTTGACCTAATAATGCAATCGTTGAACTTGAAGGAACATTTCTTAAAGTTTTCTTTATTTGTCTGTCCCGATATGGCTCAAGTCGCATTGGTAAGCTCTAACATTTCATATTAGAAATCCTATAAGATTTCATATTAAGGTCTTAGGTTCAAATCCTATAACATTTCATATTAGAAATCCTATAAGATTTCATCTTAACGTCTTTGGTTCAAATCCTGTAAGATTTCATATAGAAATGTAGGTTTATTTTGTACATTACTTAAGTTGAATTTGAATTGAATATATAAAATTGTTAAATGACATTATTTAAAATATTTAATTAACAAATTATTGTGTGATTTTAATAAGTTATTTAACGAATAATAATTCTCTTGTTATAAATTATTTATTTATTTAAAATATATTAAGAGTTTAATGAAATTAATTCTCCTTAATATCCATTTGAATAATGAGAGATTATTATAAATTTAACACATAGATATATAAAAGGGCAGGCTATCTAATTATGGCATATAAACTTAATTTTACTAACTACCATTTGGACAAAAGTTTGGAAGCTAGCTTCAGGTTTAATACACTGTGATTAGTTTATGGGGGCGATAAGAGGGTCAATCACATGATTAATTCTCCTACTTTCATCATTGTGTAAAACTCAAATTCTCGAGGTGCACAAGTTGATGGGGTGGTTGTTTGCAAAGGACCCTTATCATGAATTTCCAATTGATTATGCTTACTAAGGATTTCGTAATAATAGTGAATAGGAGATAATCGATTTATTTTCAACTTTATGATAATGTCGGTATACATATATAAGCATCGAGCCACACGTTTGTTTGCCTGAAAGAGGGTCATTGGTTGGAAATAATTACAAGGGGTATGTGGACACCTTCTTAGGGAAGTAATTATTCTATTGCGGGTTTCAATGAGCTTTTTGGTGAGTGATTTTGTTTCTTGTGGGATCGGGAATGAGACAACTCTATGTAGTGGATGGAACCATCTTATAGCTTGATAAAATGGCATGGTTATCATTGGTAATCGGGTAATCATCTTATTTAACTTGATCATATATTTCTTGTAGTGTATGTTTTTAGAATGATTACCTATAACTCCATCGTTTTGTATTCACTATATACAAGGACTAGAATTGTAGGAAAACAAAACTCCAACTTATATAGTTATAGTGAATCCATGAAATGTCAATTCCAACAGGATGAACTCATATCGTCATTTCTTTATAATTTTCTAAGAATATTATGCTTCAAATTGTTCATTTTGATGCTTCTTGTGAGAAACCCTACTTGGGAGACAATTTTGTTTTAGTTTTTTGGCTTACAAATGAGCAATATCCTGAGTAAAACCAATTTCATTATAATCTGCTAGCTAGCTGCGGTATCCATGTATAGCACTCCATGTTCATTCATCTCCTGAAATTTCTCCAGAATTTCCAGCTATTCTGCACAGAACCTGTAATGTGAGTCCACCAAATGAAGAGCGTCTGAAATCGGGACACTACAGATCTTGTGCGTTGGTGTCAATCATGATGAATTTACTCAGAAAGTTCCTTGACTTGAAAGCTCATAAAGGGGGAAAAAAAAAAAAAAAAGAGGATTTGTCAAAAAAAAAAAAAAAAGGCTAATGCAATAAGAATTGTACCTTTTTGACAAAAAACCTAATGCCTGAACCAAGTGTGAGTATACATCTAGACCCAGAAAGAGGCATCCATGTTTGTGGAACACAAGCAAAGAGAGATCTAACTAGTCAATTCGAACGCGTTATTATTGATGTTTAATGGACCCCTCCTCACGCTGAATCCTTCAAAGATCTGATCAACAGCACGAGGGCAGGGTCGGAGACAACCCATCTCCGAATCTCACCATTCATCATCGATTTTGATCTATAGGCCATTTTTGCAGGACCCTTTCAGCTTATCATCTGTGCCCATTAATGTATCTCCCTTTCTCAATCTCTCTCAGCCAGTGGACCATATATCTTGTTCCCATATATATTCATGCCTGCCTAGGGAATTCCTTTTCAAACTGTCCTACCCATCAATATCATATATGTTTGTAAACTTCTTTCTTATCATGAGAGATTCTTTAGGCCACGAGCCAATGAGGATTTAACACATAATAAAACATCTGTGCATGCTCTTGACTGAAATTGCTAGGATGACAAGAGCAGGGTTAACCCTTTTGAGGTCGATATGTGTCTTCCATGTTAGTGTTGCTTAATGGCTTAGACATCATTTTAACCTATGACTTCCGTTCTTTGGCTATTGTTATTTTTCTTCCACTCACAGCCCCCAAGAACATCATAGTTATACCCACAAGCACTTTGTTTTAACCAGATATTTTTCTTGAATGACTAACAAATACATTTCTTTAGTTACATATGTGCATATTTGAGAACTGCAGGTGCAAGTCTTCATCATATACACTTGTCTTTTCAAATATATGAAATCATACATCAGAAATTAGCCAAAGGGAGACGTCCACTCTAAATCACATGATTCTTTCGTTTTATTCCATCGATCAAGAAAAAGAGATAAAAAGAAGTCTTTTCAAATTTGTCCAAAATTTGTTGTTTTCAATCATCGTCTCCTTATAGAATATATATTAGGAGTCTAGAAAGTATTATTAAATAAGTCTCTTTTTCAATGCCAAATGCTAGAATTAATACCTACAAGGGTGCAATGATAGTTCATGTCCCTTTGAAATAAACTTGCGTTTCACACTTTAATATAAAGAGAGATAGACACAGAGTGAGAGTTACAACATCAATAGAAGTGGAAAGGGAGATAGATAGAGAGTGAGAGCTACAACATCAATAGAAGTGAAAAGGGACAAGAGTGAAGTTGAAGAGTTTTGTTAGAACTATTGATTGGAAACCATACATATATACCTATTGTGGGGTTCACTGCAAAAGCCATTTTGAGGAAAAAAATGAGTGTTTGGCTGTAAACTTCAAAAACACTTTTGAAGTAGAAATGTTTTTTTTTAAAGCTAAAATATAACATTTTCAAAAGTTCAAATTTGAAATTTTTCAGAAAAACCTCAAATTTTAGCTTTTCCGGGTAAACATTTTTGCGTCACTTACGTATATATCAAAAGTTAAAATGATTGTTCTATTTCTTTGGTTTTCTTCTGTTTACAAAAATTCATCTTCTTAAACACACAGCAAGAACTCCTCTTCTCAAGGCACCCACGGATCAACTCACAAGTTAGTTCGAATGCTATTTCTTGTGTTTTTTTCCTCCTCTTCAAATGCTATTTTAACAAGTTTGTGTTGAACGCAGATAACGTTTGCGTTTAACACAGACGAAGGCCTGCGTTTAATGAACGAAGATTTTCGTTTGCATTAAACGCAGACGTCGAAATAGACGTTTCACCTACGTTTAACAACTCAGACGTCTGTCTGCGTTGTTAAACGCATAAGTCAATGAATTAACATCCCCTTTCTAACAAAACCAACTATCAATGAATTCCATGTAACCATGGTCTTGTTTGGCATTAGACCAAAAATTTTAGAAGCCATTGCTTGTTTGCCTAACTTCATATACATGTCTATGAGGGCATTGCAAATACTGTGTCCCAGCATTGTGAACATGTTGAGGTTACATTTTTCAAGAGAAAACAACCCATTTGTGAACATGTTCAGACTACTAACAGCATTATGACTTCATATTATCTAGTACATGAAGAACTTCTGTAGGCAACCCATTGCCTACATAATTTGTAGTCTTCTTTTTATCTCTTATATTGCCCTCTTAAATTTTCTAATACTGTGATTCCATCAAACTCGTGAGTGAAGATGTTAGTCCCTTAAAGTAGTTATCTAGTTATTTTAAGTGCACTCAATGCTTCAAAGTAGGCATGTAAAATTGTTTTTAAATATAGGCTGAAAGTAATACATGATGATTAATTTGTATTTGAGATAGCAACTCCTTATGAAGTGTGCCTCTTTCTTTACTTATGTACGTGCATAAACTTCCATAGTCATTGTTTTGCTTTTAATGTTGAGTTCACAAAAGACTTAATGCTTATTATGTTTTTGTCTATGCCATTTTGGTTATGCTTTTATATTTTCTTATACTTGTTAAATTCATTATTATATGCAGTGGGGATTTTGTTGTTGATAGAAAATGTCAATACCAAGTCAAGATAATCAAGGTGCGGATAAATTGAAAAAAAAACGGTTCAAGCAGAGTGAAACGATAAAATTCTTGAAATTTTAATCAAAATTTTTGTGGAAGAAACATTAGCTAGAAATCAACCAAATAGTCACTTTAACAAGATTGGATGGAAAAATATAGTTTCAAAGTTTTCTCATGAAACTAAAAAGAACTATGAATACAAATAATTTAAGAATAAATGGGATGGACTAAAAAACAATTGGCAGCTTTAGACAAATTTAGTAGGTAAGAAAACTAGACTAAGATGAGATCCTACTAATCAAACTATTGATGCAAGTGACGAATGGTGGGAAAAGAAATTGAAGGTAAGCATTTAAGCTTTAGATTATAATATTCTAATGTTACTTGATAGTTTAATAACTTAAACAATATTATTGTAAGAAAATCCTGAAGCTGCAAAATTTCGAACTAAAGATTTGAAATATATTGAACAGTTGAATATTTTATTTAAAGATGTTACAGTTACAAGAGAAGGAGCTTGGGCACCTTCTTCAGGTTTTGTACCAAATGATGTTTATGTGGCGTGTAGAGAAAGCCTAGTTAACACCGATCTTGATGATAACCTTTTTGAAGATTTTGCTGTCAATCCAGAAATTAGAAATATTAATAATGAGATTGGTTCATCAACTCCAACTCTAGGAACTTCTACAAAAGGAAAGGGAAAAAAGAAAGAAAAAAAAACATGATACTTGAACAGGGACAACAGAAAGGTTATGTAAACATTTGGACTGTATATGTGATGTAGTAGAGAGTAGAACTTCAATGAGCTCTATTAAAAGAGATGAAGCTGGTTATAGCATTTATGAGATGATGAACATCTTACAAAGATAAAATAAAAAAGAAGAGATGAATTGTTTATGTTAGCTACCAATTTATTTTTGAAGAAGGAAAATAGAGAGATGTTTGTTGAGCTTAAGGATGTTGATCTTCAAATCGAATGGCTTAAGAAAATGAAATGATTGTCATTTTTTGTAATAAATTAGGCATATCTTTGGTTACTAATATTGGATTACTTGTAATGTGTTGTATTGGATTTCGCTACTTCTAATGTGTTATATTAGATTTCTGTTTGGTTAATTTTGTTGTAATGAATTAAATTGT
This sequence comes from Erythroxylum novogranatense, assembly GCA_029891385.1. NCBI lineage: Eukaryota > Viridiplantae > Streptophyta > Magnoliopsida > Malpighiales > Erythroxylaceae > Erythroxylum > Erythroxylum novogranatense. The sequence continues at coordinate 24,375,290 of CM057228.1, forward strand.
ACTTTATTATCATTGTGTTATGATTATTGCTATATTATCTTGTTATACAATAAGCTTATTATTTATCTTTTTATATATTTTGATACAGTTGTCATCTTCTGATAATGATTCTGATAATGATCATGAATATAATGAAGAGATTGAAGAAGAAATTTTACATATGGTTCAAACTAGAGTTGCAATGACCATAGACCATTATATTAAATATTATATGAAAAAATCATGTAGAACGTCCCCTTACACTGGATGGATGTTTGTAATGGAGTTGCTTAATGGCCATAAAGATAGATGTCATTAACAATTTCGAATGGAGAATGATGTTTTTATCAAATTATGAAAATTATTGAATGAGTCATATGGATTAAAGAAAGGTACAGAAGTTACAATAAAAGAGGTTGTAGCTATGTTTTTGATCACTTTAGGTCATGGACTTTACAATAGAATGGTTCAAGAAAGATTTCAACATTCTGGTGAAACAATTTCTAGATGGTTTGAAATAGTATTAGAGGTTGTTTAACATATGTCAATTGATTTCATCAAACAAAAAGATCCAACTTTTATAAAAATTCCTAGCAAAATTAAAGATAATAGAAGGTATTGACCCTATTTTAAAGACTGCATTGGAGCAATTAATGGAACACATATGCCAGTTTTCATTTCAAGGTCTAATCAAATAAAATATATTGGAAAAAAAGGCATTCCTATGCAAAATGTAATGGTTGTATGTGATTTTGATATATGTTTCACTTTTGCTTGGGCTAGTTGGGAAGGCACAACATATGATGCTCAAATTTTTATGGAAGCTTTGCGTAATGATAGATTACACTTCTCTCATCCACCTAGAGGTTTGTGGCGGATAACTTAATACTTTTTATTTATTCTTAATAATTCAGTGTTTCTTTATTTATTTATTTTTTAATTTGGAATATAGAAAAATATTATTTTGTAGATGCAGGATATCCTTACATGCAAGGTTATTTAGGACCATACAAAGGTGAGAGGTATCATCTCCCTAATTTTCGATGCGCTGGTCTTCTAAGAGGAAAGAAAGAAATATTCAATCATGCACATTTTTCTTTAAGATGTACAATCGAAATAACATTTGGCATTTGAAAAAATAGGTAAAAATTTTTATGTCAAATGCCCAGTTTTCCTTTTCCAAAGCAAGTTAAAATTGTAATTGCTATAATGGTCACTTATAATTTTATGAGGTTAAATGTTCAAAAGGATAAAGAGTTTTCTCCCTATGATAAAGATGACGAATTACTTCCTACAAATGAAGAAATCAATGAAATGAAGACGTTGAAGGAAATCATTTAGACGAGCCACAAAATAACGAGATAAATGATGCGAGGGAACATATTGCAAATCTTCTTGTATTACGATAAAATGCATAGTTTATTATGTATTTAACTATTTACTCAGCTTGAATATTTATTTTGCGATTATAATATTATTTAATTTTTTCATGTTTTAATATTTATTTTATTATTAATTTTATTTCGCATAAGAAAATGAGACATCTTTTAAATAATTTCCTACAAGATGGTTATCTAAAATTTCCTACAAGATGGTTATCCAAGAAATAAATAACCGTAAATATAATATATTGTACTTTGCATATGGTTTGGTATACTTTAAACATTATTTATATGCATAAATAATTTTATTATAAAAATAAAGTTAAAATTAATTAAAGTGCTTTTTATTTTTATGTTGTCAAACAGTTTACTGTATGAAGCTCTTTTTAAAAAGTTATTTTTTTATTTGACAGCCAAACAATCAACTGACTTTTTAGAAAAGCTCTACTGACAAAAGCTTTATTTATATAAGCTCATCCAAACAGTCACTAAAACTAGAAAGTTTCGACTAGTTAAACTGCGATTAATTTAGGTTACAAATATTATGGTTCTTCTGAATTTTGATGTTATTAATAAGATCAATTGAAAGCTTGCCCTAGATGTAATTGAACTCGTATTTACTATAGTTACTAAAATAAGACATAATCATAATATCACCACCCATTTTGATATTTAAACCTTTTCTTGTTTCATTGAAAAAGATGATAGTTTGGAACTTTGTTATATTAACATAATCTTCGAAAGTCAAATATCAACATATACTTAACCTTTAGTTTCTCCAAGAATTATGTATATTAATACTATGTAATTATTTAGTTGACTTGTTTCTTTAGTTGGAGTCATCTATAGTGTATAAATAGATGGATGTACATAATATTATAGACGCACAAAAATACATAAAGCATTTTGCCATTTCCTCTTTATTCTCTATTACTACATGGTATTAAAGCATATTTTGTAACAAAATGAGTCAAAATATTGGAGTCTTCTTCATTCTTTCCCACAACATTCTACTTTCGGACTCTAGGTTTCTAAATATGCTCTTAGAACAATTTTTCATATATGCAACCTCCTCCTGGGTATGCTTATCCACCTAATAAAGTTTGTCGTCATCTTCACAAAGCCTCATATGGCCTAAAACAAGCTTATCGAGCATGGTTTGCTCCATCCAACTCCATCGTAAATCATCTTGAATTTATGTCCAGCTCTTATGAACATACTTTATTTATCCAAAAAATAGATCAAGGGAACACTCTTCTCCTTTTATATGTTAATGACATGATAATAACCAGTAATGATACTCAAGAGATCACAACTCTCAATTCTTGTCTTTATCAACATTTTGAAATGAAAGATTTAGGTCCCTTAAGTTATTTTTTAAGTCTTGAAGTATCTCTTGATGATTCAGGCTAACATTTATCTCAATCTAAGTATGCTATCGATTTTATCTCTCATGTTGGTCTTACTGACACTAAGATTGCTAACACTCCAATCGATTTTATTGATTATATCTCTGCCACTAATAGAACTCCTCTAAGTGATGGGACACTTTATCAACAGCTAGTTGATAATCTTATATACCTTACTATCATTCGTGTAGATATTGCTCATGATGTTCATGTATTCACCTTATACCACTCTTTTTTTTCTTTGTATAGTTTGGTACATTCAAGGCACCTTATTTCATGGGCTTCACTTTAGTCATTATTTTTTTATTAGAGTTACGTGTATACTTTAGTGCTGACTGGGCTAGAAACTCAACTGATCATTGATCTATTCCTAGCTACAATTTCTTTCTTGGCAAATTTCTTTATCTCCTTTTCTTCAACAATTCCTATCTTATATGATAGTCATAATGTAATGTAAATTGTTTATAATCATGTCTTTCCTGAACGAACCGAACACATCAAGATTGATTATCATCTTGTGCGTCATCATGTGCTTCACGATACTATAGAACTTGTCTTATTTTCATCTCAAGCACAAATTGCCGATCTTTTTACAAATCATATCCACCTTGACGTTTTCAAGATCTTCTCTTCAAACTCAAGTTATCTTCTTTACTACCATCTTAAGTTTGTGGGAGGATATTAACTTAATCTTCGAAAGTTAAATATCAATATATATTTAGCCTTCATTTTGTCCTAGAATCATGTGCATTAATATTGTGTAATTATTTAGTTCATTTGTTCATTTAATTGGAGTCACCTAGAGTGTATAAATATATGGATGTAAATAAAATTATAGTCATATAGAAATACAAAAATATTTTGTCATTTCTTCTTTATTCTTTAATTGCAATTGAACTCATATTGACTATAGTCACTGAAATAAGATATAATCATAATATCACCACCCATTTTGATATTTAAACCTTTTCTTATTTCAACAAAAAGAAGATAGTTTAGAACTTTGTTATATATATATATATATATATATATATATATATATATATATATATATATATATATATATATATATATATATATATATATATATATATATATATATATATACAAAAAGAAGATAGTTTAGAACTTTGTTATATATATATATATCTACTTGTGTGTATATTAATCACATGTATACACTAAATGGATTTCTCTTCACCAACCTTTATTAACCATAAATTATAATTACTCTAACTAACATGAATCCTAAATTGTAATGTTTTTTCACAAAATTGAGAAAAGAGAGAGGGCGACAAATTTTGGAGGAGACTAGATGTTAAAAAGAGTAAGATCCATGTTAAGACCCTCCCAAGGATCTCTTTTTGCTAGTTACGCTAATTCTAGCGATCTGTCTCTACATTTTCTACCGACCCTCCTCACAATTTATACATTTTATTTTCAATATTTATGTTGTTTCCTTATTACTAGTTTTTTAACATATAGATGGTCACCAAGAGAGAGAGAGAGAGAGCTTGATGTTGAGCCCTACAGGAATGGTAGTGGTGGTGGTGGCAGTGCCAGCCTTGTGCAAGGGTAGGAAGGGCACTTCTCTAGTGCCTAGATTCATAGGGCCCATTCATTAAAAGAGTTAAAATTAATAAATTGATAAATATATTTATTAAAATAATTGAAAATTTAAAGTTTAATTAATATATTCATTAAAAAGGGTAAGAAACTGAAAATTCAATAAATTTGCTTCAAGTTGTTTACATATACAAAAAGATTTTTTGGGAATTTTCCATGTGGAAATTGAAAAAGAAAATAATTTGTAAGTGATTTTCTTATTCTAAATTTCAAGCTTTATTAAATAGAGCTAAAAAAACAGTTCAGTTCTAATTATCAGTTCGATAGTCTGACGATTCTGATTCAATCTTGTTAAGGAGAAGAAAAGAAAATATTATTTTATATTTTTAATTTTTATTTTATATTTTATTTGTTCCAGTTATGCATTTATATTAACAACGATATATCTATTAATATAATAATATTTGATCCTAATATAAATTGGAATTTCAATCTATAACTTTTCATTAAAACTCTATCTTTCAATAAAAGGTTTGATGGTCCCTTTATATTTTGGGGTAAAGAGTTTATTATGTAATCTTGTCTACTAAGAAAGAATCTAAGTTAAATTTGGAGGAATCAGATTAGGGATGAGGATCATGTGGGATTAATGTTTTTTTAAAGTAGATTTTTTGAAAAATTAAACTTTTAAATAAGATAAGATCTTAACTAAGTTGTAGTGGGGCCACTAATAATTAGATTGGAAGGGATGGACATTTATCTAAAATTATATACTAAAATTTGGGAAAAAAAAGATAACTATTATATGCTTTTGTAATATTTGATATTTTCTTAAAAGAAAGTTTACATTCATCAGCATATCTTTATTTGCTTTATATAATGATATACCTCTCCTTTAGCACTTAAAAGATTTACTATTTGGTGTTAGATATTTACGTAATAACTAATATTTTATACGTTATGTAAAAATTTTAATTAAAATAATTTGCCAAATATTTGTTATAGTAACTAATAAACATTTTGTATAAGAGAAATGAAGTATATAAATTCAAATTGAATATTAATTAAATAATATGTAGTTATTTTAATAACCCATGCAATAGGCTTAAGCATAAGCCTAAGCCTAGTACATGCTAAAAGAGAAGAAAATTTTAACAATTTAAGTATGAGTGAGTATTATATGAATAATTAAAAATGTAGTCATTTAGAAGCCAGGTTCAAATTTAGCAAAACTATTTTAGAGTTTATGTGCTACCTTACGCTACACATAAACCATATTTCGTTGAGGTTTAAATATTTATAACTTACAATGCAATAATTTGTAAATTATAGATTTATAGCTATCAAATAATCTATGAATAAATTTTTTACATTTTATAATCAACAAAATTTTAAATACATTGATGGTCGGATTTGATGAAAATGACTATGATGAAGAAATACAATTAGTTGAGGATTCCTTTAGCGTTAGTTATTTTTAGTTGTTGTAGATATTGCAATTAGTTAGTTGAATAATATATTTGAACAATTAACGATATTTGAAAGTATTTTGGATTCTTATTTTATTCAAAGAAGTTGAGATCATTGGATGATAATGAATTAAGAGAAAGTTACTAAATTTACAACTGTTTTAAAGTTAAAATTATTGAAAACGTATTTAAAATTATAACGTTACAAGAAAGGTTGAATTATTTAACTATTTTATATATCGAAAAGGATATGTAGGACAATATTGATCTTGATACCATTATTAATAATTTTACATATAAAAATGTATGGAAATTTTGTTTTTTTGATCACCTGTGTGCTTGTTAGTACAATTTTCTTGGCATTTTGCAATTTGATATTGTTGTTCGGTTACTACTACTATTTTATTGTTGCTACTATTGCTATTTTGTTGTTGTTACCACTATTTTTAAAGATTTTATTGCTACTAAAATTTGTAAGATATTGTTAGTTGTTGTTATGATCATTTATTATTTTGTTGGGTATGACTTGAGTCATTTATGTACAGATAATAAACTTAGTTAATAAAAAAAAAGCTTTTAAAGCTTATATATTTATGTACTGTCGATTTATTAAGATTTGTTTTTACTTTATTCTAAGCATATAAAACGTTAGAAATGACATTGCCAAGTGATCAGTGTTTAAAAAACCATTTTGTACTAGTCATTACTAGCCAGATGATACCGTATTAGTCAAAAAGCATAATGATATCTAAGGTATTGGTATCGGCTGTCAATATCAGGTATTTTCGTTTGGTACTGACTAGTATTCAAAATATCGACCATATATCGATCGGTACACTATGTTTTAGAAAAGTGAGGGACTATTTAATAAAAAAAAATTACCCAAAATTCTACTCTCAATGCTTGCACACTCTCGTTACTTTGAATTTTTTCTCTCTCTCTCAAAATCAACTCTATTCTCTCTCACTATCTCACACTCTCGTCTCTATTCTCTCTCTCTCTCGTTCTCCTCTCCATCTTTGGCAATGCTTCTCCTTCTCTGGTGACAAGATAACCATGAACTGCCGCACCACTCAACTCTGATCTTCCTCCACCACCGAACCTCCTCAATTAGGCTTCAACCCTCCTCCATGCGGATCACTACCACACCACGCCACCACTAAACCTCCTCCACGCCTTTGTTATCGATTGTTCTCCTCTTGTCCTCTATGCATGAGCAGCTACTAGATCTGGAGTGATACCAGATCTAAACGCAACCCAATCCGAAAAATGATTGTGATTTTGTTTGGGTGTGTTTTCACTTTTCAATTTATTTTTTTGCTTAATTGCATTTGTGATTGTGAATGGGTTGGAAGTTGGAAGTTGGAAGTTGGAAGTTGAAATGAAATTTTGATTTGGATTTGTGATTTGCGTTGATTGGATAATGGATTGGAGTTGAATGAAAAGAATTTGGTTCATTGGTTGTGGTTTGGATCATGTGAGATTTATCTTTTTTATCATTAAAAAACACGACATGCACGAATTAAAAGTCAGAAAGTTTGAACTTAAATTAAAACCTTAAAATCGAGATTGTAAAGACTTTAAAGTAAATAATTAATTGACATATTCTTAAAATTATTGTAATGGTATTTGGATATGGGGTAAATAATTAATCCAGTATAATAATAATTCAGTTGTAGTCTTGTGGAAGAGCCGAAGAGGAGGTTTTGTAATTGTAATTATTGTATAGCAAATTAGCAAAAATGGTAAAGTCTATATCTTTAAGTTATCTTTATCCCTAAATTAGTCCATCTATCAAATCTCTTGCATATTCACCTTTATTTATCCCCAAAGAGTCCATCCCATTGTTTTTTCTTATTCAAAATCTTATTTTCTTATTATTTCATTTTTATCTCATTTATAGTACCTTGGCATTATATCTTCGGATGAATTTACTACTCCCCAATAGGAAAGTCTATCTATTTTTGACTTTTGCTCTAGTTTCACGAATCTTTACTACTTTAGGCTTAATATAAAGAGTCAAAGACATTATTTATGCTGCATTGCCTCATGAAGGACTTGGCGCTGCTAATTTTGTTGACGAAACTACTAAAGGATTAATTTCTTATATAATAATATCTCCATTTATTGTTACAGATAAATAAAAGGAAGTTCAAGTACTTATGATCAAACTACTTTGGAAGATATAATGATCCAGCTTAGGCTCATGTTGCATTAGTCTCAGGTATACAGAATCATACAATTTGTTTGTTTTGTAACAAGCATTTGAAAGGTGAATTAATCACCCGATTGAAGAATCATTTAGCTACAGTTAAAAAGGACGTAGAACCCTATAAAAAAATAAGCCATTATGTGAAGTGACAAATAAAAATATAACTTAAAGAATATCAACATGAGAAAGATTGAAGGGAAAGTTTAAATTTTGAAATTGGTAGTGGAAATTCGTTTGCTAGTTTTTGTGGTGATTGTGAAAATGTTGAAGGTGGTAGTGATAGTGTTCCATCTTAGGTCCAGGAAGAAATGAATGTTTGGTGATGCTGTCCCCTGCAACCAAATATAAAAGATTTTTCACTCCCTTTAAAACAAATTAATGTAGTAGCGGTAAGCGGATATCGTTCCCACGAGGAATTTTACGATTATGAAAATTACGAATTCAAACGGCACAAATAAAAAGGGGGGTTTTTGTTACTTATGGAAATAAGAATGAAAATCAAAAAGAAAGAAATTGCAAATAATTAAGTCTGAAAAACCGATAGGAAAAACACCTTGGTTTCGGTCACCAATGTTACCATGCTATTATGGATCCTTGACCAAAGTTATAATTATTAACGAACATTCATTGAGGGAATTTTATATTAATTGTATTGACTAGAAACATGTATCCTAGCAACCTTATTAAACAATTAATCCAGATACGATCATAGATTAAATTGAATAATAGCATTAAGAACCAATGACAAGTGATAAACATGTACGACATGAAATCAATCAAGTGGAAAATTTCTTAGAATTTTCCGACTCTAACGTAGAGGGGTTAATCTAATACTACTTGTGGTTACCAAAATTGAACGCCGATTTTGTTAACCTAGCGATTAAATCCATTAGTCTCTAGTTGCGCACCTAGAAACTAGCAAATCCAATTAAAAAGATTGATCCGAAATTACCCAATCAACGTTAACAACTCATGAAAAATATTCCGAACATCTCACCATAATAACATGGAACATGGATCCCTCAACCAAGACAAGAAAATTAGTTAATCATACTTGAATTAAAATCAAAAGAAATAACAAAAGGAACAATCTCCATAACTAGTTTTTAATGAAAGTAACGTTAATGACAAGAAGAGTTTTGCAGAAATTGAAAACAAGTAATTCAGCAATTTGCAACTAGCTAGAAACCACTAAAGCTACGATTTACTACTTGGTGTTTGTGCAGAAAATTGTAAACTAAGAAAGGTCAGCCAAAGGAGAGATGCGGCAGACCCAAAAAGAAGAAGAAAAGAAGACTTGATGCTTTCCTCCAACCTCCATACATGTATTTATAGTCATGGCAATTTCTCCAATTCCCTCTTTGACTTGGATATCCCATATCTTGATTGGATTTTGTCTCAAATAAGTACTCTCCTAGTTTAGGTGGAAAACTTCCTGAAAAGGACCCCAGAAGATCTTTGGCGATTTGGTTCTAATTGGATTCCAATTCTGGAAATTCTGCAGATTTCGGATTATGACCTTAGGCGTGCCCACGCCCAATCTTGAATTTCGGCCAGACTGGAAATTTCGAATTTCTTGCCATATTTTTCCTCTTTTTGATCCATTTCCGTCTTCTTGGCATTGAGAATCATCTGCAAACATTTAACAAATAATTCCATCAATTTATGAACACAAATTTCACAATTCAACCAAAATTAAGTCCAACATATATGCATTTAAAATGACTTATCAAATTCTCCCACATCGAACCTTTGCTCGCCCTCGAGCAACATGTTAAACCATTAATTCAATCAATTTATCCTTTAAAAACCAAGTGCACACAATCCATCAACTTAGGCTAACAAAATTCAATTTGCAACATACATCACAATTGCCTTTCACTAATGCAAACAAACCAAATCAAAATTCAGCATCTTTGTTCAAAAGCAAACATGAAATTAAGTGAATTCTTCTTACGGATTTCGCTCTTACACTCAAGTGTTTGTGGGTAGGTGTTTCACTCAAATCTCACTCTTTCTTGTGGCACTACCATAGGCTTGCAATTTCACCAATTATCCTTTATTTAGATCACATGGGCTCATAGATCATAAGGACTTGATCAAGGGTTGTAATGGGGCTAGTTTCATGGGTGAGGTAAAAACATGGTAAAAAGGTTTTCACAAGTTTACATAAAGCATTAAGTAAAGGGATCAACAATTAAATTATGAGATAATCATGAAAAGGAACTACATCTACTCATTCTAACTCAAGCCACTATACTTTATTCTTTCTTTTCTTTCCTTTTTCTGATGTTTCTCTTCTTCTTTTTTTCCTTCTTTTCTTTTTCTGTTTTTGTTTTTTTTTTTCCGAATAATGCTGAAAACAAGGAAAATAATCATAACACGAGAAAATGATAAGCACATTGGTAGATGAAATTATCTCAAAGCACGATATATAGCAAAAGTCCCATTTTAGTTCATGCTTCATTCAACTTGTGATAAGGTAAGCTAATGGGTTTGTTGGGTTTCTAATGTGAGGTGATAACTCAAAGAATGAGGTTAAGGCTCAAAATTGTTTTCAAAGGGAAAGTAGTAGGTGGGTTAATTTTTAAGCCAAAGGGTTTTAAGACAAAGATGGCCTTAATCACTTCTAAGTCCCTTGTGATCAAACAATACTCAAATCGGTTCTATGCAAGTTCTAGAGGCAACACAACTAGAGGAGCATCACTCAATTGAAAGAAGTATCATGACATAAAAGTGATGTCTTTTAGGCTCAATTTCCTTACCGGTTTTAATTTGATTAAGAATTCCCTTTCATTTCACAATTTACCCTATCACTCCAATATCAAAATTTTGACCAAGTTTATGAGATTAGTTAGAGCAATCAATCCATATGTTGCATCTTAAACCCACTTAGCCCAAATCAACTTCATGTGTACTCCCAATCTCATCAAAACTACTATGATCAAATTTCATGGGTTAACATGCAACTCCAAAAAAAAAAATTCATCCAAAAACAGCCACAATATTCTAGCAATATGCACATAGAAGCCAAAATTATCCACATTAAAAATCGAAAGTACTCCCCCACACCTAAATTCAGCATTGTCCTCAATGATGAAAAAGCACAGAATGAAAGATAATTGAAAGAAAAAGAGATAAGGGAGGCTTCTCTGTGTAGCGGTGTTGAGATCATGGTATTGACGTGGTGGCTGTGGGGCAACATTGGCATCTCTTTGTGCTTGGCTCTTGGTCCGCGGCGTTGTTTCAATCTATAAATCCTGACCTGGAAAATCAACAAGCACAATCCACGCAAAACAGACAAATAAACAGAAACGATTATACTCGTATGACGATAAAGAGGTTGATGTGTGGAAGAAAATCGACAGATGGAAGGACGAAAAAGAGGAATATACGTTCTGCCATGAGTGCTGGAAGTCGATGGTGAGGACGTGAATGGAAGACAGCAATGGGATGCGGGAATATATGGTGGAGTCGGTACTAAGGAGAAAAGAATGAGGGAAGTGGCGTGAAAGTTGATGAACAAGTTGAAATTGGGCGAAATGGGAAAAGAAATTAGGGGATTTGCGTGGGTTTAGGGGTCTGGAAAATCAGCACAAAAATTAGGGATTCAAGAGTTATGGGGACAGAAATTGACAAGAAGAAGGAATGAGGGTGTAGATCAATGCTGGCTGTGAGGGATTTTGGGACATCAACAGTGAAGTTTAGGGGTTGAGGGAAAATAAAGAAGGAAATCTGGTGTAGGGGAAGATGATTGTCGTGGGTGGAGAAGCAAGTTGACAGATGGGGGAATGAGGTGGAATGGAGGGAAAAATAATTTGTGAAATAACAAGGGAGAGGGGGCTAGGTGATAAGAGGTTCTGGAAAGTGAGAATGTGACTTGGGGGTTATGAGGTTTTGGGCAATGAGGAGAACAGGAAGTGTGCATGGGTTGAAGAACAAAGGACAGATAAGAAGGAATAAGGTTGGATGAGTATCAAATAAAGAGAAAAATCTGGGTGATGAGTGCTGGTTATGGGGAAAACACGATGATGGATGCTGGAATGGCAATTACACGGTGAGAAGGAATCAACAGAGGAGGAGAAGGGATGTCGATGGTGGTCCCACTTTTTTTTTTCAGAAAATTAATTCAAGAAAATAAATGAAAAATAAAAATAGAAATCAATCATGCCAGAAAATAACTAGAAAAATAAATTGAAATTCCTAACTAAATAATGAAAATAAAACTATTATTAAAAATAAGGACAAACCTGAAAACTTTACGGGTTACCCCGAACATGCTTCTTTACAGTCGTTAGCTGGACCGATGTTGTAACTTACCGAATTAGAGATAGGTGGGCAGTGCCAACCTGATTTCATCAACCTGTTCGATCGGTAAATTTTCATAATAAGGCTTGAGACGGTGTCCGTTAACCTTGAAAATTTTAGAAGTATCACTGCTTTGAATTTCCACCGCACCATGAGGAAAAACGTTAGTAACAATAAACGGGCCAAGCCAGCGAGATCGTAATTTTCCGGGAAATAACTTAAGCTTTGAATGATAAAGAATAACTTTTTGTCCAATTGAAAACTGTTTCCTATAAATCATCTTATCATGAAAAGCTTTAGTTTTTTCCTTATAAATTTTTGAATTTTCATAAGCCTCATTACGAATCTCCTCTAATTCTTGTAATTGCAATTTCCGACTAGTACTTACCTCAAACTGATCCATGTTAAATTGCTTGACAGCCCAATAAGCTCGATGTTCAATTTCCACGGGTAAATGACAAGGCTTATCGAAAACTAACCTGTAAGGCGACATACCTATAGGAGTTTTATATGCAGTCCGATAGGCCCATAAAGCGTCATCTAGTCGAAGACTCTAATCTTTTCGGTTTGGGTTTACCACTTTCTCTAGGATGGACTTGATTTCCCTGTTGGATACTTCACACCTTGGTTTGGGGATGATAGGCGTAGAAATTGGCGTAATACCACATCTTCTCATTAGTGCTTCAAAATCTTGTTGCAAAATGCGTTCCTCCTCGCCGATGATTGCTCGAGGCATGCCAAATCGACAAAATATGTGATTTAACAAAATCAATTACCGTTTAGCATCATCAGAAATAGTAGCCTTAGCCTCAACCCACTTAGAAACGTAATCTACTGCCAATAAGATGTAGTTCTTACCAAAAGAGGAGGGAAACGGACCCATAAAGTCTATTCCCCAAACATCAAAAATTTCACATACCAGAATGTTCGTCAATGGCATCTGATTCTTGGATCCCAAGTTACCTGTTCTCTGACAACGATCGCAAGACTTGCAAAACATGTAAGAGTCATAAAATAACTTAGGCCAAAATAGTCCACATTCTAAAATTTTTCCAGCAGTTCGTTTAGGCCCGAAATGTCCCCCACACACAGATGAATGACAAAATTGTAAAATAGATAAAATTTCATCATCTGTGACGCATCTCCTAACAATCTGATCAGCACAAAATTTCCACAGGTAAGGTTCATCCCAGACATAATATTTAGCCTCGTGCTTAATTTTATCTTTTTCAGCTCTAGACAGGTCATTAGGTAAAGACTTGGTAACTAAAAAATTTACTATGTCCGCATACCAAGGGGTTACCTGTTGAACTGCGAAAAGGCTCTCATCCGGAAATTTGTCGTGAAGGATATCAGATGTAGTACTGGATGTAATTCGGCTTAAGTGGTCGGCCACCAAATTCTCCGCCCCTTTCTTATCGCGAATTTTCACGTCAAATTCTTGAATCAATAAGATCCAGCGAATCAATCTGGGCTTGGCTTCTTTCTTGTTCACTAAGTACCTTAGCGCGGCGTGATCGGAGTAGATGATCACCTTGGTCCCCAGCAAATAGGACCGAAACTTTTCCAAGCCAAAGACAACCGCTAGAAACTCCTTCTCCGTTGTGGAATAATTTTTCTGGGCATCATTAAGTGTCATAGAAGCATAATAAATAACATGAGGTACCTTATCCACTTTTTGTCCCAACACAACGCCTACGGCATAATCTGACGCATCGCACATCAATTCGAAAGGAATGTCCCAACGTGGTGGCTGAATAATCGGTGCTGTAGTGAGACGCTCCTTAAGCTCGTTGAACGCACTTCGGCACCGTTCGTCAAAATTGAATTTCACATCTTTTTGGAGCAATTGGCACATGGGTTGCGCAATTTTGGAGAAGTCCTTGATAAATCGTCGATAAAATCCTGCATGACCAAGAAAAGAACGAACTTCCCGCACATTCGCGGGGTAAGAAAAAGATCGAATAATATCTATCTTGGCTTTATCAACTTCAAGTCCTTTTGACGAAACGGTGTGACCCAAAATAATGCCTTCATTAACCATAAAGTGACACTTTTCGTAATTTAGAACCAAATTAGTTTCAATGCAACGTTTTAGTACTTTTTCAAGATTAATGATGCATGCTTCAAAAGATTCGCCATATACCGTGAAATCGTCCATAAAAATTTCCATGCAATTTTTCACTAAATTTGAGAAAATGCTTACCATACATCGTTGGAATGTCGCTGGTGCGTTGCACAATCCGAATGGCATTCGTCGGTAAGCGAAGGTACCGAATGGGAACGTGAAGGTCGTCTTTTCCTGATCCCGTGGTGCCACCAAAATCTGATGATATCCTGAATAACCATCTAGATAGCAATAGTGAGATTTTCCAGCTAATCTTTCAAGCATCTGATCAATAAAAGGAAGCGGAAAGTGATCTTTTCTAGTAACTGAATTAAGCTTCCTATAATCTATGCATACTCGCCAACCATTCTGAACACGAGTTGGAATTAACTCACCATTGCTATTTTCTATTACCGTAACACCAGTTTTCTTAGGTACTACCTGAATCGGACTTACCCACTTACTATCCGAAATCGGATAAATTATGCCTGCGTCAAGAAGCTTTAAAATTTCTTTCTTTACCACTTCCATCATGGGCGGGTTAAGGCGACGCTGTGGTTGCCGCACCTCTTTCGCCTCATCCTCCATCAAAATTCGGTGCATGCATATAGTGGGACTAATACCCTTCAAATCAGCAATTGTCCACCCAAAAGCTTCTTTATGTGCCTTCAAAACATTGATAAGTTGATTTTCCTGCACATCAGAAAGTTGGTTAGAAATAATCAAAGGCAATGTATCTTTCTCACCTAAAAAAACGTATTTAAGATGATGAGGCAAGTTTTTCAATTCCAAGGTTGGTGGGTTGATCAAGGATGGCAGCAACTTGTCTTCCCTTTAAAGCTTCTATGGACGTGAGATCTTTGGAGCAATGGATCATTTGTCTCCTCCTCAGATTTTAGCAACCATCACCGAATCATTATTCCCATTCCCTTGTGACATGTCTGCTGTTGATTCTTTAAGTGGCGTGAATTCCTTCTTATTTGTCCCATGATTTGCGTCACATACGTTCTCCCTTAACTCTCCAATTAACGCTAACTCCTCAGCCCCCTTCCTTGGTGACATATTTGCTTTGATTTCACTAGATAACGTGTATTGCTCCTTGGCTGAACAATGTTGCGTGTTATTGATGTGGTTCTTGAAATCTCCTGGTAATGCTGCCTCTTCATCCGTGCTCCCAAGCTCCATCGACTCCTTATGCTTTTTTCCTTGTGACATGCAATTTCCCTGCACTTCTCCAATTAACGCAACCTCCTCCATTAATTCCATGTCATCTTTAATTTCAACGCTCCAATTCTCCCCGCATCCATGTATCAATGAAATCTCAGGACAACAAATTGCTCATTATCTGGAATTTTCATGGTATTATAGATATTGAATTTAATTAAGTCACCATCAAATTCCATAGTTAACGACCCATCATGAACATCTATTTTGGTTCTCGTTGTTTTCAAAAATGGTCTTCCGAATAAAATCGGAGTAGAGGAAGATGTGTCATTTGTGCCCATCTGCAAAATATAAAAATCAGCCGGAAAAAGCATGTTTCCTACTTGAACCAATATGTCTTCTAACACACCTTTTGGGTAAGCATTTGATCGTTCCGCTAATTGAATTACTATGTTAGTTTCTTTAAGAGGTCCAATATTTAAAGATTTATACACATCATATGGCATGACATTAATGGACGCACCTAAATCTAACATAGCCCTTTCAATTCGCAAATTACCAATTCGACACGGGATAGTAAACATACCTGGATCTTGGCATTTCGGTGGAAGCTTTTTCTTTTGTAAGATGGTTGAAACATTTTCACCTAACTGAACTTTTTCATTGGATTTTAATTTCCTCTTGGACGTACAAAGCTCCTTAAGAAATTTAGCATATCGCGGAATTTGTTTAATTGCATCAAAAAGAGGAATATTTACCTGAACTTTTCGGAAAGTCTCCAAAATTTCCTTTTCTTGTTCTTCCTTTTTCGCCTTTTCTAATCGACTTGGAAAAGGAGGTGGAAGCACCTTGTTGATCGCTACTTTCTGCTTCTCTTCAGGTAAGTGCGTTCTGTCTTCCTCTATTTCACGTTTGGAAGCTTTCGGAATTGGTTCCGGTAGTTCTTTACCACTCCGCAACGTGATAGCCTTTGCGCTTTGTCTCGGATTTACCTCTGGTTGTGCTGGAAAATTACCGAAATTCCTCGATTCTAGTCGGTTAACAGCAGCTGCAAGTTGGCTCAACTGATTTTCCACATTCCGAATGCTTGCTTCCGTAGTCCGCTGAAATGTCAAAGTATTCGTGGTTAGAGTTTGTAATGCCTCTTCTAAAGAAGACTTACCTTCTAGATTGACGTCATATTTGGATTTTGGCGCTGCATGAATGGTGGTCTATATGGCTGAAAATTCGTGGATGGTTGTTGCCCTTGAGGATTCCCATATCGCAAGTTTGGATGATCGCGCCATCCCGGATTGTAAGTATTGGAGAATGGGTCGTACTTCCTTTGATTTGGCCCATTAAATCCACCCATGGCATTCACCTGTTCCGCATTATCTTCTTGCAAAACCGGACAAGAATCAGTAACATGGCCTAACATTGAGCAAATTCCACATACCTTAGCTTCTTCTTTTCTTGTGACTACTAATTGTCGCACCAATGATGTGAGGTCGTCTAATCTCTTTTCCACCGAGGTCGCACTAACTTCATTCACACCCTTAGACCCATGACCTGTACGAATTCCGAACTGTTGCGTGTTGGAAGCCATGTTTGCGATTAATTCTCTTGCGGCCGCTGGAGTTTTGTCAACTAAGGCACCACCGCTGGCAGCGTCAATCATACTCCTGTCAGAAAGCAAAAGTCCTTCGTAAAAATACTGAATTAATAATTGTTCAGTTATCTGATGATGCGGATAGCTCGCGCATAATTTTTTAAATCTTTCCCAATATTCGTAAAGTGTTTCTCCCGTATGTTGACGAATTCCACAAATCTCTTTTCGAATGTTGGCGGCTCTTGAGGCTGGAAAATATTTTTCAAAGAAAAGTCTTTTCATCTCAGCCTATGTTTGCACGTTTTCTCCAGCTGAATAATAAAGCCAATCCTGCGCATCATCTTTAAGGGAAAACGGAAAAGCTCTCAGCTTGATCTGTTCTTCCGTCACATTGGTCGGCTTCATACCCATGCAAACTACATCAAATTCCTTTAAGTGCTTGTATGCATCTTCTCCTGGTAAACCCCTGAAAATAGGCAATAAGTGAATTAGTCCAGATTTTAATTCAAAAGTATTATTATCACCTAAATTTGGAAAATTGATGCAGTGGGGTTGTTGTGAGTCAGTTGGCGCAGCTAATTCACGAAGAGTGAGATTGACAGCTATCATATCCATCTTTTGTGTCTCTTTCCACTGTTTGGTCTGTTTCCGTAGTCTTTTTGCTGCCTTTTCTATCTCAGGATTATACTGCAAATTTTCTGATTGGTTTGAACGCGTAACGTACATAAACCGTCAAAAATTCCCCGGCAACGGCGCCAAAATTTGGTGATGCTGTCGCCTGCAACCAAATATAAAAGATTTTTCACTCCCGTTAAAACAAATTAATGTAGTAGCGGTAAGCGGATATCGTTCCCACGAGGAATTTTACGATTATGAAAATTACGAATTCAAACGGCATAAATAAAATGGGGGGTTTTTGTTACTTATGGAAATAAGAATGAAAATCAAAAAGAAAGAAATTGCAAATAATTAAGTCTGAAAAACTGATAGGAAAAACACCTTGGTTTCGGTCACCAATGTTACCATGCTATTATGGATCCTTGACCAAAGTTATAATTATTAACGAACATTCATTGAGGAAATTTTCTATTAATTGTATTGACTAGAAACATGTATCCTAGCAACCTTATTAAACAATTAATTTAGATACGATCATAGATTAAATTGAATAATAGCATTAAGAACCAAGTGATAAACATGTACGACATGAAATCAATCAAGTGGATAATTTCTTAGAATTTTCCGACTCTAACGTAGAGGGGTTAATCCTAATTGCTACTTGTGGTTACCAAAATTGAACGTCAGATTTTGTTAACCTAGCGATTAAATCCATTAGTCTCTAGTTGCGCACCTAGAAACTAGCAAATCCAATTAAAAACATTGATCCGAAATTACCCAATCAACGTTAACAACTCATGAAAAGTATTCCGAACATCTCACCATAATAACATGGAACATGGATCCCTCAACCAAGACAAGAAAATTAGTTAATCATACTTGAATTAAAATCAAAAGAAATAACAAAAGGAACAATCTCCATAACTAGTTTTTAATGAAAGTAACGTTAATGACAAGAAGAGTTTTGCAGAAATTGAAAACAAGTAATTCAAAGAATTTGCAACTAGCTAGAAACCACTAAAGCTACGATTTACTACTTGGTGTTTGTGCAGAAAATTGTAAACTAAGAAAGGTCACCAAAGGAGAGATGCGGCAGACCCAAAAGAAGAAGAAAAGAAGACTTGATGCTTTCCTCCAACCTCCATACATGTATTTATAGTCATGGCAATTTCTCCAATTCCTCTTTGACTTGGATATCCCATATCTTGATTGGATTTTGTCTCAAATAAGTACTCTCCTAGTTTAGGTGGAAAACTTCCGAAAAGGACCCCGAAGATCTTTGGCGATTTGGTTCTAATTGGATTCCAATTCTGGAAATTCTGCAGATTTCGGATTATGACCTTAGGCGTGCCCATGCCCAATCTTGAATTTCGGCCAGACTGGAAATTTCGAATTTCTTGCCATATTTTTCCTCTTTTTGATCCATTTCCGTCTTCTTGGCATTGAGAATCATCTGCAAATATTTAACAAATAATTCCATCAATTTATGAACACAAATTTCACAATTCAACCAAAATTAAGTCCAACATATATGCATTTAAAATGACTTATCAATGTTACACCTAGACCTGATGTGAGAAAAAGAAGAAGGCAGGTGACTAGTTTTTTTACACCATTAACAACTCCTAGAGCTCAACCTTCAATTCGAGTGCAATGTAACAATAGATGCGACTCACAATGTCGATATGACAATAGCTAGATGGTAGTATAATACAAGTTCATCATTCAATAATTCTTGGTCCTATTATTATCAACCTATGGTGGATGCAATAGACTCTTATAGTTCAAGATACAAAGCTCCTTCGATTGATGACTTAAGAGGTAGACTTTAAGTTGTTAAGTTTTTTAAATTAAAAGTTATTTGGTAGAAAGAAGAGTGAACTGGGGTACTTTTGGGTGTTCAATCACGTGTGATGGTTGGACAAATAGGAGATAAGAGCCTATCATTAATTTTTTGATTTATTCTATAAATGGTTCAATGTTTTTGAATTTTATTGATGTATTTGGCCTGATTAGAAATATTGATACTTTGTTTGAGATATTTGATGAAGTTGTGAATGAAGTAAGGTCAGAAAACATTGTTCAGTTCATTACTGACAATGTTGACGCTTATAAAGCGACGAGAAGAAGGTTATAGAATATGTATAATTCTCTTTTTTGGACTCCTTGTGCTGCACATTGCATTGACCTAATGTTGAAGGATATAAGAGATCTTAGGTATTTTTTTATTATTGATGAGACTATGCAGAAAACTAAAAAGGTGACCAAGTTCATCTATAATCGTGCACAGGTATTGAATTTAATAAGAAAGGAATTTACCAATGGCAGGAATTTATGTCATTCTGCTATGATGAGATTTGCAACAAATTTCTTACCACTTGAGTCTTTTGTTATGATAAAGAAAGAGTTAAAACAAATGTTTACAAGTGATAAATGATTTACAACTCAGCATGTTAGGTCTAATGTTGGGGTGGAGGCTTTTAGAATTATACTGGAAGATAGAGAATTTTGTTCTCAATGCCAATTTGTTCTCCATGTTTGTGAGCTTTTGGTGAGGGTGCGGGTGCTTCGCTTAATTGATAGAAAAATAAAGGCAACAATTGGATATCTTTATGATGTCATGGAAAGGGCAAAGGAAGCTATCAAGGCTAATATGAAATATAAGTCTTCTTTCTATACACCATTTCTTGCAATCATCATAAAAAATGACAAAGACAACTTTCTTCTTCGTTGTTTACAGGTGTGGCAGTTTTAAATCCTAGTCTATATTCCATACCGGATTTTACAAAGAAAGCTGAAGTTAATAGATGAATGATAGTCACTATTACAGTAATTGTTGGGCATGAAATGATGCAAGGTCTCTTGAGCTCACAGATGGAGCTTTATAAGCAGTGTGGTAGGGATTTTGGATTGCCAATTGCTATTCGACAAAGAGCAAAACTTTCTGCAAGTATTAATTGTTTTTTTACTTATTTGTTGAAAATCAATTATCACTTTATTTTGTTTGTAATGCTACTTTTATTATCTTACAACATACAATTTCTTAATGGGATCAATTCGGAAGTGATGTTCCAGAATTGCAATGGTTTGCAATTCAGATTTTAAGTCAATGTATGAGAGCAACAAAATGTGAACAGAACTGGAGCACGTTTGAATTCATCCATTCCAAGAAAAGGAATAGATTGGAATACAAGAGATTGAATGACTTGTTATTCATTCATTATAATTTAAAGCTTCACGAAAAATATGTTATTATCATTATTAATTTTGATATAATTTCTTATATTTTATAATAATTAAATTTATTGTTTATTAGGATTTTTAATAACACAAGTAGTTCATCAAACTCAATTTCTATTGATAATATCAATATTTTGATGGATTGGGTTTATGAGGAATCAGATTTGATCGATGTGAATGACTTAGAAGATAATCTTGATCAGGAACGCATTGATATGTCATTTGGTGTATTGAGTTTGAATAATGATGATGATGAGACTCCTCTCAATGATGAAGATTTTGTATCAAATGATAATTGGGATCACTGTAGTTACAGCAGGTATCTTCTCCTAGACGATTAAATGAAGTTTTAGGTTTTTGTTTTTCCTCTTCTTTAAATTTTACTTATATTTGATGTATATGTTACATTATATATACGTAATATAAATGTAAATGTTTTTATTATAGGTTTCATTTCTAGTTGGTTTGTTATTCATCACGAACTCTTATTATAGATTGTAACAATTTGAGTGTTAAGGATATTTTATTCTTTTATTGGATATTTTGATGTAATTATTATTTATTATATGATAAAATTGTAATATTTTAAATACTTTGTATTGTTTTAATTTTATATTTTATGAAAAATAAGTATTTTTTAATATTAATTATGATTATTATTTATATGTGAAATATCTGAAAATTATTTTTATTTCAGATTAATTGTGGTTATATTTATTATTATGATTTTAAAAACATGATTGATATAAACTTATAAAATATACAGTGCAACAGTACAATATGACAATGAATTATTTTACAATTTTTTAAAAAATTCAGAAACTATTTTATAAATTTAAAAAATTATCTAAAACGATACTCGATATTAACAGACATTGATACAGTACCGTACTAAAACTCAATTAAGTGCCAAGTTTGATACAGCATTCGCTGTAATGCAAGTGATAGTGGTGGTAGGGACCAGAGGTAGAGGGGATGAGTTCAATGTTGACGTTGGCAGCATGATATGTAACCAAGGCCGACGACCACCGTTCTTCGTCTACTACTCGTCATCCACACCCAGCCATTCACCGCCTAGCTTCATCAGCTACATTCAATCTCACAATTGTCGATATATCAAACTAACCAGTTCATATATAAGAAGTCATGGAATGGTGTAGCGATGAAAATATATGAAGCCTGAAATGAAATCATTAATCAAGAACTCGCGAAGCCAGGGGTTAAGAATTCCAGAAAGCTTATGATTGAAAAAAAAAAGTTGTAGAAACTATTAAAGGCTTGAGCTGCACTTGGAGATTTAAATATCTTCTTCCATTAAATGCATTAAGGGGTTTCAAATTTTTGATAGATTTATAAAGTAAGAAATTACTGATTTCATCCCATTTTAAATCGCAAGTAAAAGAGAGAGAACTAACTTCTACAAAAGAGGCTGAGAAAAGCTGAAGATCAGAAGTATTTTCTGGGGTGTGAAGTATACCATTTTAAATATAGCCTAAAAATGAATATCAAACAAATAAATACGTCAAAAAATTCATTGTTAATTTATCTAGAACCTTGATTTTTAATTGCAATTTAGAATCACGTTTAAAATTTTAATTATTACAAGTCTTATCTTTCTACTAAAACTTTAAATAATATTTTTGTATTGATTATAATTAAATATTTATAAAAGAGCATGTCAAAAGGGGAAGGAAAGTAAAGAGCCAGATATTTATCAACCAAATTTGGCATTTACAAACACGTGGAGATTCCAATGTCACTCGTATATCATGTTTGCGTAAAGTCTTCAAGCCACAACCCATGCGCCCTTCTCATTCCACACACTTCAATCCACCTATGTAGTACATGGCATGCACTATTGGTCAATTGCTTCCTTAAAATCATGATCCTTCTTCAATAATACGTTCGTTTGGAGACACTTATCATCCCAGTCCACTGAATTTGACATTATCTTGCCTTCTTTTTGCCTCCTCTCTTTCCCATTTTCTTGCTTATAAGTTGTTGTCGCCGTTTTAAGTAATCACCACTGATGGCCAATGACCACCCTATCTAGGGTCTTCTAAGACCATGCTGGACCAATTTCAAATCGGAATAATGACTTCTCATACTTAGTTGTTGTTTTTCATTATGTATATTTTTTGTATATCCAAAAACTCTTGTCTGGTTTTGAAGTTCCAAGGTAAACAGATAAGTATTTTTGTTTCCCTTTGATGCGGAACTTTACATTAGAAAATTTATTTATTTATTTATTGTGTTTTATTTTTATTAGGACTATAAGGACATTTTTATCCTTGTTATTAGGTCATTATAACTCATATAAATACTTCGTTATTGTATTGCGGAAGAATCTTTCCTTATTTTCAATTAAAATACTCTATTTTTCGTCAGGTTTTCGTTGACCTTTTGAGTTCTTTGTAGATCTTGGATTAGATCTGCGTTTTATGTACTCTTGGATTAGAGTACTGCATTTCCGCACTGCGTCAAGTGATATCAGAGGCTTGAAAATCCAAGATTTGTTCGTATGACAATGGCCAACTCCAACAACGATATTCATGGATTACCCGAAGTTTGGGAGTCAATTCGCAATATGCGGCAGTTGGCATTGATTTAGGACCAGTTGTAAGCGTTGTTGCGAGGAGACAATACAAAAAGAATTGAGGAATCAATTGTTAGGGAAGGTGACCCTGCGAGGCATCCTCAAATTCAAAATATTGTGTTATGGAATCATGAAAATAGTTCTGATGATGAGGTAGAAGTCATCCAGCCAAGAAAAAAAATGAGAGTATGAATATAAACTTAAGGTGGATATCTCACCTTTTAGCGGAGATCTAGATATTGAAGGCTTTCTTGATTGGTTAGCGAGGTAGAGAGATTCTTTGATTATACAAAAATTCTAGAGGATAGGAAAGTGAAGTTGGTAGCCTACCGTCTAAAGGGGGAACTTTCGTATGGTGAGAGCAGCTGCCGGAGTCAAGAAGAAGAGAAGGGCAAAATCTGTTTTCTTCATTGAGGAGGATGAAGTAGTTACTTAAAAAGAGATTCTTATTGCGATACTATGAGCAGTATATTTTTGACGCGTATCAGCAGTGTCATCAAGGCGATCGTAACATCCCTGAATATACAGTAGAGTTTTTAAGGTTGTCAGCCTGCAGCCAGTTGTTTGAATCTCAACCTCAATAAGCCTTATGCCACTTGAAAGGGTTGAGATCGAATATAAGGGATAAGATAGGAATCCAGATGGTGCTTACAGTGCAAAATGTGAGAAATTTAGCTATGAAAGCTGAATCTATACTGAATGAGAAACAATAGGAGTTTAAGAGCTATACAGGTGAGAAGAGTCTAAGCGATAATGGAAAGAAGGTGGTTAGTGCAACCCCTACGAGGAGTAGTGTTGGCAAGGAAAGCACTAATGGTGGACGCTCAAACAAAGTAGCTCCAACAACTTCCAAACCCTCTAATCCGTATACTAAACTAGCTCCATTAAAGTGTTACAGGTGCGGTGAGCCAGGATACAAATCTAATGAGTGTCTAAAAAGGAGAGTAGTAAACATGGTGGAACAACAAGAATATGAAGATGAGGAGGAAATGTGTGGGCTCAAAGGTGATGGTTAGGAACAGCAGGGAGAAAAGGATGAGGAGACGTATGCATGTGTCGTCAAAATACTAATGATATCCCATAAGGAGCATGGTGATTGCAAAGACATAAGCTCTTTTGTATGAGGTGTTTGGTGTTAGGGAATTTGTGTAAGTTGATCATTGATGAAGGGAGTCAGGAAAATATTATAAGTGTAGCTATTGTAAAGAAGTTAAAGTTAACTACCGAGCCATGTCTATATCCTTATAGCATTGGGTAGATTAAGGAGGTTGGATAGATTCTGGTTAAAGAATGGTGTAAAGTGACTTTCTCTATTGGAAAGTATCAGGATGAACACTACTGTGACGTAATAGAGATGGATGCATGTGCAGATCCTATTGAGAAGACCATGGCAGTTTGATGTAGATGCAATGCTTTCAAGAAGGAAAAGTATATATCATTTTGTAAAAGACGGCGTAAAGTATACTTTAGTACCTATCAGTGGCGTGAATTCTTAAGGAAAGATTTAGAAGCCTTTATTACAGGTAGAGAATAATTGATGCAAATTTATTAGTGAGATGAAGGAAACAGAAGGGGTACATCTGTTAATGATTAAAGGGGAAGAGTTAGTAGAAAGCAAGCCCATGCCTGTGGTACCTCAAGAAGTGCAATCTATATTGAAGGAGTTTACATATGTGACTCTAGAGGACTTACTAGAAGGATTACTGCCTATGCGCGATATCTAATATCATATTGACTTGGTTTCAGGAGCCAACTTGCCTAATTTGCCTCATTATGGGATGAGCCCAAAAGAGAATGAGATTCTTTAAGAGAAAGTAGAGGAGTTGATAAGTAAATGCCATATTTAGGAAAGTATGAGTCCATGTACAGTATTAACATTAATTACGCTGAAGAATGATGAAAGTTGGAGGATGTGCGTTAATAGTAGAGCGATTAAAAAAACACTATTAGATATAAATTTCCCATTGTAAGACTTGTAATACGTTGGATCAGTTGAGTGGAGTCATTATTTTCTCTAAAATCGATCTTCGGAATGGACACCATCAAACAAAAATAAGGCTTAGAGATGAGTGGAAGATAGCCTTCAATACAAGGATGACTTATATGAGTGGTTGGGCATGCCTTTCAAATTATCCAACACACCTAGCACTTTTATGCATCTTATGAATCAGGTGTTGCGACCTTTCATTGGTAAGTTTGGGGTTGTTTATTTTGATGATATTCTTATCTATAGTAGATCTACTGAAGAGCATATGAGATATTTAAGACATGTATTCAAGGCCTTAAGAGAAAATCAATTATATGCCAACTTGAAGAAATGTCTATTTATGTTGGAGAATTTGCTATTCCTTGGATATGTTGTAGGAAAAGATGGCATCCGAGTGGATGAAGATAAGGTAAAGGCCATTAGAAATTAACCTACAATGAGAACAATCAGAGGTGTGGGGAGTTTTCATGGTTTGGTGACATTCTATGGGAGGTTTATTAAGAATTTTAGCAGCATGGTAGCTCCTATTACGGATTGATTGAGGAAAGGAAAGTTTAGATGGGAAGAAGAGCAATAACAAAGCTTCACCCTTATCAAGGAGAAACTGTGTACAAGTGGAGTGTGATTTGGAGTGGAGTGTGATGCATGTGGGATAGGTATTGAGGCAGTATTATTCTAAGAGAAAAGGCCTGTGACATACTTCTTTAGACACTAAACGAGGCAAGGCAAAAATGGGCTACCTATGATAAGGAGTTCTACGCCATTGTGAGAGCTTTGAAAATATGGGAGTACTACTTAATTGGAAAGGAGTTTATTCTTTATACCGATCACTAAGCATTGAATTATTTGGGAAGTCAGAAGCAGTTGAGGACCAAGATGCATGCTAGATGGTCAACTTATATTGACAAGTTCCCTTATAAACTTATCCATAAAGCTGGGAGAAATAATGTAGTGGCAGACGCGTTGAGTCGACGAGTAGCCATGATCAAAACGCTAACAGTTGAGATTGAAGGTTTCGAATACTTGAAAGGCTTATATGTTGACAATGAAGACTTCAAAGGAATATGGAAAACTTGTCAAGGAGAGAAACCGTATAAAGACTACCACATTCATGGTGGGCTCCTTATGATAGGTAACCAACTATGCCTCTCGTGGACATCAATAAGGGAGAAGGTAATTAGAGACTTACATGGAGGAGGGGTTAGCTGGACACTTAAGCAGAGACAAGACACTTGAGGAGGTACATAAAAGGTATTTTTGGCCTAAATTGAGGAGAGACGTTGTTTCTATTATTTCTAGATGCCGGATTTGCCAAACTTATAAAGGTCATGTATCAAATGCGGGTTTATACATGCCATTACCTGTGCCTGACAATATTTGGGAAGACCTTCCATGGACTTTGTACTGGGTTTACCAAGAGCGTAAAGGGGAATGGATTCAATTTTCGTGGTGGTCAATAGATTCTCTAAGATGATGCACTTTTTATCATGTAAGAAGACAACAGATGCGACAACCATTGCTAAACTATTCTTTCGAGAGGTAGTTAGGATCCATGGGGTTCCAAAATCAATTACCTCTAATAGAGACACTAAGTTTCTGATTCACTTTTGGATAACTTTGTGGGGTATGTTTGATTCATCCTTAAAGTATAGTAGCATAGCTCACCCACAGATCAGTGGACAAAATGAAGTGGTAAAAAAGACTTTGGGTAATTAAGTAAGATGTATTTGTCGTGATAAGCCGAAGAATTGAGATTTTCTTATTGCACAAGTTGAGTTTGCCTACAACAATGCTATCCATAACTCTATCGGTCAATCTCCATTCTCTGTGGTTTATACTAAAGTACCAAATCATACATTAGACCTTATTCAGTTACCTAAAAATGTTAGCATCTATGCGAGTGCAGCCAAGTTTGCTAAAAAAACCCAAGAAATACAAGTCGAGGTGAAGGAACGATTTAAAAAAACAAATGCAAAGTATAAGGCTAATGTGGACCCATTTAGGAAGAATCAAGTGTTTGAGGTGAGAGATAAAGTAATGGTATTTATGAACAAAAAGCGAATTACTAAACATCACCACAAGTTGAAGGCTAAGAAATATGGTCCATTCAAGATCATGAAGAAAATTAATGATAATGCATATGTCATTCAGTTACATTCGTGGAAGGGTAATATGAACCCAACCTTTAATGTTGTAGATATTTACCCCTACTTACCGAAGTGCAAGTTTGTTTATCCAAAGGATAACTCGAGGTTGAGTTCTTTACAAGTGAAGGGGATTGATGCGGATAGATTAAAAATTTTATTTATTTATTTATTTATTTTATTTTTGTTAGGACTACAAGGATGCTTTTATTCTTGTTATTAGGTTTTAGGTCATTATAACTCATATAAATACTTCTTTATTGTATTGTCGAAGGAACTTTGCCTATTTTCAATCAAAATACTATATTTCTCTTAAGATTTTCATCGACCTTTTGAGTTTTTTTTGTAGATCTTGGATTAGATCTATGTTTTCTGTACTCTTGGATTAGAGTACTGCGTTTCTACGCTACGTCAGGTGATATCAAAGGCTTGAAAACCCAAGGTTTGTTCGTATGACAATGGAGAACACCAACGACGACATTCGTGGATTACTCGAAGTTTGGGAGTCAATTTGCAATATGAAACAACAGCTGGCGTTGATTTAGGACCAGTTGTAAGCATTGTTGCGAGGAGACAACACAAGAAGAATTGGGGAACCAGTTGTTAAGGAAGGTGACCCTGCGAGGCATCCTCAGATTCAAAATCTCGTGTCATGGAATCATGAAAATAGTTCCAATGATAAGGAAGAAGTCATCCAGCCAAGACAAAAAGGAGGGTATGAATATAAACTTAAGATAGATATCCCAACTTTTAGCAGAGATTTGGATATTGAAAGCTTTCTTGATTGGTTAGCGGAGGTAGAGAGATTCTTCGATTATGCAAAGATTTTAGAGGATATGAAAGTGAAGTTGGTGGCCTGCCGTCAAAAGAGAAGAGTTTTTCATATGGTGGGAGCAGTTGTGGGAGTCAAAAAGGAGGGCAGAATTCGATATCTTCGTTGATAGAAATATTCTATTTTCAATCAAAATACTCTATATCTCTTAAAGTTTTCGTCTATCTTTTGAATTCTTTGTAAATCTAAAATTAGATTTACGTTTTTTGTACTTTTAGATTAAAATATCGGATTTTCAAGCTGCATCTTCCTTTTGAAAATTAAACAATTCTTTTTGCATTAATCTTTTATATATCTGATATTTAGTCACTCAATTCATCGCAAACTGAAATGCTTATTAGTCATTTATAAACTTAAACAACCCTTCTGGATGGATTTGATCATCCCATGCAGCAATAGTATTGTTCGTAATGTTCCTACAATCTATTAATTTGTCTTTTTTTTTTCATTTATCCAAATCATAGTATCTTTCACTTTTTAAATATATAGAGATATTAAGCAGTTCTAAGATTTTAACTTACTAATTGCGAATTATACTACAAATGCAGATTATTGCAATAATTGTAAAAGCAAAGGCAATCGTGTATGTAAACCTAATTACAGCAGATTATTAGATATAGATTCACAGTTAAGCGTACTTTTATAAGAACCGAAGTTTTAATGTAGTCATGGTTAATTAATATCGAAATTAACTAGTATTGACGGTGTGAGTGGTGGGGTCATCACAATCAGAGGAGGGTCGGGCTGGCTACAGAATATACATTTGTCTTTTGCTTTGTTTATGTTATACGTAAAGTTTCTTCCAACCATCATCTGACACGTAGTTCTCAGTCGTTCCTTGTGTACACAACTTCTTGATAATCTAATTCCATGGCTGTCGTAGTCAAAGGGATTACCCAAGGAAAGTGAGTTCACTATGGAAAATATATTCTTACAGAATCAACGCTGTAAAAAAATAGATTTATGACCATTCTTCAATTATTTTCCAAAGGTTAATAAATAAAATAATATACCAAATTTCTATTAGTCAAAATCTAAAAATTTTACATAATTACTCCGTTCAAATGACTAAAATACCCAGATAAAGTGGTCCCCGTATGTTTGCATGTGAAGGCCTTTGTCCATAAAATTGGGAATTGTTATAAAACCAGAATTACAATTTTAGAGTATTTGGGAGAGAAGACTTATTTTAAGTTCATTTCTTTCTCTCTTACATCAAATCTTCTATTTATAGTACATTTCAAACACCTAATACACATATGACCACCTACTCCATATGTGTTATTGTGTTAGGTAAAACCAAACCAATAACCACCTATTTCATTCTTGTGTTAGGTAAAACCAAACCAATCCATATGTACACTAACTATTAAATGGTGCATCTACAATTAGTGGTATACCATATTATTTCTATCTTTTATAACACTCCCACTTGGTGTGCCATATAATTGTCTCTTCTCTGGCCTTTAAACGTATTTGGTGTTGCCTCGTTAAAAACCTTATCAGGAAAAACCCAGTGGGATAAAAACCATGATAAGGGAAAAAGAGTGCAACTGCGTAAGCTCCCCCTCATTGAACACAATGAGCTCTTCCTCATAAATTTCTTAGATGTTGCATTTCAATCTCGTGGACATGCTTCCTAAAAGGTATAGTAGGAAGTGCCTTTGTGAAAAGATCCGCAGCATTGTTGCTTGATTGAATATACTGGATGTTGATTTCTTTGCTCTTGTCGAGATCTTGGGTGAATTGGAAAATTTTCGGAGGGATATGTTTGGTTCTATCACTTTTGATATAACCCTCCTTTATTTGAGCGATACATGCTGCATTGTCTTCAAATATGATTGTTGGTTTTTTGTTGGTCGATAAGCCACAAGTTGTTAAAATGTGGTGCGTCATTGACCTTAACCATACACATTCTCGGCTTGCTTCATGAAGTGCAATGATTTCAGCATGATTTGAAGAAGTAGCAACAAGTGTTTGTTTCTATGAACGCCAAGAAATTACAGTGCCTCCATACGTAAATACATAATCAGTTTGGGATCTGGCTTTATGCGGATCTGATAAGTAACCTGCATCTGCATAACCAACCAAAACTTGTTTTGCATTTTTAGTGTAAAATAATCCCAAATCAATTGTACCTCGAAGATAACGGAATAGATGTTTAATTCCATTCCAGTGTCTTTTTGTAGGAGATGAACTAAATCTTGCTAGTAGATTAACAGCAAAAGCTATATCAGGTCTAGTGCAATTAGCAAGATATATGAGAGCTCCTATCGCACTCAGATATGGCGTTTCAGAATCAAGAACTTCTTCGTTTTCTTCATGAGGCGAAATGGATCCTTCTCAACATTAAGCGATCTACCAACCATTGGTGTACTTAATGGAGTTGCTTTATCCATATTAAAACGCCTCAATACCTTTTCTGTATATGTCGATTGATGCACAAATATTCCGCTTGGTCTATGTTTAATTTGCAGAACAAGACAATATTTAGTTTTTCCAAGATCTTTCATTTCAAATTCCTTCTTTAAGTACACCACTGCTTCTTGGATTTCTTTAGTAGTACCAATGATATTCAAATCGTCAACATAGACAGCAATAATCACATATCCGGATGTTGTTTTCTTTATAAAAACGCAAGGGCAAATAGGACTATTTACATATCCTTTCTTTAATAGATAATCGCTAGACGATTGTACCACATCGCGTCAGTTGCTTTAATCCATATAAGGATCTTTGCAATTTGATCGAATACTTTTCCTTTGGTTGTGATTTTAATCTGCGCAGCATTTTGAATCCTTCAGGATTTTCATGTAAATATCACTATCAAGTGATCCGTACAGGTAAGCTGTAACAATATCCATAAGATGCATTTCTAGTTTCTGAAGAACTGTTAAGCTGATTAAATATCTAAACGTAATTGTATCCACAACAGGAGAGTATGTTTGTTCATAGTCAATTCCGGGTCTTTGAGAAAAACCTTGTGCAACAAGTCGAGCTTTGTATCTCACAATCTCATTTTTCTCATTTCGTTTTCGAACAAAAACCAATTTGTAACCTACATGCTTTACATTTTGGGGTGTAAGGACAATAGGTCCAAACACTTTACGCTTGTTAAGAGAATTTAATTTAGCTTCAATAGCATCTTTCCATTGAACCCAATCATGTTTATTTTGACATTCAATGATAGATCTTGGTTCAGGATCTTCATTTTCATTGATGATATCACATGCTATAGCATAAGAAAATATTTTATCAATCTCTTTCATATCATTTCGGTTCCATAATTCTTTTGTGTGAATATAATTAATTGAGATTTCCTGATTAATCTCAGTTTGTGTCTCTTCTGGGACACTATCATCATCTTGTGTTTCTAACGGAACACTTTTATCTATATTGAGGTCATTAATCACATTTGATCCTTTTCTTTTTCGAGGATTTTTATCTTTGGAACCGATTGGTCTACCACGCTTCATGCGTGCTGTAGATTCATGAGTGATCATTTTCTCAGATTGTTCTTTTGGGATTTCAATCCGAGCAGGAGCATTTACAGCTGGTATAAATGATTTAGTCACTCTTTTTGTATCTGTGAAAGCATCTTGTAATTGATTTGCAATTCTTTGCAAATGCACAATTCTTTGCACTTCTGTTTCGCATTGTTTTGTGCGTTGATCAAGATACAATAATGATGGTTCGCACCATATAATTTCTTTCATCAGCTGTTTATTATCTCCCCCTAATGTCGGGAAAGTATTTTCATCAAAATGACAATCAGCAAAACGTGCTATAAACATATCACCCGTTTGAGGTTCAAGATATCTAATAATAGATGTACTTTCATAGCCGACATATATCCCCAATCTTCTTTGAGGTCCCATTTTACTACGTTGTGGTGGTGCAATAAGCACATATCCGCATAACCAAAATTCTCAAATGGGAGATATTTGGTTCTTGACCAAATGCAAGTTGTAGTGGGGAGTATGTATGATATGCACTTGGTCGGATGCGAATTAATGCCTCAGCATGTAAAATTGCATGACCCCATACGGAAATTGGAAGCTTTGTTCTCATCATCAATGGTCTAGCAATAAGCTGAAGGTGTTTAATTAAAGATTCAGCTAAACCATTTTGAGTATGCACATGAGCAACAGGATGCTCGACCATAATTCCAGTTGACATACAATAGTCATTGAAAGTTTGGGATGTGAATTCACCAGCATTATCAAGTCTGACTTTCTTTATTGTATAGTCAGAAAATTGTGCTCGTAATTTAATAATTTGTGCAAGAAATCTTGGAAATGCCATATTACGAGTTGATAGTAGACAAACTTGAGACCATCTGCTGGAGGCATCTATCAATACTATAAAATATCGAAATGGTCCACATGGTGGATGAATGGGTCCACATATATCACCTTGAATACGTGCAAGAAAAGCAGGTGATTCAAATTTTATTTTAGCTGGTGATGGCCTTATGATCAATTTTCCAAGAGAACAAGATGTACATGGACTCTTATTTATTTGAGTAATCATTTTGTTACTCAATGGATGTCCATATGTATTCTCAATTATTTTTCGCATCATTGTTGATCCTGGATGACCCAGACGATCATGCCAAATAGATATCATTGAAGGATCAATGTGTTTTGCTTTCACTACCATATTAGATTCCATCACATTTATATATGTATAATGCAATCCAGTAGGGAGCATTGGTAGTTTTTCCAATATGTTTATCTTTCCTGATTTACAGGTTGTAAGATACATATATTTCATATTTCCTCGATTTGATCGAGTATCATATTATGAGAATATATATCATTAAAACTCAACAAATTTTTTAGACTTTGGCGCAAATAAGGCATCATGTATTGAGAACTTTGTGCCATTTGGTAATGTGAAATTTGCCTTGCCAATTCCTTCAATCAAGTCTGTAGGACCTAATATTGTGTTCACAATTGTTTTTGTTGGTTTTAATTATGAAAAGAACCTCTTATCTTTCAGGATAGTGTGCGTTGTGCCACTATCTGGTATGCATAAATTATCATTATTTTTCGCTCCTCTTACAGAACGATCCATATCAAAACTTCGCATAAAAATAAATAATCTAATGAGAAAATTGCGGTAGAATAAAGAGAAAGAGATGTTATGCTAACTTAAAAAAAATATTACAATACTATAATTGAAACTAGTAACATAACAAGCAATTGAAACTAAGTGACATAATAAACATAATAATACTTAACACAAACATAAGTACATTATTTTAATTTCCATTGCTATTGCCACCAACAATGCCCTGATCCACAAAATCATCAGTAAAATCCGAAGCATTCAGATATGTAGAGTCATCTGAAGGATTATGATTCTCAATGAAATCAAAATCAAAAGTACCAAGGTCAATTGAATCACCTAAAGGGTGTTGTTCAGTAAAATTCACTTCCTTTTCTTTCCTTTTAAGGATGCTTTGTATAAGCGACATAGATGTTCAGAATTGAAAAACTTTAGCCCAATGTCCTTTGTACCACATCTCGTGCAAGAATCTCTGAAGTCTATAAGAACTTCCATGACCATCATTAATATGGTGCTTGTTATTGTGGTGGCTCGTATTTCTTTGAAGAGAGTTATATGGATAACTTCCTCGGCCACGTCCACGACCACGACCACGAATGTAGTTACGACCATGGCCACGACCACAGCCACGATCGCGACCACGACTAGGCCCATGATGATTTTTTCTTTCATTTTCATTTCGAATTTCAATATTTTCTTCTGGAAATGCTGCCGCGCCAGTAGGGCGGGATTTATGATTTTTCATCAAAAGTTCATTATTCTTCTCGGCTACAAGAAGGCATGAAATCAAGTCAGAGTATTTTTTAAATCCGCGCACTCGATATTGTTGTTGCAAAGTTACATTCGATGTGTGGAAGGTGGAGTATGTTTTTTCTAACATATCTTCCTCAGTGATTGTTTGCCCACAAAATTTTAGTTGTGAGACAATTCTAAACATATTGAGTTATACTCATTGACCTTTTAAAATCTTGGGCGTAAAGCGCTCCATTCATCACGAAGTCGGAGTAAAACTTCCTTTTGATGGTCATATCTTTCTTGTAAATTTTTCCACAAATGACTTGGATCTTTAATTGTGAGGTATTATCTTTTTAATCCCTCATCAAGATGACGACGAATGAAGATCATCGCTTTGGCTTTATTTTGTTTTGATGTTGTATTATTTTCTTTAATGGTATCTAAAAGATCCATTGATTCAAGATGCATTTCAACATCAATCATCCACGGCATATAATTATGACCCGCAACATCAAGAGCAGCGAACTCAATTTTGGCAAGATTGGACATGTTGGCAACTATTTAGAGAGAAATAATTAATACATATATTCAAATCGATATTACATTAAATAAATTACATGCCATGCTCAAATGCTATGCCAAGAAGCAATATAGGGATCATAATAAATGCTATTACTAAGAGAAAAAATGTGCAATCTGAATCATTTAGCTCTACACTAAGAATGAAACAAAGATACATAATGATAATAATTATACAAAAAAATGATATAGCGGACAACATTTGAAAATTTTTGTAAGAATTTTGAGGTAAGAAATAGTGTGTAGGGATGAAGTAAATTATGTAGGAGTGATATCTATTTATAGAAAAAAAAAATTTTATCGTTAACTAGTCGTTATAATTTTACCGTTTTATATATATATACATATATATTACCGTTATATATATAGCCGTTATATTTTTTTTTAAACATCGATGATGTATACTATACAATAAATTACGTATTTAGAGGTGGTAATAACTTTTCATTATTAAAAGAAAGTAAAATAGTGAGTCGTCTATAATTTGTTTTAATCATATCATAAGTAGAATTAATGTAGATAAAAGGAAGAACTTTATTTTAACAACATCGTAAGTAGGATAAATAAACGGAAGAACTTACGTTTGTTTGATGTACGTAAACCGAAGAACGTTTGTACGATATAGGTAGACGGAAGAACCTTACGATTGCTTGATATTGATAAGCCGAATTTTAGAAATGAGAGCTTCGTGCTGATAACGTGTTATAAAACCAGAATTACAATTTTAGAGTATTTGGGAGAGAAGACTTATTCTTATAAGTTCATTTCTTTCTCTCTTACATCAAACCTTCTATTTATAGTACATTTCAAACACCTAATACACATGTGACCACCTACTCTGTATGTGTTATTATGTTAGGTAAAACCAAACCAATAACCACTTACTTTCTTGTGTTAGGTAAAACCAAACCAATCCATACGTATACTAACTATTAATGAATTAGATCTACAATTAATGGTATACCATATTATTTTTATTTTTTATAACAGGAATTTATATTTTATGAAACTGCTTCATTGCATTAAGCAAAGACATATCACTGAAAATTATAGAATTTATTTATACATCAATATTCATAATGTCGTTTTTCTGCCATTTATTAGTAGGCTGAAAATATAGATAATCAGTATGAATTATTTAATATTAACACGAGATATATGAGGGTGTTTTAGGTAATCTGAAGTTGAACTGTAAGAGAATGAACGAAACCGTCAACCGTGTGAGATAGGAGCGACACACGGCTTGCTCGGGCGGTGCTTTGGCAGTACCACGTGGCCAGCCTTTGTCATGTTTTGCCGTGGTAGATGTGTGGAAAGGGTGAAAGCGAAACTTGAGAGAAAAAGGCGAGTCTTTATTATGTGCTGAGACTGAGACGCCGGGGCAAACGCCGACAAGAAGTTCAAGTTAAAACAGGGAAAAGATAGAAGACACAAAATCTGTTATAATTAAATTTAAATGTTTCTTTAATTTTAAAAAATTGAACAATTTTTATTAAATAATCTAATTTTTAATGTGACAATCCACCTTTTAAATCTGACTAAAATTAATTAACAATATTAATTAGTAGAAAAGTGATGATAATGATATGTGTGCTTCACTGTTATTT
Source organism: Erythroxylum novogranatense (assembly GCA_029891385.1). Taxonomy (NCBI): domain Eukaryota; kingdom Viridiplantae; phylum Streptophyta; class Magnoliopsida; order Malpighiales; family Erythroxylaceae; genus Erythroxylum; species Erythroxylum novogranatense. Next base: position 24,411,885 of record CM057228.1, read on the forward strand.
TTAATAAAATATAAATTTTGAAAAATTTAAAATTCATACTATCGAGAAAATTTCTTATTGATCTCCAAAATCAAAATTACATTTAACCTTGTACTAAAACGTTTTAGCTTCTATATCTTGTAATAAAGCTTTTAGATTAGTGGAATTCATTATATAATTAACAATATTATCATTATTATCAGTATTATTACATATTATATTTAAATATTGAAAGAATATTTAAATTAAAATATAATTTAATATTCTTAGTAGTGGAGTCAAAGGATTCAACATTTTCATATATTATTTAAATCAGCTCAAATAAATGTACTTTACCCAAAATTGCATATTTTCGTTTTTTAGGATCTATCAAGCTAAAGAATTAAAAAATCAAAGTAGATATTGTAACTTATTTATGCTTTATTGCATTTAATAAAAATAAAAATAAAAATTGATACTCTACTAGATAATGTTTGTATTAAATTATACTTTAGTTAATGATGGTCCTTATAAAAATTCATGTATTAATAATTAGTTCATTACATTTCATTAAAAAATTCTTCTAAAATTTTTATAGCTAATTTTAATTATTTTAACTAAATCTTAAGTTATAATATTGGAATAAATTGCATGAATTAATCATAAACGTTAATTAATTACATGTAAATAAAAATATTTTAGTTATATAAATAAGCTTAATATTAGTATTTAATGAGTTTTAGTCGATTTATTGTTTTTAAAATTATTTTTAAATAAGATGGCATGATTTAATTTTCTTTACTTCTCTAATTTCCATACGAACTCCTTAGCTTTTAATTAATAAATATAAAGATATTAGCGTGACCTGTAACATAAGAAACATTCATATTCACCATTTCGTAAAAATCTTCGCTTCTACTAAACCTAATTCTAGACAGTGGTCCCTCTTATTATATAATCAACTATACTAATGCTAATACAATAATAAAACAGTTCGCCTAATGCTACTTTCACTAGTACATACATAAGCTCCAAAACACACAAAACCGCATATCACTTGACATACAATTATTTTAGGAGCCCAAAAGGCACCTTGTGAGTTTTAATTTGGATAATGTGTTAGTATCTTGTTGGTAGCTTATGATTAACATACAGAAAAAGTATTAATAAAGAGAAGGCAATAAGAGTGAACATAGGCGAGAAATAGAGAATCAAGATCTCCTATTTAATATTATCCTGTTTTATTTTGTTCCATAAAATTTTAATCATTTATTTTGTGGAATCTAAGTGGTGTTTACGCGAAACCTATATAAAATTCATATAAATAAATGACTGAGATTCATTAGATACAATAAAATACTATAATATTATAGAATAGTAGAATGGTTGTTGTACTAAACTAGCGAATGAGTGACGTAAGACAATGGGGACAACCCTAAGAACCCCAGGCGCAACTTAGGCCTCCACAGGTCTACTGTTTTCTTCTCTTTATATTTCTCCCATACTTGGCTTCTTTCTCTTCTTAAACACAAATTTCCTCATCTCACCATCTTCTTCAATCCCTTTTGTCTCTTCTTCTTCATTCCTTCTGTCTTAAACAAGTTATTATCACAATTCATCACCGTCACCACTACGACTGTTACTTCTAAGATAAGGTAAGCCCTCGTATTGTAGTAATGCTTGGAGGTATACTATTCTTTTAGACATGAAAATCAAGCTCTTTCATCAAAAACTAAATCTTTCAAGTACCCAAATGGGAGAAAATCGGAATTCTTGGATCCTCTAAACAAATGGAGTTTCTCATTTGTGGAAGTATGTTTCTTCTTTTTCCATAGTTAGCTAGCTAGCTAGCTAGTCAATGTCTATATCTAAGGTAATACATCCTTTACCCTGGAGCTTACATTTATGCATTTGTTGTCGCAATCCCACTTCGTCCAAAGTTCACTTAACTTCGGTTTTCCATGAACAATCGGGTCAAGAATAATGAACCTGACAAATATTTCACAAGATTTGGTAAAAGATTGTTAGAAAGTTGATTTCTTTGTTACTATATTTGTCTAAACTCTCAAGCTCACGATTCTCCTGATATCTATTGCTGATCTTCTCTCTCTCTCGTCTCTCTACGAACCACCCGTCGCTAACACCTTGAAAGGATATTCTCAACAAATCAACTTTGACCATGTCGCAGAAACACTAACTTCTTGACAGAAAACTTTCACCTATATGAGTTTAGAGCTTCATATTACTTATTTCATAATAGATTGAGGGAATTACACTCTTGTTCGAGTCTGCATTTTCACTGAGAGCCTAGCTATTGGGGAAAAGGAAATAAAAGAGATCAGGTCATGCCCTGGAAATTCTAGACAAACAGACACGATCGTCAGATCCCAGTTCAGCAACAAGAAAAAGACTCTGCAAGTGCTTCAAGAGTGCTTTTCTTTTCTCTTTTAAGTATCTACTTAGTCTCTTTGCAGGCTTGATCCACCAATAGAGGAGTGTCTCTCTTTTTGCCAACCCTAACCTTTTCTCTGTGGAGAAACGCGTGCTAAATTTTAGATAACGTCATGTTCTTTGTCCACCATTGCCATTTCTGCTTTTTAAACCCCATACCTTATTTTTATTTGATTGCTTAATTCTCTCTCTATTGTCATCACGACTAGTTTCCAAAAAGTTGTTTTTGTTCTATGTTCTGTTAATTGTCAGTGGTTTAATTAATTAATGGTGTACAGTAGTCTTTTCGTTATTATACTAATGTAATGGGAACCCCGTTCTTGAGGAATCATTTCCGCCATTCATCAACACAAGACAACATCATTACCAAAGAACTCTAGTTGTCCGTTTCTTGAGACCCTGCACAAGTAGCTAGAGGCGTCAATAAACTCTTCAACTTAATTTTTTTCATCAGAACAAACTCTCATGATTCTGTTTTCCTTTCTCTTTCACCTCTTTCTCTATTTTCTATCCCCATAAAAATCATTGTTATTGAAGGGACGGTATTCTATTGTGTCGTAACTCATAACCCGCGTTTATTTTCCTTTCGTAGATAATACGTTGTGTCTGTTGATCGCCACCAAATGAGTTGATGATTATAGCTGATAACACTTGTCACCTTTTTACTTAAAGAGTGTTCAGTATTTCCCAGCATAAATTTTTTATCTTCTATCTGTCTTTACATTTCTATACCTTTCACTTTTAGCTTTCTCTCTTCTTTGGTTTCCTATTCATAAGTTCGTCGACATGGTTATGATTTAAGACGATGATGAAGTGAAAGGCCCCTATAGTAATGGTGGAGCTGGTGAATTTGATGCAGTACCAGGTTCTATGATGGAGTCAATGGAGTCTTGTGTTCCACCGGGATTTCGGTTTCACCCCACAGATGAAGAGCTTGTGGGATATTATCTGAGGAAGAAAGTTGCATCACAAAAGATCGATCTTGATGTCATTAGAGATATAGATCTCTACAGAATTGAGCCATGGGATCTACAAGGTAGCAAGGTTTTTCTTTTGATTGCATGTTTCTTTCTTTTCTCTTTCTAGGGTTCCAGATGATATACATAATGTCTTTTGGTTGAGATGGATCGCGTTTTTAGGATATAATACAGGATAGAATTATAGTGTTTCCCTCTCCTTGCAGAATTTGTTTATGCAGGTTTTCTTAAAAAAAATTTCTTATCGCTTTCTAACGAGTTAACAGTTAGTAAACATTATAATGAAACTAAGCTAACTCCATCGGACACTCTTAGATGAGCTAATGTTCTATTACATATCTCATATGGCTTATGACACCTAAATTTTGATTTGCAGAGAGATGCCGGATCGGGTATGAGGAGCAGAATGAATGGTATTTCTTCAGCCACAAGGATAAGAAGTATCCGACTGGGACAAGGACCAACAGAGCAACTATGGCAGGGTTTTGGAAGGCAACTGGGAGAGACAAGGCAGTGTACGACAAAAAAAAGCTGATTGGGATGAGGAAAACCCTTGTCTTCTACAAAGGAAGAGCCCCAAATGGTCAGAAAACTGATTGGATCATGCATGAGTACAGGCTTGAATCGGACGAGAATGGTCCTCCTCAGGCAAGCACATATCATTGTTGCTACTTGCTACTAATCTGTCTAACTCTCTTCATAATCAGATTTTAATATTTAACCATCACTAAAGGGGAAGGTAGAATGTTTTCATGGTCTTCCAGCATGTTAATTTTTTTTATGAACCTTGGGAATCTCTTTTATTACCTGATATATGTGGAAGCTTCTTTTGCGTACATACAAAAGCGTCTCTAAAGAGAATTCGGAATCCATTACTGTTCCTTAATGGGACAAGATAATTAGCTGTAATAAGTTCATCATGTTACCTATCTTTTGATGTTTTATAATGGCATCCCTCCTCTCTCTCCACTTTATAAGTTTGCATCTTTAAAGAGTAAAAGAAAGGCTTTACTTAGAAGTCAAATTCAACAATTTCTGATACCTTCTTAGAGTTTACCACTATGCTTCCATGCGTAGATTCATAGATCAAGGACCCAAGGATGTGCAGTGTCACCTTAGGTGACTTTTAGAAAGATGATCACTTTCGCCATCTACAAGTCAAAAGGTGTTATCATCGAATAACTCTGAACCAATCTCTTTCTTTATATTCATTTTGTCAACAGAAATATTCCAATTTTCTTCCATGCTCATCAACTTTTGGACTGTGTTCGCTACTTCTCTTCCCCAAACAAAAAGAGAACTATCAAAAGTGAAAACAAAAGCTGCACTAAAATGAAAAGGTGTCATTTCTCTAAGCAAAACATCCAACTTTTATCAACTTAATTCTTGGATTCTTGTAAAACTTTCATATCAATTTCGAAAGTTCTCATCTGTAATTTGTTTAACTTGCACATCAGGAAGAAGGATGGGTTGTTTGTAGAGCATTCAAGAAGCGAACTAATAGCCAAATCAAGACCATGGAAGGGTGGGACTCGAGCTATTTTTATGATGAATCAAGTGGGGTTAGTTCAGTGGTTGACCCAGTTGATTATATCCCGAGACAACCTCAGAGCTTTTTGAATCAGAATTTCTTATGTAAGCAAGAGGTAGAAGCAGATAATTTAAGTTTCATGAATGGAGATAATTTTATACAGCTTCCTCAGTTGGAGAGCCCATCTCTGCCATCAATTAAGAGGGCAACAAGCTCAAGGTTTGTATTACCAGCGAACGGCAATAACAATAGCAGCAATGTTGAAGAAGAGCAAACTACAGGGCGCAACAGCGGCGTCGACAATAATAAAGTAACAGACTGGAGAGCACTTGACAAGTTTGTGGCTTCCCAGTTGAGTCAAGAGGACAGATATGATGGTGATGGAGTTTCAAGTTTTGGGGCAGAAAATAGTTCGGTTATCCCACTGCTTTTAATGCAAACTGGTAGAGATGAAGGGAACAAGTTCAACGGATTCTTATCTTCAAGCTCTGACTCTGATATTGGAATATGCATATTTGAGAAATGAAGGGAGGGAGAAGTGATCAGATTGTTTTAATTGTATTACTTTAAACGCTTGATGAATGCTCAGGTATAAATATTCTGTAAAAATATATATATGTGGTTGTGAACGAATGAAATCATCTTTCTTTTCTCTTATTCAGTAATTAACTCTTTATATAACATTTAATTATTTCTGTATTTGTCTTGATTAATTGCTTAAATAAAATTTACAACTCTCTTAAATATTAGCTATCATATAGTCATTGTATTGGCAACACATCCAAACATCCTGTTGATGGTTTACTTAATCCTATTTGTAAGTAACATCGTTTCAATCACAAATTACTTGGAAGCAAGTAATACTTGTTAATTAATCAATCTTGTTCCGTATGTGTCCAAACAAATAGCAAGCACAAATAAAATATTTAAGCCACACAATTATAACATAAAATGCAATTATAAATTATTATGATAATTATAAGCATATAAGCATAATTATATAATAAATTGCTGCAATGATTTATACTGTAATTGCAATTACAGTTACAATGTATAATTTAAAATCTTGAGTCCAGGGGCTAATTAATAAGTTGCAAGATTAATTTGGACATGAATTCCTGCCAAAATCCTGGAAGTACTCATGTTAGTAATTCTGTTGTCAACTGACTTTGATTTCAGGGACTCAGGGCATTAGAATTTTAAAGTAAAAGTGATTGTCATAAGAAAAGAACTAATTGATTGAGTGCTCCGGAAGATAAAAGAGATGTTACCTTTTCCTTTCTTTCTTTCTTTTTTTTCTTTTTTCCATCATCAGCAAGATGGTAGTGTATGCTATCACTGTCACATACAAGAATTGCTAAAGGCCTTAGTCCTTTCCGACCTGCCGACCATTTACATGTTTAATAGTGATATTTCTCTCTACAGTCTACACTCAGCAGTCCACTGGATTTAACCTTTTAATGGCAACTTTTGTACCTAGCTATATCTATCCATATCATACACACATAATTACTTGTAAGTCTGATGAAGTAACAGTGTAATTTCTCTAACCTTTTTTTTTTTATTTTGACAATTATTGAGCAATTTGTAATTTATAATAATTAGCAAGTTCATGTATTAAAAACTGCAAATAACACTTGATTGTAAAACAGAAGACAGTTTCATGCACACCATGTGAAGCACTCGACCTCTCAGCTAAGAAACCTGTTCAATTTTACTTAATCGTATATATGGCAGAAAACAACAATTATATATCTCAAGGTACCAAACAGTACTACTACAAATATGCTTGCCCTTCATTCTTGATTGCGACTTCAAATATGCTTCATCCTTTTCTTTTATGTTTTCGACCGTTAATCCAGGCCGGCCAACAAGGATGACCAGAAAGAATAGTTTTGGGGTTTTTTAAGATACACATAAGGGATATAGAGTCACATGATTGAGTGAATATATAGATAGATTTAGATGAAATAAGGTCAAGGCACGTCCCTTTGTGTGGGCATAGTGGGACCATAGCTTGTCTAGCATGCGCTATCCTGCAGGGCGTGCTTTGTCTTTCTCACCCTTTCTTCTTGAACCTGAGCTTCCCAATATTTCTTCCTAATGCCACGCATTGCCTATTAAACTGAGAGACGTCTCAGAATTTGGTGTTTCTTTAATCAATTCGAAAAGAGTTTCAGCAACATTATAAGTTACTCAAATCTATGCCCATCGATTCCTGCAGAGACACTTGTTTGCTTTTTAAGTGTATGCTTGTGCAAAAAACAAAAACAAAAAAGTGACTCTTTGATTGGACAAGCAGCAACATAATTGGAATAAAATAGTCCAAATTTAACACTCTCATATGGGTCCAACCAATTTATCTTAACGTCTCCAATTTTTTGTCATGTTAATTTTATGTCTATATTACTAACAACACAATGCATACTGACTAACACGTGTCGATGAACTTATAACTTTAATAAATAAATTGATTCAAGTATTGTTAAAAGAATCCAATCTTTTATGCGTAATTTTTGTAAATAATTTAAAGAATTCAAATTCAAGACTTTCAATATAAAGTATATGGAATTATTCTTTTCTCAAATGTACCCAAAATATATCAATAGCTAATCAATAAAATAAAAATTTACAAATATGAATTAAAAGATATTTATGTGTGATTGGTACTGAGTTCCATATCAGAAATTAGATGCCACAATAAATTATATGATATCTTAAACATGTGTGGTTAATTTGTGTTGATAATGACATGTATGCCATACAACATGTATTGAAGTTAAGGTGTTATTAGAGGCCACATTTAAGCTTCTAGAATCCAAATTTGAAAGGATGCTTTAATTATTGCAAATGGATATCAGCACCCTCAACCATTTGATGGATGTTTATGTCCTTTCCTTGGAGCAAATTGAAACGAACCTGTCACAATTATGACATGCTGGTGCATCAGTGTCAAATGATAAAAATGTACAGTCAAAGGAAAACAAAAGCAAATATGTTAATATAATTTCATTTTACATTTAATTAGTAATTTATCTTGAATAAGCTAAGAATTCATACAAATATTTATATTGCTGGATACCAGGATAATGTAAAATTAGGAGATAAAAATTAATAAAGAGATTTTAAAAGATCAAATCAAAATAAATTTATTATTAGAAAGAAGTTATTCTCAAAATGAAAGTACGTTTTTATACATTCTAATTGTATGTGCGTGTAGGTCCATAATAGACCCTTTTCCCCTCAAATATCAAGTCCAAACTAAACCATATTCATTACTCCAAACAGTAAAAAGCAATACAAAACTATAGAAAGAGTGAAATGTATATTATTTATGCATTAAACTTTATTGCGTAGCAAACTATATGTATAAATATAGAGAAATCTCTCAATTCGTATACTATAAGGATTTAAAGCAAGACAAATAAGAAGGTGGTGATGAAATTACTCTTCGGAGTTTATAGCATAACCTTTTCATTGGATTGGATGACACATATTACCTAACTATCAGTCGGTTTAATCAATCATCACAATTACTTGCCTTTCATTAGGAATGATTATGGCACTTCAGTCTTATTCATGAGCAGCTACTCTGCATTATTAATAAGTGGCGTGTGTGATTGATAATCAAACCAAATAGACCCTGCACCAACAAATAATCACTAATGTCATCTTCAACTCCATAATTACTTTCCTCAGATTAGCCCACAGGACCTGTAAATACCTTGACTCTCAGTAACACTGACCTATCATATAGAATTTCTTTTATATTCCTCTCCTCTTCGATCCTTTGACTTCTTTTTTAAATCTTTTAACTAAACCATAAAAAACATGCAACAATAATAAATTCTAAGTAAAGTATCATGCTAATAAGTTAAAATCAAATTACGAATTTGATCTAATTGATCAATATTAAATTCCAATAATGAATACATTCATATTTTATAACGCCAAATTTTTGATTGAATTCTTAAAAATTTTGGAATTTATATTAAGAAATTTAAATCAAAATTTTACAAGTCTCCTAATACTTTACCCTTTTTTTTGTATCGTCAATATCAATAAAGAAATGTAAGAAACTCTTGGAATTGAAATGTCTAGGTTATCAGATAGCCGAATATAGGAGAGAAGGCTAGGTGCGGACCAATTGCATTGCACCAAATGTCGTTTGAATGATCACAAAGCCCCAAAACAATTTTTGTTCATTCGTCCTCATTCTCATTCTCTGAAAATATATGGCACAGTTTTAAAGGACATGGTGCCTGCGGCCTGATTGGAGGTGGTGGTGATTGCCGTATATACACAAAGCTTATAGGGCCAAGCCAACCATGAGCCTCCACGGTAAATAGGGAATAGAAGACTGAACATGGATATTAGCAATTAGTGCAATGGTTGACCGAAACACCCAGAAAGGTGTGGCCTTTTTTGGCGTTTACAATGATGTAAATGATGGCACGCAGCATAGCAACTATAATTCCACATTTCATAAGCTTTTCATGCAAGGATAAGGTTCGTCACTTTTGAAAAGGATAACAAAGACAAGACCAAGGAACTATTCGTTGTTTTATTTATTTTTAGTTTTTAATTTTATTTTCAAATTTAGTTAACAAGATTTCTTTGCTTAAATTTTTATTTTTATTTCCAGTTTTAATTTTTTCCAATTTCTAAAATTTATGAAAACTACAAAACGTAGCTTTTGTTTTTGTTTCAGTTTTTAATAATTTTATTTACTATAAACTAAATATATATTATTTAACTATTTAATACATTAATTATTAATAAGAATTATGAATAATTTAATTAATTAATTAAAATTATAACAATTGAATTTTATATAATAATTTATTAAATAACATCAATTTAATAATTATTAATAAATATAATTAAATTTAAAATATCTTCAAATATATAAATTTAAAATTTGATTTAATAATTAAAATATATTAAAATAAAATTTCATTTTGAATTTTTTATTTTAATAAAATAAAATAAATTTTATTGATATAAATAAGTATTACGCATGAGAGTAAAATAAATTTAATTAATTAAAATAATTCATGTTTAAGTTTTATCAAATATGTAATTATCATTAGTAATAAAATATAGTTATATTGATATTAATAACCAAACAATTTTTATTTTTATTTGAAATAAAATAAAAATAAAAACATAAAACCATAATTCCACATTTTATAAGCTTTTCATGCAAGGATAAGGTTTGTCACTTTTGGAAAGGAAAACAAAGAGAAACTAAGGAGCAATCTGTTTTATTTATTTTTAGTATTTATTTCCAAATTTAGTAAAAAAATTTGTTTGTTTTGGTTTCTACTTTTAGTGTTAGTTTCCTCCAATTCACAAAATTTATGCAAACTACAAAACATAGCTTTTGTTTTCTGTTTCAGTTTTTTCATTGTTTGACTTACTATAAACTAAATATATATTATTTAATTGTTTAATATATTAATTATTATTAATAATTATGAATAGTTTAATTTAATATTAGATTTAATCAATTTAAGTTATGAATAATTTAATTTAATAATTTATTTAATGTTTTAATTAAATTAAATTAATTTAAAACTTATTAATAAATATAATTAATGTTAGATCCGAATTTTTCAATTATTATTGATTTATTTGTTTCATTATTTTTAGAATTGAGTCATTAATTTGATGGGCATAAATAGAGATTTGAAATTAGATGGAAAGATTTGAATTAAGTTAGAGTTAATATGGTATTTAAGAAGATTAAAAGAGTTAGGAGGTAAATGAAAGAAGGGGCAAAATGGGAAGTCCAAAGGAGAGGAGGGATATTTTTGGAAGGATAAGATCAAAATGTGGTCTTGTTTAAGAAGAAGAAGAAAAAAATGTGAATTAGGAGAGAGGAAGAGAAATAACAAATCAAAGAGAGAAAGAAGAAAGATTTCGGTAGTTGAGAGAAAAGAAGAGAGTTGAACTAGAGTTTCTTCATTTCTTAGCTTTTGAGAGAGATTTTGAAGTGGTTCAAGAGGAGAAAAAAGTAAAGGAAGAGACGAACTTTTATTTGAGCTAAAAATCTCTTCATTTGGTGAAGAACCAGCGTAAGATCGCCTAAATTTTTTGGAATTTTTTGAAAGATTTTAGTTCATTGAGTTTAGAAAATCTATGAGTTTAAGTATGCTAACACCAATTTTAGTATTGTGCTTTGTGAGATTTTCAACTGAAAACTCTATTGAGTGTAATTTTTTATTATTTTATAAAGGGGATCAAAGAGGCAAGATGAACAAGAAAAGAGGCATTTTGAACAAGTTTTTAAGCAAAAAAATCAAGGTGGGTTATATGCTTATAATAGAGTTATGAGCTACTAATGTCTTTTTTTCAAGACAAGAAAACAAAATGATTTCAACTACTTCATAAATATTGTTTTAATGCTTTTGAGTGATTTGAAAAATTGTCACATGTTGGTGTGTGAATTTTGATTATAAAATGAAAAATAGTTTTGAAATATTTATGTAATGCCTTGAAACATGTCATGGCATTTTGTATGAACGAAAAGATGTGAAAGCATGAAAGTATGAGCATATGATAAAATGATTTTGAGCATGATTATGCGCTTTTGTTTGGGCGAAAATGGAATCATTTGGTTTGTCACGTGCACGTTAATAAGAGACTTCTCCCGGCTTCCTGTTTGTGGCATATGAGCTCAAAAATTGGACTCATTTTATTCATGGGGTAAACTTCAGTTTCTCCATTCTATTTCCATGGAACCCTCGAGCTATTTATTTCTGCATTGCATATTTGAAATTGTCAAGTTTGCTGCATAATTTGAGTGTTCTACCGTGATGGTTAAATATATATGCTATGTTGATGTGATGATATTTTTTTTACTATGAGTTTTGGAGCTAAAATTGTGAATTTGACTGAGAATTTGAGAACAAAGCGTTTTATGAATTCATTTTGATTTTTATAAAACAAATAAACATTTCAACGATTTTGCTTATTCTTTGTTATAAACTTGTTACCCACTAGCTTTCAAGCTCGCCCCCCTTTTATCCCATCTTCAGGTGATAGCTAAGAGTCTAAGTGATCAAGAGCCTAAGAACATTTCTCCAAATTTGCTTATTTTGTAGTTTGAGTTGGTTTTGGGAAAGTAATAAGTTTGTTCATTCAAGGACTTTCCAAAATTTGAGATTTTGAGATGATGATGTAATGTGGCTTGGAATGTCATTAAAGATTTGTAAAACTTTATTCTTTTGATGTTACGGAAATGTGAATGGTGTATGATGATGTGAAATTAAATATACGTGAAGAAGAAATCAACTTGAGTTGATGATTTTGGAGCATAAATCGTTGATATATATATATATATGTACGTATAAATGAGATGTTACGGGAAGGAAGATAGGAATTATGACTGGTCAGATGTAGTTGAAGGTGATGAGACAAATGAATTAAGATTTTAGAGTTTAATGAAGTCAATTTAGTAGTTGAATGGTTAAGCTCAGGACATTTCAAGTTTGAGAAATGCAAAATTTCAAGTCTTCTATAGAGAAAAATTCGTGTTTTGAGTTCAGGAGAAAATCTGAATTAATCTAGGTTAAATTAGAAAAAGTTGTCTTCTAGAAAATTGTAGGTTAGCTTTCTAGCTTTCCAATGGTATATAGTATATAATTTTTTGATATCGGAATCAAAAGTTATGGTCCTTATAAGTGGAGATGCTCAAGAGTATAGGACATATCGTTTATTGATGATGTATCGTCTAGTGACGGCATGTCGTTTGGTGAGGATGCTTCGTCTGGTGAGCACGTATCATCTAGTGAGGAAACTTTGTTTGGTGAGGATGTATTGTCTGGTGACGTTATATCCTCTAGTGATGACGTCACATCTTCTGGTGCACTGCTCATCTACTCATATCATCTGGTCACATTTTTGACCCTGTAGACCATCGAATTTGTCTTTGAGGTCTTCATGAAAGTTGTAGATCTTGAAATTTTCTTTCAAACTGTCTAAAGAACATCTTAATCTGATCTCTCTAGAGAAAGCTATGCTAATTGCTAGATATCTTCTGTGTACTATTAGTAACCTTTTTTATCACTATTCATCTTGTATCGTCTGGTCCAATTATGACCCTTTAGATGACAAAATTCACTTCAATGTCTTCATGAAAGATGTAGATATTGAAGTCCTATTTCAAACCCTTCAAAAATGACCTTGATCTGATATCCTTAGAGCAAGTTATGCCATTGTCCCAAACCAGGTTCATTATGATTGAGGACGGAACCTTGTTTGATTCCTTCAGCCCAATCTTTGTTATTATGTTATGATTTGAAGAAATTTAATATTTTAATAATTTTTTAGGTTTGTTAATTAAGTTGGAAATTAAATTGGATGTTGAAAAAGTGTAAGATTTGATTAATTGTAGTGATAACGTTTAAAGTGAAGAAAATTTTTGGTAAAGTAATATGTTAGTTTAGTTTACCAATATCATTGAGCATTTTTCTATAATTTGGGCATATATGTTGATGAAAAAGGGTTAATTACTAAAAAAAGTCTAAACTTTCGTCAAATTTTCAATTATAGCTTGAATTGTAAAAAGTAGCAATAAAATATTCAAACTTTCATTTTTTTTCAATTATACCCTAAACTTTAAATTAAGTAGCAATAAAATGCTCAAAATTTCAAATTTTGTCAATTCTAGCCCACTATTAGTGTTTTTATTAAGTTTGCTGATGTGACTTACCATGTGTTTAGAAAACCTTAACTATTAATACACATCATCCAAAATTAACATAACAAATAAAGATTAATGAAATGACGTCGTTGCTTAAAAATGATCTAAATCGTATTACGCAATTTTGATGATTTTACGCTTTGATTTTAATTTTTCCTTCGTTTTTAGTTTATTCTCTCGATGCCCTCACCTTTTGATTTTTATATTATGCAGCTTCAACACCTTACACTAACGGTATCAATAGCATGGACTAAAAATAAAGAGCTTACTGATGTAGTACGTTGTAATGTGAGAATAGTTTGAGGCGTCAGAAGAACAAATAGAAAACAAAGAGCTTAGGGCATTGGGAGAACAACAAATAGCGTTGGGCTAGAATTGAAAAAAATTGAAAATTGAGTATTTTATTGCAAAATTGTTGAAATTTGTGATATAATTGAAAAAATTGAAAGTTTGGACGTTCTATTGTTATTTTTTAAAGTTCAAGCTATAATTGAAAAATTGACAAAAGTTTGGACTTCTTTTAGTAATTAAGCTTAAAAAGTTAGGTTGAATTTGTTAAAGAAGATAGTAAAAAAACATTTACAATTCATAAGAAGACATACAAAGTTGATATTTAATTCACATAGTAAAATTTGGTAAAAGCAGCTTCTAGGTTTATTTTATGTCACCACTAAACACTCTTAAGTATTTAAATAATAACTTGTGATAAGAATATCATATTCAAGTGATTCAAAAGGTTATGAAAAGTTAAGATAGTTTTGTAAAACGCTAGGGAGTTACTTAGAGCTGATAGTTTTCTAAAACGCTGGGGGAGTTACTTGGAGCTGATAGTTTTCTAAAACGCTAGGGGAGTTACTTGGAGCTGATATTAGCTAATCAGACCCTTACCATTAGTTAAGTCGATTTCTATAATTCTTTGTTCTAAGCATAGCTTTTAATGACTTTAGTCTTCATTTTTTTCACAAAAAAGATAATATAGAAGGAAAATGATAGGGAAATGTGTATAAAATCTAAAAGTCTAATTTTAAGTAGAAAGAAAGAAGTTTCAAACTAGTGATTGATGATAGTGGAAGACATTCCAGTATAGTATAACTAAAATTTAAAATCAGAATGAATCCAACAGTAACTTTCATATGAAAGATGGTATAATATGTCAAATAGGGATTTTAAATTATTTTTATTATTATTTACGCATATTAAATATTTTATTAGATGTTAATTAATTGTTTGCATACCAAAATTGATTCCTAAATTGATTAGAATTACAGAAACTCCATATAAGGTTTATGGTGGATTTAGGATTTTATTAAATTGTTTAGTTCATAGCACTTAAGCATTTTTATTGAGTGTAAAATTATGTGATTATTGACATATAATTGTTAATGCATTTGTTATTATTATTTGTTAAATTTTTGAGTTACTTGAATCGTGATCTTTTTGACATTTATTTTAGAGAAATTAGTTATCTCACCTAGGCAAATTTGTAGATATTTGTTGCACATAGAATATAAGAGTGTAGCTTTATATTTGTTTAATTATTATTTAATCTAGTTAGTATGTATTACCGTACTGTATTTTTAGGAGTGAGACTTAACAATGGAAAAATGAGGACTTAAGACGGATTTTGAGTGTGATATCATAGAATTGGATCAAGGAAAATTTCTAGATAAAGAAATGACTTTCAATTTAGTAATTCCATTGAATTATAAAAGTTTCACATGTTTGTCTTAACTCAATGATTGAATCTTGCATTGGGTGACGATTTGTCATAGGCCTAATCAAGCTTACTCGGAATTGAGATGTGACAAGCATCTTGATATTAACATATTTGGTTTAGACTTCGCTTGATCAGTTTGATTTTGCTTAATCAATTTAGGCTTGCTTTGCTTTGATTAGTTTGGCTTGATTGATATAGGCCTTAATTAATTGTCTTTAGCAAACAAATAAATTTTGGAGCGATCTACTTGATCAATATTTACTTAAAGACTTAGTTGGGATTAATAGTTGTCTAAACTTGATCATCTTGGTATTGGACTTGGTTTGTCATTTGATCACCTTGGGTTTGGGCTTAGTCAATTTGGGTGGCGTGATCAACTTATGTTGAAAATCGATTGTTATATGTTTGGCTTAAGCAAAGGACGTTCATCAGCTTGGGTTACTACCTGTGTTTGCCATAATTGATTTTAGAGTACTTGTTTGCTTTGGATAGCTTGATTGACTTGAGAAGGGTTTGATCAAACTAAGCTTGACTTAATCAATCTAAGGGGATTTAATTAACTTGAACTTAATTAGATTGGACTTGACTAAATTAAATTAAGTTTGGAGTAATCGGCAAGAGAGGGCTTGATCAATTTTAAATTTGGCTTGATGGAATTAGATTTGACTTAATTAAATTTAGCTTAATTAAATAAGATTGAACTTAATTAATTTAAGGTTTAATGGACGTAGGAGGACTCAATTGAATTGGGCTTGACTTATTAGCTTAAGATGGTTTGATTAAGTTAGCTTAATTGACTTAAGATTTTAATTAATTTGGATTTGATCAACTGTGACTATGGCAATTTTTTTGAAATTAATTTAAAGATGATTGATTAATTTGAGTTTTACTTGACCATTTTGAACTTGTCTTAAATCTTAATGAGATAGATTTAGACCTATATATAGAGTTTTTTCAAGCTATAAGTTTCATCGTAAAAATACTTTTATTTTAAATTTCTTAATTTTATTTCCACAACCTAGTTGGAGTAGTCTATACTAAGCAGTTTCTTTTATTTTCTTTTGAACATAATAAGAAATTCGTAGAGTTACATTTTTTAAAAATATTTTTCCGAAAAGTTGTCCTTTGCAAATATTTCTTAATTTGAAAAACTCGTTAGACATTTAGATAATTAATTAAAATCTAAAATTATTTTAATTAGGAATCTTTTAACTCCTTTTATTTTTTTAATTAAATAGTGTGGTGATTCTATTAATTCTTTCTTCATTTATATCATTCTACCTTTCTTATAACAAAGATTCTGACATGTCAACATTGATATAATGATTTGAATTAGTTATATTTATATATATAACTAATTTAGTGAAATTTTGGCTTCAAACTGAATCTTAAGTTACAAATGTTACTGGCATTTTCATTAAAGTCAACGAAATCATCCCTTGCTTGAGCTTGTGATTTTGCAGTTGTAAACTTAACTGTAGTGAAGGAGTCAAAAATTTAAAATGTGAGTGTTCAAAAATTTAATTTTTTTAAATCTTAGGAAGTCCAATATACCAAAGGTTTCAAATAATTTCATTATTATATATATTTATATAAATTAAAAATAAATATATTTAATATTTAATATTTTTAAAAAAATTGAGAGACCTAATGCACCACTGAGTTCCATGTGGCTCCGTCTATACTTACCGGTTACTCTAAAGTTGGCCATTTTCATTAAAATTTTAATTTTTGTAACCTTGCTTTAGTTATATTTGATTTCCGTTCCGATTGGCGGAAATTTTGCACTTAAAAAGCAATTTCACAAACAATCTGCTTAAGAAAATGAACTAGGGTGATAAGCAAACCAACTCCTCTTATTTCAGTTGTTTGGAATTTTAATTCCAATAACTCCGTTTAAGGTTAAGCATTTGCCAACTTTATTTGAAAGGGGAGCTCTCGTATCTAAGGAAGCAACTTCCTGTATATATCTTTCCACCATCTCTCTGGGCACACATTATGCTGTACCTGCTATACAGGAGCCTGAGGCATCTCTTGCATTTAGAAACTGAAAGATCCCTAGTGCACTGAGCCATGCCATAAAAACTTCCTGCCCTCTTTGTTACTCCTTTCTTGACGTCTTCTATTGCGTATAGGTTTGGGGCCTTCTCAACATTTTTTAGAAGCTTGTGAATGAGCTTTTGCTTTGCTACACTGTGTATTACCAATTCCCAACTCCAATTGCACCGACGGTAGCGATATTTCATGTCGACATGGCCGAAAAAGTCCTTGTTCGAGTACTTGAGCATACAATTATCGTACCAAATAACTGCAGATTTTTTAGATGGACAGAGTTTGGGGATCTCTTTTCCCGCTTGCTCAACGCATGTTTTGCAGTCTGTTTCATTGACATCCCCTTTGCAAAGTGCAAGACCGTGTATTTGGTCTGAGTTTGTACCGATTGAATATCGACTAAAACCTGCAGGAGGGGTAGACTCTGATAACGACGCAAGGAGCTTCTCCAAATTAGATTGAGCAAGTTCATAGCCACTCGTGGCACTGCTGTACCTGGACAGCGAACAGACATGGTGGAGTGGGTCAACTCCATTGACAGTTTGGAGAACGATGGCGAATGAAACCAGATAAAACGTGCTGTAAAACTTTGAGAGAACCATTTATGCGTATTTGTTGGTCGCTTAATGTGTTTAATCTTTAAGCATTGTGTAGTATATATAGTTATATATACTGCGTTACAGTCCCATTAAATTGGCAAGCTATGGTTTTCTGGACTTGCGCCTTGCCAGCGACACATACATATCCATAAACTTGTCTTGGACTCCGTTCGGCTTATAAACTTCCATATCAGGCTCGGTATGATGGTGGCGTCTCACCAATAAGCGTTGTCTACTGAGATTACGTATCTTAATGAATTATATAATACATATTGAAAAAAGCATTTGCGTTTTCATTGGGATTATAAAATAATGCACATATATAATTAACCGACAAATCATAAATGAGCTATATGATCCTAATCCAAAACAAGAACTCTTTTGGCTTCAAATTATATATAAAACCTTATGCACTTCCATATTTATTTAAATTCTATGTTTTGATCAGATGGGCAACCAGACAAATTTGATAATATTGCCAGATAGGATAATTTAACTTGAAGCTTGAGAGTTTCATACGTGATGTCTCTGTCGATAATGCGTTGCAACTTCCGAAATTGGTATAGCAGTGTCTACATATGTGACAGGAAATTAAATCACGAGCTACAAGCTTCTCAAAAGTGGTATATCTCCAAGTCATCGGGATCGTAAAACGTAGAGTTTCTTAATAAGTTGCGACAAATATATACATAAAAATATGAAACACACTCGGATTTTTGTCTAGTTTTTAATTTAAGTTATTTGATTTGGTACCATTGCATCAATGTAGTAAAGTAAATTCAATATCTTGCACAAATGTATTTGGCAGTAGTTTCCTTAATTATTTTATTGATAAGTTTTATAATATATTGATGATGAAAACTTAATTATTTTATTGATAAATTTTATCAATAAGCAATTTAGCCGGTATTGTTTACCAAGCATTGTCTTACGACCTTCTACAATTTGGCACTAAATTATAGTAGCTACATAGGGATACTTTGGAAAAGAGTTCTTTAAAGACCAATTAATTTTCCTAGCAAATGTTGTATCTAAACTCTATTAGGATAGTTAGAGTCTAATTATACTTTTAGAATGATTCCGTATAAAAAGGAAACAACTTAAAGTAAGTTTTCATAACTATTACCATTAAGTTTAATTAGAGATTTCTTTACATGATTAACACTCTTCAACTCTAGCTAACTAAAGAATTAGATTGTCTTCTTTATAAACAACTCGATATTATGTGTAGTTATTTTTGCAGGTTTGTAGACCTAAGACCATCTTAATAGACTTACTTTAATTAAGTTTAGTCCGCATCATTTGACATTGTTTATGAAAAGGTTTTAAAATTTTCGAACATTCTCATTTTAAAAAATCTCAAATCAGTTAGGTTATCATCAACTTGAAAAAAAATGATTAACACTTTTTGAAGAGATCTATCTGTCAACCTTACGGAAACAACTAAAACCTCTCTAATGTTCCTCGAGACAACAGGTAACTCAAGGACCAAATTGCTAAAATTTAAATGCTATAACAATTTAAATAATTATTGTAAGAAAGGCAACAGATACATGAAAGACAAAAAAACTCACACCCAAAGACCATTGACAAGAGCCCCATCTATATCCTTGCAATCAACACCATTAGAAAGCAGTACATAGGGGAGAGTCAGATAGTCGATAGCCTATCGATAGCAGATGTCCTAGCAGATTCGTCACTATGCAAGAGTTTAGGATCCATGTCCATGTCAATCATGTACGTCGATATAGGGAACTTACGAACATGAACGATGCATTTAATGCTACAAAATGCAAATCCTTTTGTTCCATTATGAACAATAAAGCACTTCATGGTTTCAAACCATTCTTCCATCTTCAGTAACTATCAAATTCGTTTCACACTTTAGTAGCAGTATGAGTAGAATTAAAAGACTTCGCCTACTTAAATCTCTATAATCTAAATAATTCAATAAATCTTAAAGGATTACTTGTAGCAATTTTTGTTCAAAGCAACCCAAATCTCTAGACTCAATGCAGGGGTGGCAAAAGCAACCTTTACAAATAGACTTAGGCCTTACAAGCCTTTGCGAAATTTGACGCGGAAAAAAAAACTAAGAAGCTTTGAAGAGATACACATCAGGATACACAAATATATAGATTCATTAGATACTAATCATAAGAATCCTAAAAATAATGAAAATAGAAAGAGAAGTGAGTTGCTAGTCAACAAAACTGAGAAGAAGAATCATGACCAAAATGGTCAAAAGTTGAGAAAAAGGGGGAATCGATTAAGATCTCCTCAAGTTCAATACTTCACTCGACAAAAAGGACTATAAAAATCTAACGATGGTAATGAATGACTTAATAAACTAAAGAAGACTAGGTTATTTCATAAAGAAAATTAGCAGGGATGACTAAGTTAGGGAGTAACGAAGAAAGAATCATTCACAAAGGTCAAGAACCAGTGAACTACACCCTACTCAAAGAGTGAATATAATAATAAGAGGAGATTGAAAATTGCTAAAATCTCAGTCAAAGAAAGCACAACAAAGGCAAAGTCACAACAAACAACCTAATCGTAATAGGCTTTTCAATAAAAAGGATAAAGGTCTTCAAGATCACCTTCTAACAAATGAACATGATGTCCTTAATCAACCCTCATGAAGATGTTATAGCTGTGAATCTGTTGAGAGCCAACTTTTAAGTCAAAAAAATAATGGTAAATATAAGGATTGTAGCAAACATATTGTTCTATGTTGCTTTCAAATAGATGGGCATCCTAATAGATAGACTAAAAAATGTTACCTGACCTTTGCTTAGTTTTATAGGTGACCAAATACATACAAAATGGAAGATACATTTGCATGTAACATTAGGGACAAGGTTAACAAATATGACAACTCTTCTTCTTCTTTCATAAGCAATAAGGGAGAAGTATGTGACAAAAAAACAAAAACTTTTCCTCTTCAACCTTTCTCTGTTTTCTTTTATTTTCTCCTTCCGTTTACAACAGAATATAAACCTATTTATAAGCTACTTTTGACTCTTGAACTTCATACAACATTTAAAATCAGGAAAATTAAACAACTCAAAAAACAGAACACTAAATATCACCATAAATTTTGACTCTTGATTATTGAAACCACCGTAACTCTCCAAACCCTTGAACTTCACATTTAAGTTTATTCAACAAAACTCCCCCGTAAACTTAAATATTTCTACCATCCTTCATGCCGAGCAACTTCTTACAAATTTCAAGAAGTACCTTTGGTAGTGGTTTCGTGAAGATATTCGCAACTTGGTCCCGACTTGCCACGTGCACTAATTCCACACTTCCTTTCTTTACTTGATCTCGGATAAAGTGAAATCGAACATCGATGTGTTTACTTCTCTCATGATTCACCGGATTCTTTGTCAACTCGATCGTCGATTTATTGTCAATTCGTATCTCAGTTGCATCGAGTTGTTGTTGCTCCAACTTGCCTAATAAATTTCTGAGTCATATCGCATGACAAACGCCCCAAGACGCTACCACATATTCAACTTCACATGTCGAGAGTGTCACGATCGGTTGCTTCTTTGAAAGCCCAGTAAATGTTGTGTCGCCCATAAAGAACACGTATCCCGATGTACTCTTCCGATCATCAATATCACCGCACCAATCGCTGTCTGTATAGCCCATTAGCTTGAATTCTTCTGCTTTCGGGTAAAATAATCCGAGTGACTCCGTCCCTTTAACATATCTCAAAATTCGCTTCAATGCCTTCCAATGTTTATAAACTAGCTCCTCCATGAACCGACTTACAATGCCGACACTTAACGAAAGGTCCGGTCTTGTGCATGTGAGATAGTGAAGACTTCCTATCAAATTTTGAAAGTTTTGCACCTGGTTCCATTGGTGTCGATACCGGGTTGCAATCAGCCATCTTGTACTTCTTCAAAATCTCCTTTGCATATGTCTCCTGTGATACAAAAATACCTGTCTCTCCTTGGCTAACCTCCAAACCAAGAAAAAACTTCATCAAGCCCAAATCTGTCATCTCAAATTCTCGTGTCATTGTGTCCTTGAACTCTTCTACTATCGCATCATTGTTCCCCATAAAAATGAGATCATTAACATAAAGAGCAACAAATAACATGTTACCTCCACTCTTCTTTATATAAAGGGCATGCTCGTAAGGACATTGTGTAAATCCGTTCTCCTTGAAATAAGTATCGATACGAGTATTCCATGCCCGCGGTGCTTGCTTTAAACCGTAAAGCGCCTTCTTCAATTTCGACACCTTCTTTTCTTCTCCGATTTTCATGTACCCTGGTGGTTGTTCGATATAGACTTCTTCTTCGAGCACACCAT
Organism: Erythroxylum novogranatense; assembly: GCA_029891385.1. Taxonomy (NCBI): domain Eukaryota; kingdom Viridiplantae; phylum Streptophyta; class Magnoliopsida; order Malpighiales; family Erythroxylaceae; genus Erythroxylum; species Erythroxylum novogranatense. The sequence goes on from CM057228.1 coordinate 24,434,215, forward strand.
TTAAAAATGCTGACTTTATATCCATTTGAAATATCGGCCATTTGAATTGAGCTGCTTGGGAAATGAGTAATCGGATTGTCTCCATTCTTGCAACAGGAGCAAACACCTCGTCGTAGTCGATTCCTGCCTTTTGCTTGTATCCCTTCGTAACAAATAGCGCCTTGTACCGCTCTATTTTGCCTTGAGCGTTCATCTTTTTCTTAAACACCCACTTCACACCAATAGGCTGACATCCTTTCGGCAATTCCACTAACTTCCATGTGTTGTTCCGGTTAATCGCTTTAATCTCCTCATCCATGGCATTTTTCCACTTCTTGTCTCGCACCGCCTCTTCAAAGCTTATATTCTCAGCATCTACCAAAAGACATACAAGTTGTACCTCACTTGTCGAATCATACAAATCTTGCAAACTTCGCATTTTGGCTTGTCGCGGTTAATCTTCATCATCAGTAGTTTCAGGGTCTGTTGGTGTAGTTGTTGGTATAGCGGTTGATGATTCTCCAACCTCAATGATAATCTCCGTTGAGTTATTCCAATCCCACTCGCTTGCTTCGTTAACTAGTACATCACGACTCACTACAACTTTCTTGCTTATCGGGTCGAGTAGCCTGTATCCTTTTGTTTTCCCATCATACCCAATAAATACATACCTTTTGCTTTTGTCTTCAAGCTTCGTTCTTTGCTGATTCGGTACATGTGCATAAGTCACACTACCGAATATCTTTAGGTGAGAGATTGTTGGCTTTTGTCCACTCCATGCCTCTTGTGGTGTTTGATCATCCAATTTCGCATGTGAACATCGATTTTGCACAAAGATGGCGCATTGCACAGCTTCTGCCCAAAATTCCTTTGGCAATTTTTTGCTCTTCATCATTGACCGAACCATGTCGAGAATGATCCGGTTCTTCCTCTAGGCCACACCATTTTGCTGGGGAGTGTACGGTGCGGTTAGAAATCGCCTTATCCCTTGCTCCTCACAATACTTCATGAAAGCCACTGAAGTATACTCGACACCTCTATCGGATCGTACGGCTTTGATGTGACTACCAGTTGCCTTCTCCACCATTACTTTGAACTTTTTAAACACCTCGAACGCCTCGGATTTTTCTTTCAAACAATAAACCCAAGTTTTTCGTGAGAAATCATCGATAAAGGAAATAAAATACCTTTTACCGCTGAAAGATTCGGGGGTTATTGGTCCACAGATATCGGTATGAATTAACTCAAGAGGTTGCTTTGCCTGATATTTAGCCTTCTTTTGAAACGAGATTCTCGCATGCTTGCCGAGTACGCATTCTTCACAAAATTTCCCTTCGTAGTCCATGTCGGGTAGCTTGTGCACCATCTTCTTCTTTGCTAACTTTTTTAGACCTCCATGATGTAGGTAACCAAAGCGGAGATGCCACAGTGATGCCTTATCTTCTACGTCAACTCGCAAACATTTTTCTCATATGCTTCTCAAATTCAGTTTGTACATGTGATTCCTCCCCATCTCGACTTGAGTAACTAGACGCCCTTTCTTATCCTTCAAATGCAGTACCCGTTCTCTCATAAGTACTGAATAGCCTTTCTCCATGAGTTGCCCCATACTCAAAATGTTGGTCTTGAGGTCTGGTACATAATACACATCTTAGATTGACCCTACCAATCCATCATTTTGTAAGTAACAAATCGTACCTTGGCCTTTGACCTCAACCTTCGACGCATCTCCAAAAGATACGTGTCCATCTTCAAATTTTCGCATCTCCTTGAACAAATGTTTGTACCCGCACATGTGGTTGCTTGCACCCGAGTCGAGGTACCACACCATGTCATTGTCGGTGTTGATTTCGTTGTGCGCCATCAAGAGAAAACCTTCCTCATCTTCTGTTGCTAGATTGGTTGTCTCTTCTACCTTTTTCTCGACTCGACATTCTTTGGCGAAATGCCCCACCTTGCCACAATTGTAACATTTATCGGAGTAGCAATCCTTTGCATAGTGACCATATTTGTGACAATTGTAGCACTTGATGTTGGAATGATTCGATCGGCCGCCTCTCCCACGACCACGTCCTCTTCCACGCAAATTTTGTTGGCTTGATTGCTCATTCTGCTCATCATACCCTTCTTGACCACAGCCTCTACCACCACGACCATTTCCTCGACGTCTACTGCCACGCCCTCTACCCTGAAAATTTTGAGAATAAAGTACCTTTTCGTCTTTGATTGACGCCTTGGTTTGAAGTGCTTGCTCAAGTGTTTCCTCCTTCTTCTTTTTACGTTGTTTATGTGCCTCAAGAGAACCCGCGAGCTCGTCAACCGTAAGCGTTGCTAGGTCCTTTGACTCTTCTATGGCACATACGACATTTTCGAAACTATCGGTTAACGACCTCAAGATCTTCTCCACAATTCGCGCATTGGTTAACGCTTCGCCATTTCGGTTGAGTTGGTTCACCACGGTCTGGACACGTGTGATGTAGTCGGATACACCTTCAGACTCTTTCATCTTCATACCTTCCAATTCGCCACGAAGAGTTTGGAGGCGAACTTGCTTGACTAGATCGGCTCCTTTGTATACGTTCGCCAAAATATCTCACACTTCTTTTGAAGTTATTGCACCTGCAATTTTCTCAAAACCCGACTCGTCAACAACTCGGAACAACATATACAATGACGTTTTATCCTTCATTCGAGTTTCTTTCAATGCCTTGTGTTGAGCCGCCGAATATCCCATGGTAATTTTTGGTTCTACAAAACTAGTCTCGACTATTTCCCAAGCATCTTAAGACCCGAGAAGAGCTTTCATTTGAATGCTCCAATTCTCATAGTTCGCCTTCGTCAATCGGGGTAGCGACATTTGACCCATCACATTCTCCATCTGTGCTCTGATACCAATTTGACAAAAAAAAAAAAACTTTTCCTCTTCAACCTTTCTCTGTTTTCTTTTATTTTCTCTTTCCGTTTACAAAAGAATACAAACATATTTATAAGCTACTTTTGACTCTTGAACTTCATACAACATTTAAAACCAGGAAAACTAAACAACTCAAAAAACAGAACACTAAATATCACCATAAATTTTGACCCTTGATTATTGAAACCACCTTAACTCTCCAAACCCTTGAACATCACATTTAAGTTTATTCAACAGTATGAAAGCATATATCGGTGACATGATTATAAAAGTAAAGGTCAGAGAAATCATATTAGTGACCTAGAAGAACACTTTACAATGCCTACAAAAATATAACATGAAAATAAGACTTGTTAAGGCAAGTAACAAATATAACAATTCTTCCTAGTCTTTCACAAACAACAAGGGAGAAGTATGAAAGAATAAATCTATGACATGATTGTAAAATTAAAGGTTAGAGACAATCATTTTGATGACCTAGAAGAATTATGTACAATGCTTACAAAATCATGACCTGAAAATAAAACTTTAAAAATGCATATTCCATGCAGGCAAGCAAGTTCATTTGATTTATGGTCATCCATAGAGGGATGGATAGAAGTTAATTCATAGAAAATTAAGGTTTTCCTATACATTATAACACCTAGAAATCTAAAAGAAGTATAAAGGTTGACAGATAGAGTGACAAGATCACCAAAGCTCCTCTCAAGATTTGTTGACTAATACTTATTGTAGATACTTAATTTTGTGCCGTCTCTTTTTATGATATTTTATCAATAAAATTATATGCTTTAACTTTTCATTTAAAAATTTTGATCACTTGCTTTTAAAATATTCTTATTTTTATATGCTATATTTTTATTTTTCACAAATTAGTTAAATTTGTTAAGCATTGTTTGTTCTTTTAAGGAGTTTTAAGCATTGTTTGTTTAACAAATTACAATAATGCATTTAACTAACAATTCATGATATAAAACACAATTCTTACCTAATTAAGCTTCCAAATCTTCCAATCTTCCAAATTTATCACAAACTCTCTACTTCCTACCAAAATCCACGACCATCATCCACTTGAGAGGGGTATAAGGCTTAGGTTTTTAGTGAACCAAAGGAAGAGAAAACCAAGGTAAAAGAAGGTAGAAAAGGTGATCAAAATATCAAAAGAAGCAAGGAAGAAGAGTGCTACTAAGATGGTGGAGAATTGTCACTTTAAATCACCAATCACCTTGTAAAAGAAGAAGTATTGTGAAAGACCAAAAAGAGAGGGGTGGGTTTTTATTAATCAATAAGATATGGTTTGGCAAGTGACACTTGTCACTTGCCACATGTCTTATTTCTAAGGCACTAAGTTAAATTTCAATTTTTACTCCAATTTTTTCCCAAAATTTCAATAGCTCTCATTAATAAATCCTAAAATCATTTATCTAAATTTCCAGTTTCATTGGACAGTAATTTCTACTACCGGTATATAATCAGTCTGCCTCCTGACATTTTTTTAGTCCAAAAATTACCCCGAAATTTCAGAAAAAGAATTTCTAAAATTCACTAAAAATTCTCAAACCTCAATGACCCGCTCCAACTCAATTTTTAAGCACACAAATTACATTTTTCATAACAATCACATTTATTAACAAATATACCGGGAAATGTCAAGAATACATGTACAATCATTTTCATGTGCAAAATTTACTATTCACATGTATGCGGATGCTAGATTATACATGAACATGTAAAGGCATTTTTAAACGCCCATTGACCACTCAGAATTACTATTCTAACCTCTCCGTCGGTAATGAGATGTTACAGGGGGTGGATACTTAGGGGTATCCCATATCGACTAGAGAGGAGAACGAAGCATGCCTTATAAGGATGTGAAAACCTCTCCCTTGCAGATGCGTTTTTCATGTCATAACGCACCGGATCCCATTAGAACTCTGAAGTTAAACGTGTTAGGGCCAGAGCAATATCAGGATGGGTGACCTCCTGGGAAGTCCTGTGGAAAAATAAAACTATGAGGGTGCGAGGCCCTAGAGGTCGAGGCCCAAAGCGGACAATATCTGCAAGCGGGTGGACGCGAGGCCCAAGAGATCGAGGCTCTTTGGAAGACACGAGGCCCGAGAGGCCGAGGTCCTACAGATTGGTATCAGAGACAGGACCCGAGCGATATGCCGACGCGGACGTTGAGCCTCCCGAGGGGGGTGGATACTAGGGGTATCCCATATCGACTGGAGAGAAAAACGAAGCATGTCTTATAAGGATGTGGAAACCTCTCCCTTGCATATCCTAACGCACCAGATCCCATTAGAACTCCGAAGTTAAACGTGCTAGGGCCAGAGTAGTATCAGGATGGGTGATCTCTTAGGAAATCCTGTGGAAAAATAAAAAGGTGAAGGTGCGAGGCCCTAGAGGCCGAGGTCCAAAGCAGACAATATCTGCAAGTGGGTGGACGCGAGGCCCAAGAGGCCGAAGCCCTTTGGTTGACGCGAGGCCCGAGAAGCTAAAGTCCTACAAATAAAATAGTATGCACCGCAAGATGATGCTTTATGATGAGGCCCCCATGAATCACAATATATGAAATCAAAGTTACTTGCAACATTTTTATTACTCAATTGGAAAGGAGAATGAGTTTGTTTAACTAAAAAACATGAATCATAAATATTCTTGTTCCTAAAATCCTATTAATATCAAGAATAAATGATAAGTGTTGACTTCACTAGTGCCCAAGATGTCTACTGAAGGAGTGCACTCTCTCTATCATTATAACCAAAGGCATCCTTGTAAACTTATAGTAGTTTAACTTAATAATCAATTGACATACGAAAATCAAATTGCAGGTCAAACTAGCCATATAAAATGCAATAATCAATGGCACGTCCTCACTTAATATGACTCGATCCATCATTATCGCAATCGCCATTACCTAATTAGGCAAGATTAACACTGCTTTAACATAGCACATCAAATCCAAACAACCTGTCATATGATTGGATGCTCTGCTGTTTAATACCATCTAAGGTTTTTATAATCCTTACCAAAAAGCTTCTCAGAGTTATCATGATTCAATAGTGTTAACAATTAGTAAAATTGTTCACCTGACAGACTACTGCTCTCATATTTTCTTTGTGCAACATGAAAAGTTTGAACACCGCTTGGGGCTCGCCTAACTCCCAAGTTGCGACCTTGGCCTTGTGGTCATCTCCACTAAATGAGATAACAGATCAACTCAAAGCACTCTGAAATTTCTTGGTCAGTCTTTTTGTATTGTGTGCATTGCCTCTCGTTGCCCCCTTTTTGTCATGATTGTCCAATCTGAAAACCATGCTTTGATTTGGTGGTTATTTGCACTACTAGTCCACCGCCTCAACACGTTCTTCTTGACCTCAAACAATATACCTACGGCATTCTTCTCTAGTAATCAAGGCATAAGCCTTGCTAACGGTTGACAGAGGATCCATGCTTATTATTTGAGATCAAACAGTTCCAAAGACCACAACATCCAACCCCATAAGGAATTGGTCCTGCTTCTCCTCTTTACACTCATGAAGGAATTATTGTACAGCTCTGCAAGTATAGTTCAGGACCTTGGAATAGATGTCGAGCTCATCCCACATTCCCTTCAATTTTGTATAATAAGTCATCATAGTCGTGCCTTACCGTTGGAGCAAAATGATTTCCCCTTTCAACTCATTAACTGCGGAGCATTCCCAATCAAAACGTGATATTATAGATCGTCCCAAACCACCTTGGCGGTCACCTCGTATGCAACACTAGGCTGAATAGATTTCTCAATCAAGTTAAAAATCCATGAAATTAGTATAAAATTGCAGGTTTCCCAACAACTCACTTTAAACGAATCAGTCGTCAGCTTCTGTAATCTACCATTGATAAAGCCCAATTTATTTTTCACCTTAAGGGTGCTCATCATAGCTTTTTTCTACATGTCATTGTTTTCTCCATTTAAGAGACACATTATAATCATCACTCCTGGATTATCCGACAAACGCAAGAAAAACGATGATTACGAATCAACTATCTTTTTTGGTGTCGAGGTCTTGGCTATGGTATCATCCATTGACAATGAGGGGAACATGATATGAAAAGGAAGGAGAAGGGATTGTCAACCAGTCAACAAACAACTTTTAGGAATATTAATTTTGGGGTTTCTTTAAACCTGCTTTGATATCATGTAAAATTAAAGAAAAATTGAAGAAAAAATAGTATTTATATTGACTGATTTGTACAAAGGGTTCTCAAGGTATATATAGCCAACATTACTCCTAAATAATGTAAAACACTAACTCCTAATTATAATGCAACCGTATTTTTAATAATAGCTACTCCCAAATAAAGTAAAACACATTAGCTCTTAATTATAATATAATTGTATTTCCAATAGTTTGTGTTAATGGCGTACAAAACATAGATGAGAATCATGTACGCTAATAGCCGAAATATAATTTACCGTCTAAAATTAATATCAAAAATACAAATAACTTATTAGGTTGTAATATCGATAAGACAAGCAATTTTAGATCGTATCAACTGATATTATAAATACTAATGAGTTTCAACTGATTTTGACGATAATCGATATTGGATGAGGCGATAAGATCATCATCATCATCATCGTCATCACATCTAGTTTGAAGTCTCGCTTTGAAGTAGGACTTGAAGAGATCTTTAGTATGCAACTTTATATTTACATTATAGAGAGATTATTTTTAATAAACTCACATATAGATGTGACAGAAAAATAATGATGCAGATTTACAGAATAAAAAGTAAAAACTGGCACAAAAAAAAGTTAAATATAATTATAATATAATAATCATAAATAGTAATAGTAACAATAATACTAATAATAATAATAAGAAGAAAATTAATAAGTAATAAAATAGCAATAAAATAGTAATAAAATAAAAGTAAGATAGACAATAAATAATTTGCCAATTAAAGGAGGCTCAATCACGCACACAAAAAAACACCAGAATAAAAATTACTGACATAATTAATTTAAGCATGAGAACATCCGTATACATACACCCGTTCTCTTCAAAGTAGAAGTTTCGAGAATAAAAGGCAAGGTCTTTGTGAAAAAGTAATTCCAAAGACCTCGAGCAAGTTGAGGTTTGTTGATGACGGTTTCAACGCAGTTGAAGATAGTCTTCTTATCCACGATGGTGGAGACAAGGGATGAAGCTGTGGCACAATAGCCCATTGATGGGTTAATTTCCTGTTCCCACAAGAAATTGTAGCTTTTGAAGGTGGGGCAAGGACTACAACCAACGGTTATTTGGTAGTTTTTCGATAAAGAAAGATATGAACTTTTAAATAACAGCCAGAGAATAGAGAGTTAACAAGTCAAGTTTTATTGTTTGAATCATAGATTTTTGTCCACGTATTAGTGCATAAGATTCTTTGCTTTCTAGGGTGACTAAATTATTTATGTAACTTTAACTTGTGACCTTATGATCTATAGTCATAAAGAAACAACTTTGTCATACGCTTATTCTCTAATACAAGTCGCAAATAATAAGAGAAAGATAAGAAATGGGATGAGGTGAAAATAAGTTTAAATAATATCATGAGAATTAGTGAAAGAGTTTAGATAATAAAAATGAAATTATTAATCCTACTTATGTTATTATTTTTTTGAGATAAAAATTTGCAATGATTAATATTAATATTATTTCAATACAGTATTTATAATATTAATATAAAAACTTCAGTAACAATAGGGTTTGACGTTTGAGTCTAAAAAAAATCCAATTTGCATTAACAGTTAACCATTTATTTTATAATAAAGAGGGATGGAGCCCAATCTTACCGTTTTAGTGTCATTAAAGTCCAACACAAATTAGAACAAATCGGAACCATTATAGTGTAATTTAAAAAGAGGTTAAATCATAGGCTTAAAATCCGTTGTTTTTTGTTAGGCCAGTAATTAGATCACTCCATTTTCTTTCAAAAATAGTAATTAGATCATTCTTTTATAATAAATAAAAATCTCATGTGAGTCTTAGTTTAAGTGAATTTATTCCTACGTATTGACTTTCTCTTAAATTAAGCATTTCGTTTAATGTGAATGTAATTTATAATAATTTTAGTTTATCTATTATTTCGGTACCATTTTGTTCCAGGCCAACACATATCACCAAATTTGATCCACATATCACATAATTTAATCCAGTTATAACAAAATCACAGATAAAACACATATTAATTTATCATATAAAAGATTTAATCTAATATTGAGATAATAAAATTTTATAAAATCTAAAATTTTCAAGATATAAAAATTAAAGTGATTCTAAACAAATCTTCTTTTGTTAAATTATCATTATCTTTTATAATATCAAATATTTCTTCTTTAGGGCTAGTCCATCCCTAGTTAGAAAATTTGTAAGAATATTATTGTTATATTAAATAATTTAAATATCAAAATTATATTCAACTAATAAAGTTTGTCATCTTATATATCTTTTATATTTAGGTTTAGAAAGTAAATTATTCTAAATAAAAGTTTTTACCTGAACATTATCAGTTCTTAATAAAATCTTATTGATAATAAAAATACAATTTTGTACAATATTTTACTACTGTCAGTAATTATTTTCTATTTATATGATATCATTGTTAAGTATCAGTAAAAGTTTATAAGGTATATCTAGGAAGAGACTCATTAGTTTTAAAATGAGCATCATTATAATTTATCTTTTTAATACTCCACTTCATATATGATTAAAAGCATCAGTTTCAAGTACTAAATCATCATTGTCAGTAGGTAAAGAAAGTTTAAGTAAAGTAGAGAACAGAACTTTAATTTTCTTTACTTGTTCAATCAAATAAGGTAAAAATTCAAATCGTTAACCTTTCTTTAAAAGCATTTGGAATGGTTTTCTTATCTCGGCTAAATTTTGAATAAAATCATATGCATAGTTTAACTTGTTTTTTATTTTGTAATTCATCTGAAAATTGCAAAATCTTTTCAAGAATATAGTGTTTCGGTTTAACTTATTTACCATCTATTTCCATCCAAGAAATTATATTTTAGTTTTGATATATCTTAAGATTTTTTAGAAAGAGCAAGACTGTGTTTTGCAGTTTTGCAGGTGTACGAAGATGTATAATATGCTAGGAAAAATTATGAAGTATAAAATTATTATACTTGAAAATATTATCTATTTTTCTTTGAAATATCTGTGGAGCATTTTTAAACCAAACGATATTACTAACCATTCATTCATAATGACTTCGTGAAATAGAAAATAGTATAAAATGCTTTCTTTATTCATTTCTATTTGCCAAAGTCCACGTTTACAATCAAAGAGAAAATTTGTTTATTGAGACATCTTTATGAGGTAAAAATATTCATCAAATACTATATTATTATTTAATCTTTTATAATTGATTACCATCTTTGCTTTATTTCTAAGTATCTCTACATGGTTTCTTACCATGAAAGCAAAAAGAGAGTGGAGATACACTAGGCCTAATGACTTTTAAAATTTCTAATTTCGGAAGTTGTTTTCTAAAATTTTGATCTTCTGTATTCTCTTGGCTGGAACTCTTAGTAATTTTTGTTTATCTATTATTTCCAAATCTGCTTCAACTCTTTTTTTATTCCAAAATTGTAAAGAATTATTAGAATAATTGTTCTTATTTTATGTTTCACTATTTCTAATCCATCTTTGATTTTTTTTATTTTAGTATGTTTTCTATAAGATTTTCTATTATCAACAAAGATTAAAAATCGGTTTTTCTTTATAACCAAGAATTGCAATTACGGAATGGAGAAACAGGCAACCTAACGACTTTGATGTCACGCCAAATGCTTACGAAGAAGAAACATAGTTTGAACACTTTTTAAATATCTTGAACGTATTTTATCTTTTCTTTTCAAATTAATTTCATTTTTTTATATTGATGTTAACTTAATTCACTTTTATGCCGTTAATAATTTTTTTACAGCTAGTGAACAATAAAAATAAAAAGTTTTAAGTTGTTTGCTAAAACAAGGGTTAAGGGACTATGATGTATTTAGCAAAGTTTGAAGACATTAAAAATAGAATTCATTTTAAACTATTCAATATATTTTTAATTGTTGATAAAATACAATAAACTAATATATTACTATTTAGTTGGATCGGTCGTGCTAGGCCCAAGCTCAGATTCAGAACAGCGCATGGGTCGATCAGCCCATCATTTGAATACTGACCTAATTTGTATAGGTAAACTATATAAATTCATTACCTCATCATGAAAAAGGTACGATTGCTAAGAACCCTATTTTTCTCTATTCACCAGCCATCAAAGCTCTAAAAAAAACTTACTTGAGCGTCGAAGGGCCCTATCGGAAATCAACCCCCGGCGTGCCTTTATTGTTTTGCAGGAATCTTCAAGTCGAATCCAAGTACCAATCTCATGAATCCAAGTAGCAATGCCCAGCCCCACCAGAATACGACAGAACCACTATTAATTAATAAAATAGATTCAATATTATATATTGAATACAATTATAATTTTATATTTAATACTACATAAATATGATAAAATAATCTCCACGCCTTCTACCCTACCCTTCATTTTAGTTAGTGTGCTGTGTTGGTAGCCTTCATATTGTTTAGTAACTACTTGAATGGATAATAAAATCACCGGCCAGTCCATTCTTGTCACGATTAACAATATTGAGTTTTTAATTTCGTCTGCGTAACAATAATCATCCCTTTGAAACCGCATGAAGACTCCAAGACCATAATCAACAAACATCGCCAGAAAAGGCAATGTTTCTCACACCAATCAAATAAAATTCTCACGAGGCAACTCGAACTTAAATTGATTTTATAAGGTCGACAACATGATACCCAGTAAATTACGTTGAACATAGACTGACTGATTGATTCAAGTAATGATGAATTTTGATCAATTGAAATATGAATGCAGAAGATTCGCTTCCTTTTATCTATACCTAACTATATGAAAAGATATCAAATGAAACTAAAACAAAAAAGAAAACTTTGTAACACAAATTGCAAGCAATGGCAATGATTCTAAAATGAAGAGCATCATTACCAAAAGAGGGCAGGAGTAGCATCGGCAATTCAACTTACCTGCGGCTCAATTCTGCACCTAGATGCTGAGACACATTATAAACACAATAATGGAAGAATGACAAAAACGACCTGAGACGAACTTTAAACGGATTGGAAAACCACATTTAGAGTTCTAAAAGGAATATCCGATCAAAATGAACATAAATCAAAGAGTAATTGATTTTCTGGAAACAACCAGCACCAACCTATCCAGCAATATGAAGGAAAGTGCGAGTAAGTACCACTTTGGACGGGGATACATGAGCAACAAATTCAATATTCAAAGTCTGCTAGGAGGAGAACCAAAAGGAATTCGGAACTATCTAATAATGCCGAAGTACCAACAAAGTAACATGGCAAGTGCCAAGGGTAGTGGGAGAAGCTAACATAGTTACCCTTATCAACCAATTTGGCTAGGACTCACTAAACAGGCAGGTACTTCAATTCACCACAATGTTATTTATAAACTTCCCACATCGGCAATGGGTCAACCTCAAAAGCACATTATTATTAAATGTATAGTTCAATAGTTATAGCTGGAATAACCTCTATAAGTTGTCCACCTCCTCATCCTTTCAAGGATGGAAGAGGGTTTCTATCTAACGTCAA